>JAUIMM010000168.1:395000-1595000 GCA_031769625.1 Taudactylus pleione
TCTCTGGAGGTGGCCTGGGGTTTGTAGGGCAAGACACAGCCCTCCAGCGCATACCTGCTGGCGTGCCGCGAGCTGAGCTCCCAGCGGTCAGCATCCATCCCAGCTCTCCATGCCCTATTCAAAAATGGCGCCTCAGCGCCACTTTTGAAATTCAAAGATGGCCACGGCAAGCCAATCATGGCTCGCCCATTCAGTCCGTCGGCCGGGGAGCTGGAGAGACCAGCTGAAGCAAGAAGATGCGGGGAAGCCCTGGCTGGGCGGCGGCCACGCAAAAGAGCTTAATGGCCGCCGCGCTCCAGGTGAAGATGCGGTAGAAGCCCTGGATGGGCGACGGCCATGTAAAAGATCTTAAAGGCCGTCGCCCTCCAGCTGAAGGTGCGGCATAATAAACTTTTAAAAACTGTGACTCTTTCTTTTATTTTAATATTTATTTTGCAGGGGTACTATAGGTGCCAGCAGGCCCTTAATGCCCCGCCTGCTGGTACTTGTGGTTCTCTAAGTACCAGCATGCGGGGGAGGCTTGCTGGGACCTGTAGTACTACTGCAGAAGACAATATTTATATTTTCGAATGCACCACACTATACATAATCAACCCGGCACCCACCACCCATAGGGATGGAGGCTTTCCCATGGGAACGCCTCCATCTTGCAGCAACGCCCCCGGCACGCCCACCAAAGGGGGCGTGCTGTCAATCAACATCGACAGCACGCCCCCTTTGGTGTGAGACCCGGAGCGACGGCTATCCCGTTGCTAGCCGGGTCTCACGCATGCGCATGACGGAGCTCCCTCCATCGTGCGGATGCACAGTAGGGCACCATCGACCCACTTGCGAGTATCCTGCGCTCGCGAGTGGGTCTGAATCAGGCCCTGAGGTCAAAGCAGAGAATAGAGCTGTGCAGATGGGATAAAAGTGGTGTGGATGGAGGGAGGAGACACAGCAGCATGGATAGGTGAGACACAAATGCGTGTAGAGGAGGGAAGGTTAAGTGTTACAGCGGGGGGGGCAGCCAAAGTAATGCAGATGGGTGGAAAACAGTGGTGCGGATGGGGGGAAACAGAGTGGCACGGTTTGGGGGGACAGCGACGTAGATGGGGAAAGAGAGTGGCATGGACATGGGAAGACAGATTAGTGTATATGGGTAGGAAGACAGAGTGGTGCGGGTGGTGGGGGGAGACAGAGTTGCACAGTTGGGGGGACAGAGTGGTATTCCAATGAGCACACAATTCTGTGAATTAGCAGCTCCACAGTTTTGTGAGTGACAGCAATCTCATTCTGTGAGAGTGCTGAATCTGCCGTTAACCACAGGGTGTGATGGCATACCATATCTGTATTGCGCAAGGAACATGTCCATTAAGGCTTCAGCCTTAATGATCGTAATTTCATTGCTTTTTGAAGTTTGAGTGGCAGAAAATCAATAGGTTTTGTGAATTTTCAGATCATGTCTAAGCAGCCTTAATGGGACATATGAAACCGTACTTTTTTTGTCTATGGAATATATATATATATATATATATATATATATACAGTCAGGTGCATAAATATTGGGACATTGACAGAATTTTCATATTTTGGCCTCTATTCACCACCACAATGGCTTTGAAATGAAACAAACAAGATGTGCTTTAACTGCAGTCTTTCAGATTTAATTTGAGGGTAATTACATCCAAATCAGGTGAACGGTGTAGGAATTACAACGGTTTCTATATGTGCCTCCCACTTTTTAAGGGGCCAAAAGTAATGGGACAAACTAAACAATCCTAAATCTAACTTTTACTTTTTAATACTTTGTTGCAAATCCTTTGCAGGCAATTACAGCCTGAAGTCTGGAACGCATAGACATCACCAGACGCTGGGTTTCATCCCTGGTGATGCTCTGCCAGGCCTCTACTGCAAATGTCTTCAATTCCTGCTTGTTCTTGGGGCATTTTCCGTTCAGTTTTGTCTTCATCAAGTGAAATGCATGCTCAGTCGGATTCAGGTCAGGGGATTGACTTGGCCATTGCATAACATTCCACTTTTTAGCCTTAAAAAACTCTTTAGTTGCTTTTGCAGTATGCTTCGGGTCATTGTCCATCTGCACTGTGAAGCGCCGTCCAATGAGTTCTGAAGCCTTTGACTAAATATGAGCATATAATATTGCCCGAAACACTGCAGAATTCATTCTGCTGCTTTTGTCAGTAGTCACATCAACAATAAATACAAGGGAACCAGTTCCATTGGCAGCCATACATGCCCACGCCATGACACTACCACCACCATGCTTCACTGATGAGGTGGTATGTTTTGGATCATGAGCATTTCCTTTCCTTCTCCATACTCTTCTCTTCCCATCACTGTGGTACAAGTTGATCTTTGTCTCATCTGTCCATAGGATGTTGTTCCAGAATTGTAATGGGTTTTTTAGATGTTGTTTGGCAAACTCTAATCTGGTCTTCCTGTTTTTGAGGCTCGCCAATGGTTTACATCTTGTGGTGAACCCTCTATATTCACTCTTGTGAAGTCTTCTCTTGATTGTTGACTTTGACACATATACACCTACCTCCTGGAGAGTGTTCTTGATTTGGCCAACTGTTGTGAAGGGGTTTTTCTTCACCAGGGAAATAATTCTTCTATCAACCACAACAGTTGTTTTCCGTGGTCTTCCGGGTCTTTTGGTGTTGCTGATCTCTCCGGTGCGTTCTTTCTTTTTAAGAATGTTCCAAACAGTTGATTTGGCCACACCTAATGTTTTTGCTATCTCTCTGATGGGTTTGTTTTGATTTTTCAGCCTAATGATGGCTTGCTTCACTAATAGTGACAGCTCTTTGGATCTCATATTGAGAGTCGACAGCAACTGATGCCAAATGCAAATGTCACACCTAGGATCAACTCCAGACCTTTTACCTGCTTAATTGATAATGAAATAACGAGGGAATAGCCCACGTCTGTCCATGAAATAGCTTTTGAGTTGATAGTCCCATTACTTTTGGCCCTTTAAAATGTGGGAGGCACATATAGAAACCGTTGTAATTCCTACACCGTTCACCTGATATGGTTGTAATTACCCTCAAACTAAATCTGAAAGTCTGCAGTTAAAGCACATCTTGTTTGTTTCATTTCAAAGCCATTGTGGTGGTGAATAGAGGTCAAAATATGAAAATTCTGTCAATGTCCCAATATTTATGGACCTGACTGTATATATATATACTTGATCATGTTCAACCATTAAGTATAATATCACTCATAAGACGTCATTGCTTTACAATTATATTCAGGATCATTAAAGCACCGTTAGTAGCATCCTAAACTATGATGAGAGTTTAACTTAAAACCTCTTATCAAAATAAAGAAATTTATGTTTTTAAATTCTTATAGGAAGGCTGAATAACTATTCCCCTCATTCATTACTCTCGGGGAAATGGAATCCATACTAAAAATCATTTTGGCCTCATATTTGAGGAGCTCACGATCTATATCTCCTCCTCTGATGCCCAAATTAATTTGCTTCATACCATATACTTTTAATCCTTTGGGATTACCTCCATGGTGTCTCAGAAAGTGCTTAGCTACAGGAGTTAATGTTTTAAACTTTGCCACATCCTGTTTGGCATTCCTAATTGTTCCTATGTGTTCCAATACACAGACTTTTAGTTGCCTCATGGTCTTTCCTACATAGCCTTTGCCACAGGGACACTCCAGATGGTAGATTATCCCAGTTGCCGTGCAATCTATATATTCAGTTAGGGTCCATTTCTTATTGTATATAGGTTTTTAGCATTGGTAAAATGACTATGTACCAAACGGTCCCTCAAATTTCGAGATCTTCTCCAGCTTGATTGAATTCTGTTAGGTAGGCATTTGGCTAGATCCCTATCTGTGAATAGAACCTGCCAATGCTTCTACAGCAAGCACAGTTAGCTATCTCAAGGAAATCTACCTTGCAACATATGTTACCAAGATGTGGATTTAATTTGGAGTTTGAAAAATTATACTATTGTTGCAATTATTGAGAAACACACAAAATTTAAGATGCATTCTCTCTCACAATTCATTGTAAACAGTTGGATTACAAATATATAAATCACACAGTGGGACATTAAATTTTTTACTAACACCCTTTCATTTGTCAAGTCCACACAATATATGTTTGTCTATAGTCTTGAAACATCTTGTTTCTTTTAAATATTTCGCTGTTCATTTCTGCATTTCTGTGTAATATATGTTTATTGAATATGAATATGTTGCAAGGTAGATTTCCTTGAGATAGCTAACTGTGCTTGCTGTAGAAGCATTGGCAGATTCTATTCACAGATAGGGATCTAGCTAAATGCCTACCTAACAGAATTCAATGAAGCTGGAAAAGATCTTGAAATTTGAGGGACTGTTTGGTACATAGTCATGTTACGTATTTTACTAACTAATATATGTATACATTTTGCTGAGGTGATCTCTGATTGGTGCATTTCAAATTCACTGCACCTATTGTATCCCTGGAGACGGGAACCAGAACTGACATGTAGGAGCATAATGAAACTAGTTAAGATCAACATGTGACCAGTATTACGAATCTGGATTGGATACATGAATGAATATCAGAATACCAAACAGGGCAATCTGGTTAGCCTTGATAAAAGCTAATCTCAGTGAAACGCACGTCGGCGGCAGATCCCACTCTGTGATCAAATGTCTATCAATGAAATAGGCTATTAAAATATATTATCTGATGCTTGCTTGTGACCTATTGAGAATATTAATGTATGAGCACGGAGATGTGTAACAAGTACATAGTATGTGTAGCTGCTTAGTGTGCTTACAGCGCTGAACAGCAAGACAGGGACAGCGTCACACTGTGAATAACTTTTGTGAACCAATAACCCACTGCGGATGATTATAAATGTATGAAATACAGAGATGTATACTCAATACATGGAATGTGCAGCGGCATAACGTATTCTTAGCGCTGCATTGTGAGACAGGGACAGCGTTATATCAGTACTGACCCTTGTCCTAATACTATGTATCTAATGCTGTGGATTAAGCACAGGGAATGTGTGGCTGCTTAGTGTATCTACAGCGCTGAACAGTAATATGGGGATAACGTCACACTGTGATTGATTACTGTGAGTGCGGATCTCAGTAATCTACTGCGGACGATCATAAATGTATGGATACAGAGGTGTGTGTCTAACACATTATATATTTATCAGCTTAGCGGCTTTATAGTGCTGTATAGCCAGACAAGGATAACATCATATCAATACTGACTACTGTCCTAATACTATTTATCTAATGCAGATGATCAGAGACAAGTCTTATGAAAGAGGCTCTGATATATGAATAGTATTACCAACACACACGTTACTAAATGTCTGGGCCAATAGAGCCTTTAAAAATAAAAAATATTATTGGAATCAATAAAACAATTATCTTGTGAGAGGAGATATTTTGTTTAAATAGGATTCATTTAATTGGAAATAGATCCATTTAACATTGATAAATTCTCCATGCTCTGGGAATTATAACTATCTATAACATTATGATAGTGTGATAATTTATATTATATATCCATATTCAGTAGATTGAATTTATAGATTCAATCTGTTAAAGATAGAATAAAAATTCAGTTAATTTAGGAAGATAATTGTACCTACAGCAAGCACAGTTAAGCCATCTCAAGGAAATCTACCTTGCAACATATGTTACCAAGATGTGGATCTAACTGGGAGTTTGAAAAATGATACTATTGTTGCAATTATTGAGAAACACACAGAATTTAAGATGCATTCTCCCTCACAATTCATTATAAACAGTTGGATTACAATTATATAAATCACACCGCTGGACATTACATTTTTTATTAACACTCTTTCATTTGTCAAGTCAACACAATATATGTTTGTTTATAGTCCGAAACATCTTGTTTCTTTTAAATATTTTCCTGTTCATTTCTGTGTAATATATGTTTATTGAATATGATTTAAAAGTTGTTTTTTAACTTAATTTTGTGCGCCTGGAATAAGACAATTTTCCTTTTCTCTATTTTTTTTGATGTACCTACTGTTGTTTTCAGGCTGCACCCCCAACACGAATATAATATTATAATTTGGATATATTATTAAATAGGAGCAATGGGTTCTTTATAAAATTCATTTATTTAAACCACAAACTAGTGCAGTAACCTTCCTCTACTTTTTTGTAAGTATTTTAACAAGATGCCCAGTTCCCACTGAGGAAAAGCATCCACCCTCATACTTCACTGCAGAGATGGTGTTTGCTGAGGAATGGGCAATGCGAGGTTTGCACCACACATAGAGTTTATATTGGGGACAAAAAGCTACATTTGTGTCTCATCTGACCACAACACCTTATACCACATTTTAGCTCTCTCTCTCTCTTGTGGTTTCTGGCAAACTCCAGATGTGCCTTGATGTGTTTCTGTTAACTAATGGCTTATTTCGAGTCACCTTCCCACACAGGAAAGTTGTATGCAGAGCAATTGTTATGGGTGATTGGTGGCCCTAAGCTCCAGTCTCAGCCACTGAACTTTGTAGCTCATTCAAAGTGATAGTTGGCCTCCCTGTGTCTTCCTTCCAAGGTCTCCTTGTTCTGACGTTGAGTTTTGAGGGGCACATGGGCAGTGCCTGAGTGATTTGAAGCTGCTTCCATTTCTACACAATTGATCCAACAGTGATCACTGCTACTGTATATTCAAGCACTTGGATATTGTTTTGTAGCCTTTTCCCATCTTGTGTATGTCTATAACTATATCTGCAATTTTCTTAGAATGCTCTTTAATCTTCATTTTCACAGCTTTCCTTTGGAATCACAATCAATATTATGTAAATTAAGGGGTCTTTTATTCATAAAAGGTGATCTCTTTTTAATGAATCACCGATAGAGGGTAATTGAAAGCCAATTGTTATGGCAATTTCTCTTTTCTGTATACATTTGGAGCTTCCACAGCCTGAAGGTTGAATACTTACTTTTATATTTTAGTTTTAAGTCTGCAGACTCTACTAATTCGGAAAAAAACACCTGTCTGGAATAATCTGTACAGTATGTTATTTGTAATGCAGATAAATACAATAATTCTGTACTTTATCCAATCTTTTTTTTTTTCAAAGTCTTATTTTTCCCAAATAAGACAGAAATCATTTCACTGCTCCTCCTGAAAATGTCCCATCCGGAGACAGATTTAAAAAGTAGATAACAAACAAGAAAAACAGGAAAGCCCTGATAGTGTAGTACTTCAAGCTTTCATGGGATAACCACATCCCCGCAAATTATTCTGCATACTTTACTGAGATGAATATGCTTATCTGATGTGATGTTTTCCAATTACTCTTCACTCAGATTTGTTCTCACAGAAAAATGCCTGTATTTTTTAATAAGGGTCCGAAATTGCTCTGGAAAATACCCACATAAATAAAAATACCACCGTAAAATAGATCAATGGCCATCCAAAGTGTAACATTCTCTTTTTAATATAAATTAGCAAAATATTAAAATTTTGTACATTATATAACATATCAGCTTATCTGAATAGAGATGGTGCTTATAGAGGAGAGATGTAATTGGAGATATCTGCCCCATCCGATTACGGATGTGAGTTTAAAGTGGTGAGCACTTACTCCAGATAAGTCCAGCACTCCTCTTCAGATAAGTCCAGCACTCCTCTTCAGATAAGTCCAGCACTCCTTTTCAGATAAGTCCAGCACTCCTCCAGATGAGTCCAGCACTCCTCTTCAGATGAGTCCGGCACTCCTCTTCAGATAAGTCAACACTCCTTTTCAGATAAGTCCAGCACTCCTCTTCAGATAAGTCAGCACTCCTTTTCAGATAAGTTCCGCTGAACTTCTCTCTGAGAAAGGGACATCCTGCCATGTTTAGTAGTTAAGAATAACAGCATCTCCTTGGCCAATCTGGGGAAATGTGAATAACTGGAACTTGCTCTGTTTTCAGTGCTCTGTTTCTGTGTTGGCAGAAGCGATTTCATCGTGAGCAAAGCTGTGGGCAACATAATCCAGACAAACCACTGACTATTTGTTTGACTTACAATGATTACCTACCACCAGTGGCGTAACTAGGGGAGAGTCGAGTAGGGTGCCGTCGGGGGTGGGGGGGCGGGTTCGGCGCCGCCGGCCGCGGTCCAGGACAGTGATTTCAAGTCAGTGTAGTGAGGACACTCATACTACCTGGCAGTGGTGTGTTTGTTCACTCATGAGCTCCGCAGTGGATGATGGGAGAGACGTCTTGATGTCTTTCCCATAGTGCCGAGAGGGAGGACAGGGGAGCGGACAGTGGTGGGCGCAGGAGTGGGGAATCAGGTAAGTGTTGTTTTTGTTTTTTGTGTGTCTTGTATTATATATGTAAGGAGCACTGCATAGGGAGGACCACTACTGGGGGCATTGCATAGGGGGAACCACTACTGGGGACACTGCATAGGGGGGACCACTACTGGGGGCACTGTATAAGGGGCACTACTGGAGGCACTATATAGGGGACTACTACTGGGGGCACTGTATAAGGGGCACTACTGGGGGCACTGCATAGGGGGACTACCACTAGTGGTTGCATGGATTGACTTTGAGCAACTATAATATTTGTATCCATTTAATGTATGTCAATTGTGAAAAAAACACAAGTTGTTGGGTTAATAGACAGCAAGTATACTAAATTTTAGATATTTTATTCAACCTTAACTAAAAGAACAATAATTACTGTGCTCTTAAGCCATCATGGGCTTTGAATAAAAAGGTGTTTATTATTATTATTATTTTTTTAAAATTACACTCTGCAAATATTGAGCTGCTCGTGTTGCTATCATTTAAAAGCTGCACCCATATCTGCACACATTTTATTGATGGTATGGAGAGCCTTCTGGCATTCTGCAGCTGTCTCTGGACCTCTCCATAGACGCTAAGGGCTGCTACAGTGCTTGTGTCGATGATGTGGTTTGAGCACACAGACCATATGCACATGAGACTGAAAATACACATCGCAACTTCACTGTCATCCCACTTTCCCACTTTAACACTGTACTAGCCCAAGAGCGACACACCATGGACATGGCATCCTAATGACATACACATATTGGTGGTAATAAGACTATATGAGCCTAAAGAGTTAAAACCATGGGCAGAAAACAAAACACCCATAAACACTCTTTGAAATATATCATTATTAAGAACAATGTAATATCTGTTCACATAGCACTGTGTTTATAAATAGATAAAATAATGTTTGCACGAATGTGAAAAGGAGGCCATATTCAGACATAGGGTCCTATTCATTAAATACTCATATTACATAACACAGTTCCCAGTTCTTTTCCTTGGGGGTTATATTCAGGATGCGTAACAAACACATAGAAAATATATCACAGAAAGATATTTATTACTTATCAGGAGACAAAAACATAGAGGGGCACATGCTGAGCTGTGGTATGCCTGTGTTTTTTTTTAAAAAACTCTGTATTGCGCATGCCTATGTACAAAGCATACATCAGTATAAAGATTGGTCACATCTGACACTTGCGTCTCTTTATGACTGGAAAGGGGAAACAGTGCAAAATGCTTGTTTAAAAAAATAATTTTCATATGATTCTTTTCATTCTCTCATGAAAATGCATAAGAAGTGCAAATACGCATGAGCCACGATTTAAAATACCAAGACCATACATAGTATAAAGTAAAACTTCCATGCCTAGATGTACAGTGCAGCTCACATGTCAATGGTGTAAACTATTCCTCCAATACACCACAATATGGTTCAAAAGGTCTCAATCAGGGGCAGGAGTGGGAGGGTGGGTATAAGTGCCTCTACCTGCCAGGCAAGCACATCCTTGCTGTTAAGGTGGCATGGCCAAGCCCCCTCAGGAGCAATGCATAACATCCTGTAGAGAGCCCTGGTATTCAGAATAAATTGTGGCCTTGTCCCCACCATACTTACCTACTCTCCTGTAATGTCCAGGAGACTACTGAATTTTTAGGGAGTCCTATGGGGATGTAGTCATATGACATAGTTCACAATCCCGACAGCGGAATGCCGGCTAGGGATTTAGGACAGGCGTCGCCTATCATAATCCCGATGCCGGAACGCCGAGGACGCCATCCCGAATGAAGGTAAGTCCGGGGAGCTCTTAGCATTAGCCGCGGGGGTAGGGTTAGGATTAGGGAGTCTAGCGGGGTTAGGTTTGGGGGGGAGATTAGGGTTAGGCACCCTTAGGGGGGAGAGCTAGGGTTAGGCACCCCCATGGAGTGGATAGCGTTAGGCACCCCCCTCGGGAGGGTTAGGTTTAGGGAGCGGTAAGGGGAGGTTAGGGTTAGCCACCCCCAGGACTAAGTTACAGTTAGGTACTAAGGGGAAAGGTTGTGGTTAGGCACCACTAAGGGAGGGTTAGAGGGGGACAGGGGAGATTAGGGTACTTACCTGCCCCTGTTGGGATCCGCTAAACAGCCGCCGGCATTTCAATCCCATTCCGTCCTATGGTATGCTGGAAGAGTAGGTGACCCTCCTCAGGGGCGTAAATAGAATTTAGCAGGTCCCACAGCAAAATGTTAAAAGGTGTTGTCTCAAATTTTCAAAGTCAACCCCAGCCCCCCCACATCCCAAATTTTGTAAGCAGTCGTAGCATTACTTGGCCCTGCACCCATGGTAGTTACGCTCTTGATCCTCCCACATCCTGCCCTCTTCCCACTGAAATGGGCGGAAATGGGAGCAAAATGCCACATATTGAGGGGGCATTGTCATCAATATGATTCAATTACATGGAGCCTACTAACAAGCACCTGGCCAAACCCCCGCCAATGATCAGCTACAACTAACCTCCAAGCTACTACATACCTGACCAAATGCACTAATTCCAGGGGCCTGACAACTCTCTTGGCAGTCGGCTCTCAGAATATATACAGTACAGTTTCCTTAAAAACAGCACAAAAACTTTGCATGCTAAATTCAATGAGCCTTAAAAGCTGATCGGGGACTATGGTCATACTTGCCAACAATCTGGCTGCCTCCTCTGGGAGGAGGCAGCTAGCTCGGCACAGCAGAGGGCGTGGCAAGGTGTATCTGTGGAGGTGTGACTGCATGATTGCATCATCCCGGCCCAGCCCCGCTACACAATTCCAACATTACCAGCATTGTGCAGCAGGGGACGGGGCCACTTGTACTGTATAAGTGGGCAGCTGCGGGGGGAAAATGGATGCTGACAGTGGGGTAAAAAGCGGTGTGGGCGGGTTGCCCAATTTTCTGGCAAATCCCGAGGTAAAAGGAAGTATTTAGGATCACATGGCATAAGTACTTGAAGCATCTGGGAAATTAGGCTAATAACCTTCTGCCAAACTTTCGAAAGTTTTGGGCATAACCACCATATATAGAGAAAAGTGACCTCAGAGGCGCAACCTCTCCGACAACTATTTGATGTGTCGGGAAACATTTTGCTCAGTCAGGAGGGCACGTTGTACCATCCATATATCAATTTATTTATGTTTTCTTTTATTTTAACACAAAGCTAGAGGCTGCATTGTTCCAAATATTAGACCAGTCTTCGTTATCTAAAGCATCACCCAGATCGGCCTCCAAAGCAATTCTGTGTGAATCCCATAGTGAATAGAATTTTTTGTTAAGCAGTGTATATAACAGAGAGATTGAACCTCTGGTCGATGAGCATCTCAAGCACAAAGCTTCAAAAGGTTGAGAGTGGTTTATACGTAAGTACGTGTTTCTGTCTGGAGTGATAATGTCTCAGTTGTAAAAATTGGAAAAAATGTTAAGAGGTAATTGCCTTATATGTCTGAATTCTAGAAAACTGGGGAAAATAATTATCCCTAGTAATATCATTTCGCTATAAGATATCCCTCTCCTTCCAAGGAAGAAACAAATTTATTTTCATGTCCGGAGGAAAGTCTGGGTTGTGGAAAATCAGAAAGATAGAAGGGCCTGGAACTAGTCTTAATTTCCAATTAGCACAGTCCAAATTTCCAGAGAATGAGAAACTATCGGATGAGAAGCAATATATTTAGGGCGCTGGAACCTATCTAGCCACAAGAGGGATGAACCTAATCTATCTACCTCCACATAAGCCCAGACTTGCGTGGCACCAGCGTTACACCACTGCGTGCAAGTTGAATAGCAAAATAGTATAGTTTAAAAATGTAAGTAATTTTAGTGTACATGTGGTCGCTAATTTGCCCGGATGAAATGTGCAGTTGTGAATAAGATGCTTAGAAGAGTTGGCTTAGAAGAGCTGATGATGACGGTGTGTGAGAAAAATGCCCAGGTATTTACAGGTAATCTTCCGTTTACACCAATTAAGCTGGAAAGAGGATTCCAGAGTGATCTAATTTGGGCCAGGGACATAAAAAATCCAGCACTTGTGATTTACCAGTATTTACCATTTTATAACCTGAATGCCTGGAGTATAAATCAATCTCGGTAAAGAGCGACTGAGAAGATAGGGATTCATTTGTTAGGTATATTAAGACACTGTCTGCGTATAGTGCAATTATATGTTCCGCGGAACTGACTGTCACCACAGAGATGTCTGTATTACTACGAATCCTCGTCGTCACGGGCTCCATAACCAAGGCAAAAATTAAGGGAGAAAGTGGGCATTCCTGTCTGGTACCGAAAGAAGAGGTAATATGATTGTGACCTTACAGATGTGTTTTCATATATATCTTTGCTGCAGTCATACTAAAAAGCCCCTCCTGGCATGCCATCTCCCATGAGCCCCTGCTAGCGCCAGAGGTCGTTTTTTCAACAAAAATCTATGCACATCTCAATGCGCTGCGACTAGGACGCACCAGCAAACGTTGCTGATTTATTTGATATGCGACACTTGTATATCTATGTGTGACTAGTCTCTGAATCTGTATACAGTTGCTCCCAGAACATAAGCATGCTGCATCTCATTTTAATCAACAAAAGCTGCTTGTGCTAACTATTCACATTGCTTTGCAACTAAGAAGCATTTGAATGTAAAAAGTCGCACAAAAAGACACTCGGGGCTACAGAGTCACACAGAGCTCAAGCGTTATATGTAGCACAACTTGTAGCGCACAGACGGTAGATGGATGTGGACACATCTGTATGAGCAAAAGAAACAAATAGAGCAGTACTTAGGGGCCCATGTACTAATATCCACTTACCATGGAGAAAAAGCTGCTCCGTTATCTCTGTAAAGCAGGAGGAGGCTGCACTAAAATGATCCCTACTGAGGAGAGTGCACATTTGTTCACCCCCTCGGCAGTGGCAACAAAGACACATTCCGCCTTCTCCTCACTGCCCTGTGTGCACCCCAGGGCCGGATTAACGGCAGGGCAACAGGGGCGGTCGTCCTGGGGCCCCCACACACAAGGGGCCCCCACACAGGATTGATCTGAGCCACCGATGGCTGAGAGCAGCTGCCGGTCTCAGACGGTCCCTCACAAGGCTGGCACTGTGATTTTGCAGCTGCTGCTGAAGGCACATGCATACCGAGCGGCTCCCGAGTCCCTTAAGCGTGACATCATGTCCGCGACGCTTAAGGTACTCTGAAGCTGCTCTGTATGCACTGTGCATTCATAAGCAGTGGCAGCCTGTCCTGGACGCCCGCCTATCATCGGAAGAGCCCGCCACAAAAGGTAAGTACTTGGGGGCTCTGTAGGTGTGGTGCACTGAGGGATAAAAGTAATACAGCAGGGGCCACTATAACTGTGGCATAATATCAAGACATTGTGTGGCATACTGTGGGGACTGTGTGACAGTGTTTGGTATGATGTTTATACTAGCCACTGTGGCATAATATGCATAATGGGGACACTGTATGGCATAATGTAATTTTATTGATAGGGGCCCCCACAAATTAGTTGCCCTGGGCCCCCACAAATCTTAATCCGGCCCTGGTGCATCCTCTCCCGCACCTCTCTCCCGGCGTGCAGCTGCAGCAGTGACTTTTATTTTTTGTCAAAACTTTATTGACAAGCGGTAAAAATGACAAAGCTCCCTTGCTGTTTCTCCAGTGAGGAGAGGAAGATAATGGCAGCTGGAGGTGGAGAAGACAGCTAATGGTACAGTAAGTGGACCTCTCTCCTTAGTAACATATGGGGCACTTAGCGCTGCCATAGGTGTCTGTGGCAGCACGATATTCTAGCCAGAGAAGGCAGAGAAAACCTTTTAGTACATTTCGAGAAGCATTATGTGCAGGGATTTTCTCTGCCTTTTTCATTTAGCCCCCTTATCTCCACTTAGGGGGTGATTCAGCTGTGGACGCAGTGACAGGGTTCATGCAGATTCCCGATTATCGGGAATCTGTGCATGCGCCTGACCCGTACTACGATCCTGCAAGCAGTCCGGCAGCATACTGTCAGTGTTTGACGTGACGGTCTGTTTCCCAAAACGGCGACGTGTTGCCGACATTGAGGGGGGGTGGAGAGACCTCTTTTACTCATCTGCGTGACCCTATGTTCACTTAGCCGGCCGATGGACACGCAGATGATCTGATGCTGCGTCCAAGGACGCAGCTCGGATCAGTGGTGCATGCAGAAGGCATGACTCCTCCTGCTGCATACCATAATAGTGCTATAGCAGCTGTGATAGCCTCTGCATCTGCAGCTGAATCACCCCTTTGGAGCCCTTAATACTCAAACCAATAAAAAAATGAACAACAAATAGAAAAACAGTAACCGTGGGTCTAATAAAACCATATATTTATTTCTATAAAATAAAACAATATAGAACTCAATAAATAATCAGTAATAAAATAGCACCTCCACTAAATGTAATCTAAATGTTGTCAGCAAAAAAGATGGAGGTTATATTTTATTAGAAATCTGCAATTGCATCTTTAACCCCTTCACCGCTGAGGCTTTTTCCACCCGCTTACCACTATTTTGGCACTTTGGGAATGGTTACAATCCAGGACCAATATCAGTCATTGTTTATGCTGTACCCACACGAATTATGCCGACACAAACGGACATTTTAAAAGAGGAGGGGGCCCGTGTGCAGATTCCGGGGCGGGCCCCTACTCTCTCGTGTGGTGGCGGAGCCACAGTGGTGCAGTAGATTCTGACTTAGTGCCAGAATCTACAGCGCATGCGCGGGTCTCCTGGAAAATTGCGCCCACACCGTTTTCCCGGGGACAGCAGTACTGTGCATTCGCGAATCACTGGGGAAAATAGCCGCCGCCTGGCCTGGCGTTACAGAGCAGCACTCTGTTGACTACGGATGGGTAGGTATAAAACTATATGGTGCAGGGTGTGCGGTGTGGGCCCCCCTGGACCTGTGTGCACCCATTATAGATATGCCCCTGTACACAGATTATACCTACTTTTTTTTCCCAGAAAATACCATTTTACCTACAGAGATGGCAAAATCTATCCAAAGTGAAAAAAAACATTTCTATTGACATTCCTAGAAATATAAGCAAATGTGCATCATACAGATGCGTCCACATACATCTATCCTTTGTGTTCTACAAGTCACGTTACGCATAACGCATGAGCGACGTGTGACTCAGTAGCGACGAGTATCTTTTAGTGTGACTTTTCCCTTCAAATGCATCTTATTCGCATCGCAGCTGTGACACTGTAACGTAGCGTTTTGCATGCAGATGCACACGCAGACACACACAGAATATAGGCATGCCGCATATCATTTTAATCAGCAGAAACTGCTTGTGATGCGAGTAAGACACATTTGAAGGGAAAAAGTTGCACGAAAAGATGCTCGGCACTACCGAGTCATGCCACGGCATGGCGTGACTAGAAGAGCTGTTTAATGCACAATGATGCTAGATGTATGTGGACCATACTTTATTACACTCTCGGAAGTTGCGGGAGGCTTCCAATTTTTCAGGTAACCCCCCCCCCCCGCGCAACCCCCGAAAGTGTAGGCAGATCTCTCGCATCCTGCCTTCTTAGTGAAGTGGGCAGAATGGGGATATTTTACGGGGAATTCACGGGTCCGTCGGGAGGGGCTAAAATTATGCAAATTGTGTCATTTAGCTCCACCCCCTCCTCACGGACCCATGAATCACGTTTTTTTCCTGTGATTGGGCAAGGTCTAAAGATGTCTACAGTCCGGCCCCGCCCCCGAAGGTGTTTGCAGAATCTGTAAAGGTGACAAGTATGATGTGGACACATCTGTACTTGACTACTCTCCTGAAAGCTGCATGAACCTCACAATTTTTTGGGCACTTCCGCATCCTGCCCATATGCAAAGTGAAGTGAGCAGCATCAGGAAATTATATGTAGAATTTGCGGGTCCATATCAGACCCTTTAGCCCCGCCCCCTCCTCACGAACCAGCAAATAGTGGCATTTTGCCATGTCCGCTTTTCAGGCGTGCACAGGATCCCAATTTCAAGATTTTGGTGTTCTAGTTGGATTGCTTTGCATAGGGACTCTGTCGCAGGAGTAGCCCATGTGACTAGCAGCGCTATACAGACTGGTGGCAGACTCATGGACCTTCTGGGAGACTTGGAGACACTCTGTAGCATGACACTTTATAGCATGACATAATATGCTGTTCTTGACAACAACGTGTATGTGGGGAGGCAGATGCATCACCGGGTGTGGAGACACCTGGTGCGGCACTCATCTATCTCTAGCGAGCACCGAAGGCATATGCACAAATGACAGGGGACGTGGCCTCATGTCCTTGAGGCCACACCCCTGATGTGCCCCCATCCTCATAATGTTAGGGGGCTTGTCCAGCACTCCAGGAGCTGCTGGGAAACCCCCTGTCTTCCATCACCGCTGCGGTTCTGCTCGGTGACACTATCTGAGGAGGTGACTGAAATGCTATAAATAGAAACAAGTGAACTAATAATAGCAATGCTATTCTATTTACATTGAAGCCATTCATGTGTTGGAAATGTTACAAATAGAAACAAGAGTAAACATTCATTAACTAACCATATTGTAAGAGTCATGATTCCAATGATTTCTTAACCCCCTCTCTGGAAATAACAGCTATTCACTCTGAATTTGTTTCCTTAGATAAATAGTTCTCCAGTGTTATGATGACATTGTACACTGAGACTGAGCATGTCTGTTGTTAAAAAAGCAGTTATTGTTATTACCGGTATTTTGCACCTGAGGTCACATGTCATGAAGGTCACATGATCACCAGGACCCATTTGCCCCCAGGACAACCTGAATTATTTGTAGTAGAGTCTGAATTCAATAAGGTATTATAACTATTTCTTAGAGATTCTGATCTATTTTGTGACTTTATGCTAATGCTAGTACCAGCCCTTCCCCCGGTGTACCAGCGTACATGTGATTAAACAGCAAATGAGATGCCAAATTTGTGCGTCTTTGGATGCAACAATCCTGCTTGATGTGTCTATGGATGCTACCATCGGACACACCACCACTGTTATGATTAGCCTACACACTTTGGGGCGTATTTATTATTGCAGTATAGCCCAGTATTCCTTATCGCCGCAATTCGTGACAATAAGGAATCTTTATTAGCCAGAGGGATCTATGTACTAAGCAGTGATAAGTGACAGAGTGAAAAGTGATAAGTCTGTGATAAGGTGCCAGCCAATCAGCTTCCAACTGTCATCTCACAGGCTGTGTTTGAAAAATGACAGTTGGGAGCTGATTGGCTGGCACTTATCACAGACTTATCACTTTTCACTCTGTAACTTATCACTGCTTAGTACATAGACCCCTAAGTATTTTAAGTATGACTGGCAATCTGGGGGCTCTGATAGGAGCACATCTCGGTGTTCAGCACATGCCATCACTTTACTTCCTGATTTGGACCTCCATTGAGCTACTGCACATACATCAATGTCTGTCGGCACAAGTTCAAGCAGGCAGCACTGGGGAGGAATCTTTCAGATCCCTTTCCCAAAAAGACTACGAAGGGTAGCCCATAGTCTACTAAGGGTTATACCATCTTCAGCTGCTGGGGCCAAGCTCTGGAGCTTGGTAAATGTGACTGCTAAGCAGCTCCCATAGAAAGCTATGGGGGCTATTTTTCCGGACGGAAATGGAGGGACCGCGGCAGATATCGGTAATCACAGCAGGTATGCTGCAGTGGTGTATTTCAGGCATAGGATCCCAATTGCTGATGGTAAAAGAGGTTAATAAAGCTAAATCCAAGTCCAAATCCATGGGTTCCTTACACATGTGATCAAGCTGTGTTCAGACTTTGTTTCAAGAGGGTAAAACAAAGCCGTAGTTAGAAATGAGCCAGAGACTTAATGCAGGAATCTAAAGCTGGGTACACACCTTAGGACACTGCGACCCGGCAATGCAGCGAGCGGTGTAACGGTGCATCGTGCGCGCAGTACACACTGCAAGAACAGTTGTACAAAGGCGCAATGTATTCTTACATGCTGCATGTAACTACACTGCATCATCAGATGGGACGATTCAATGAGAGATGGCTGGGGACGATCGATCAGATGTACAAACAATATAATGTGTACGATATATCGTTCCAATCGGCTTCAGGTCAAAGTGCATGTAATCCAATAGTAGCTGAGTAGGAGCAGCTAGATTATGGGATGTCAATAATCAGGCCAGAGGGATACTGGCTTCCTGCCTTATGTCTCTACAACTCGCATGGGATTTAATGCGGTCAGGAAGTGGGCAAATGGTAAACAATATTTACTCTGTATTGTCATTATTCCTGAGCTGGAGTCAAGATTAACAACATCCGGTGTGGCTCAAGTGGCAAAGCACAAGATTACAGTATAAAAGGTGGCAAGATCAAGGTATGGATGGAGAATCCATAACTTTTCCCATGTGACAATCTGAAACCTTCATCACAGATGTCCCGAATCACTATGAAACATTGTCTCCGATGTAAGATTTCCACAAGCCTCATTTGCTTCATTTGCTTCTGTGGTACACCTTGAATTTGTTACAAAGTTCCCATAATGTATCTGTATTTAGACTGAATATCAAATTCTTTATCAGAAATACATAATATTATTCTAACATATTGTTAATATTAAGGAACATTTACATTCCCTCTTTCTGATTTTTAATGTGAATATACATGAACAAAATTAACAATGTTATATCCTGAATTCATCCATACTTTTTTGACATACTTTTGAAATTAAGCTGATATTGTTATACTTGACTATCTGTTTTATTTAAATGACAACTGATTTCCCAAAGTGTCCAAAAAGTGACGTTTTGCTTAACCACGCTATACCATTGCTTCTGGGATTGCCGGTCAATAAAACAGTTGGACTTGGGTCAAGCAATACACTACATCAGATTTGACTAATTTTCTCCCTATAACTCCAGAGTGGCCGGTCTGGTGGATCTATCACCCCGACCTTAGCCTAACCCATGGCAGCAGGAAACTCCTCACTATTGTCTCCGCTGTGGCTAGTAAGTGTACTTTATCACTGTTGCCACCTTCTATTCAGGGACAATCTTTTCTTCATTTTTAAGATGAACTGGGCTGCAGCCACCCTACACAAGGAGATACCGGTTTAAAAAACATCACTTTGTGGGAATGTTATATTGACTCCATGTCTACAGATCTTAAATCTCAAATTAGATCATGCTTTCATACCACTCAGTGGTACGAGACCTGTATTTTGTTGAATGACCTTCCAGTGCAGATGGACTAGCTTTTTCACTATTTTTCCTCTCTGCATGCTATCATTGCCTTTTGGTTTAGATGGTCTCCACCATTACTACGTCCCTCTACCACTTTGTTCATTTATCTGGTATTTTCGTCTCTTGTTGCCCTCACCCCTCTTCTTCTTTACCTTTCCTTCCCTTGTTTTTTCTAACTGTGGGTGGGATGTACTACGCATCGCACTTTGGATCCGATACATCCCTCCATTTATTGGGTACATAGAAGCATTAATAATCCCGCTATGTACCTAGAATTGTGATCAAAATCACAAAGGGCAGCTCTTCCAAAAAGAGCTATGCTTTGTGTAGAGAGAACTTCCGAGTGAATCCCCCCCAGGGCACAATGCAAAGAGAAGCCTATAGGCTTCTATTGGACAAGGCGTTGCCCACCTTTTTCTTTTTCTGTTCACGTAAAACATAAAAAATGTAGAACAGCTGGTGATATCCTGTCTCAGGGCCTGATTCATTGCGGATCACAACTGCGATTGCAATAGCGATTACGCACGCAGTTCCACTGCAATAGTATGCAAAACCATTGCGATCGTTGTGCCGCCGCAGCACAACATAAGGACGCCTACTTTACACACATCCATAATGTTTAGCAAGACAGCATAACCATCGATAACATCGAGTACCATCGCAGCCTCACGCACACTTGCACAAGCTCTGACCTTACTCAGAAATTGCTAACCTCGTCGCACGCTATGAGCACTCAAACTACGTAAGGCATAGCAGTGGATAATTTATGCACGTACATGCAATGGCGTTCAAACACACTAGCATGCCTGCATTTTGCCGACCACCCCGTCACCTCCCACAAACAGCACTTCCTGTCAATCACTCTGCGATGGGTCTGCATAGTCACTGCGATCGCAGTCCCGATCGCAGTGACTGGTTCGCACACGCACATTGCGTTGCATACGCATGCACGGAACGCAACAATCAGCCCATTGTATGCGTATTAGCAGTTGAGATCCAAGCTGAATCAGGCCCTCAGTTCCACCTGATCTGTTAATATTATGTTGCCTATGTTATATATACCTCATGACATCTCTCCTTCTAGTGTATGAGACATGATTCCTGTTGTTATTCGGCTTTCACTTGTTTTTCATGTTTCCATATTATGTTGTTTTGGTGCTTTTGCTGGCTGTTCAATAAATACACTTTAAAAATAATAGCCTCCCATGTGCAGCACAGCTCTTATGACCCAGAATACAATCCAGTAAACAATGCGGCTCCACAGTCTGCCTTTAGCAATTAAGGTTTTCTTTTTAAAAGGAAGGGAAAGGGAGATGGGAATGGTATAGTGCTTTGTAAGCAATGGGCACACACCTGATGAATGTGACAAGCTCCAACATAGAGTGCCCCAATTAGTGTAGCCACACCCCCATGTGCTTATATCTCCTCCCTCCCTCTCTCTATACAGCTTAATACAGGACCTCTACAAGACAGTTTTCAGACTTCAATATGCTCCTTCATACATTACAAAGAAAATGGTGTAATTAGTGAGAAATGTTTGTGTTCTTTTATATTTTGACATGTATAACACCAATACCATGGAATACAAATCGCAGCTGCAGGTGAGAAATGTGCTTTCCCATCTGATGTATAACCAGAATATTCCTCCAGTAATATAGATAGTGATTACAAAACACCACTTTGTGTGTGTATCACAGGGATGTTGATATGTACATGCCAAAATTAGCCAACACATGGCTCTAGCTGGCAGGGCACTCTGGAACTGTAGCTTCACCAGAGCAAGAAAGTCAGAATCTCTGCAATCCATATACTGAATAATTCTGTTTTTTGTTAGTTGCTTGTTCATCCACACATCCAGAGTCGCATAGAGCGGTGCCGGGCCTGGATATGGTAGAAGGCGTGGCCTAATTGTGCAGGTGTGGCCACACTACCTACAAAAGAAGTATCAAAAATAGTAATTGTGGTGAGCCACACTGGTGGGTACTGTGCACCCCTCAGCCAGGGGCATATCTATTGTGATCTACCCTCCCCCGCACATCAGGTGCAGGCAGAGGAGACTGCTGCTGTCGACGGGTAAGAGGGAATGGGGGGGAGGAGACTGAACCGGGCCCCCGCTGGGTCCCTCCAACAAGCACGGGCCCAGGTAATTAGTGCCCGGTCCCCCTTCCCTCCCGGCACCCCTGCATGCATCCCCTCACCTCTTCCCTACACTCTACCCAGGGCCATCTACAGGGACATTCAAGCACAGTGGGCGCACGAGGACACCATCCCATAGGGACTGCAGTGTAGCCAGCACTCATATTAAACATAGTTCTGGACCCTGTGTCCAGGGCTGTAGTGAGCCTTTCCGGGCCTCTGGAATTTTGGGGGGCATGGCCCAATGTTAGTAGGCATGACCAAGTCTCTTTTAAAAAAAAAAAAAAAACAACAACAATAACAGTTTTTGCTAACTAAATCTTAGATATTGAGGGGTCTATTTACTAAGCAGTGTTAGGAGACAGAGTGAAAAGTTATAAGGTGCCAGCCAATCAGCTGCCAATTGTCATTTTTCAAACACAGCCTGTGAGATGACAGTTGGGAGCTGATTGGCTGGCACCTTATCACTTTTCACTTTGTCTCCTAACACTGCTTAGTAAATAGATTCCTTAATCTGAGTTACACATTACCCATGCCATCTTTCTGACACTGAACTGTATGATGACTCTTTTCTGTTCTACCTCATACCTTGCCTAATTACACTTAGGGCCTCATTTACTAACAAGTTTTATCACCAAAGCTAGATGGATGTGGTTTGTGGTCATGAGGCCCATGATACTTCTCATTGTGTCAGTACGACTATGGCCAGGGTTGTCCGAAACATTTTCATTAAGTAAGTGAAAGATACAAACTATTTCTGTAAATACTTTCCTTTCACCTCCATGTTCTAAGTACTTTAAGTTGCATAAGTATAATACTATTCATAGGCAAATGCAGGGGGGGGGTTCCGTCTGCCTGGAAACCCCCCTCCCCAGCCCACACCATGACCACAATAGAAATAGTACTATAATAGAATTTTACTAGTGCTGCATGTTCTTCTCAGTATCACAAATTAAATAATCAGCACCACCTGTAGATCTTCTACCATGCATCAGCCAATAATAAATAACCTGTGCACCAAATAGGATATCTGGAAAACTTTCACTGTTAGGGATGTGCTGCTATAAAGCCCAATATGTACATATATGTCCAGGGCAGTGCTAAGTTACTCTGCTGCTCCCCCAGACTCCAGGACTTGCTCTAATACTCTGGAATGGTGCTCACATCTAAAATAAAAACATTCAGCTCAGGCAGGATGGCCCTACTGCCGAATCTAATGGCTCACTGTGATCTCTGGTCCTGTATATGCTGGGATTATGACACACAATACACTTTGTATGACGCACATTAAAGATGCATAAGTGCTAATTCTACCCTCTTCATGGACTGGCCACACTCACTCTAAAATCAAGCATTTGGAAACCCCCCTCTAGAAATCCTGCGTTTGCCACTGCTATTTATAATATCTATTTAGCACTGGAAATAAATGAGGAAGGGTCAGTGGCATAACTGGTATTTGGAGCCCAGGGCAAAATTAAAAATGGAGCCTCCCCCCAGTTCCCTGAAAAAAAAATGCGTGGCCACATGCCACAAGGGGCATGGCCTCTGAAAAATAGGGCGTGTCAACATGACACACAGCCCTTTCTCGTCACTCTGGGAACATTCCTTTCCATTACATATGCACTTTAATGCCCCGAGTAGTAGTGCCCCTTATGCAATGTCCTCAGTAGTAGTGCGTCATGAGGTAGTACCCCCAGTATTGCACCCTTATACTATGCCCCCGGCCAGTAGTGGTCCCCCCTATGCCTGTGCAGTGCCCCTTATACAGTGCCCACAGCCAGTAGTGGTTCCCCCTATGCAGTGCCCCATGCCAGTAATGGTCTCCCCTATGCAGTGCCCCTTATACAGTGTGCCCGGCCAGTAGTGGTCCCCCCTATGCAGTGCCCCATGCCAGTAATGGTCCCCCCTATACAGTGCCCCTTATACAGTACGCCCGGCGAGTAGTGGCCCCCCTATGCAGTGCCCACGGCCAGTAATGGTCCCCCCCTATGCAGTGCCCCTGGCCAGTAGTGTTCCCCCCTATGCAGTGCTCCATATACAGTGCCCCCGGCCAGTAGTGGTCCCTTTTATACAGTGCCCCCGGCCAGTAGTGGTCCCCCCATGCAGTTCCCCCGGCCAGTAGTGGTCCCCCCTATGCAGTGACAGAAACAGACAGACAGAAAACACTGACACTGACTTACCTGAATCCCCGCTCCTGCCACGCCCGCCGCTGTCTGCTCCTCCGTCCTTCCGCTTGGTCCCGCTGGGTACTGTGGGAGAGACGTCATGACGTCTCTCCCATCACCCACTGAAGGAGCCAGGAGGCAGAGCTCATGAGTGAGCTCCAGCCCGGCTCTGGCAGTGGGTGCAGCAGCCAATGAGAGTCTGTCTGACTCTCACTGGCTGCTGAAACACACATCGCCACAGCGCCGGTGGCGATGTGTGTGTAACTGTGTAGTGTGGACCGCACTCACTGCGTTCTGCACGACACTGAGTGACTAGGGCAGGCCTGTACTGTGGCCGGCGGCCCCGCTCCACGCTGCTGGTCCCACGGCGCCCAGGGCACGAGCCCCGGCAGCCCTACCCTAGTTACACCACTGGGAAGGGTCATCCATGAAGAGTTATTTTATAGGGTTACCAATAAAAGGCTATGTAAAGGGCTCTCCATAAAGGACTATCTGAATCTAAATGGAGACATATAAAACTGAAAAAATAAATGATGGCCTATTGACATTACAGTCCAGGTTTTAAGGATATCCATGCTTGACTCCAAATGGTTAAATGAAACTGACTGAGGTACTAATTAAGTCACCTGTTCTCAAGCATGGATATAATTAAAACATGGACTGTAAAGGCGGAGTTTGGGAACCTCTGTCATATGGATAGGTTTTGATGTACTATTGAACATGCTAATTCATAGACTGAAAATCCCCATCACTCACAATCTTGTCGGCTTGTAGTCTATTATTCTTTTAATGTGACAATTTGCTTTGGAAATCATTTTGCACAATAAAAAAATGTACGATTATAGCACCAAGAGCTGTTCACAGATATCAAATTTATGAAGTCTGTATATTACAAATATATATAATACAAATATTTTAAAAGCAGCACTATCCCAGATTTCTATCCAAACAATGGGCCTGAGTCAGCAGTGCACACAAGTATACTGCTGAACGCAGATTACCGATGTGGGGAATCTGCGCAGGCGCCGGACCCATACTGCGCATGTGCAAAACGGGTCTGCATTATTGCACGTAGCCTGGTAGCAGACTGTCAGTGATTGACACATCTGCTGCCATATCTGGGCGGGGAGGGGGTCGTTACGGCCTCCGTCCCTGCCCCCTCCCCACCCAGAAACTGCAGTAGACTGTGTCGCCGCTGTTGAGGGTGGTGGGGGGGGGAGAGCCCAGGATCTCTGTCGGCTGACGGAAATTTCCTGGCCTCTTTTCCTCATCTGCGACAGTAGGCTTGCGTGATCCCATGGTCACTCAGGCGCCGAAGATCATGCAAATGATCTGATGCTGCGTTCAAGGATGCAGCTCGGATCATTAATGCATGCAAGAGGCATGACAAGGCAAGGATGGAATTGTGAAGCTGTTGTGTACAGCTTTGCAATACTGTCCTGTGCTGAATTATACCCAATGTTCACAGGAATAGAATCATTCATTAAGAAGAAAATAAACTAAAATTAACAAACAAAAAAGTTGTTGTTCCAGATTGGCATGCGCAGGTAATCTCACGAATCTCTGATCATACTTTTAAATAAGGTTGGGCCTAGTGATGGGATTATAAATCATGTATAGACTGACAGATTTACAAATATAATGACTAAATCAGCTTTTTTTTACTGGCCAAATAGACACAGTGAAATATGTCCTTGCAAGTTGAAAGGAAATATCAAGTGCCATTGTTACACAAAATTAATTCTTAACCCCTTTGCTGTTCTCACCCCTGTGTTGATCCAAACTTTGCACTTTTTGCGCTGGTCAGATTCTAACATCAATATCAGATCTGTGGCAACTCACCCCGCTCTTCTGCGTCTCCCGGTCTCCACTGCACACTGGTGACAGCCTCCTCTATTGCAATGTCCAATGACTGAAATCAGAGCCAGGAGTGTCCACATAAATAACCACTCATAATTACACTGTGGTTCCTGTTTAGGTATTAGTCAAAAATTCCAAAAAAGCAGAAAATATGATTCTACACATAAGTTGAAAATGATATGTCATTTCTATTTTTGCTAGGTTTCCCTATATGTCTTAAACTAAACATAAACAATATGTAGAAAAAATATGGTATACCAATTTAAAAAATTACCAATCATAGTAAACAAGTGGACCTGTTCTTTTTTACCCAGGGTGGGGGAGATAATTTAAATTGTAAGAAAAGCTTTAATTTTTTAATATATATTTTTTCTCTACACCGTGTCTACTATGCCAGGATGGTGAAAGCATTGGAGGATAGACAGAGCTAAAAATGCTGCTGCTGTCCTTGATAATTTTGCAGTAAGTAGCTTCACAGAAGAGCCCTTACGACAGAGCCGGCGCTAAGAAATTTGATGTCCTAGGCAAGATTTTTGTTGGTGCCTCCTATAAGATAATACCACCACCAAGCATGGGGTCTATATACTAAGCCTAGGATGGAAATAAAGTACCAACCAATCAGCTCCTAACTGAGATGTCATAGGCTGTGTTTGAAAAATTACAGTTAGGAGCTGGTTGGTTTTTACTTTATCAGAGAACAAAAAAGAAGAAATACTTGACCGTAATAATGAGATGATAATTCTGAAATGTCCTATACAATAAAATATAACCTTTAATGATAATATTCTAAAAATAATTGCTTGAAATAAAACAAACAGGTGAAATATAAAAAAATTGGAGAGTGAATAAAGTATAGAAATGTGAAATAAAAATTAATTAATTAAATTGCTGTACCTAAGTGTGTGTGTGTTCATTCATTAATCAAAACCTGTTATTGGTCGTAAGTATTTTCAAATTGGAAAAGAGAGGAAAAGCCTAAATCTAATATAATAGGGTAAGTATCCGAGTTATGGCATCATTTAATATCAATTTAATCTATTGGGCAACAACTCTGGGGACAGAATAATTACCCTTAGTGTAGTATATTCCTTAATGTAGGATGCCTAAATAAAAATAATATAGATTCAATGGAAACAGCTATCGGAGAGCTATATCATGAAAAACCATCATCTGGTATTGCAACGTGAATACAAATGTTACAATCAGTCACCACTAGAAATCAGCAACAGTGTTAAGTATTCTGGTATTCGACAGTGTTACAATTTCAATTGTTACTTTAATTGTACCATTCTCATATTGATCCTGTCATGCAGAAAATATGACATGTATTTGATTAGATCATAGCAATCTATATTCTAAATAATTATGTTTATTATTAGGGCTTATTGCTGCCCGATATTAGTATCAACCAAACTCAGGTTGAGATCTTTATAGTTGCTATGTGTCAAATGGTCTCATAAATATATGGGCCAAGAAAGTATTATTAGAATGATAATTCCCAAAAGACCACTCGTTGATTGTAATACAATGGTCTTTATTGATAATATCCGTATATATGAACCAGGTCTCCCTCTATCATGCACTGTGCTGATACTTATATGTATATATTGTCCAGATTAGATTACTAATTCCACAAATGTATGGTGTAAATTAATTGGAGGTGGCACTGTGAGCCCCGCAAGTGAAATAGTCTGGTTATACAGCCTTGGCATAAAATAACTGTCTCTAAAGTCGCCACTAAGATGTTGCGGCTCTATTAATTATTCAGACACACAGTGAAATATGGGGCAAGTACAAATATACAGTAAACAATGGAGCGGATTCTGACTGATTGTGTTGACGATACTAATGGTATAGATTCTGTATATGAACTTCCTCTATCATCCTCCGTACTGGTAACATTTAATACAGTGTGTATATCAGTAACCTAAGTGGCCCATGGGAGGAAGAGCTACTGCGGCTGGGTATGCGCAGCAGCCCTCCTCCAGCAACAAGTGACCATTTGTGTTGATGTCCAGTGCCCACTGCCCCCACTGTGCAGACTCTGCTCCAGCCTCCCTGGACCTGCTTACTCCCACAGTGGCAGCCCGCTGTTGCTGGCTGTGAGCTGCCTGCTGCAGCTGCCTGAGCTGAGGGCTCCGATCATAGCCGCTAACCACTAACAGAGCCACTGTCCAGGTGCCCGCCCCTGCAACCATTGCCGGCTGTCCCACTCGCTCACTGTTTGCTGATTGCCCAACCTGGCACGAGCAGCAGGTGCCCCATACCTGCCCCAAACCTCCACCAGCCCTAGGTGTACTTGGATGCCCTAGGGCATTCCAAATGCCCTAGGCATTTGCTTAGTTTGCCTATGTCTAGGGCCAGCACTGCCTTATGATGATACACTGTTGGCAATTGCCATTGGAGGCTGCAAAGAATGGCAAATAGGTAGAATCCCCAAATTCTGTGTAAATTCCTATTTTTGCAGGATTTAGGGATCTTTTCCCTTTAATATATAGATTCCTTATGGCAACAGAAGCTACACTGCCCTTAACACATACTTGCCGACTTTTGTTTTTACCTCCATGGGAGAAGCAGATGGGGGGCGGGGCCTGACAGTCCGCATCATTAATCCCTGCCCCCTCACTGTAAATTGCTGCGATTGGTGCAAATTTAAATAGAGTCGGGACCAAATGACGTGATTCTTGCAGAATCGTATTATTAAGCCCCGCCCCTGCATGGGAATCCGCGATTGCCCTGGAAATTCTCCCCCATTCTGCCTACTTCACTAGGAAGTGGGCAGGAATGCGGGAGAAGTTCCTACTCTACCAGGGGTGCAGGGGGTTACCCGAAAAATCGTGAGCCTCCCGTGACTTCTGGGAGAGTAGTTATGTATGCCTTAAATACAGGGAACTTTTCTTCACTGAGGGCTAGATGGTCCCTGATGTTTAAGCATCTAACTAACTGCAAGTTGCGGCAGTGGATACTTTATTACTGGAGCAATCAGCATTGCTTCGGTGCAGGGACATTAGTGATAATGAATAGATCCCACAAAGAGAAAGCATAGTTTACACAGAAAAAAAATGATCAGATCCTTATTGGTGGGTTTTACAATAAAGTACCAGAAAATCTCTGCGGATCTCTACTTAGGTGTTTCTGGACGTTCATGCTTAGACAAATCAATTGTACTTTAGTGGTGTGTATTTTAAAATGTGAGCCTAAACTACAGTAATGAGACAATCCCACAGGAGTAATCTGGGACAAATCAATTTTGCGTAAATAAATGAATATGCTATTAATTACAAACCGTGAATAATTTTCTGAGACAACTGAAATGTTAGAACTAATAGATCAATGGGAAGCTTTTTCATTTCAATAGAAATGGGCAAATATAAAATGGCAACATTAATTATTAAACAGGATGAGGTAAGATTAGACTAGAAATAGACATAAACATTAATGAAAAACAGACACATTTTAATGAGATCAGAGCTGATTCCAGAATTCTCAACTGCTCACTAACCAGTATATAGTGGACAAGTAAGGGATCTTTTTTGGTTTGGTTTCTATTATTTCCGCCATAAAGATACAGAGGGTAATTCTAAGTAGGGCACAGTCCCATACGAATTGGCATCTGGCTGCAGTAGCTTACGTACTAAGGGCCTGACTCAGACCCGTTCGCTAGGCTGTGTTCGCAATGTAGCCTGCCGATGTTTGCAATCTGCGCATGCGTACAAGACACAGTGCACGTGTGCGGACTAGTCCATGCGATCGGGAAGCGTTCGCACCCTGTACACAGATGGAGGCAGAGCTCTACAAGCATGAGTGACAGGACGTGCCGTTTGTGGGTGGTGCCGGGGTGGTCAATACTAACGGAGGTGTGGTGGAGCGAACGCTGGCATGCCTCTGAACGCCGTTTCAGGGGTGTGCATAATTAAGACGCAGCATCAGCAGACATGTCACATGGCTGAATTACACACAGCGGCACTCGCAGTGCTTGCGGTAGGGTATGGTCAGCCACAAGTGCTGCGTATGGGTCCGATGTTACCGATTGTTTAATACATTTCCTGGAGATGACTTATGTTATTAATGGAAAGTGGGCGTCTTGTGTCAGGCTGGTGGGCTTCTAAAAACATACCACAATCACATGGCAAGACATAGTGGGTGTGCTAATGTCTTGCTAGCCATCACGGAATTTGCATACTCAGGCTGCTAATGGCTGGGTGCAAACGCAGCCTTGCGACCGGGTCTGAATCAGGTCCTAAGATCTGCTCATTAAGCTATCTTTCCATCCAATGCAGTCCGTAGTGTAGCGCTGCAGAGGGGTGCCAGGCTGGAGAGGTGCCATCCCCACTGCTTGCTTTCTAAATGCCTTTACAGCTGCACTCGCCGCGCCTGTGACAGGCAGGCTGAGGCAGCCAGTGCAGCAGTGTCATGGGCGGGCCTGGCAGAGCGAACCTAGGGGGTGCTCCGGGGCAACCGCAGACATAAAATACATTTAAATTCAGGCGGGTCAGGCTAATGGATAATACGGACTCCAGACCATCTATTAGCCAGATCGCCGATCCACCTAAATGTGCTGGCAGCCACTTAGGTGACAATAAAAGTGAAAATCATGCTGGACACAGAATACAGATTGCATCTTGGTGCATAAAAACAACTGTGCTCCCAGGTCTAAGGAGTCTACTTACCATAGGGCAGAGGTTCCCAGGACTCCACCATTACAGTCCAGGTTTGAAGGATTTCTATGCTTGAACACAGGTGACTTAATTAGTACCTCAGTCAATTTAATTTAACCATCTGGACTCAAGCATGGATATCCTTAAAACATGGGCTGTAATGGCAGAGTTTGGGAAACCTCTCAATCCAGGCTTCTCTCTATTTACCAAGCCCCGAAAAAAGCTTTCCTGGCTTCCTCCAGAAAGCATGGAGAAGCCTAATTAACAATTATTGCGGCAATACACGTACCATCACAATCATTTCAGTGTGGTGATATAGGGGGAGGGGGGAGCTTAATTAAATTATATAAAGCATTTTTAAAATTCATTTATTTTATTTTTTTTATTATTTTTTCCCCCCAGTTTTTACAGCTTTGTAGAAGCTACACTCTGGTCACGCCTGCACAGAAGGACCCTGACTGTCTGGCGAGGAGATAAGTCTCTACATTTCTTACAGTACTTCTGTGACCTAATTTGTTCATTAGACGTCCAGTACTAGCTCTATGCTTACTCTGTTATCTTTTGTGATCTATTGTGTCTCTGTTATAGGAACATGTCCAAAGCAGAGCTCATCAAGTACTTATATGCATTATCTCCTAACTACTGCAACCTCCTCCTATCTGGCATTCCCCTCATGCATCTATCAATCTGTCCTGAATGCCAGGTCCACAATGCCCCTCTACAAATTCCTCCAATGACCACCCTAGACACCAGCACTACCTAATAAACACACCTCATCAATAACATTTCTGTAAGATTGAATGTTAGTGCAGTAACTCCATGCAAAGCATATAAATAAACAAACAAACCAAAAATACAATTCGGAAATGCAATCCACAGGAACCTGTCAGGGCTCAGCCGGGGATCGGCGCCCGCTTACCGCACCGCCGGCTTCCCCTTTCCTCCTGGGTGGTCGGTCGGCCTGCGCGACGGCGGGGGAGAAGCTGAGGATTCTCCCCGCTTGCTGTGGCTTCCTGGAGGGCTGGTGTCCGGCATCACAAATCCGGACATGGGCGCCGCCATGACAGTCGGCCCATGTGACTGGATCCTTCCTCCTGATAGGCTCGTTTCCAGCTGATGCTGTGCACCTGTCTAAGGGTTCCCCTGGGTATAAAACTGTCCCACAGGTTATGGGATATTGCCTGAACAACGGTTGTCTCCTAGCGTGCCTTAGTGAGTTCCCGGTCCAGGTTCCTATTCATCCGTACAGCAGCAGTGTTACCACCTTTAACTGTGTGCCTAAACATCTCTTGTGAATACCCGTGCAGCAGTGTTACTACCTTTACCTGTGTGCCTTTACGTCTCTGGTGAATACCTGTGCAGCAGTGTACCCACCTTTACCTGTGTGCCTATACGTCTCTGGTGAATACCCGTGCAGCAGTGTTACCATCCCCACCTGTGTGCTTCACGTCTCCCGTGGACATCCGTGCTACAACATTTAACACCTCTACCCGTGTGCCTTCTATCTCTGGTGACGTCTCAAGTAACCGTGAGTCGCTTCCCACTTTGAAATCCTTATTGACGTTTTGATCTTCATGTCAAGGTGTTTTCTATACAGTATTTTAAGGGACTGTGTTGTGCCTAACAGGCATATCCTCACTGGGCCACGGGTGTAGTGTCTCTATCCCTGCAGGGCTTGGGTACCTGGTCAAAGAACCACGACCTGCTCACGGGGTGCAGCTAAGCCCATATCCCAATTGGGGGGGTCACTGGCGAACACCATCCTGTGGGTTAGACTCCGCACCTTTGCCCAGGTCTCGCCAACACTCAAGACCTGTGGATGAGGAGAACGTACATCCAGGCCCCTCGTCTCCGTTTCTTTCCCCAACTTAGGCCCACCACGTCCTCTTCTCCAGTTTCAGACGTGACAGAAAAACTTTTGGTATGGATTAGAAAGGGTCACAATCACCTTACTTAATCATTGGTGAAATTACATGCAAGAGAACCAATTTGGCTTACATGATCCACCCCAATTGTGTAACGCTGATATAATCACTAGAGGAGTGGGGTATCGTTTCATGGAATCAATATATCATATAGAAAAGAATAAAACTATATTGTGTAATATTGTCTAAGAATTTTGTTCTGTGATCATTTTAATTTTGTACTCGAATCATTTCAGAATGTTAGTGGGCATTGGAAAGGTAGCTTTAGATTGTTCCAAATAGCTCCAATGGTTCAGCCACACTCCCATACACGTGTCCACATACATCTAGCCTATTTGCGCGTTAAACAGCCCTTCTAATCACGCCAAGTCGTGGCGTAACTCGGTACCTTTAAATTAGGGATGTGCAGGCTCGGATAGGTTCGAGTTTGCACGTTGAGTTCGGATTTTTCCCTCCAAAAAAACGGAACTCAGAAAGAGGCTAAACGTCATCTTACATGGACGAACATCATCAATCCTGGACAAAAGTCCAGGAATGATGATGTTCGTCCATGTAAGATGACGTTTAGCCTCTTTCTGAGTTCCGTTTTTTTGGAGGGAAAAATCCGAACTCAACGTGCAAACTCGAACCTATCCGAGCCTGCACATCCCTACTTTAAATGCGTCTTATTCACACAATGATGTAAATCGATAGCACAAGCAGCTCCTGCTGATTAAAATGATATGCAGCATGCCTATATTCTGTGTGCGACTGCGGGTGTATCTGCATGCGTAACTCTACGTTACAGTGTCAGCGGCTGTGTGAATAAGACACATTTGAAGGTAGAAAGTCGCACAAAAAGACGCTTGGCGCTACCAAGGCACACGGAGCTCTCACGTTATGTATGGCACGACTTAGCGCATGGAGGATATATGTATGTGGACACATCTGTAAGTATCCAGAATAGAGCATACAAAAAAACAGGATAAAAAAGCACATCTAGTGCATTCTCCTCGGTACAATTTATTAACACAGGAATCTACAATAAAAAAACTTTAAAATAAAACCTGTAAAATAACCCGCTCACAATAAAAGTGTAATTCCCTAAGGTAGGTTAAATTGCATACTGAAAATATGCTGGATGCAGAACACATCAAGACACCCTCACATAATAGTAACAGTAACTTCATGCTGGACTGCTACGTTTCCGTATGTCATACAGAAAGAGAGAGCACCTCTCCCCCAATGTGATGTGACTATGGACAGGATATCATTTAAAACTATTTAAATACTCATTATCTAAGGCATGTAAAACTTATGGAGGTAACTAGTAAATTTACTTTTATTTATCATGAAATACTGTCAGTCCCGTATCGATTGTATCGGAATGCGATTATCATCTTTGTATTCAATACAAAGAATAATAAGAAAAAATTATAACGATCTTCTCCCTGATCGATATTATTCACACACCTGCGCAGTTGGGGAGTTAAGGCCCCCATACATCTGCAATGGATCCTCGCGATGTAGCGATCATGCAACCCGGCATCGCAGGGTCGGTGAAATCCAAAATGTTAGATTTCACAGATATTCCGATCACGATCAAAAAATTATTGTGATTGCCAGATCGGTGAAATTTAACATGTAGAATTTCACAGATCCTGCGACGTATCGCGGAACATCGATGGCCGCCGGACGGTATTTCCGATCCCATCGCTACATCGCAACGATCCGTCGCAGATATATGGGGGCCTTTTGGAAAAGGTCGTGCATGTGCAGTAACCATGGCCGTATCTAGGGGGGGGCTGAGGGGTCATGAGCACCGGGCGCCATCATCCAGCGGCACCGGCCACATACTTCTCTGTGCCGGAGGTCTGCAGATAGAGACCTCCGGCAGTGGTGCACGCCGGACAGTGGTCACTGAAAGTCGGCGCAAGATCCCGCCCTCCCTCCTCCCCTCAGAAGTTAGGGTAAGAGCTCAGGGGGGGGGAGGGGGTGGAGAGGGACGACAGTGCTGTACAGGGCGCACTGCCGTCTAGCTACGACGCTGGCAGTAACAATGAAGACGCCAGGGAACAGGTAAGATATCATTGCTGCCAGCATTTTGATTTCTGGATTGATACTATTGATACATCATGCCTCTAGGATCAATAAAAATAAATAAATTGTGATGAATAGGGCATGAAGATTTATCATTTTAAAAGACTGATCTTCAATGCCCATCCCTAAGTGTAATAAATAAAAACCTGAATTATGTTTAAAACTATACTCATTGGGGAGACAGGTTGGGTATGGGATGCTGGCACTTCGGATTCCGGCAGTCAGAACCCCGATGTCAGCATCCAGACAGGTTAAAATACCCTAACCCAACCTCTACCCCTAAACCTAACCCTCCCTCCATGCACCCTAAACCTAACCTCCCCCCTAGTGCCTAACTCTAATCCCCCATAGTGCCTAACCCTTCCATCTGCCTAGTCCTACTACATACCATCGAGATGCCGGTGCTGGGATTCTGATATTCGAGTATTCCGGCACCGACATTCAGAGCACCGGTATCCCGACAGCCGGCATTTCAACTACCTCCCGGGGAGACAACTAGTTGTAGTTTAACATTGTTGGCTGCTGGGCAGGGATACTGCCAGAGGAGGGGTGTGGGTGGAGCTAAGGTGCACAAGCATGATCAGTATGGTCCCCTCCGTTACGCCTTGATGCCCCCCAGAAGATAAAAAGTTTGCCATAATTATATAATCCTCTATACATTATTTTATCTTATTTTTTTCTGGATTGCTTTAGATTATTTGCAAACATCATATGGATTTAACATCTTGGGATGATATATATGGATTTTGTTTTTTACATATTTTTAACATTTCCTGCAAGGTTACCAAAAAAAAGATGTATTACATAATACATTTAGGGCCTGATTCAGAGCCGTTCGCTATTTGTGGTCGTTCGTTCAAAAACAAGGGGTGGCTATTCAAATGATCCGTTCGCAAATTGCAGTCTGTTCCCACCTCTAAGTCTGAACGAGCGAGCAAAACATACGCTCGTTTATTTGATAAAAACGCCCCCTGGCCGCACGCACCATACGTCATGTCCGCTATTTATTAGATTAATCGAGTACATCGTACAGCGTATGAACTGCTCGCTATTCTTGTGGTTGGTGTTTTCAACCGCTATTTTGCGAGCAGTTCTGAGTTGAAAAAAACCAAGTGACGTGGTCAATGACGCTGCTGTATTAATTATGCACTCCCTTAAAACGCCCGTTTTGACCTTTAAGCACGCCTGCGTTCGGATCTCCACTCCCCGTTTTCAAGTACCTTCCCCTGTTACCACCCACATACGCCTCATTCTGTCACTCAAAATAGCAGGCCCTCGCTATATTGCGTACCAACGATTTTCGGCCGCACTGACTGGTTCGCGCATGCGTACTAAAAACCGTACGCATGCGCAGATGTGCGAACATCGCTCGGAACGAGCGTACTGCCGCTAGCGAGTGGCTCTGAATGAGGGCCTTAAAGTTAAAAGCTTTTGACAAGATAAATGACACATGGGGAAAATATGTTTCCATTTTTATAAAAATCATGTAAATGATTTACATCTCATACAAATAATAACACAAATCTCATAAGAGCATAACAACGCTACAAAAATAAGTATCATCAGATTAAGCTCACATGTCCACACAGTCACGTCTGCATATAATAGTAAAGAGGGGAAACAATATTCTACACCAGATTAGAAGAAGTAATCATTTTAATGAAACGAGATGCAGAGAAATGTTATTATGTAAATTTCAATACATTGGACGATTAATGTACCGAGTATAATAAGCAGGATAAAATAATGGTACATTTTAAAATGACAGGATAGCATATAGCATTGTAGGGAACCTACTGTTCTTATAATCTGAATAAACCATAACAAAATGCAGACAAGTGGTGTTCAATTATTTGGAGTAATTTAACTATAATAAAAGACTTGGGGGCCTATTCATCATACCTTAAAACTCTCTGGAGGTAATTAGGTTTAGAACTCGCATGGAGTTCTAAACCTAATTAACGGAGGAATTCATCATTCCTCCTCTCCATAACTATCTATTTCGAAAAGCTGTCATTTTTGCGATGACAGCTTTTCGGGAAATAGATAGTTATCTCTATCTACACTAACTTACCACAGCTGGAATCCGTTCCGCGCATGTGCTGTTACATTCGTAAAACCAGCGCATGCGCAGCACTGCCTACAGCAGCGGTAATTTTGTGCCCCCCCCCGCTCACCTCCTCCCGTCCCCGCACTTACCTGCCCGCTGCAGCGACTCCGGCTCCGGTGGCTGTGCTGTCACGTGTTCTCCCAGCAGCCCACAGTACAGTTTAGAAAAAAAAAAACATTTCTTTTTTTACTAAACTTTATTGTGTTCTGCTGGGAGAACACGTGTCTGCACAGCCCCAGGAGCCAGAGGACGGACCAGAGCGCCGGAGGAAGACGCCGGGGGACCTCACCAGCTGGAAGCAGGTAAGTGTCACCTGCTATTCGCCACCTCACAGTGACGAATAGTAACTCAATCAAATTCCAAATTCACGAACGGGTTGGTGCTTGTTGCGGTTTTGTAAATGCTACACCATAGTTGCCGACTTTTGCTGTCTCCTCTCCAGGAGAAGCCCAGAGAGGAGATGCAGATGACCAGTCAATTCAGCGCGCTGTTATGTCGGAGAATGCCTGTTCTCGCACCTTAAACATGGTGTTTAGTCACGCGAATCAACATTCTCTGACATAAGTGCCCGGCGCGATGCTGTTTCCACCATGCTAAGGGCAGAAAAGGGCATTGCGCCAGCAGTTTTGCTGGTTTCTGCTCACACCCCAGGAGGGGTGCGAGAAAAATCCTTCAGTCGGGCTTAACAGCGCGCTGAATTGAATAGCTCCGGGAGATGCTTCCCGGCACTATTCAATTTGTGTTTAATTGAATTCGGCCCACTGTGACTGCTGTTAATACTTAGAAGCCTCGGTTGTCCTTTGCTCGTGAGCTCCTTGGTGGTGCCCCAGCAGGATGATCACTGTAACTTCTTACGTGTATATATGCTGCAGAGAGTTACAGCCTCTGCTGCTGGCTTCTAGTGTGAGCTGTGGGCGAAATTCAATTCAACGCGAATTGAATAGCGACAGGAAGGAGCGCCCAGAGCTATTCAATTCAGCGCGCTGTTAGTTTAGAGAATGCCCGTTCTCGCACCTTAAACATGGTGTTTAGTCGTGAGAACCGGCATTCTCCGACATAAGTGCCCGAGCTCCTACCAGGTGCTATTTGATTCGCATTGAATTGAATTTGGCCCTCTGACTGAGGGTAAGAAATGTTATTAGTAATCTTTAGTTAAAATTCAGGGGGAGATATTACTCCCAATGTGAGTGCATCACTGTGACCTAAAACACAAAAAGGACAATACAGCAAAAAGTTTTAAAATCCATTTTTTAACAAAAGTTGATCAGTAAAGTAAGTCTGGAATTTCTTATTATATGTGACAAACCAATGGTATTTAGGTGAAATAAAGCTTCAAAAGTAGTTGAAAAACATATACTGTATGTAAAATAGAACATCAAAATAATAGCTACCTTGATCAATGCGATCTAAAGGTAAGTATATTTTATGTAGCTGGTTAATACAGCAATTTGTGATGGACTATAAGCAGCCTGTTTAAATATCAGGATCCCAAACACAATTCCTCAAAGTAGCTCATGTAACCGATAAGTATGGTGCAGTATTACAGAGAACAATCCATTCCTCGGATTGGAGTAAGTGATGTTTAATTACAGTATCTGGAGTCTGTAATGATTTGGAGGTATAAAGGTATGCAAAACAGAACAGCCAATAATTATATAATGCGTAAAAAGCAACTCCAAGCCCTTAAATTTGCATTTTTTTAGTAAGCAGATTGCATTTCCTATACTTGTAAAAGAAAATACGATTTCTGTTTCAGATTTCATAAAAGAAATGTAATACCGGGAACGAGCCCCGAGATAATAAAGCTATCTGGAGATGGCGTTATACAGGCTTCCCCCTGTTTCACCTACTCCAGCTCAGCCTTCCCTGCCTACTGACAGGGAAAGCAGGCCCAGTGCAGGCTTCTGTAATCAGCCATGTGTGTCTGCCAAATCGCGGTGGGAGGGGGGGAAGCCGGCGGTGCATGTGTGGTAACATTGTCAGGGTATTTTTTTGCAAGAAATACCCTGAGAAGTGCGGCGAGAGAATTCACAGCGACAGAGTATCTCAAGTCTCTGTCCCTGCATGCGATATTTAATACATCCTTGCGATGTATTCAAATATCGCATTGCTAATTTGAGCTATATTATCCTATCCCAAACGCACCTTAGATGAGGATCGTGATAAATATGCCCCCCAAAACATACATTGCAAATATTCTTAGTTGAATCGGCAAGAAATATTTGCTTAGGGTTTAATTCACACAAAGTCAAATTGCATTTGGAACTTATTGCATAGGCGTCACATTTATCATGTATATTGTGCTGCGTGAGAAGAAACTAAATTTCACAGTGAATAATTGCAAACAATAAATCGAGTACTGCAGGCAGCAATGTTAGTATCAGTACTTGCAAAATTTCCCAAAATATGTTGTTACTAATGTTATATAGATACAGTATATCTCACAACAAGCATTTAAGCATAGATACGCCCATAGGTGGTGCTGGAGTATGACACGCCTCCACGTAGTAAATTCTACCAACAATATTATCCCTTAAACTCGTTTTCAAAAGTAGGCAAGTACTGTATTACCTGTATGCACCTTGGAGAGGAGAATCAGCAATGACGTCTGTCATTCATCAGTGCACAAGAGCTGCTCTAAGTGAATGCATGAATGCTGATGATACAGAGACATCTTATACCCCTTTTAGACCAGAGCTAATACCCGGGTTATTGCAGCTCCTTGGTGTAAAAGAGTACAGGGTTGGATTCCCGGATGGAGTGACCCGGCAATCCAACCCAGGTAACTTGCAGGGTTTAACACGGGAATAACCCGTGAAACCCTGCAGTGTAAACGGCATGATCCGGGTCACGGTGACCTGGATTGTACCGCATGCCTGCCGATTGGCCGGCTTCAACGGAAATTACGGGTCTGATCCGGATTGGAACACTGTTCCAACCTCCGGGTCAGACCCGGAATGTCAGTATAAAAGCAGTATTAGATGTCATTATATTGTTTAATTCTTAGAAATAGTTCCGGAAACAGGAAGTGATCAGTGAAATAATTTCAGAAATGGATAAAATAAGCATCTGAAGGCTCGTACAGAAAATGGGAGCTACTATCCATATTGTATCACCTTGTAACTTTAGGAGAGTACTGTTACCTTATACTGAGTACCAAGCAATACCTTTTATAACAGCAAAACAACAGATTGCCCTCATTCTTAAATCTATAATATATGATTGCTTCTGATCCAGGCTAAATACACTTGATTGCCCATGGAAATAACGCCCCTATATTAATATAAATATTATTGCACCATATATAAAAATCTGATTTAAATACCATCAAAAAAATACATTAAAATCCTGTATTTGTCCAACGTAATCCATACAGGAGAGGTAAAAGAAAAACAAAAACATTGAAAAGGCTGATTGCTCCCAAGGGCCACACAATGCAAACCAATCTAGGTCTTAGCATTTCTGACACTCCTTCATTGCTATCTCCCAGCCTATGCAGAAACATTCCATTGCAATTACCTTATGCACCTGAGCAGCTCAGCAGTGCTCACCTGATCCTCTGCTCCAGTCGGGAAGGACTGTCTGCTATTTAAATTTGCACCTGGAGTCAGCACATGGCTTGAACAATGGTTTCCTTCCCAGGATACTTCTAGGCTCCAGCATTCATTCCTTGTATTCTGATATTGTGTCTCCTATGACTTCCTTTGCTAATTCAAGGACGACTTGCTGGATACCATCCGCAGCCATTTCTGCCAGTGTTGCAGTTTCCACGCTGCATAGAGACTTATCTATTTACTGCTGTTACCTGTATACTATCTGTCAGCACCGCAGCTTCCACTCTGCACACAGACTTATCTATTTACTGCTGTTACCTGTATACTATCTGTCAGCACCGCAGCTTCCACTCTGCACACAGACTTATCTATTTACTGCTGTTACCTGTACACTATCTGTCAGCACCGCAGCTTCCACTCTGCACACAGACTTATCTATTTACTGCTGTTACCTGTATACTATCTGTCAGCACCGCAGCTTCCACTCTGCATACAGAGTTATCTATTTACTGCTGTTACCTCTATACTATCTGTCAGCACCGCAGGTTCCACGCTGCATACAGACCTGCTTCTCCTCAGTACTTAGCCGGCATATGCAGCCGCAGTTTTCATTTTATCTGCCACTAGACCATCCCCATATACTCCGCTATACATCAGTGCCGCTGGGACAATGCCTGCAGGTTACCTATATTATATTACTCTATGCTCTGTGTTATTCAGATTACTTGGTTATACTATTGTGCTGACCCTGTATTGGTTTCCCTGTGCTGCGTGCTGGTGTCTTGGGCTGGTTCAGAGAATAGTGCTGGTTCCAGGGCTAGGGTTCAGTGTACAGTATACGGTCTGTACACTGAGGTGTTCAGTAAGCTGTATTAGTAATCCTGACTCTCAGTTTCAGACTTACTCACTGGGTTCCAGGTCTTGCGTCAGAGCAGTACCAAAGTTACAGCTTTCTCAAGCTGTACTCGGGCTACATTAGACTCCGATTCTTGGCCTGAGTTCTGATTTCCATCTACCAGTGCTATATTATTCTGAGTCCCGGAGTTCACCTTTGTCTCTGGACTGTATCCCTGGTCTTGCTGGCCATCACAGCTCACTAGGCGAGGGGTCACCCATTGGACCAGGTCTGTTCAATCCAGTTCCAGTTCAGTATCCATGCATATCACTAGCCTGTGGTTCCTACATTGTCACTAGTGTGTCTACACTCCTGTTTATACCCATGATCCAAGGTATAGTATCATTAAGCCTCCACGTTTCCTAAGCACATCCATTGTAGGAGCCACTGATCATCCTTGAGATGTTCCTACAGCCTAATTGGAGTCCACCTGTGGTAAATTCAGTTGATTGGACATGATTTTGAAAGGCATACACCTGTCTATATAAGGTCCCACACTTGACAGTGCATGTCAGAGCACAACCAAGCATGAAGTCCAAGGAATTGTCTGTAGAAAAATATCTGCTGCATTGAAGGTCCCAATGAGCACAGTGGCCTCCATCATCCGTAAATGGAAGAAGTTTGGAACCACCAGGGCTTTTCCTAGAGTTGGCCGGCTGTCTAAACTGAGCAATCGGGGGAGAAGGGCCCTAGTCAGGGAGGTGACCAAGAACCCGATGGTCACTGTCAGAGCTACAGCATTCCTCTGTGGAGAGAGGAGAACCCTCCAGAAGGACAACCATCTCTGAAGCAATCCACCAATCAGGCCTGTATGGTAGAGTGGCCAGACAGAAGCCAACCTTAGTAAAAAGCACATGGCAGCCCACCTGGAGTTTGCCAAAATGCACCTGAAGGACTCTCAGACCATGAGAAACAAATTCTCTGGTCTGATGAGATTAAGATTGAAATCTTTGGCATGAATGCCAGGTGTTATGTTTGGAGGATAACAGGCACCGCTCATCACCAGGCCGATACCATCCCTACAGTGAAGCATGGTGGTGGCAGCATCATGCTGTGGGGATGGTTTTCAGCGGCAGGAACTGGGAGACTAGTCAGGATAGAGAGAAAGATGAATGCAGCAATGTACAGAGACATCCTGGATGAAAACCTGCTCCAGAGCGCTCTTGACCTCAGACTGGGGCAACGGTTCATCTTTCAGCAGGACAATGACCCTGAGCACACAGCCAAGATATCAAAGGAGTGGCTTCAGGACAACTCTGTGAATGCCCTTGAGTGGCCCAGCCAGAGCCCAGACTTAAATCCGATTGAACATCTCTGGAGAGATCTGAAAATGGCTGTGCACCGACGCTTCCCATCCAACCTGATGGAGCTTGAGAGGTGCTGCAAATAGGAATTGGCGAAACTAGCCAAAGATAGGTGTGCCAAGCTTGTGGCATCATATTCAAGAAGACTTGAGGATGTAATTGCTTCCAAAGGTGCATCAACAAAGTATTGAGCAAAGGCTGTGATACTTGTACATGTGATTTCTTAGTTTTTTTTAAATTAAATTTGCAAAAATCTAAAAAAAAAAATGTTACACGTTGTCATTATGGGGTATTGGACCTCATTCAGAGGCAGTCGCTCGGGAGCGATCGGTTGCACCCAAAGTGATTGAAAATATGCAAAACGAGCGCTCAGTCGCAACGCACATCGTAAGCACAGAAACACCCACAACAATGAAAGCTCCCCGCACACCCTGCACCAGGGGCTGGCTGGCAACTTTTAGCCTGGGGGGCAAATGCATGCAGGCGGCCCTGGCAGAGGAGTAGCGTGTAGCCAGGGTGCCCGAAGAATGTGCGTGCTACGGCGCCCCCCCCCTCAAGTGTTCCAGGGAGGAGACGGGTCCATATGGGATTAATGTAAAGTGAAAATAAAGATTAGGGACAGCCCCCTGTCGTAGTGCCCATATGCAGTGCCCCCGTGTGCCACAGGAGAGAACACCCTTATGCAGGCCTCCAGTAGTGCCCCCAGTAGTGATCCCCCCTATGCAGTGCCCCTTGTGCCCCCAGTAGTAAGCCCCTTATATAGTGCCCCCAGTAGTGATCCCCCCTATGCAGTGCCCCTTGTGCCCCCAGTAGTAAGCCCCTTATATAGTGCCCCCAGTAGTGGTCCCCCCTGTGCAGTGCCCCTTGTGACCCCAGTAGTAAGCCCCTTATACAGTGCCCCTTATATAGTGCCCCCAGTAGCAGTCCACCCCCCATGCAGTGCCCCCAATAGTGGTAACCTTTATGCAATACCCCTTAAATAGTGGCCCCAGTTGTAGTCTCCCCCCTATGCAGTAACCCCAGTATTGCCCTTTATATAGAGCCCCCAGCAGTGGTCCCTCGATGCAGTGCCCCCAGTAGTAGTCCCCTCCCCCTATGTAGTACCCCTAGTAGTAGTGTCCTCCCCCCTATGCAGTGCCCCTAGTAGTAGTCCCCTCCCCCCTATGCAGTGCCCCTAGTAGTAGTCCCCTCCCCTTGTAGTGCCCCCAGTAGTAGTAGCTCCCCTTTGTAGTGCCCCCAGTAGTAGTAGTTCCCCCCTTGTAGTGCCCCCAGTAGTAGTCCCCCCCTTGTAGTGACCCCAGTAGTAGTCCCCCCTTTGTAGTGCCCCCAGTAGTAGTAGTCCCCCCCCTTTGTAGTGCCCCCAGTAGTAGTAGCCCCCCCCCTCTGTAGTGCCCCTAGTAGTAGTAGTCCCCCCCTTTGTAGTGCCCCCCAGTAGTAGTCTCCCCCCTTTGTAGTGCCCCCCAGTAGTAGTAGTCCCCCCCTTGTAGTGCCCCCAGTAGTAGTCCCCCCCTTGTAGTGTCCCCAATAGTAGTAGTCCCCAGTAGTAGTAGTCCCCCACCCCCCTTGTAGTACCCCCAGTAGTAGTAGTCCCCTTGTAGTGCCCCCAGTATTAGTAGTCCCCAGTAGTAGTAGTCCCCTCCACCTTGTAGTGCCCCCAGTAGTAGTAGTCCCCACTTGTAGTGCCCCCAGTAGTAGTAGTAGTCCCTTTGTAGTGTCCCCAGTATTAGTAGTCCCCAGTACTACCCCAGTAGTAGTAGTCCCCTCCCCCTTGTAGTGCCCCCAGTAGTAGTAGTCCCCACTTGTAGTGCCCCCAGTAGTAGTAGTGCCCTACTTGTAGTGCCCCCAGTAGTAGTCCCTCATCCCTCTTGTAGTGCCCCCAGTAGTAGTAGTCCCCCCCTTTGTAGTGCCCCAGTAGTGCCAGACCCCCCCCAGTAGACACACGTAATATAAAAAACAAAAACAAAAAAAAACACTTACCTGAATCCCCATTCCCGCCGTCGCCATCTGCTCCTCCGCCTGTCCTTCCCGGGCCGGGCCGCTCTGCATTATGGGAGAGACGTCATATGACGTCATGACGCCTCTCCCATTGCCCACTGCGGGAGCCGGAAGATGGAGCGGCTCCTGCAGTGGGCGCAGCAGCAGCTAATGAGAGTCTGACAGACTCTCATTGGCTGCTGATTAAACAAACAGCTGCCGGAGCTGGCGGCTGTGTGTTTGTCACTTGTGTAACGCTGACCGAACTCCGTCCGGTCAGCGCTACACACGTGGTGCAGTCTGTGTCACAGTGACACAGACTGCACCGGCCCGCGACCCGCATGACACTGCGGCCCGGGGGGCACATGGCACCCTGCCCCCCGGCCCAGCCCGCCACTGCCCTGCACCCATTATAGATACGCCCCTGGCAGGGATGGGGAACCTCAGCCCTGAGTCCATATAAGGCCCCCGGAATCATTTTGTCTGGCCCTCAGAGTTTTTTCTGCTAGCCTCATCTGGCTTACAGGGTGCATAGGATGGCACCCTGCAGCCAAAATTTATGCAGTAGTGCCACCTGGAACTAGAGACCCGTTATTGCCTGATCTGTATAAACGTATTATCACTAGGAGTTTAATTAATTCATTTGCACAAGTGAAACTGCTGATTATTTACATATGATATCAATAATAAGAATTGCTTCCTAGAATTGTATCACCAGACTAGTCCATTTCAGCTAGTTAATTATAGATCATGGAAGCACTAACCTGGCCACAGGACTTTTTAGGTGAGAACTGGTACCTTTTAAAAAAAAAAAAAGCAAATGGTTGACAAAGATAACAATATGGCTATGAGATGGGACAGATGGGTAAGTGGGGCTGAAGGTGATACTAGTGGCACAGAAGCTACACAATGCCTTGTGTGAGAATAACAATTAATCTACGTAGAATAAACACAAAGGGATCAATTCAGAATAAGCAAGAAAAAGGAGTTACTTGATAAAACCATGTTACATTGCAGGTGGGGCAGATTTCAAAAGAGCAGAGAGATTTAGATTTGGGAGAGAAGTGTCAAATCTGTCTAAATTGCAGTGTAAAAATAAAGCTGTCCCTTTCTGGGAGGGAGCAGCCAGATCGGCATGGCAGGAGGGCGTGGCTGGTGTAAGGGGGTGGGGCTGGACAGCTTACTGTCATTTGTGGGTGGAGCAGGGTCAGGCCACGCGATTGTGTCATTTTGGCCCCACCCCGCTACACAATGCCGATACTACAGGCGAGGCCAAAATGATGCAATTCAGCGTGAATCGGGTCAACGCCCCCCCCCTCTGAGGGGGGGGGTCGGAGGGGCTGGGAGCGGTACACGATTTTCGTGAGGCTCCCGGCCGAATCGGGAGGGTAGGCAAGTATGATTTACCTTGCATGCAGAATAACGTATTTGCACCCCTTGGAATACATCGTGGTTTGTCCAGGTACAAAGTGGCTGATTCAGAGGTGAATGCAACTGCGATTTCGGATGCTATGGACTTGTAAAAATATGCTACTGGCTCAGTTGCTGTCTTGTGTACAGAGTCGCTCACCACCAGCGTCTCAGATCCACCACTTATGTACAAAAGATGCGTTTTGGATGTGTTTTATCTATTGCCACTTTCTTAATCTGCGATGTGAGCATGGGGACAAGTACCCAACAAGTGAACTGTGTTATATTTAGAACTAATGGAATAAACAAAGATTACATGCCTGCCAGATCCAGCTAATCTCAATGAAAGCAAAGTAGCACATAACTAAACTAAAGGGCATACTGCGACTATCATGCAACGTTCTTTAAGGAGATTCCATCTAATTTTCCCCAAACACTACATTTATGTACACACGAGCATCATGCCAATGTCACACACAAATACATATGTAGACTGTAAAATAAACAAGCAATATATTGTTACAGAACATTATAAAGGAGGATTATAGAAAAGGCAAAATCTACTTATTTATAACAAACTAAATGACTTTACATTTATAGGCACTTGTAGAATATTGTAACCTACAGGTTACACTAAAATAAAAATATGTATTTATTATATATATAAAATATATATATATATATATATATATATATATATATATGCCCAATCTCTCTTTATTGTAAGGATATGTGTACTATGTACAATGGTACACACAATAAGTAAGGGGCTCGGAAGTCAAAATGACATCTGCTCTGTGACCTCTTATTTCTGTGCCTGCTCTAGCTGCCACTGTCACATTTAAAAGGATGAGAACATATTAAATCCTCATTTATTCAGAATATATATACAGCCTTTCAATAGTCAGGTATATAACATAGCCCCAATGTACAGTGTATCACATAATACAGCTAGCCAACAGCCCAGGATATAGTACAGCCCCTACAACCAGCTAATTATGTCGCCCTTTAGTTGTCCATCATTTTAGAGCATTCTCGAGCGTCAGTAAGGGTGCAGTACCTGCTATGGTGCCTGATTCCTGCTGGCAATGAGCACCAGGGACATGGTGGTATAGTGATGGCCTTTGTACCAGCCTCCCAAGGCACTACGACGTTGGTCTAGCTGTCAGACTGTGACAGCAATCTTCACTCTTACCTTATGTCTGTCTACTGGTCTCTCCATGTGTTTCCTTTCCCCAGTCCTCACTTCTGCCCTCTTTGTGTCCCTATGTTTCTTCAGCCTTATCCCTGCCGTCCCTGTGTTCCCTCCTGTGTTACTCCTATTTCCTTGCTTCATGTATGCTCCCTTTGTCTCCACCATGTCTTATCTCCTTCGACATTTCTACTCTCCCCTAGTCCCACAGGTCTCTCCACAGCATCTCTTTGTAACTACCCACCTACATGATATCAGCTTGTATCCATAATACCAGCATGTGCTAAATAAAACCTACCTGTGCCCATCACATACTAGCCTGTGCCAAAAACATCACATAAGCATTTGCCCAACACCACATAATACCAGCTTTTGTCAATGACAATTTAAACCACCAAATTATACTAGCTGAACCTGCATCCTATACCAGTGTATATTCCACTCAATAGCGCATTTATGCCAGTCTGTGTTTGAGCACTACACCAGCCTATGACCCAGCATTTCAGCAGCTAGCACATCCCATTATACCAGCCTGTGCCTCCTCATTATATCAGACAACAAAACTATTTACTACAGTATATATCAATATTGGTAAGTTTCTATAATCACATTATTTAAAATAATTAGCAAATTAAATACAATTTTAGCTGTACTGAGCTGTGTAGAAAATATTCAATGCTGGCAGTTCAAGAATCTGACTTTATTTCAAGTGTAGATCAATGTGTAACTATTTGGCTAAATGCAGCTGCAGGGAACACTTTCTGGTTAATATTTTAGTTGATTATATTAAAAAAGTAAACCTAAAAATGTTATACAACTTCCGTCTGGCATAAGCACGATGAAAACACAGAGTAATGTGCAAAAGATTGAGGAACGGTATTCAGCTACAAGGACATTCCCATTACATAATCCTATTACCAATGCCAGACCACTTAAGTCAGGAGCTCGCCGAGTGATCCCTTGGTACTTTTCATGGCAAAACCAGACTAAGCAGAATAGAAATATATGTACATATATCTCCAAAAATGCTATATAGTATTATATTGAAATAAAAACAAAGATTACAGAGTTTCATAACATTGTGGAAGCCCATATGCTGCTCTGTGGTGACATATTCAGCTGTGACCTATACGATAAATAAGATAATGATGAATTTTCTATTAAATAACTGTTAATCACAACTTTATTGGTAACTACTAATAACTAAAAAAACTAAACTAAACAACTGCTAAATAAATTACCTAGAGTACATCAGCACTGATCAAAAGCCTGATCAGTAGCCTCAGTGAGGTAACTGAACTAGGATCAAAGAATTGGTTTTTCAAATTAAGACTGTATAACATAGCTTACACCAGATCCCAAAACTGATACTTACAATAGACTTGACTCTAGCCTCAAAGGCTGAAGTCAGATGGACTGAAGCAAGCCTGACTCACATGAAGTCATACGCTTATACTATACAGTTCAGAATGAATAATGGATTATGATATTTATGCTATTCTCACTGAATAAATGACAATTAAAACTGTCCAGAAAGCCACGAATTCCAGAGGTTTTCATTTGCTCCCCATTGTTCATGTATGGTTAGATGACTATGGATTCAGGCTCAGACAATGACTACCCCAATGATAAAAAGACAAGGAGGTTAAAGACAAAGCCGACAGTTATTTAACTAGGAATACAATACCCCTATTCATGGACATTTTTCTAAAATTACAGCACCACTCCACACCCCAGCAGTGTGTACAGATCCTGCTGCTTGGGTCAAGGGCCACATAAATTCTTCAAGCCAACCACAACCCAAGAGAAAAGGTTATATGTGAAATGAACATTATTCCTCTCAGGGCAGCAATGAAACGTAAATAGGGCTTTTGTTAACATTAACTCTTTAGTACCCTTTAAATCAACCACAGAAGGATATTATTTTACTGGGTCATCCACTCAACCAACAGCACATGTAGCATGTCACAAGAAGCCCAATTTTATGAGTACTTTTCCAGGAATACCTAGGAATGACTCAGTTCCAGACTGCAATATAACGTGAAAAACCCAGCAGTTGGGTAACTGAACAACAACGGACAAAAACATACACTGAAGTCATGATGAGGAATACATTTAGCAATGGTGGCTCAAGAGACGATTACGGGATCTAAAGGACAGGGGCCCGTAGAAAAAAACAAGCAGTGTCTCTAATTGTTCTTCAGGTAAATACATATTTCCAACTGTGAAATGTGGGAAAGATGTAATTAGTACGAGTAGGTACAGTACTTCGCCATGTTGCGTTCGTATTATTATGGGATTGAACAAATCATGGCGGGCAGCTGTGATTTTAACCATAATGGAGCCTGACAAAATGTTGCTATGGGGACCAGTGATTTTTTAAATAAACCTCTAACAAAACAAAATATAGAGTAATGTCCTTTCAATCATTGTACATGGGGGTTTCAGTAGAAGAGATGAGACTTGACCAGCAGCGGCACTATACACATATCTCAGCTACTGACTTGCTTGTCTATTTATACACAGATATTTTTACATTCAGACTTTCCACTCCGCATTATAGGGTCACAGTAGACGGTCATTTGGGGGGGATATGAAATCTCATCTTGGAGAGGGAGTTATTTTTAGGGGTCATGAAAAAAAAAAGGATTACATATCGGTCAGTCCCAAGTATTCTCTCTGCAACTCTGTGGTAACTTGTTTGTTTACACAATTTCAGCTGTTTAACCCATTCGCCAGCAAGGCTATATCAGAATGAATACACGCTGCTATTTAAATGCTTTAAAAAAAATGTATGTAGTTCTCCTTATAGCCATTTAATGAAGTTACCACATTACAGGCATGCACTTTCATTTACATAGAGATCATACATCTACAAAAAAATATATATTATTTTAAATAGTATTTTGAGAGTTTTATTTCATTTTAGTTTTATTTTAAATCTTTAATAATAACAACAAATTGTTATCTTTGTCAAGATAAATGCTGGGAAGTAATCCAAGATAACTCTACAAGGACCATGAAAGCAACTGATATTTCATGTCCTTTCAAAACAAATCCCAAAGTTTTCACAAAACTGGAGCTGTTCAAAACAACAAAATAACAAAACACAAATAAACAATAGCATAATACATATAAAAATACAACTACAGTAGAAACACATAGGCTACATAAGTTACCTGAGGTTTTTTTTATCAGATTACATTGTTATATATTACAGTTTAAATAGAAACATAGCCTATTTATAATATATATATCTATTTAATTTAACTGCAAACACTAATCTACTCAGATAACTGAATATAAAATAAAATCATACAATATAAATCAATCAACAGAAAAAATAGCTTATTTTATGTAGAAATTGTACAGAAACTCTCTCTAATAAACTATTCTACCAATGACACATTATGCTGCTTTTATACATAGATGTAAAATTATCAGTTTCCAGTTTATTTCAATGAAAAAAAAACATATTGGTAAAAATAAGATGTAAACATTCCCAGGCAACTGTAGCCTAATATATTTGTTACACCTAAAGAACAGAATAGTTGTTTCATACTGAGCCCACTCACTACAGTAAATTCAGCAGTATGATGGTTTCAAAACTAATTACAATTTTGACCTCAATTATTTTGTTTTAAAAACCAAATATGTCAGTTTTATTATCAATGCAGCCAATATGTTTCTTTAAATTAGATAATTTACTTGAAACCAAAAATTCATATCTGTGATAAATGCATCTGGCTCCCTTGCTTGGTATTTAGATTATTCTTATAATTTTCATAACTTATAATAAATGGGCTTATGCATGGGACGTTATTACTATCGTCTGTTAGGAGGTGATGGTTGAGAGAGTAAAGCTTTTAATAATAATAAAAAATAATAACCAGAAAGTCATTCATGAATTTGAAATATTATCAATCAAAACTTTAGGTAATCTTCAATATATATTATTTGACTTACTTTTTAGGGAACGGTGTCCCATGAAATAAAAACATTTTATCACATTCATACATTAATACTGTACTTGATGCAAAAAGAACAGCACTCCGCAAGAGCGGTAACTGCATAAACTCAAAGGTTTACTTGCATTATTTATTTATTAGCAGTTATTTATGTAGCGCACACATATTCAGTAGCACTTTACAGACATAATGCAAATATATACATGTACATACATACAGTATAAGCACAGTACACATACAGTATACTATTACATAAAAGATGATCTGGTTGTGTTACATAGTATCAGTTATTAGGATTTTCTCAATGAACTGTGTAAGAGGGTCATGTGATTTGTGGAAACTATTTTCAGACATAGTTCTGATTATTCAGCAATCATATGCACTGATGCCACTATCCTCTTACACACTAACCTTTATTTCATATACAGGAGTACAGCTGGTCCCAGGCAAAGGGGCTGTATGCTCTATCCCCCACACACATACATACATACATACATACATACACTGTTAGTGTACAATGGATGGCTGCCTTATTCCCCCTATAGATCTACTTGTATCATAGCCAACAAGCCTCTACCCTGAGAGAAGTGCAACAGAATATCTGAATGTAGCTGCCGGCTCCACAGACACATCACACAGAAACAGCACAGACCCAATATAACAGGAATCAGTTCATTCTACAGTACATCATGTTATGTTTTGTTGTTGTCACCTTACAATGTGTGTATATCACACAGCAGGTCATATGCAGTACAATGCCTGTATATCACACAGCAGGTCATATTCAGTACAATGTGTGTATATCACACAGCAGGTCATATTCAGTACAATGCGTGTATATCACACAGCAGGTCATATTCAGTACAATGCGTGTATATCACACAGCAGGTCATATTCAGTACAGTGCATGTATATCACACAGCAGGTCATATTCAGTACAATGCCTGTATATCACACAGCAGGTCATATTCAGTACAGTGCATGTATATCACACAGCAGGTCATATTCAGTACAATGCCTGTATATCACACAGCAGGTCATATTCAGTACAGTGCCTGTATATCACACAGCAGGTCATATTCAGTACAATGCGTGTATATCACACAACAGGTCATATTCAGTACAATGCGTGTATATCACACAGCAGGTCATATTCAGTACAATGCGTGTATATCACACAGCAGGTCATATTCAGTACAATGCGTGTATATCACACAGCAGGTCATATTCAGAACAATGCCTGTATATCACACAGCAGGTCATATTCAGTACAATGCCTGTATATCACACAGCAGGTCATATTCAGTACAATGCCTGTATATCACACAGCAGATCATATTCAGTACAATGCCTGTATATCACACAGCAGGTCATATTCAGTACAATGCCTGTATATCACACAGCAGGTCATATTCAGTACAATGCCTGTATATCACACAGCAGGTCATATTTAGTACAATGCATTCACAGTACTATGGATCCAGATCCATATTCACATTTATTTCTGAGGTACCTGTTGGGAATGTGAATCACAAGTAGAGTTGCAATAACTTCCAAATCATGTTACTAATCTATTGTGCACTGTATAAGGGGACAGACCGACAGATTGATAGATGGTGTTTGTAGTGGTACATATATTATTACTGTATGCAGAATTTATTACTATGTACCTAGAGTCATCCCTGTGTATGTGTATACAGTATATGCATGCAAATAATAAGCCTATAGGCATGGCATGTTTATTATAAACTTTAGAGAGATACAGTCACACAGACATAGCAGACTCATGCATTCTATAAGGAATAATCTATGAGTGACCTGCAGAGTGGAAATGCTATGTGCTGATGTGGTGCCTATCGGAGGCAGACGCTGGCACTGTGGTGCACACTGTAAGGTGCTGCCCTTACCCCGTTGGTGCAGGTGACTGGCCGGTAGTTCTCCTCCTCCGCTGGCATGGACAGCATTGCTCAGTGCGCACACATCTCCGGCCAGCTGCCCCGCACCACTGCTGCCCCTCCACGTGCTGCTGCTGCTGTTGCTGGGGATGAGGGGACTGAGCATCCTGCCAGGCACACACCCCACGGCACGCCTCTGATGGAGCAACAAGTCCGGGGAGCTGCCCCAGCTGCTGTGGTCACAGTCCTGCACATACACACACAAACACAAACACTTGCAGACACACCTCCTCTGTTTACATTAGCAGAAGGAATGGGAAATACATTGGGATAGATACTGTAGATAGATAGATAGATAGATAGATAGATAGATAGATAGATAGATAGATAGATAGATAGATAGATAGATAGATAGACTTTTCTCTCTATATAGGTATATCGATTTATCTATATAATATATGTATGTGTGTGTGTGTGTATCTATAGTGTGCAATTGTCAAGTGGTATGACACACACACATGTATTGTATATGCATATTATCTACTATTGCACACACGTACAGTATATGTATTGTATACTATCTATTATTGCGCACACATACACACGTATATTATCTATTATTGCACACACATGTATATGCATATTATCTACTATTGCACACACATGTACAGTATATGTATACTATCTATTATTGCACGCACATACACACGTATATTATCTATTATTGCACACACATGTATATGTATACTATCTATTATTGCACACACACATGTATACTATCAATTATTGCACATGCGTGTACAGTTTATGTAAACTATGTATTATCGCACACACATTTATATGTATACTATATATTGCACACAGATGTATATGTATACTATCTATTATTGCACACACATGTATATGTATACTATCTAGTATTGCACACACATGTATATGTATACTATCTATTATTGCACATAGACATGTATACTATCTATTATTGCACGCACATGTATATGTATACTATCTATTATTGCACACACGAGTATATGTATACTATCTATTATTGCACATGCGTGTACAGTATATGTATACTATCTATTGCACACACATGTATATGTATACTATCTATTATTGCACACATATGTATTTGTATACTATCTAGTATTGCACACACATGTATATGTATACTATCTATTATTGCACATAGACATGTATACTATCTATTATTGTACGCACATGTATATGTATACTGTCTGTTATTGCACACACAAGTATATGTATACTATCTATTATTGCACATGCGTGTACAGTATATGTATACTATCTATTGCACACACATGTATATGTGTACTATCCATTATTGCACACATATATGTATACTATCCATTATTGCACACATATATGTATACTATACATTATTGCACACACATGTAAATGTATACTATTATTTTACACATGTATATGTATACTATCTATTTTTGCACACACACACACGTATATCTATGTTACCTATTATTGTCACACACACTATATGTATATTGCCTACTATTGACACACACACATGTATATTACCAATTATTGTGCATTAGCCAGTATACAGTCACCTTCTCAAGGCATATACCATATAAATATTGACTGTGCCAAAAATTATAATTATGTCAACATTTTCCAGCTATCCTTTAATAATAATAATATTGACTAAAATAAGATGCAGGAATTCAAAATTATTTGATATGCAGCAGGATTGAAAGTCAAAGTAGATCATCGTGGCTGAATGAGATGCAAGATGAAAAAAAAAATACAAACAAAAAAACACAAAAAAGAGACGTATAAAGGGCTAAATAATGTTTTCTATCATTTAAGCCGGCTTGTACGGATTTGTATAGGCTTGGGTGCTACAGGGAAATTGTTTTGTGGCACTTCCAGACAGATGAAATGATATGTGCACTTCACCGTGTTTTTAGAGTCTCAATATAGCCACCAAACAACCTTAGAAAATGTATTTTGTACATTTTAATAGGAAGAGCTCACCTTGAAAATATGCTTAGGTTGTATCTGACATTAATCTCTGTTACCAAGGTATTAGATAATAATATCCACATTTGTAATATCATATGGGAGGTCGATGATGGGATTTTATTTCATTATAGCAGAGTTTGAGGTAAATAGCTGTTTTGCAAATGGAGATTTATACAGTTCTAAAAACATGTGAAGGTCACAGAGTAATATATATAGGACATGTTACTGGAATGCTGGAACCATCACTTTGGAAGTTCTGCTGGTATAATCAATATGAGGGCCCTGCTGATGTAACCAATAAAGGAAAATGCTGGTACAATCAATATGGAGCTCCTGCTGATATTATTATTATTATTATTATTATTATTATTATTATCCTTTATTTATATGGCGCCACAAGGGTTCCGCAGCGCCTTACAAAGTACAGAAACAAATGAGCACACAAGACAACAATTATTAACAGTACAGACAATGCAGACAAGCACATGATTTATAAACAATGCTGCCTAACACCTAAATAAGCAGCAGGGTGTCAGTAATCAGTTTTAGGTGCCATTGTAAATGAAAGTAAAAGTAAGGCAAGAAGAAGCACGTGAGGAAAGAGGGCCCTGCTCGTGAGAGCTTACATTATGAGGGGACGGTCAGACAAACGGGGGACACACACATGGTCTAGATAGTGAGGAAGGAGCATAGAGTAGTGGGTTAGGATGAGCGCTGGAGAGCATTGAGGAAGAAATGGGTCTTGAGGGCCCATTTGAAGATTAAGAGCCAGGAAGCCACGTGATGGAGGAATTTTGCAGGAGCAGTGGTGTCAGAGGGGTATAGCCAGGGTTTGGTGATGGCAAGGAGAATCAAGGCATTGCAGATGAAGTGCTCATGAACGGAGACCAGTTTATTATAGACAAAACTGGCTTTCCAGAGGGAACAGGAAAGAGGGACAAAGTTAAGAGGCGAGAAGAGAATGAGATTATTAGGGTTGATGTAGTGTGGAGGTGATATTGATCTAGAGAAGGAGGATAAGGAGTGTGGGGTTATGTGGCTGGCTTCTGAATGAGGAAGGGTGACAGCAGGTGGTGGGTAGGGTGGAGGTTTAGTGTGGGGAGGGGGAAGGATAGGTAACTTGGAGAAAAGAGAGGGTGCAGAGTTTAGTGGTGCAGCAGGACCATGGTGGAGGAGAAGTTAATAATACTGGAGTTGTGGGAGATGCAGTGGAGAGACTTATATGTGATGAAGAGAGACAGGGGAGGGGAAGGAGGGGGAGAACGTAGAGGGGACTATGGATGGAGAAATGAGGTGAAAACTGGTGGCAGAGGAGAAAATAATGTAGCAGCTGAGTGAGGGAGGAGTAGAAGAAAAGAGACATAGTGTAGATGAGGCAGTTGGGGGGGAAAGTCAGTAGTAGTAATGAGTGTGAGATGAGGGAGCAGTACAGGTCAAAGGTCAAAATCAGATAAAAGGAAGAACAGTGCTGGAAGATGTAAAGGCACAACTACAATAGTATATTATAACCAAAAAAGGAGTCGAGGTATTCAAGTTGTAAGACTTGAGAATTAGTATAAAGTATGAATATATAAAAAAAAAAATAAAAGGTATAGGTGTGAAACATTGGCAGATACTACAGTGGTATAAAGATAAATTGACAGTGGTATTGGAATGATTTAAACATTGTAGAGAAGAAACAAACATACAAGTATTAAATTTTAAGTAAGCAGGTAGTTGCTTGCAGGGTGTTGGCAAAAAGAGTGTCCAGGTTATAATGGAAGCTGGTGGCTGAGTAGCAGGGTTTCCAGAAGCTCAGAAGATCCTTTGTTTTTTCCCCAAGTTTTAGAGAGTTCTTTTAAAATGTCGTCCTCTTGCTTAACTCCTGACTAACTCTTTAAGTTATGCTGTACATGTAGTCCCACTTAGAAAAAAACCCACTTTGAAATAAAACCTAGCAGCCTTGTACAAGCCTAAAGCCTTGTGACCTACTGATTATATAGTTAAGCATAACATGTGTAGTCACTGATTACACCCACCCTCAATACCCTCACCCACCCCAGATACAAGTCATAAAATTCTAATACAAACAAGCAGAGCCAAAACAGCATCCCATGAAGCTAGGAGATAAGATCTGACTAAATACTTAAATATAAAGTTACTCTGGAGTTTACAGATATTAATTAAAGACAGTATACCCAGCAAATCAGAGAATTCCAGACAGCATTGGTTTTTCTATAATAGATGCCTGGTGCAAATATATGATTACCCAGCAAATCAGAGAATTCCAGACAGCATTGGTTTTTCTATAATAGATGCCTGATATAGGGCTTGATTCAGACCCACTCGCATATTGCGGCCGCTCGCATCCTGCGTATGCACATTTTTTAAATTGACGTCATGGGATGCAATCGCTCGCCAAGACAAAAGCACACCCACTTTGGCTGTGCGGGCGATTGCTCTGCGTATGCAGCCGCCCATCATAGTATACAGAGCCGCCCACTAGCGCACGTCATCTCCTGGAAGTGTCTTAAAACATTGGTACATCGAGCACCATCGGAAGCTAACGCAGCACTTGCGGTTGCCTTACGCTACCGCAGTCACTGCGAGGACTTCAGTGTAAAAACAGCCAAGTGACGTGAACTATGACGCTGCCTGTTAATTATGCACGCCTTAAAAACGGCGTTGAAACACCCAGGCACGCCTGCGTTCGCACCTCCACTCCCCTGTTTTTAATGGACTGCCCATGTTACCACCCACAAATGGCCTCTCGTGTCACTCACTCTGCTGGGCTGTCTTTGCTGGGCGAGCGGGTGGTATGCGATCGCAATGTGTAGTTCGCGCAGGCACATGCATGTACGCAGACCATCGAGGCGCTTGCGAGAGCAAGCATATAGCGACCGGGGCTGAATCAGGCCCATAATCAGCGTGTGGTGGCAATGAAAGTATTATCTGGATGGGATCAGTGGCTCCCAAATTGCTCCCCCTCTATCATTCGGTCTCAGTTTGACTCTACTTAGGAGTTATTGTATTTATGTAATTTGTATAAGGCAGCAGTGAATTAAGGGAAAGTTTATGTCTTGCTGTTAGGTCCATACTAGTAAGACTTACTGTTAAAAGCCCTGCAAACATTTTTGTGCAACCTCCCTAAAAGTACCTGAGAGAATTAGCTTGCCACTAAGACATTATTTCCTATGCGAGGCAGTGGTATAAATGATATACCATCCTAGCACAGAGGGGGGAAACAGGAAAACAGGAAATAATTAGCAGGGGAAGAAAAACAGTTATTTTATAACAGCATACAATTTGTTTTACCAGTTGTGTAAGATTGCAAGAAATTGCACCTCTCACCCGCGTTCTGTAACAGAATCCTAACACATCCTAACTTGGTCATTAACTCACTCTAAACAGGGGCATGAATGGATGTATTCTCTGCATCTGCCACAGGAAGCAATAGGGTTCTGTTCAGTTGCTGGTGCTTCCTAACAAATTAGTCATTGTACAGAGCACAATTTTAGGCCTCCTTTTAAAACATAATTAAATATTAATTTTAGTAATTTCTTTCAAGCTTCGATTATCTCCAAGGTCATGCAGAAGAGTAATATTCCTCCAGACTCAAAGCTGGATGTTCTGTACTAGGTTTGTGTGTGTTATAGATGCTTATTCATAATGTTAATTATTGGGGTCCGAACGGACCCCGATAATTAACACAATAATTTGCCGCGACCACCGAAGCAATTCATCAATGCTCTGGCGCGGTGGCAGCTGATGTGAAATCAGCTGCCCCCGCGAGCAGCTTCACCGCTCCTTTTCGGAGCAGTGAATCTTTTCACTGACAGTGGTGCGCATGCTCACAAGAGCCCCAACGTCCGGCGGAAGGAGCAGGACAGGGGCGGAGGGATCCGAAAGGATCCCTTCTCGCAAGCCGGACCTTCCCATAGGGAAGAGCGGACGGTGAAGAACAAGCGGGGGTATTCGCCATCTGAAGATATCGAATGCCCCCGCAGTCAAGTTCCGAAAATCTAATATTTTCAGAGCTTGATGAATTCTGTCCCCATACTAGTGTATGGGGACAGCGGGTCATTCTGCAAACAGAAGGTAAGTAGGGGATATCTGTGATATCTCCTGCTTCACCTTCTTAATGAATGGCCCGAATGCTTTATTTTAACAATTGCAGATGAAAATGTGCTTTTTCACCTGCTTCTGTCAAAATTAAGTGATGATGAATAGGCCCCATAATATTTAAGGGCCTATTTATAATTTCTCACAAAATGTTGCGGTGCTAAGAAATTATTTTTCATACCTATTCACTTTATTTACCATTAGGCCGCACATGCCCAGTCTGCTGGGGAGGATCCGGTGCCAGTGCTCCCATAGGAACAGACAACTCACACTTTCTGAAGATGGGGTTATCTGTAAAGGATTAGATTTTTGGATCTCTGTAAATTGGGCCACAGCGCAGTCCCTATTGCTGAATATGTGCATGTGTGGCTCCCCACCGTTAGTGTGCATGCACCTGTACCGACGCCTGTCACATTGATTTTGCAGGCGCCAGGACCAGGCCAGTAGACTGCTATGCCGGCGGTGAGTTTTTTCTCCAGTCCCCTCTTATTTTTATCAATTAATAAAATGCAAAATGAATATACAATAAAGAATGCTAAATCAAATCAATATTTGGTGTGACCACCCTTTGCCTTCAAAAGAGTATAAATTCTTCTAGGTACACTTGCACACAGTTTTTGAAGGAACTCGGCAGGGAGATTGTTCCAAACATCTCCGAGAACTAACCACAGAACTTCTGTGGATGTAGGCTTGCTCAAATCCTTCTGTCTCTTCATGTAATCCCAGACAGACTCGATGATGTTGAGATCAGGGCTCTGTGGGGGCCATATCATTACTTCCAGGACTCCTTGTTCTTCTTTACACTGAAGATAGTTCATAATGACAGTGGCTGTATGTTTGGGGTCGTCGTCCTGCTGCAGAATAAATTTGGAGCCAATCAGTCGCTTTCCTGATGGTATTGCATGATGAATAAGTACCTGCCTGTATTTATCAGCATTGAGGAGGACACCATTTCCTGACAAATCTCCAACTCCATTTTCTGAAATGCAGACCCAAACTTGCAAGGTACCTCCACCATGCTTCACTGTTGCCTGCAGGCACTCATTATTGTACTGCTTTTCAGGACTTCTGCAAACAAACTGCCTCCTGTTACAGCCAAATATTTCAAATTTTGACTCATCAGGCCAGAGCACCTGCTGCCATTTTTCTGCACCCCAGTTCCTATGTTTTAATGCATAGTTTAGTTGATTGGCCTTGATTCCACGATGAAGGTACAGTATGGCTTTTTGGATGCAATTCTTTCATGAAGACCACTTCTGGCCAGACTTCTATGAACAGTAGATGGGTGCACCTGGGTCCCATTGCTTTCTGCCATTTCTGAGCTGATGGTATTGCTGGACATCTTCTGATTTCTAAGGGAAGTAAGCCTGATGTCTCTTTCATCTGATGCACTAAGTTTTCTCAGCCAACCACTGCGTCTACAGTCCTCAACATTGCCTGTTTCTTTGTGCTTCTTCAAAAGTGCTTGAACAGCACATCTTCACCTTTGTAGCAGAGTTTAGCTGTTCCTCACCCAGTTTTAAGCCTCCAACACAGCTGTTTCTGTTTCAGTTAATAACTGTTTTAACCTACATATGAAAATGATGATGATTATCATCATCTGTCTGGTATGATTGGTTAATCATACACCTGACTATAATCCTACAAAATCCCTGACTTTGTGCAAGTGTACCTAGAAGAATGAATGCTTTTTTGAAGGCAAAGGGTAGTCACAGCAAATATTGATTTGATTTAGATTTCTCTTCTGTTCTGTTCATTCACTTTGAATTTTGTTAATTGATAAAAACTATTAACATTTCTATTTTTTAAAGCATTCTTACTTTGCAGAATTTTTTCCACACCTGCCTAACACTTTTGCTCAGTATTGCATATCTATATAATAAGCAAGAAAGCTTGTCTGTCCTTTATGCATGGCCACAGTTTTGGACCTAGCTCCACCAAATTTGGCAGGGTAGTGTAGTTTGACCAGGTTTCCGTCTAGGTTTGAACTTCGTCAGGGCCACACACTGTCACACAATCCCTAAAAATGGACTGGCTCAAGTGTGAAAGCTATAAATTTATCCCTTTAACCTCAGTCTTAGCAAGTGTCAAACTTTACGACTCATGCAAGTCCATATTAAATCAAGAGTAAGTCCTTTTTAAAGCGACCATATATATTAGTCAGCCCTCTGTATTTGCATGCAAGGGCATAACTAGAACTTTGGGGGCCACATAGCAAGCTCCTAAAAGCACCCAAAAATACATACATTTTCCCCCACACAGAGGCCCTGATTCAGAGCCGGACACTCTGACAGAGCGCTCGCTCTGAATCAGGGCCGTCCTTCTTGATTTTTAGAGCGGCCTCCTGGCCGCTCGTACAGCTGTGGGTGACCACCCACAGCTATAGCGAGCGGCCAGGAAGATGATGGCGATGGTCAAGACCATCGGGACCATTGGGCTTGCGATGAGACCCTTGTGGTAGGGTCTCGTTGCCGCAAGCCCTAGAGTGCTTTCGGCTCAAACAGAGCCGAAAGCACTCCCACTGACTCACTTGTGGTAGGCGTTCCCATGGGAACACCTCCATCTGGGCAGCCACGCCCCCGGCAGGCCCACCAAAGGGGGCATGCTGTCACTCAACATCGACAGCACGCTCCTTTGGTACGAGACCCGGAGCGACGGTTTGCCCGTCGCTATCCGGGTCTCGCGCATGCGTATGACGGAGCCAGCTCCGTCGAGCGCATGCGTAATGGGCCACCTTTGACCCGCTTGCACATAGAAATAGGTGTTTATAAATCACATGAAAAAGCCCGTCCTCGAGTGGTTCTGTTTAAATGTCTAAATTTCTTACAAAAGGAGGCAAAATGGTATGCTTCTCGCAAACACTGCAATATGGTATGGGTCAATTGACAGTCAATTGTTTGGTTGAACTTCTTGAACTACTAAAAGTAGCCTTCTTCCTTGTCCCCTTCTGGGATGAAGATCCACTCATAGCAACAGCAGCAGCAGGCGTAACACTCAAGGAGCCTTCTGAGGAACAACAGATAGGAGAGGAGTCAGCCCTTATGATATTGGATGCAGAACTACTTCCGATCACGAATGAGGATGTTGATGATGATGCAGGTGTTGGTGGTGGATATTGCAGGTGCCTGGATCCAGATAGAAAGGAGCAGCTTGGTGACACTGGACTAATTGTTGTTTGTTTTTTTGTCCTCAAAGTTTCAATTTCAATACCCTTTCCAATTTGATAAATGCTCTGTAAGTGACGTAACAGGGAAAAGGTTCCAAGATGGTTAAGGTCCTTAACTCTATTCACTGTTACATGGCAACGGTTACAAATGGCTTGGCAATGGTTGTCAGTATTTGGGTGGAAATGAGTCCACACATGAGATGTGGATTTTTTGGTCCTTTGCCCAGGCATGCCAACAATGGGATTTTTCCCACCATGGGCAACAACTGTTGCCTGATTGTGATTTACAGTTTTTGCACAAACATCCTCTGCATCAAAATCCTCATCATCCTTGTTGTTGTTATTGCCAATTACATAAATATCCTCCTCATCCTCCTTGTTCAATTCCACAGAAGCATCCTCGATTTCTACATCAGCATGTTGACTTGTGCTGCTCATCCCCACATGTGCAGAGGGCACACAAATGGTGGAAGTACGTTCCTCTTCAAGTACAGTATTAGAAAGGTCAGGCTCACACATGGCAACCGCGGACACACTGGGACTCTCCTCGGGGATCTGTGACTTTTCGGAGACCATTTGAATTTTTTTTGTACATCTTCTACAAGCAAAAGGGCTTAAATCATCACCAGTCATAAATAAAGGCCAAGGCCTTATCCTTTCCTTGCCACTTCGTGTAGTGAATTGCCAATTTTTGTTTCTCTAAAGCTGACAGCTTTAGATTTTTTTTGCTTTAATAGGGTAAAAGTAGATTTTTTTTTTTTAGCCTTACTCTTTGGCCTGACTTAAGCCCTGATACATCGGCCTTCATAGATGACGTTGACGCCCTTGCATCGTCATCATGACAGCTGCCAGCAGCTACAAGACTGGTATGTGGATCCTTCTCTCCGGTCATGTGACTGTCCTCCATACTCACTGCGGTCTTACAGCAGTGTCACCAAGCAATTATAGCGCAGCTAAGTTGGGGAATGCACACAACCACACACAGAAAAAATAGTTTGTTTGTTTTTTTTTCACACTGGGGGTAAAGAGCACCCCTGAAAGAGGCAGCAGCCCCTTGACAGACAACAGCACAGCACCCCTGCGCACCTACGTTGCTGACAAGTGTGGCTAACACACACAGAAATAATTGTTTTTGGGTTTTTTTCCCACTGGGGGTGAAGAGCACCACTTATGGACAGAGCACCCCCTGGACAACACAGCAGAACAGCCAGCCCCTATGGACTATAGCCTGCCCCTATGGACAGGACAACAGCCAGCCCCTATATATGGACAACAGACAGACAGCCTCTATGGATGGACAGGACAACCTCGGTCACAAGACTCACAACAACAGCCAGCCAGCCCCTATATGGACAACAGCCAGCCAGCCATTAAGCAACACAATTGTAGCCAGCCCCTATGCAGTATGCATATCAGCACAGCACAGCTCCCAGCTCCCTCCCTCTTCACTCTCCACAGCCGGAAGGAAAAATGGCGGCGATTGCAGGACATTTATAGAATCCAAAACCCGCGGGAATCCGACAGCGGGATGATGACGTTTTGCCTCGTTTCAGATCCGAATCAGGCGGGTAAACCCGAGCCGACTCGGATCTGACTCGGTTCAGGTGGGTTCGGTTCTCAGGGAACCGAATCCGCTCTTCCCTACAATTTACCGTTCACCCTTTTATTCCCACTGTGCAAAGGCCATTGGCAGGGGCGCATGCTACTGGCACGTGCCAACACTTCTACTGCAAAATGTATGTATGAGGGTGACCTAGAAGCGCTGCAGACGTAGTAAGGGAGAGCAGCTCAAGATCAGAAAAAAGGTGTACCCACACCTAAATACAAATAGATATAAAAAGTACATATATCTAATCTTAAGCGCTACCCTTAATTAAAAGGTATCTCCTTATTGTGATGGTATGACACCATAAGCACATAAAATTGTAATATGCATACATTTAATTAAGCTAAAATAATGTTGTTGTTGTTGAGTTATAATCCACAATCTTGAGATATTCAAATAGCAGCAAATAGTCTTATAATGAATAAAAGTATGAAACATAAACGTTCATAATAGCAGCAGAATATCTTTAGATCAACAAATATAATAGTATATTGTCAGGTGGTTGCTTTACCAGATCCAGAAGGTAAGTGTGCGAGGTAAGTGCGGTTTGAAGATTAATCCGGAGTCCTCCTCTACCTTCCTGCCACGTCCCTCTGTCCTGGGTACAGCCGTCTGGCGCCTCCTCTCCTGCCAATGCGTTTTAGGGACCACCTGTCCCTTTATCAAGGCAACTCCTACTGCACATGTAAATCTCAGGAAATGCTTTGTAGCATTTGTAGCAAGCTAGTCTTCATCGGTACATTTACAAAACTGTCTCCTACTCCATGGCCATGCTTCTGACTGTTCTCAAACCGACCACCATGTATCACATTCAACTATTAGTTATTACTATTAAAATAATAATTACAGTATGCCTTTTAAAAACATAATTTTATTTAAATCTGTGGACATAGACAAATAGAAAAGTGGGTAAGAGACAATTATATTGAAATTATACAAAAAAAAAAACCTTAAGATTTTGCATAACACAATTCTTGGTGCCTTAAGACTCGCCCCTTACGCTTGTCCCTGCTCTTTTAATTAAAACATTCTCTATCTTTGCCGGTCTTGTCACAAGAAAGTAGTTAAATAAAGTAAATGTATTGTGTTGTGACAACCACAATTGTAAGTCAAAAATTATAAAACTCTGTAACAACAATATTCTGCCAGACAGCTTGTTTATGATGTATATTATGCCAATATTCCAATGATCAGATGTTACACAAGGCAAACATATATACAAAGGTCACCTTGCCTAAATCACTGTTTTATTATTCTTTTTCAATAATAATTTTTATGCACCTAATGAAACATGTTGGGTTGGAGCCAAGACAGGGATCGGTATACCGTTCTAATCCCGACGGCAGAAGACCGGCAGTGAAGATCCCAACAGGTGAGTATATTAACTATTTACTAACCTAACTCCCCCCCTAACCCTAACCCTCCCTTAGGGGTGCCTAACCCTAACCCCCCCTGTAAGTGCCTAAACCTAACCCCCCCTTCCCCTAGCCTAAACCTAACCCTCCCGAGGGGGGTGCCTAACCCTAAGAGACCCCCCTCCCCCTCCACGTTCGGCACCCAGCTTACCTTCGATCAGTATGCCGGGCATTGCGCTCCCAGCATAGGTAAAATGACAGGCGTTGGGATTTCGCCGCCTGTCATTAGACCCCTGCCGGGATTAGACAGACGGGAAGCCGGCAGCCGGCATTTTGACCGTTGGCTTCCAGACTGCATCCCCGAAGAAAAAATTTCTTCATCCTATGCTTGTTCCAGGGCCATCTGCCATCTGAATATTCAGGACATACAGAGAAGCTTTTACTATATGTTATAAATAGGGCCGTAACTAGGGTGATGCGACATGTGCAACGGCATGGGGCACCGGACGCTGTTCAGGCCTGTCAATTTTCTGTTTATAATTATTAACACTAGCTTCCTTTTCTTTTTTTCATGGCTGCCCCTATCTCCTCCCTGGCTAACTCCCCATCCATCTGGCCACCTTAAGTCACATTTTTTACTTAACACACTCATTTCAAATACTGTCATACCCAGGACTCGAACCTATCACCTCTCACATGGCAGTCAGACACCTTACACACTGCCTCACAATTTCTGATGGTAGCTCTGAACATATCCTCTGATTCCTGACCCAGGAGTTACCAGCTCACCTCAAGTACCCTTGCCAGTGGATTAAGCTGCTGGCGCAGGGTACAAACACGGATCTCCTCTGCGCTGTTTGCTGCATATACACTATAAGCAGAACTTTTTTTTATACCTTCAGTCAGTGATCTAGACTGCCAGCTCCAGGCTTGTGCACGGATGTTCTGATGGATAAATCCTACTGCAGCTGCAGCTTAACCTACATCTAGAGCTGGTGAGCTATACGGCATAATTATTGTGTATCATCACTGCCACTGTGGGCACCGCATAAGGGGCACTATCACTACTGGGGCACTGCAAAAGGGGGACCACTATTGAGGGCACTGCATAAGAAGCACCACTACTATGGGCTCTGCATAAGGGACACTACCACTGTGGGCTCTGCATAAGGGGCCCTACCACTACTGGGAGCACTGCATAAGGGGCAGCACTACTGAGGGCACTGCATAATGGTCACCATTACAGTGGGCATTTCATAAGGGGCTCCACTACAGTGGGCATTGCATAAGGGGCACTACTACTACTGGAGGCACTGCAAAAGGGGCATCAGTACTGAGTGCACTGCATAAAGGCACCATAACAGTGGGCATTGCATAAAGGGAACCACTACAGTGAGCATTATGTGTTAGGGGCATTACTGCTGTGAGCATTGTATTTGGGGCACTACTACTGTGGGCATTGTGTAAAGAGGCACTGCTGTGTGTCATACATGAATAAGGACACTACTATGTGGTGTAATGTGAATCAAGATTGTGCTACTGTGTGGTGTAATTTGAAGTGGGAATACAATTGTGTGACCACGCCCTTTCTTAGACCACGCCCCTTGTTTCGGCACACGCTGTCCCTTCATTGAAAAAGCACTGAGGGGGTGCGGTGAGTTCCACCACTTCTCTAGGACCACTTTAAGCCTGCTTCAGTCCACTTGTGGAATCGATGCCACACCGAGTTGCTGCACTTCGCCGGGCTAGAGGGGGCCCTACACGATACTAGGCATCTATCCTATGACTTTTGCCACTTCAGTGCATATATACATAGAGAGGCTTGCCATATCATCCCTTTAATTCGGGAGACATACGGGGCCAAATGTAATAGTGTGAGAGTTTAGAAAATGTGAGAGATTAGCAGTAACCTCTCACACTAATACATTGATCGAGTTGTATTTTCAAAACAGGAAACACCTGGATGAGAGTTTTAGGGGCATATGTATCAAAGCTTGAGGTGAGATAAAATTGTGAAATATATATCACCAACCAATCAGCTCCAAACTATCATTTTTTAAACACAGCCTGCAAAGAAATCAGTATGATTTGGCGGTTCAAATCCTGACAGCGGAAGCCCGGCAGGGGTGAAGATCCCGAAGCTAAAAAAGGTAAGTACAACTATCCTTATTCTACCCCCTAACCCTCTTTTAGGGGTGCCTAACTCTAACCTCCCCCCCAAGTGCCTAAACCTAACCCCCCCTTCCCCGCAGCCTAAACCTAAGTCTCCCGGTGGGGTGCCTAACCCTAATCTCCCCCCGGGGGTGCCTAACCCCCCCTTCCCCTAGCCTAACTCTAACCCACCTGGGGGGTGCTTAACCCTAAGTCCCCCTGGGAGCCCCTAACCTAACCCTCCCCCCCGTGGCTGTTTGCGCCCGGCGCCAGCTTACCTTCGATCGGTAAGCCGGGTGTTGGGCTCCTGGCGTAGGTCTAATGACAGGCGTCGGGATTTCGATGCCTGTCATTAGTTTCTTGCCGGGATTTGACAGTCGGGAAGCCGGCGGTTGGCATTGCGACCGTCGGCTTCCTGACTGCATCCCCCTGCAAAATGTAAGTTAGAAGTTGATTGGTTGGTCATATATATCTCTCACATCAAGCTTTGATACATATGCCCCTAAATCTTGAGAGTTTTTTGAGTCTGAAAAACATGCAAGTTTGCCTGTTCTGTGACTTTATTACATTGACTGAGGTTAAAAGTCTGAGAGTTTTTTAAACACACAGCCTATTACATTTGGCCCACTGTCTGTGGCTGGCCGACTTGAAGTTTCCATTTCATCTGGTTTTAATCAGCCACAGAACCTGTTCACATGTGTCCTGAACTAAAGAGATGATATGGCAAGCCTATATATATAGCGCCAGCCAGGGCCGGCCCAACCTATACGCCGGGTACACGGCCACGTAGAGAGCCAGACTGAGGAGGGTACCGCGGCAGTCACGGACAGTAACGGTTACTCACTTGGCCCCCCAGGCACCTTCACCGGACACTGACAGACTCCTCTGACTTGCGAACAGGTGTTCCGCTATACAGAGGAGGCTTTGTACTCACTGCTCCACCTCCTGGGAGACTGCTATGACTGGGAGCCTCTGGCAGCCCTGAGCACACAGCAACAGCCTGGAATACGCCTTGTCATAATTGGCTGAAGAGGGCTCTGTGTTTTGTCACTGCTGGCTGTCAGCGGGGGAGATGGGAGAGAGAGCATGGCTGAGGCTGCAGCTGGGCCAGGAGGCCGTGATGGAAGAACGCTGCTTCATTGCCCCCTACTTAGGTGAACAGCCTCTCCAGCCCTCCCCCGATGCCAGGGAATAGGGGGAGGAAGAAGGCAAATCCTGTGGTGATGAGGAGGAGCTGGAGCAGCCCTTTGACATAGATGGGAAGGTATGTGCCTCTGCTGCATGGAAACATGCATGCTGTCCTCTTTGTGCAGCACCAAGCCCATAAATGTGCCCATAATGTCAATATGGTTGTATTAGGTGCCATAATTGTGCCTGTAACGCTTTAACTCAGCTACCCATCCCCCCCCTCTACATTGTGAAATATATTTAATGTAGTATATTTTAAATGCTTTATAGCTCACTGATATCTCTCTTACACCCCGTCACCCCATATTCTCTGTTACACCACCCCCATTTTATCTCTCCGCCTCTTTCCTCACCCCCTGTCCTCTTGCTCTCTCTCTTCCACCCCCATGTTCTTGCTGTCTCTCTTATCCCACCCCATTCTCTTTCTCCTCATGTTATCTTGCTCTCTTTTCCCTGTCTCCCTTCTCTCTGTTTTGAATTTTAGAGAAAATATATTTACCCATGTTTATACGTGTGTATCAAGGAATCCGTATGTAATGCTGGCTATCAGGATGCCTCCTGTCACAATACCGACAGCGGCATCCCAATGGTTGGTATCCCGACAGGGGTCGGCTAAGTATACTTACCATCCCCCCCGCCTAACCCTCCCTTCTTGTAGCCTAACCCTAACCCTTCCTACCTTGGCATCCTAACCCTAACCCTCCCCATTGGTTCCTGAACCTAAGTCACCCTCCTTCGTGCCTAAACCTAACCCTCCCTCCAGTGGTGCCTGACCCTAACCCTCCTCCCTAGGGGTGCCTAAACCTAACCACCTCCCCCAAAACCTATTGCTAACCCCGCTAACTGCCCGAAACCGAAACCTCCCCCCCCGTGGCTCACAGGATGGGCGCCCCAGACTTACCTCGTTTGGGCACGCGTCCCCCTGGATTCCGGCGTCAGGATTAAGATAGGCGCCTGTATTTTGACACCTATCTTCTCTACCGTCTTGGGATTTCAGCGTTGGCATAGAGATCGGCGGGAGGACTACATCTGGCTTACAACAGTGAAATAAAGGAGTAAAGTTGATTTTTACACATATATATATATATATATATATATATATATATATATACACACTCCAGTAAAGCACGAAGCGGCTTCCAAACAACAAATCCAATGTGTGGGTATTTATTATGTGGTCATGTGGTTTATTGATTGGAAACCTCTGAGTTTTACTGGCGCATACCCCAGAGGAGGGCACCAGAGCAAGCTATGGATGTACGATGAGCTGGCGTTCCGGGGCTAACATCTGGATATATATATATATACATATATATTAGACAGAGTACTTATTTATACATTTGTAGATATGTAGTTGCATATACATATGTGAACATGCTTTAGGTATGTGTATGCTTTTTCCCACAAGACCACACTCGCTTATCTTTTTCGGGCGTGACAGTACTCCCCCTCCCCTCCCCTTTCTTGGCACCACTGAGTAGTAATATAACGATAACGTACATGCAATGACAGGAATCAACAATTAAAAAAAAGATCTTTTACATGTAAATTGTGAAAATGAATAATGGATTTAGGGCTTATTATACACATGTACTGTATTGTGATATATTGTCTGTATCAGTTTCAATTTCATTTAAATATAGTTGTGGCAATGAGCATGGAGAAGCTGAAACTGGTTATTCCTAGCCAGCATGAAAGATCCAATTGTTGCTGACAGATGGTTATGTATAAATGCCTGGGAATGTGCTGGAGCATCTGTCAGGAGGAGGTGAGGGAGTAGTAAGTACAGGGAGTGGATGCAGGGCGGTTACAACTAGCGAAACAAGCATAAATAAAGGTAATCAGTGGGACTGAACAGACAATATTTGGATGACTTCCGAGAAGTAGCCCCGTTAATGATTAGGGCAGAGGCAAGCACAGGGTCTTCACAGAGGGTGTAGCTGTCATTCCCACTCCGCCAAACTGCCATAAATGTATATGTGTGTATATTATTATTATTATCCTTTATTTATATGGGGCCACAAGTGTTCCGCAGCGCCTTACAAAGTACATAAACAAATAATTTGACAACTGACTTACAGTACAAAATAGGACAAGGACATGGATAATATACATTGATACATAAGTGACCATAACACCTAGATATGCAACAGAGCGTAAGTAACCAAGTGTTAGGTGCCCTGGTGGGGGGTAAGAAGTAGGTGAATGTAAAGTAAGGAGAAGCACAAGAGGGTAGAGGCCCTGCTCATAAGAGCTTACATTCTAAAGGGGAGGGGCAGACAAACAGGTGTGACACAGATGGGGTAAACAGGGAGGAAGGAGCATGTTGTAGCAAGTTAGGATGGGAGCTGGAACGCTTTGATGAAGTAGTGGGTCTTGAGAGCCCATTTGAAGGATTGTAGAGAGGTGGAGAGTCTGATAGGGAGAGGGAGAGAGTTCCAAAGGTCGGGAGCAGCATGGTCAAAATCTTGGAGGCGGGAGTGGGAGGAAGCAATCAGTTGGCATGAGAAGTGGCATGCATTGGTTGAGCGAAGGGGGCGGACAGGAGAGTGGAGGGAGATGAGGTCAGAGATGTAAATGGGAGAGGAATGGGTGAGGGCTTTGTAAGCAAGTGTGAGAACCTTGATTTGGGCTCAAAAAGGGAAGGGGAGCCAGTGGAGGGCTTGTAGGATGTAGAGCATTTGGAGAGGAAGATGAGTCGAGCAGCCGCATTGAGGACAGACGTGTGTGTGTGTGTCTGTGCATATACAGTCAGGTGCATAAATAATGGGACATTGACATAATTTTCATATTTTGGCCTCTATTCACCACCACAATGGCTTTGAAATGAAACAAACAAGATGTGCTTTAACTACAGACTTTCAGACTTAATTTGAGGGTAATTACATCCAAATCAGGTGAATGGTGTAGGAATTACAACGGTTTCTATATGTGCCTCCCACTTTTTAAGGGGCCAAAAGTAATGGGACTATCAACTCAAAAGCTATTTCATGGACAGGTGTGGGCTATTCCCTCGTTAGTTCATTATCAATTAAGCAGGTAAAAGGTCTGGAGTTGATTCTAGTTGTAACATTTGCATTTGGAATCAGTTGCTGTCGACTCTCAATATAAGATCCAAAGAGGTGTCACTATCAGTGAAGCAAGCCATCATTAGGCTGAAAAATCAAAACAAACCCATCAGCGAGATAGCAAAAGCATTAGGTGTGGCCAAATCAACTGTTTGGAACATTCTTAAAAAGAAAGAACGCATCGGAGAGCTCAGCAACACCAAAAGACCCGGAAGACCATGGAAAACAACTGTGGCGGATGACAGAAGAATTATTTCCCTGGTGAAGAAAAACCCCTTCACAACAGTTGGCCAAATCAAGAACACTCTCTAGGAGGTAGGTGTATATGTGTCAAAGTCAACAATCAAGAGAAGACTTCACAAGAGTGAATATAGAGGGTTCACCACAAGATGTAAACCATTGGTGAGCCTCAAAAACAGGAAGACCAGATTAGAGTTTGCCAAACAACATCTAAAAAAGCCATTACAGTTCTGGAACAACATCCTATGGACAGATGAGACAAAGATCAACTTGAACCAGAGTGATGGGAAGAGAAAGTATGGAGAAGGAAAGGAACTACTCATGATCCAAAACATACCACCTCATCAGTGAAGCATGGTGGTGGTAGTGTCATGGCGTGGGCATGTATGGCTGCCAATGGAACTGGTTCCCTTGTATTTATTGATGATGTGACTGCTGACAAAAGCAGCAGAATGAATTCTGAAGTGTTTTGGGCAATATTATATGCTCATATTCAGTCAAATGCTTCAGAACTCATTGGACGGCGCTTCACAGTGCAGATGGACAATGACCCGAAGCATAGTGCAAAAGCAACCAAAGAGTTTATTAAGGCTAAAAAGTGGAATGTTATGCAATGGCCAAGTCAATCCCCTGATCTGAATCCGAATGAGCATGCATTTCACTTGATGAAGACAAAACTGAATGGAAAATGCCCCAAGAACAAGCAGAAACTGAAGACATTTGCAGTAGAGGCCTGGCAGACCATCACCAGGGATGAAACCCAGTGTCTGGTGATGTCTATGCATTCCAGACTTCAGGCTGTAATTGTCTGCAAAGGATTTACAACAAAGTATTAAAAAGTGAAAGTTAGATTTAGGATTGTTTAGTTTGTCCCATTACTTTTGGCCCCTTAAAAAGTGGGAGGCACATATAGAAACCGTTGTAATTCCTACACCGTTCACCTGATTTGGATGTAATTACCCTCAAATTAAATCTGAAAGTCTGCAGTTAAAGCACATCTTGTTTGTTTCATTTCAAAGCCATTGTGGTGGTGAACAGAGGCCAAAATATGAAAATTCTGTCAATGTCCCAATATTTATGCACCTGACATCCATCTGAGGTGCTCCTGCAGCAATCTTCGTCCATACTGTATGATAATGTCACAGTGGAAGACAGTGTATACCTGCATAGAGCTTCTCCAGCATCCCTGCACCTTTATTCATTAGCAGCATACAGAAACCTACTACGCTCCATCTACAAATGTGTATAACAGTGAGAACCGCTGTACCTGCTATCTTTCAATAAGCCAACACCACTGGTTAAGTAACTGGGCTGTTCATAGTTTGAGTCATTCGCTGGTGTATGCCTTTATAATTTTGCAGTATAAATATCTGCATACATCATTTCCAACACCGACACAGTGGTAGTGGGCACGAAAAAGTGTTCCAGGGGGCGATTGCACTGAAACCCCCACCCCCTGGATTGAACATAAAAAATGGGAACAGAGTAAAAGCCAGATCCATTCTATGTATATACAGAAAAAAAAACAGATCCACAGTAAATTCACCCACACAGACCCAGAAATGCCAGCTCTGCACTAAGGGGCATGTTTATCAAATAATATTTGAGGAATATCCCTTATAGGTTTCATATCTGAGCTGCTTAAAAGCCGAATTGATCAAGCTCTTGAATAATGCACATTCCAAAGCTTGGTCACAACAGCTAACACTGTCTTCAGGTGGCTTTCACTGTTGTAACCTATAGGCTTCATATCACAAAAGCTTACAGGGAGAGGGTTCCGTAAGTCACCGGCAATGGCCACTGGCACATGTATAGTCTGAAACCATGCATGAACAGTAGCACAGCTGGCACCTGAAGCAGAAAGTAAAGGGATCACCTTACTTTTACACATCGCTTTTATTTTACTTGTACAAATCCTATCGAAGCCTGGATGTGATTTTTAATATAGTTGGATAAACTTTAATTTCTTAGTGGCAATAAGGAATTATAATTATCAGGTCTAAAATCTGATAATAATGCCCTTAAATGTTCTCAAGTGGATCCGGCTTTTTTGGGGGTACAGCTTTTTCCATGTATTTGGTGTGGAGCTGGCTTTTCCTATTTATTTAGCATAGATCCACCTTTTATACAATGTTATTATACCTGTAGTTCTGGAAATACTTTAGATGTGTACTGTGTTGTTTTTGGAAGGTGCACACTTTGCATGTGTCTTGGATAAGAACATCGTTTACGCTGTGTAAAGAACATTTTCAAAGAGCTGGCAGCGGCGGCGGGCGCAGAAGTGGGGATTCAAGTAAGTGTTTTGTTTTGTGTGTGTATGTCTGTGTGTAATATATGTAAGGGGCACTACTGGCCGGGGGCACTACTGGCTGGGGGCACCATATAAGTGGCACTATAGGTGTGGGGCACTGTATAAGGGGCACCACGGCCGGGGACACTGTATAAGGGGCACCGCATAAGGGGAACTACTGGGGGCATTGAATAGGGTTGACCACTACTGGGGGCACTGTATAAGAGGCACTAGTGGGGGTACTACTGGGGCACTTTATAAGGGGCACTGCATAGGGTTGAACACTACTGGGGGTACTGCGGAAGGGGCTCCAAATACCCTAGTTACGCCCCTGTTTACAAAAAATTATTATCATACTTGGTCAATGGTTTTGAGACCAGAGGGAAATAGACACCTAAATGCTCTCTGTGGCCAGGATGTACTAAGGTTTGCGGTGACCATTCCGCCAGCCACCACAACCATACTAATCGCATATGTACTAACTTTGTCTTGCGATAAGAGCTGCCCTTTGCGAAGCAGCCAACACTGGGTGACGGGGTCTCTGTGGGATCCCGCCCCCTCCGAGCCTCGGGAGCTTCCTGCTGGTCACCTGTGCAGGAAGCCCCGGGCTCCTCCTCCTCCTCCCCTCCTCCTCCTCACTGCACCTGGAAGAAGATTAGGAGGAGGTGGAGGCAGAGAACCCAGCAGGAGCACGGGACAGCAACCATGGAGAGCAGGTGAGTGGGGGCCAGCGCTGGGCGACGGCAAGGCAGCGTCGAAGCATTGGGTGCGGGGTGCGGTAAGAAGCCCATAGGCTTCTATAGGGTAACGCCAGATTTTTCTGGCATTACCCTCCACACCGAATAAAGGGCGGGCGGAGATTAGTACATATGAAAATGCGGTAAAAACCCTGAAAACAGGGTTTTACCGCATTTTTCCTTTAGTACATCTCGGCCTATGTGTCATGGTACTGAGGGCCTAAATCAGAGATTTACCTAAATGTGATATTTATGTAAATCTCAGATGTTTTTAGTTCTGCGCATGTGCAGATCTAGTCCTGTGACGACGGTTGCAGTACCTCAAAAGACGCCGCATGACAGACACGCTGCTGGTGCTCAGGGGCGGAAACGGGGAGCGTTACAGAAATTAGAGGCATGTCTGTCCCGTTTTCTGGGCGTGCCATCACCAGTGGTTGCATCCTTGGACGCTGAGCACTGACCACATCAGTGTGACTTTTTTCAGCCAGCCCGAGTAACCTGAGGGTCACTCAGATGTCCAAACTCCCCTCAGTTGATCCAATGCTGCATCTTACGAAGCAGCAGTGGATCATAGAAGCCGGCAGTGGGTACAAAGACACAGCGGCTGTGCTTGTCCATACATTTTTGAATCAGGGCCTTAGTTATCTAACACATCCGCTACTGACTTTAGGAGACAGACTAAACCTGCACAGTAACGTCTTAGCCCATTTCATTTTCACTCCTTGAATTTGATGATGATATCTCATCTGATAAGTTAATGTTTCATTTTGTCAAGGAAGACATCCATTTTATTAGCATTATGTATTCATAAATATAATGGATTCTCTGAGCATTCATATGGCCAACAGCCCCATTTACAACATTAGTATTGGATTCTAACTTAGAGCCGATTCAGAGTTGGGAATAGAGTAAGATAGAGCAAGTTACTGTGCACCTAGACAAACCATGCTGCAATGCAAGGGGTGCAAATGCATATATTTTGTTGCATGCAGGGTAAATACTGACTACTTTTGCATGTAGCCCACAGATGCTGGGCAGTTTTATTTTTACACTGCAATTTAGATTTCAGTTCGGACACACCCCTCCCAAATCTAAAGCTGGCCACACATCTAAAGATTATCTGTCCAACCAGCCAACTAGTAGATTGGTTGGAATGAAAATCTGGTAAGGAATACAATCAGCAACTTGCTCCCAGACGCTGAAAAATGGACCAAAACTGTTGTATAAACAAATTGTTTAAATCAAACATTTAACAAACTTGTCTGACGACCATTTTCATCTGTTTTCTGGCATTTAGGAGTAAATTTCTGATCATCATTTACTCCCATTCCTTACCAGATTTTCATTCCAACCAATCAACAAGTTGGCTGGTTGGATGTAAGTTGTTCTAGTGTGTGGCCAGCTTAACTCTCTCTGCACATTTTACATCTGTCCCACCTGCAGTGCAGCATGGTCTTACCAAGATGCACAGTTACTTGCTCCTTCTTACAAATCTGAATCAGGCAATTTTATGCAGTTACTCCTCATTACTAGTGCCCTCTTGTGGTTACATTTCAAACTACAGAGAAACTATAGATACGGTAGATTGCAGGTATAAGTTCCCATTTATGAAGCGTGCTCTGGGCCTGATTCAGAGGTGAACGCTATTGCAACCGTGATTGTGACTTTTTGCCGGGTCACAGCTCTGATAATATGCAAATGCTGGTTTCAGCCTTCCCCTTGTGTACTAGCATGTCCCGGACTGTGCAAACCTGGAGATGCCCACTTTCAATGCCCGTGGATGGTGCAACTCCACCATCGGTACACCATTGACTACGCACACACTGGCTTGTTCTGAATTTCATCTGAACATGTCCTTTGTAGCAGCAGCTTTGCGTTTGGGATGCAGATGCTTGCTCTGACACACCCGAAACACACCCATAACACTCCCATGAGGAGTGCATACACTTCAGGTCACCTCCCATTGGATACTGGATCCCAGTGGTCGGAATGGCAGCAGTCAGAATACCGACAGCGGCATTGCGAAGAGTCAGAATCCCGTCCAAATTAGGTAAGACTCCTAACCCCTTACCCCAACCCACCTTTCCCAGGACCTAACCCTAATCCACCCCCCTGCGTCCTAACCCTCCCCCTCACAGCCTAACTCTCCCCCATTTCCTAACCCTAACCATCCCCCTAGTGCCTAACCCTTAATCTAACCCTCCCCCTAACCCTAGTACTTACCACGGGATTCTGGCACTGAGATTCCAACTGCTGTTGGGATTCCGTCCCCAATATTGTGAGCACCGGCATCCCGACCACCAGAATGGTAACTACATCCCCCAGTCACCACCCAGGAACGCTCATGGTAATACTCCCACTAGGCTATTTCAGTGGGCACTATGCCCTGCCCGATCTGAAGTCTCTGAAATGCACCCTGTCCTTTTGCTGGCACCTCTCTGAAACTGTTGTCCCCACCCACGGGCCGCAGTGTCCCATAGGGGGGAGAAGTTCCGGTGAACCAACCACCACCGAGTGAATAGAATCACCAGCATCTATTCACACTGCTGGGAGAGCTTGGGGGCAGTCCTGCATCTCCGTGAGTGCTAAACACGTTCCCTACAGTGTTGAAAAGGGGGCACGTCTCAAGGACACACCCTTTTCTAGTAACCACACCCTTTTTTGGCCGTGAGCAGTGCAGTGCCCTTCAGTGACAGCCGCCCTGCCCACCCTAGAAGGAACACTACATGGTTTTGAATCTCAGTTCCTATTGACAGCGCTCCCGTACAAAACAGCTTACACTCAGTGGAACGCATGCGCCATAGGAGTTTTCAGAATTTTTTTGCGTATGTGCAGTAGTAAATAAGCACTTTGTTCACCTTTAAATCAGGCCCTCTCTGTACATCATAAAATGCAAGCGCGGTGCACACCTACTCTCTAGGTGCTCCCCTGCTCTCACCTAGGCGCATCCCTACACTCATCTAGGCGCACGCCTACTCTCCACTAGTTGAAACTCTTCTGCAAAGTAGGAGTCCTAGGGGGAAGATTCAATTAGGCCCGATAAATTATCGGGGGTAAAAAAGGGAGCTAGCTTCGGTCTTTATCACCCGAGCCATTCAATTAGACTCCCCCCCTCCCCCCCGAGACCTGTTTTAATGCTCGCTAAATGAATATGTTGACAGGCGTTAACACTGGTTATCGGGTGTTAACACACTGAAACCGTGAAAAGTTTGCGCGTTAACTGGCTGTTATCACCAGATGAGACACGAAAATAAATCCCTGTTAAGTGGGGGTAACTGAATAGCCAACGGCGATCAATTAGCCTGCAGTAAATTACTACGACTAATTGAATTTCCCCCCAGATGTACACAGAGGCAGAATTATCTCCAGAAGTGCCCTTTGCAAAAGTGTAAGTGTCACATCAAGGTCCGACTTGCCATCAGTTTAGATTCTCCTTTCATTACACTTTTTTCTCGGCTTAGCCTTATTTATTGCACAGTGTAGAACTCTTTTAGACAATTTAAAAGTTAATCCAACTTTTTAAAAACTACAACTTTCAAATACATGAGGCTTACTCAGCTGGGAAATGTTCCATCCATCTTTAGCTCAAATTCTTACTGAAGTTGGAGCATTTTCTGAGAATATTTGACCCGTACGACCAGTCTAAGAACTACCTTGAAACAATTTAGAGCATCTCTATTGTTTATAGATTGAATGAATAATGGAAGTGAGGAGACATTTCGGAACGGTTTTCATGGTATGTTACTGTGTGTGTGAAGCTTTTTATTGTAGTGTTTGGAATATGCCAGAAATGCACTTTCCCACAAAGTACAAGGAGATGCAAACTGGATTCCAGTAAAAGTTTAGAGCAAAACTTGAGAACTGCCAGCCCTGAGCAGGTACACAATTCAGGTCCAATGGGAATGTGCCCGTCATACAGGAAGCAGTGCCACTAAATTGGGCTCTCTTCACCTCTTTATCTTGTTTCAATAATCTTGCTCAAAATAAAGGCCCTCATTCAGAGCCGTTCGCTATTTGCGGTCGTTCGTTCAAAAACAAGGGGTGGCTATTCAAATGATTCGTTCGCAAATTGCAGTCTGTTCACACCTCTAAGTCTGAACGAGCGAGCAAAACATACGCTCGTTTATTTGATAAAAATGCCCCCTGGCCGCTCGCACCATACGTCATGTCCGCTATTTATTTGATTAATCGAGTACATCGTACAGCGTATGAACTGCTCGCTATTCTTGTGGTTGGTTTTTTCAACCGCTATTTTGCGAGCAGTTCTGAGTTTAAAAAAACCAAGTGACATGGTCAATGACGCTGCTGGATTAATTATGCACACCCTTAAAACGCCCGTTTTGACCTTTAAGCATGCCTGCGTTCGAATTCCACTCCCCCGTTTTCAAGCACCTTCCCCTGTTACCACCCACATACGCCTCATTCTGTCACTCAAAACAGCAGGCACTCGCTATATAGCGTACAAACGATTTTCGGCCACACTGACTGGTTCGCGCATGCGTACTAAAAACTGTACGCATGCGCAGATGTGCGATCATCGCTCGGAACGAGCGTACTGCCGCTAACGAGTGGCTCTGAATGAGGGCCAAAATCTAATGTCACAGTGCTCTACAGAATGATATACCCCAGTGCCCCTACCTCTTTACGTTTCATTGAGCTCTTCCTCTCAGGGTTGGAATAAGCCTTCAGTGGGCTCGGGGCACTTAAGACAGGGGTCCTTCCCCTTATATCAACACTGCTGCCACTTGTCATCCGGCCCACTCCCACTTGTTGTCTGGCTCACCCCCTCTTGTCCAGGCGTTAGAGGGCCCAGGGCATCGTGCACCCTGCCCCCAACCTTGAACCAGCTCTGCTTCCTCTCGTACTGTGCAGATGCCTTCTCCACAGTTGTCACTTTCCTGTTGTACCTACTGTATGTTCTCTGGGTGAAATCTAGACAGAAGTTGCACAAATCGAGGAGGACAGCTGGACCAGAGTTAATTGGGTGCACTGAACCTTGGCCATTTTATGCTTCCTAGAGGACCTCCACAGAGTAACAGGTTTTTTTTTTATATTTATCAAATAGCAAGGATTGACTAACAAAAGTGAGATATAGTATGTATTTCGCATAGTGGTACATTATGAACTTTGGGGCCTAATTGTTAAATTAATTTCTCAACAAAAAAATCAGCGGTTTCCACATAATTTAAGTTTGCTGTTTAAGATTTATCAAACGCAGGATATATCAGAGGTTAGGCCAACTAAAGTTGGCCGATATATCGGCTGTTCAATTGAACAGACGATATATCGTGTGTGTATGTGTGTGTCGACCAGTTTGTACAGACCATATGTCTGTGAATGACGTAGTTCACAGACATATCGTGTCAGCTGTGCAGCACAGCTGATGGCATATATACCTGTTCATCGTGCTGTGTGAACGGGCGGTCAGCTGATGGCCTGTACACTTGTTGCAGAGGCCGCCTGGGAGGGGGGAGTGATGCGGCCCACGGCCAGATGGCAGATGATGGTTGTTCAGTGTGTATGAACTACCATCATCTGCAGATCAGCCGATCTGCAGATATATCTTTTAGGTGTGTACCCAGCTTAACACTGCAGACCAATATAGTCCCCAATACCCTTACTGAGGACTTTGGTCTGAGACAATTTACCAAGCTGGAAACATCAGAGAGGCTCACTGTGTGAAAGTAGAAATGTCACACTAAAATTTTAACCTCCTACCCCTTTAGGAGGAATATTTATGAAAAAATGAGGCCAGCCTCCCAAATTATGAATCCTTATTGCATAGTAAGATTGTACCCCGACCCAGGGCAACCGCAAATGCGAAAATATCATCACGAATATCTCCTGCCCATGATCCCTCTCTGACAGGGCTCATCCATGCAAAATACGCAAAGCTACACAATGCAGTTCTTGGTACATACCGTCTTAATAGAAAGCTACAGTATGGGGACGGTTGATGTGAGGGTTGGTGGCCAGAAAGCAGGAGATACACACTACCTCCTGCTTTATATATTTGGTATATTTAAGGGATACTTAATTATGCCCTGAATTAGCTTTTTCTGTATAGACAGAATTGATTGATATATAGGCCCCTAAATCCGTCTCTGCTTTTCTCCTTTAATACTGCTTGGTGTATCATCATATATGGATTAAATTAATCATGAGAATGAGGGGACATCAGCTCATTATTGGATGTGTCAATGTTTTGTATTTTCTGCTTTGTTTTACACTGGACAAAGTGGTCCGAGAAACAGTCTTCACTTCCCAGAGAGAAAACACAGAAAAAAAACAGGCCCTATAACAAAACTAGATGGATTTAGCAGAGGTGCCCGTCCATCTACTCAGGTCTCCTGCACGGTCCCTAAAAATGTGCCCTCTCCCCCCGCTTATCTTAATTGAATAATCTTATTGTAGAAGAAGACATATAACTTTTGCACTGCTTTGCAACACTAGGCTCAGTACATAGCACACACACTTCATACAGCACCTTGCAAACCACAGCCGCCTTTATTCCAGCAACTCCGACCATCTGCTTCTCTTCAAAGGCCACAATCTTGCTATGTAAATGTCAGCGTTTCAGCCATAATCTATTAGGACCTGCATAAACCGAGACAGCGCTACACAAGCGGAATTCCTGCTGTCTCGTGCTTCCCAAATGAGGGCCAGAGGTGTGTGATTTAAGTATATGGAAAATCATTTAATACATGATATAGTTTCCACCCAAAACTGGAAGCACAATGTGGTCACTGGATAGCGCTACATAAAATATTTTTACCAACCACAATAAAAACCGCGTGAGACAGTACAGGGTCTAGCTGTTTTCCTGAAGGTTGCTGCGGGCCTGTGGCAGTGAATGGATGAAAGATTCAATGCTATGCATACAAGTACAGAAGAGTGGTTGTTAACTTTAAAGAAAGACCCCATGGTTGACTGTTGGTGGTGGACTGACTGCATCCAGCCAGCTCTGTTCAGAAGCCCCGCTGTTGGCAATAATGTATTTTCTATTCATCCATGAACTTGGAATGAAAAGCGTAAATCAGAATCTCATAGACCTTGACCAGAGAAAATCAAAGATTAATAATATTTACAAAAGGAGGTATGCACCATTTACTGCAATGTCCTGAAGGCTTTTCATAAAATTGTGTGTTTACAATTTTGTGGCAGGGAATTTCCTCTTCACTTTGTTCACATTTCCCTTTTAAGTTTTAGGGGAGAGGGAAATTACACGCTCAGCAACCGTTCCTAATAAGAACCAAAGTAGCATAAGTTATAGTGTAATCTACCTTGCATCATTTCAAATTGGGGGGTCAAGAAAAATGTGCTTGCTCCAAAACAAAGGGACATGGTGACACGTTACTCTGCCGTGACCAGCGCTTGTGACATGTTAAACTGCCCCCATGTGTTTTCCCTCCGACGTTTGAATGCTGCTTGCTCCACACCAGGTATGCACAGCTGCCATTCACTGCTGCTCTGTTATGAAGTGCAGCTATTTACTGGATACAGTACCCAACATTCCAGCCCAGTCGCTATGATGCTGATATGGGCAAAATCCCCAAATCAGAACGGTCTCAGCTATTGGGACAGTTGGAAGGCATGTTGTCGCAGTCGGAAGTTGACAATACAAAATGTTACCAAAGCATTATGGGACTGATATAGCGGTGGACACAAGTGGTGTCGGCGCTGGGTCTTCGGTAGCAGTGGATGTGAGAAGTCATGTTAATGCAGACGTCCACTGCCGGCTTCTCAGATCCAAACACCGGATCACCATCGCTACCATGGCGGCAAACAGTGGACCACTGCAATTAAGCTGCTGAAACCAGTGAATTTGAGGACGCAGTCACTGGCTTACAAACACCCTAGAAACTGAGGCGATATGCCTCTGTTTTCTGAAATGTGCCCCATTTCCACCCCCAAATGCATGCACCTTGTCAATCAGGCTGCAGATTCACACACACTGCATCCAGAGCCGCGGCACATGCGCACTGCTGCTCCTGCGCAGTAATTATTATAATTTATTTATATGACGCCACAAGTGTTCTGCAGTGCCTTACAAAGTACATAAACAAATTGTAGACAAGCAACTTACAGAACAATACAATATAGGACCAGGACATGGATAATATACAGTCAGGTGCATAAATATTGGGACATTGACAGAATTTTCATATTTTGGCCTCTATTCACCACCACAATGGCTTTGAAATGAAACAAACAAGATGTGTTTTAACTGCAGACTTTCAGATTCAATTTGAGGGTAATGACATCCAAATCGGGTGAACGGTGTAGGAATTACAACGGTTTCTATAAGTACCTTCCACTTTTTTAGGAGCCAAAAGTAATGGGACTATCAACTCAAAAGCAATTTCATGGACAGGTGTGGGCTATTACCTCGTTATTTCATTATCAATTAAGCAGGTAAAAGGTCTGGAGTTGATTCTAGGTGTGACATTTGCATTTGGAATCAGTTGCTGTCGACTCTCAATATGAGATCCAAAGAGCTGTCACTATCAGTGAAGCAAGCCATCATTAGGCTGAAAAATCAAAACAAACCCATCAGAGAGATAGCAAAAACATTAGGTGTGGCCAAATCAACTGTTTGGAACATTCTTAAAAAGAAAGAACGCACCGGAGAGCTCAGCAACACCAAAAGACCCGGAAGACCACGGAAAACAACTGTGGATGACAGAATAATTATTTCCCTGGTGAAGAAAAACCCCTTCACAACAGTTAGCCAAATCAAGAATACTCTCCAGGAGGTAGGTGTATATGTGTCAAAGTCAACAATCAAGAGAAGACTTCACTAGAGTGAATATAGAGGGTTCACCACAAGATGTAAACCATTGGCGAGCCTCAAAAACAGGAAGACCAGATTAGAGTTTGCCAAACAACATCTAAAAAAGCCATTACAGTTAGTCTGCCGTGACCAGCGCTTGTGACATGTTAAACTGCCCCCATGTGTTTTCCCTCTGACGTTTGAATGCTGCTTGCTCCACACCAGGTATGCACAGCTGCCATTCACTGCTGCTCTGTTATGAAGTGCAGCTATTTACTGGATACAATACCCAACATTGCAGCCCAGTCGCTATGATGCTGATATGGGCAAAAGCCCCAAATCAGAACGGTCTCAGCTATTGGGACAGTTGGAAGGCATGTTGTCGCAGTCGGAAGTTGACAATACAAAATGTTACCAAAGCATTATGGGACTGATATAGCGGTGGACACAAGTGGTGTCGGCGCTGGGTCTTCGGTAGCAGTGGATGTGAGAAGTCATGTTAATGCAGACGTCCAGAAAAACCCCTTCATAAACAGTTGGCCAAATCAAGAATACTCTCCAGGAGGTAGGTGTATATGTGTCAAAGTCAACAATCAAGAGAAGACTTCACAAGAGTGAATATAGAGGGTTCACCACAAGATGTAAACCATTGGCGAGCCTCAAAAACAGGAAGACCAGATTAGAGTTTGCCAAACAACATCTAAAAAAGCCATTACAGTTCTGGAACAACATCCTATGGACAGATGAGACAAAGATCAACTTGTACCAGAGTGATGGGAAGAGAAGAGTATGGAGAAGGAAAGGATCTGCTCATGATCCAAAACATACCACCTCATCAGTGAAGCATGGTGGTGGTAGTATCATGGCGTGGGCATGTATGGCTGCCAATGGAACTGGTTCCCTTGTATTTATTGATGATGTGACTGCTGACAAAAGCAGCAGAATGAATTCTGAAGTGTTTTGGGCAATATTATATGCTCATATTCAGTCAAATGCTTCAGAACTCATTGGATGGCGCTTCACAGTGCAGATGGACAATGACCCGAAGCATACTGCAAAAGCAACCAAAGAGTTTTTTAAGGCTAAAAAGTGTAATGTTATGCAATGGTCAAGTCAATCCCCTGACCTGATTCAGATTGAGCATGCATTTCACTTGATGAAGACAAAACTGAAGGGAAAATGCCCCAAGAACAAGCAGGAACTGAAGACATTTGCAGTAGAGGCCTGGCAGAGCATCACCAGGGATGAAACCTAGCGTCTGGTGATGTCTATGCGTTCCAGACTTCAGGCTGTAATTGCCTGCAAAGGATTTGCAACAAAGTATTAAAAAGTGAAAGTTAGATTTAGGATTGTTTAGTTTGTCCCATTACTTTTGGCCCCTTAAAAAGTGGGAGGCACATATAGAAACCATTGTAATTCCTACACCGTTCACCTGATTTGGATGTAATTACCCTCAAATTAAATCTGAAAGTCTGCAGTTAAAGCACATCTTGTTTGTTTCATTTCAAAGCCATTGTGGTGGTGAATAGAGGCCAAAATATGAAAATTCTGTCAATGTCCCAATATTTATGCACCTGACTGTTTATTGCTACATTAGCGACCATAACATCCAGATAAGCAACAGAGCATAAGCAACCAAGTGTTAGGTGCCCTAGTGGGGAGTAAGAAGTAGATGAAACTAAAGTAGGGAGAAGAACGAGGGTAGAGGGCCCTGCTCGCAAGAGCTTACATTCTAAATGAAAACATCAGACAGCTGCAACCGAATCGGTCCAGCTACCGAGTGTGAATCGGGACCTATTTCTCCTGAGTGCTTTTCATATAAGTGATAGAGGATTTTGTGAAAATATATTTACTATACACTATTACTATAATAAGGAACACTGTACAGTGAGTGTCTCATTTTCTGGGATAACAGAAGGTTATAAGCTTAAGCTGGCCACACACTAGACCAACTTACATCCAACCAGCCAACTTGTTGATTGGTTGGAATGAAAATCTGGTAACGGATGGGAGAAACTGATGATCAGCAATTTGCTCCTAAATGCAAGAAAACAGATGAAAATGGTCATTCAGACAAGTTTGTTAAATGTTTGATCTAAACTATTTGTTCAAACAACATGTTTCATCCATTTTACGGCGTTTGGGAGCAAATTGCTGATTGTCATTTACTTTCATTCCTTACCAGACTTTCATTCCAACAAATCAACTAGTTGGCTTGTTGGACAGATAATCTTTAGATGTGTGGCCAGCTTTAGTCTTTGGAAATGTTTGACTCTGATTCTGATTATTTTTTATGTTTCTATACTGATCACTTTGATTTGGTTGTTGGGTACAAATGTAATTTATTATTCTTATAATATATGTTCTAGAATTGTAAATGTATTAAAGGTAGTATGACCATATGTATTCCAATGTAATAGAATTCTGTTATGGGTGATGTTGGGTAGGTGTAGTAGTATTTCTCTGTAGAGACAGTGTAAGGCAAATGTATTAAATAATTATGGTAGGGAAACAATGACATTGTTGGATATCTGCAAAAATGGTGGTAGTTTAAAACGGGAAACAATGGAATTAACTTTTAGCCCAGTTCTCCAGCAAACTTGTGAGTCTGTATAAGCATACTGTAAATCTAAGTTTGTCTGATGCAATAGATTTGCCTGTTGTGAGCTGAGAAGGGTCAATTATATGGGTGAGTTCAGGCAAGGATTTGGGTTCAGTTCTATGAAATGACAAAAACAAATTTTTTATAAACCAGGGAGATAGATGAAAAGGGTTTGTGCTGTCTGTAGTTGGCTGCAGTCAGTAAATGTAGTAATAGAAAAACATGAGTTCACAATCTTCAATGGAATAATTATTTTCTGGTAGAAGAAATTCCTTGGAGAAGAATGCACAAGGCTGACTTGCCAGTTTTAATAGTTTGTGACAGTATTGTTTAAGCTCCAGCCAATAAGGCATCACCTCTAAATGAATCAACTAGATCCAGGTGTTGTTATACTAGAGCTGAATAAAAACCTGTTGCAAGGCGACGAAATCAGAACCCAGATGTGAGGGCATCTTTCTACTGTAGTGAGAGCAGTTGGGAGCGATCACATAACAGTAATTTATTATTATTAGTTGTCAATAATAATTATTACTACCAGAATACGGTCTGAGTGACTGTGCCAAATGAGGGTTGGGGCCAATTCAGGACAGCAAATACAGGGCTATGCCGGTATTTACGAAGTTGGACAATGTTTTCATTACAGGGCACGGTCTGAGATGCATGGCAGTCATCACGGTTCCTCTGGAATGTCGCTCTCAGAGAGGATTTAGATGCTGAGTGATTGACAGTTATGGACCATTTGTAACAAAGGGGTGATGAGAAAAACACGGGCGTGCTGTAACCATTTTATAGGAGTTTCGGATCCAGTCACTGGACGGAATTCAATTCTATCCAGCCCCTATCGCGCCTGACGGAGCTATTCTATTCTTGCTCCTGTCTGGCGCGATCAGCTACCAAGCGCTACATTTCAGCTCGCAGCCCCTGGGGGATGAGAGCTGAAATGTGCGAAAAGTGACATGTTTGGGTGCCCAAACATTTGGTCGGGTTTAGCTGCTTTACGCGGCTAAACCTGACCTCTACGGGCGCGATCAGCGTGAAAAGCTGGCACAATTGCATAGCGGCCCGCGATCTCCTGTCACTTTAGACGGGAGATGCGGGCCGCGAAATCACTTGAATTCCGCCCACTGTGTCTTTGTATGCAGTTTCACTGGTCCCGGCATCTTAGTTCCGTCATCCGTTCTGAGTAGCCATAGGCTAACTCAGAAGGGCCGATAATCGAGCACTCTTTGTACTCAGATGCTGCAACTTTTTATGCATGTGCTTGGATTTGCAAAGCCGCCAGTGAGCATCTCAATACATATCCCAGCGGCTGCTACATTAGAACATTTTCGCACAGAAGCTTTGGTAAAAGTCGCAGTTGCAATGGGATTAGTGTACAGCTCTGAATCAGGATCTCAGGGCCTGATTCGCTACAGATCGCAACTGCGATTAAGCACACAATCGGACAATTATGTTCTATGCATGCTGTTACAGTGTGTATATTAAAATCAATAATAATAATTCCTTATACAATTAGAATCAATATATATGTGTCATTCATATATTCCAGAGAGAGTCAGATCCCAGAACTAGTCTGGCCAGATGGTTTAACATACCCATAGATGGGAAGAGACCTCACAATACAATCTAATTAGCATTTGTTTACCCTAGCTAAGAACCACAGTTTCCTGCCTAAGGCTCTAGATAATACAATAAGGTTTGGGATGCCTTTGTTTTGGGTACGACACCTTGCAGGTGGGACGCTGGGAAAATCAAAACACACAGCTGACTCACTGTTGGGACAGGATTGAAACACCCCCTTTTTGAACACACCTATCAGGTAATAGGATTCTCACAGAGACACAGGACTCACACAGATGCAGGCACACACATTTGGAGAAACACACATTCTTGCAAGGACTTGCAGAGAGATACAAAGGACAGCAGACTTCTCCCCAGAAGACTGCCAAGATGGAACTAAATACACCTGGAGATATCTACTCATAATGGCTAAGTAAACTGTACATTAGATAGCCTATATGATATCTATAACAAGTTTGTCTCAATCTGTAGTAGACAATATGTAAAAGTTTGTAGTTTGGTAAGGGAATTCATAAGTCTGTGTTAGCATACAGTGGATGATATGGTATAGTCTTTGTCTATTCACATGTGTTTAATGGAGACTGTAGTTCGTTCATACGATCCACCATGTGCTTTAACAATAGCATAGTCTGAGAAAGATAGGTTTAATGTGTGTTGTATTCTTGTGGTCTGACTGTATCATTGTGTAGTTAAGATTAAAATGGAAATTGGGTAAAATATTGCAATCTGTAGATATATAATTGTTTGATATCAGCTGGTGATGAAGGAACCTGTAACTCGGTAGTGGTCAATTACATTGTACTAAGTTTATAAGTAATTTACACTATTGTTGTTTAGTAGTTTATACTATATAATGGAATCTGGCTGAAATATTGTCAGGTTGAATTCAGCTAGTGATTGTGGTTCCATGGGAGTTGCGGATTGCTAGCCATATTGTGATAGCATTGTGAAGTTATGTACTATCATAGTTTGGGGATTTTATAGTTCAAATAGATTGGTATAAGTAATAATTACCGTGAGAAAGGTAATCTGCAGTTTGTTAAAGATGGCTACCTCCATGTGGTGTGAACAAAGGAAGAGCATGTTCCCCCTCCCCACGGTCTAGTGGGTACTGGATGAGGTCTGTTGTAGGATGGTATTGTTGTATATTGGAATCAGCTTATGTTGTACATGTTGGAATATTAAATGGTGCAGTGTTTGCCTGATGTGTTGGCATATGATATTCAGCTTGCATATTAAATTAACTATGGCATTATGGGAAATTTCAGTGTGAGTTTTCAAAATGGAGTTTGTGTTCAGAGATCATGCGGTTTGAACAATAGGATATGAGCCTTAGCAACAACCCCCCACACATAATCTCACACAGCAGCCATATTCTCTCTCTCTCTCTCTCTCTCTCTCTCTCTTTCTCTCATCTTTGTATCGTCCATATTGTATTTTAACAAGCATTGATTTTATGAAGATTGATTTGATGAATATAAAAGCATTTTACTTATAACACTTTGTGTGCATCGTTATCTTTATGAAAGGAAATTATCCAAATGATTTAAAAGGTATATAATTCTGGTTAACACTTTGCGAAGTTTATATATTTATGTTACTTATAACCTGATAGTTATTATATGAAAAATAGAATAATTTGCTTCAGATATATTGAGATTAAACGAGCTGGCAATGGCCTGTGTGTACAAAAAGAAAGAAGAAAAAACACCCCTTATCACATGCGTATGCATCGCGCAATGTGCATACATGTACCTGCCACTGCGATCAGAACTGTGATCGCAGTGACCACACAGACCCATTGCAGAGTGATTGACAGGAAGTGCCGTTTGTGGTGGTGACGGGGGAGTGGTTGGAGAAACGCAGGCGTGCCAGTGAGTTTGAATGTCGTTGAATGGGCGTGCATAAATTATCCACTGCGATGCCCTACGCAGCCTCATAGCGTGCGAAAGGTAATCTGCGATGAGATTAGCAATTCCTGAGTATGGTCAGAGCTTTGCAAGTGAGCGTGCGGCTTCGATGGTACTTGATTGTACCGCTGGTTTCGCAATCTTGCTAAACATTACAGATGTGTGTAAGGTCAAGTGGGCGTCCTTATGTTGTGCTGCGATGGCATAGCGATCGCAATGGATTCGCATACTATCGCAGTTGAAAACTGCGTGCGTAATCGCTATTGCAATCGCAGTTGCGATCAGTAGTGAATCAGACCCTAAGTCCATTTCGAGAAAAGAGTTGCACAAAAAAGTTGGTATCTGGATGGAAGATCTACAGTATCTAGATAGACAGTCAAATGGTCAACACCAGATGGTTGACAGGCAATAGGTCGACAGGATTAAAAGGTCAACAGTTAAAAAGTTGACATGGATTTAGGACAACAGGGTCAAATGGTGAACACAAAAAAAGGTTGACACAAGGTTTTTCATGATTTTTGGAGCTAGGATGAGAGTTAGACACTTTGCAGAGGGTTATGGTTAGGCTGCTGAATAGGACGGTTATGGTTAGGTACCAGGGGGAGGGTTATGGTTAAGTACCAGGGGGAGCATTAGGATTAGGGTTAAATTAAAAAAACAACATGAGTCGACCTTAACCCATGTTGCCCTTTTAACTTTCGACCAATTGACCCTGTTGATCTATTGCCTGTCGACCATCTGGTGTCCACCAACTGACTGTCTACCTATACGCTGACGACCTTTTATACTACACCCAAAAAACGTAACCAGGGATTGCTAAAAAAAAATGTCTTTAACTTAGGATGGTGGCTGTTGTCCCACAAGTGTTATAGTAGTCTATAGACATGTCATTTGTTATAGAGAAATCAGTACTGAATATTGAAGTGTTGATTAAATAGATAATGGTGAACTGATAAAGGCCCTCATTCAGAGCCGTACGCTCTGAGCAGAGCGCACGCTCTGAATGAGGGCCGGCCTCCATGAAAATGGAGCGTCCTTCTGGACGCTCGTATAGCTGTGGGTCACCACCCACAGGCTATACGAGCGTGCATTTTGATGGCCGCGATGGTCGAGACCATCGCGACCATCGAAATTGCGAGCCGGAGCCTGCGGTTGAGGTTTTCAACCGCAAGCTCCGGAGTGATTTTGGCTCTATCAGAGCCAAAATCACTCCCACTGACATCACTAGTGATGTCAGTGGGCCGGCTTTTGACGGGAGGCGTTCCCGTGGGAAAGCCCCCGTCAGGGAGGCACGCCTACCAAAGGGGGCGTGCTGTCAATCAACATTGACAGCACGCCCCCTTTGATCGGACACAACGAGCGAAGGACTTTCCTTCGCTCGTCGCGTCTGGCGCATGCGCACGACGGAGCTCCCTCCGTCGTGCGCATGCTCAGTCCAGAACATCGACCCACTTGCGAGAGGACAGCCGCTCGCGAGTGGGTCTGAATCAGGCCCAAAGTCACTAACGTTTGATAAGGGGACAAAAGACATTACGGCTTGTCTATGCCATGTATTGAAGACTCCTTTCCCCTTCTCACTGCCCATTATCCAGTTTAGGTTACAGACTGCTTGTATATCAAGTTTTGTAAAACACTGAAGTTCCACAGATACAATGATATAATCCTCATATGAAAGGGCCAGTATAGTATTTTTTAATAGTAATGTAAGTAACAGTCACCGAGTTGAGTCTGAATGAGTGAGTGCTCCTGTTTTCTCCACTAAAACAAGTAATATAAACCTTGGGGGAACATTATTATTATTATTAACAGAAGAGGATTGATTTAATCTAGTTTAGCCTCTCTGATTTCTCCTAGACATTATATAAATATTATTCTTGATTTGTAAGGTGACATAGTGATCTGCAGTACTGGCTAATGGGGAAAACAGGGCATTCAGTACAGAAACATACATAATGATACATATAGAAAATAGGGAAATACAAGGTAGACAAAATAAATGTAGACATAAAAACAAAGAGTAGTCAGGAGGGCCCTGCTCATGGATGTTTACAATGTACAGGAAAAGGGCATAGCTGAGCCAATAGGATAGTCAGTTGTGAGGGAGCACCACAGTGATTAATATAACTCCCAACATTTGGGAGGCGCAGAGCCAAAAAGGGGGTGTGTCTTTGTTGTGCAGGGGGTGTTTCCATGTGTTACATTGCGTTTTTTTATCACTCGGGAGGCAATCCCAGCACTTCCTAAGCTGCTGGTCTTCCGCCAGTCCCTCTCTCTAGTGAGTATATGCAGTGCTATGCAGAGCAGTAGTCTAGCCTTTCAACCCCCCAACCCTTTGGTGCCTCGGGACACTTGCAGGGGTGCCTCAGGTTGGTGGTCCAGCACCAAATCAAATTATTTTTGGGTAATGTAATATAAATATGTCCACCACCACATACCTGACCCCGAGGATGACAGGTAAGAACAATTGACTTCACTTTACTACATTTCTGAATTTCTCAATAACAAACTTTTGGCTTAGGGGTGCCATGAAAATAATGCTGATACTCTAGGGCGCCGTGGTTCAATAATGTTTGGGAACCACTGCCATAACAAATTAATAGGTCAGATTTTCATATTTAGAAGCTTTAGTCAATCTTCCCTCTGTATTTGTAATATAGTGGTATTTTCAGCTGGAAATTAACAGTGTTGACTCTTGCAGAACAGTAGATGGGACCAGGGCCGGCAACAGAAATCTCGGGGCCCGGTACACTGATGTCTCTGGGGGCCCCACCTTCTCACCACGACCCCCGATCCTGCACATCCCTCCCCTGCATGTGTGATATGCGAAGCATGAGAATGTTAACTGAAAGATATGCCAGCCTTTACATAAAGTACAAATACACTATGACTTACCACACTGTCTCTCTGTCACTGATGACGCAGGCTGTAGTTCTTGTCTGTCATCTCTTGCAAGGTCTTCTTGATGACAGTGATGTGGATGCCTCAGGGGTAGGAGGGATGGTGTCTGCAGCCACCTATCCACAGTACTCATCACCATCCTCAGCCAAGAAGCCCCCATCACCTTTCTCTGCCCCCAGCCCCATCACCTGCCTCTGTCCCCAGCCCATGTCACCTTCCTCTGTCCCCAGCCCCATCACCTTCCTCTTCATCTTCCTCTATCCCCAGCCCCTTCCTCTGTCCCCAGCCCCCATCACCTTCCTCTTCCCCTGCATCTTCCTCTATCCCCAGCCCCATCACCTTCCTCTGCTCCAGCCATGTCACCTTCTGACCCAGCCCCTTCACCTTCCCCTGCCCCAGCCTGTCACCTTCTTCCTCCAGCCTCCGTCACCTTCCTCTGCCCCCAACCCGTGTCACCTTCTTCCTCCAACCCATCACCTTCCTCTGCCCCCAGCCCGTGTCACCTTCTTCCTCCAGTCTCCGTCACCTTCCTCTGCCCCCAACCCGTGTCACCTTCTTCCTCCAGCCCTATCCGATTCCTACACCCTCTTCATCTTCTGCCATATTCAGGATCTATTCCATCATCTTTCCCTTCTGCAGCCCTTCACCGCAGCTTGCCTGACGTGCAGCGATGTGACCTATGACATCACGCCGCTGGGTCGCTTAAAGATCAGGGCCGGGCCGCAGCTGAGCCACCGGGAAGAGCCCAGCGCTGCCTGGGCCAGGCTACAGGGGATGTGGAGCTGGGGCTGGGCGGCTGCTATGTGGCCCACCGGCTGGAACAGCATCTGCTGCACGCAGCTCCGGTTTGTGCCTGTCTGGGCCTCGGAGCCCCTCTGGACCTGGTACAGGTGTCCCCTTAGTCCCCCCCTGTCGTCGGGCCTGGATGGGACAATGCAATGAATGACCATCGTGAGTGTACAATTGGGTGTATTCACTGCACGGTACTATATATTGTTCCAATCCGCATTGGAACGATATATTGTACAATATATCTTATAGTGTGTACCCAGCTTAAAGGGTCTATTTACTAAGCTGTGTTAGGAGATAAAGTGAACGGTGATAAGGTACCAGCCAATCAGCTCCTAGCTGCCATGTCACAGGCTGTGTTTGAAAAATGGCAGTTAGGAGCCGATTGGCTGGTACCTTATCACAGTTCAGTTTATCTCCTAACACAACTTAGTAAATAGACCCCTAAGTGTTCTAAATGCCTAATCTCACATTTACATAGATGTGTCGTCAGAACAGGCAGAATAAGATCAAGTAACATCTGTATGTAGTTTTTATTGTTATATATTTCTTTGTAGTTGTCCTTAGAAAAATCTCATAGGGACAGACACTCATCAAATAGTCAGTAATGTTTTGTATCTACCAGATGATTTTCCATTGTAAATCCCCTACGTATTAATGTTTCAGTCTAGCCTCTCTCCATTGTGGGTGGAGTACTTCCAAACAAAACAATCTAATCCTAGATACTTAAGGAGATGAATTTTAAGAGACACTAAAGCAGTTACGCTCTAATCTTTCCTGGCTGCATGGATGCCGAAGCAACTTTGTAGCAGAAAACAACACTGGTACGTATGCCAAGGGTTTTGTAAATCATTCCTCGGAGAAAGAGCCATTAGATATTAGAAGATCTATAAAAGGTCGATTTTGCACAGAAGTCAAAATCTCCCTAAATTGCCATAATTAAGTTAATTGATCACCATACTGTCTGATCTATAAAAATGGACTAATTTTCAATGCAGATGATTTTCCTCTGCTTATCAAAATCACTGTTTTTTCCCTAAATTTGAAATGCAGAACTGGGAACGCCACAGAATACCCATCACAAGCAAAGGTTACATGCTGGCAACTTCCGATGGGCTGAGTATGTTCTGAGCTCCAATCACATTGATAACAATGAAACTAGTGGACGAAAGCAATTAGATACTATTGTAAGACTATTCCAGTGTCCTGGCTGACAAAACATGCTGTTGCGTTGTAGAGGCCCCAGCAAGCCCTGGCAGCAATTACTGGGACTTGCAGTTTTACAAATGTCTGAATGTCCAAGAATCTAAATAGTTTACAGGGCTTGCTGGAGCTTGTAGTTCCACAATAATATTTAATATTTTCAAAATTTCTTTCCTTAAAATATTTTCCCACTGTTTTTGATTGCTAATATATTTCTTTGGGCTTTTTGTGACCAATTGTGTTGGCCATTGAAATTCATGGGAAACAAGTGCGTCTTTATAATGGGTGCAAGGTGTGCTGTGCACACAGGCCCCTGGCTCCAGGGGGCCCACACCGCAAACCCTGCACCCATAGTTAATTATACTTACCTTTCCGCAGATTCCAGTGTGTACAGTGCCGGCGATGCAGGGCAGCAAAAATTCACTGAGAAAATGGCGGTGGATATTTTCCCGGTGACTCGTGCAATAGATTCTGGCATGAAGCCAGAATCTACTGTGCTCAGTGCGCTGACAGAGAGTAGGGGGCCCAAACGGAGGCTGCACACGGGCCCCCTCCTCTCTTAAAACACCCCTGATGGGAAATAATTAATCTCACTGGGTGTCAGGCAATCCTGACTGCCTGGAGACTTGTAGGAATATTTTTGGAGACTTTTCCATGGTTATTTAGAAAATCTCTCCTAATAGATTCCATTGCTCTACCCTTCACAAGGCAGAAATTGTGAAGTAAATGGTGATTTTTTGAGAGGGGGATTTAAAGAATAAAAACAACAACAACCCAGGAGATTTACTTACGGATTTGGTTTTAGTAGATTAGTAGAGCTGGGAATTGCCACGTAAATTACTACAAGAAATTAGATTTTATTACTTATGATAGCCATCCTCCATAGTCTACAAAGTCAAAGGTTCTCATGCAGGATTATCATATATTTGCAAATGTGTGTAATGAAGACCTGTGTTTCTTTCTTGTGCTTCTAACAAGTCATAAATTCATGTTAGAAACTTTTCTAAACTGTACAACTACAACTAATTAATGTGTATGAAGTATGTGTATGAAGCTCAATACAAGTTATTAATACAAAAATAGTATTATAATTTGTGTATTATCGCTTCTGTGCATACTGTATACACCATAATGCAACACCATGTCAAAAGCAAGCGCTGTCTAAGTAGCTACTTACAAAGAACTACCCAATTCTGCGCCCTGGGTATTTCACATTCAGACTCTAATCAAGTAAATATGATATTTTGCACTATAAATCTACTAAGGATATTATATGTTATTACTGGGAATCCTAAGAGCTAGGGGCCAAATATATGAAATGTTTCAAATTTCAGAATCTAGATACTCCTATTTTAGCCTAACCCTAATAGTCAACATGCTAACTACATCCCAAATATACCGATGCTATATGAGAAATTGCGCACATCATTACATCTACTCACTAATTTCCAGGTCCTCTCCCAATTTGAACATCTTGTACCCTTTTAATCTGTTATTCCAATAGTTCCCAAATGCGGTCCTCACGGCTCGCCAACAGTTCAGGTTTTAGAAACATCCATGGTTGAGCACAGGTGGTTAAATCAAATAGACTGAGGCACTAATTAAGTTACCTGTGCTCAAGCATAAATATCCTTAAAACCTGGATTGCTAGGGTGCCTTGAGGGCAGAGTTTGGGAACCTCTGTGTTATTCGATTCTCACTAAGGTGGTTCACTTTAACATTGTCAAAAACATATGCTTGACTCATGCTTCCACATAGACTACTTTTGTCCATTAGAATGTAGTAACTTGTGTACCAAATTTTAGCTTTGTATGTTGTAGTTTAGTGGTCGCTTATGAGTTTATTTTTTGGAAGTGACACAAATGGAGATTAGGCTTTCAAATGTCATCTCATGTATATTCGGCTTTACTGGAGGCCCAGAAGTCGGAATTTTCAACCACTCTCAGGAAGTATTGATGAAAACGTTTATAGTTCAGTGGATATTGCTCTCTTCCAAGATCCTGTATTAAACAGATTACAACAGGAAATGTTAGAATATTTACCAAATGCACTGGAAATACAGCAACCAAGAGATGATTATCGAGAGCTTTTGCATTTATCTCTTTCTTGGTGGTGGAAATAGCAGGGAAACATTTTGAGTTCCTGGTCTTACTCACCACGCTCAATGGATGGGTAAAGATATTTATGCTCTGAAAGTATGTCTCTTTCTAAATCAATTCCAGTAAACACCTAGAGAGGCAAACAACATGGTGAATATTGGCTGTGTTTTTAAGTCTGGTTTATGTAAAGTATTGGGATGAAGCTCCACCGTATAATGACATCGATCTCTTAAGTCTCCTAAAATTCTACCCTGATGTAGCAATTGATAAGAAATCTTAAATTGCTTTTACCAAACACCTCTGGTTTCTTTCTGAACACTTGGTAGCTTTAGCATTTTTTTGAAATTTTCTAAGAAAACCAAAGAAAAAATGTAAAAAAAATCAGAAACGTCCACAGCTAACAGCTACCCGATTTTCCACGACGTATTCAACTATCTGAGGACGCAGATCTAAGTTTAGAAAAGTTCAATGTAGGGCGACCCCAGAATATTGTTTGTTTGGAAAATGTTTTGGTGTACTACCCATTGATGTACTAAGGCAGAGGTTCCCAAACGCAGTCCTCAGGGCTCCCCAACAGTTCAGGTTTTAGAGATATCCATGGTTGAGCATAGGTAACTTAATTAGTACCTCAGTCAATTTGATTGAACCACCTGTGCTCAACCATGGATATATCTAAAACTTGAACTGCTGGGGAGCCTTGAGGGCCACGTTTGGGAACCTCTATACTAAGGAATAAAAATAACTTTGTGGAGAAAGAAAATTTTAATGTTTTATTTTTTGGACCACCCTGGTTCTCACCCATGCCTCCATGTTGTCTCTTGTCCTGCACTAATCCTCTGCAACTCTCTACCTCATGGCCCGAGACTCCCACAAAGTCTTCAAGCCTTTAAACATTCTTTAGAATGTCCTCAAAGCGCATGTACCTTCTCCACATAATACCTTTCTTCACTTTCCTGCTCTGTGATAGCTTTTCCCACAATTTGATTTGCAATGCACGCCATCACCTTACATATTCCCCCATATTCTCATATTCTCTCATAGACTGTAAGCTCTTTTCAGTAGGGTTGTCACTATTAATGTATTGCCAGGGCTGTAAGAATGTTAAAACGATATTGTTTGAATTGGAAGCGCTGTAACTAGGGGTGTGCGAGCGGTGCAGTGGCTGCCCTACGGCCCCCGTCAGCGACCTGAGACGGCTCTGGGCAGTGTTGTACTTCCTGGTGAAGTAGCCCCGCTCTCTCTTCATGACGTTGTGTGTTGAGGACGCAGAGCTGGCACAGGGCGCACTGCCACCCTGCTATGGCACTGATAATTGGTCTGTGTGTGCGCTACCTTAGTTTATATAGCAGTGCTAGAGATGTTGGCACTTTATAAATCAATAATAATCGCTATTCCTGCACGGACTGAAGGGCCATGCACAGACATCCGGACGTGCATAGTGTATATGTACTTACATTATTTCAAGAACATCTATTTCAGATGTTAGTGTTTTATTGCCAACAAGACAAGGGCCAACCATAGCTGGACAAAGAACCCAAAGAATGTATTTTGCCATAATGAAGTAAATTGTCAAGTACAGAAAGAAAATAAATTACTTTCCCAGAGATTACCTCTGTCTCAGGGGCCCAGATGCTTTTGCTAATTAAATGCATTCAGATGTCAACGCTGCCAGTAACCAGGGCAAGACAGCAGCTGCTGCAAGACAGCTATAGAAATGCTGAGGTTTAAGTGGAATAGTTATAAAGGGTGAAAACTGGAATCAGTGTATTAGGCCATGCACACAGCATACCACACGACAGATACTGGATAGCTAGATGTTTTAATTTGCACATGTATTTTATACTTCTCAGTAATATCTGTTCCTCAGTACATCCTCATTCTGCTGTATCTCACTGAAAACAAAAATATATAATAGCTATATATCTTCGAAGCGGCACTCCTCAATATGTGCAACCGATGCAATAAATACAGTACCTAAAGCCGGTGCCCTCCAATCTGCTGTACATGAGGTGCAGAGACATAACACATCCATGCTGGCGGCACTCAGGAATAAAACAGGCTTGCAAGATGAATTACCAACATTTCTATTCTGTTTGGTCGTGCACTGTCATCAGGGTGCATCCTGACAAATGCACAACCAAATACAGCATTGAAACGTTGGTAATTCACCTTGCAAGCCTGTTTTATTCCTGAGTGCCATGGATGTGTTTTTATATATATATTTATGTATATTCTCTGCTTTAACAACTTAATTGACATTTAATCTAACTTTTTAAGAAAATTAAATAGATATAGACAACAGCAGAAATTTGAGCCCCACTCGGTACAGAAAGTGTGAAGTAATGTACTAAGGATATTGTGCTCGTGAGGATACTTCATAAATCTTAAAGACATTGGGGTCTATTTACAATAACCTTACATCATACTTGCCGACAATGGAATTTTCCTCCCTGGGAGAAGCCTGGGGAGGAGAAGCAGGTGGGAGGTGTTGGAGGCAGGGCCGGACGGGCAGCAGCATTAAGCCCCGCCCCCATGCAGCCATTTTCCACTAACGGCGCATATTTAAATAAGGGACGGGGCCAAAATGATGCGATTCTCATAGAACACTAGCTAATACTGTTAGCTAGTGACAAAGCGCTATGCTTTTTTGATGCTCCTTAAGTCAGCAAGCAGTCTCCATAGAAGTCAATGGAGACAGCAGCAAGAGAAGTACCAGCAGAGAAATCTGTGCTCGTTAGGGAAGCCGTGGTAAATAGTTTCCCCAGCTAAAATGTCGTAGATAGGGGTCATCACTGTTTCATAAAAAGACCGATCTGTAGCACCTATGTAATTGTATGTATCTAATTAGGAAATGCTCATAGTATCAGTCCAATAATGTCTCATGCAATCATGCTCTTTTCTGTGAAAGCAGCTCTCCCCTAGATCACGCTCCTGCAAGGTTTACTTCTCCAAGAAATCACACTTGGCTGTTACTGTCCTACTTTCCACACAAAGGCTAGCAATATTTCAGAGGATTCACACGCAAGAGAAAATCTACACACAAGTGACATTTTTGGGGTACAATTAGTAAGATTTAAAAAGTGGATCTGATGCTCAAACCAATCAATAAGACACTATCATTTTCTAAAATGTGTTTGATAAATGATAGCTACAGTCTTATTGGCTGTGCAAGCATTGTACTGCATCAGAAGCATTCATTTGACTCAGAAATTTAATCCAGTCATGGAAAAAGAACAGGTTTTAATACAAAAGTGTAAAATGTATTATAAACATGTATACACAATTCTCAAGAGGCAAACTATTTCAGTATTGCATTTTTCCGCCATTAGACTTAAGTCAGTTTGTTGGGAACTTGGGCAACGCTTAAGCAAAGTGAATATACAGTATAAGGTAGTCATTATAATTCCTAGCTATCATATTGCCTTAGTTGCTAATCTTCATTAAAATTATATTTAAGTAATATTTTACATATTTCAAACCCATGCTATTTAGGCTGGTCTGTCTATATATCAACTGACTGCAATAAAAATGTCTAATTAAAGAAAAAACGGATTGCCGATTATCCCAGAGCATACAGTACTGACACTCATTTGCATTGTGTTATGAATAGCACCATATGCTTACGATAAACCCCATTGAACCAAATCCCAGACTTTCACCTATAGCAACCACTTTGCTTGCTGGTACTTGGATGCTACCAGGTCTTCAGCTTTGGCAGTAAGGGTTTATCACATTTGTATTATGATAAATGGGACAATAATCAGGTCTAATAAGATATACTTCAATGTACTAGGCAATAGAATATAAAACATGGATGGTAGGGAGATGTATCAAAGCTTGGAGAGAGATAAAGTACCAACCAATCAGCTCCTAATTGTCATTTTTTAAACACAGCCTGTAAAATAGTTAGAAGCTGATTGGTTGGTACTTTCTCTCTCTCCAAGGCTTACTAAATGTCCCTCTGGATGAATATGTGTAATACATTAAAATAGACACAATATTAGAACCAGAAAGGTTGTTTTCCAGCACTGCAAACACAGTCCTGTAATGTATAGAAAAAAAATAAGAAAGTGATCCAAGGCGCTGTCAGATTAATACATTTAATCAGGTATAAAAATGTTACATACACATACATAAAATACAATAAATCCAATACAGTAAAATCTATGAATATAACCCCCCTAAAGGATCTCTGTAACCGGAAAAGAAGGCAAATGGCTATTGCTCTAATTAGGAGAAGCTTCTAGTGTGTTATTTTGATTCTAAGTGCTTGTATCTCTAGTGCAATGACACAGTTAATAGTCTGTATCCACCAGTACAGACAAATGTATTTGATATATGAAATCAAATTTTCATTGTTCCAAATTGCAACATGTTAGCACGAGGGCATTTCCTTATGGTCATTTGCAGAGAAAAACATAAAATTGCTGGTGGATGTATTGATTTCTCTAATAGACAATATAAAATGTCACTCGCTCCCCAGAACTTGTTGACACGTGGAAATCAATACATCCACTAGCAATTTTATGTTTTTCTCTGCAAATTAATGTATTAATCTAACAGTGGCTTGGAACACGTTCTTATTTTTTCTGTTTCAGTTGTGTGCGGGTTGATATATTCCCCGTTTTGGTTTTCCGTGCAGCAGAAAATTTCTTATAATACTACTTAAGAGGCGCAGCGCCAGATTTTTTTTTTTCTTTCTGTAACGTGTAGAACCACAGTAATTACTTGTTCTTAAAAGAACCACTGGCAAGAGGTTCTGCAGCAGTGCATATACAACACATTTATACAGGGAATATATCCATATAATACATAAACATATTATAGAATGGAACCCAAAGGTCCTCTGGCAGGGGGTTCAGTAGCAGTAGAGTAAATAACAATATATTACCAAGTATAAAACAGTAATGAGAGTAACAAACTGTTCCAAGACAAAACACGGAGTTAATCAAGGCCGACCAATCCACCATCGTGGGATAAGAAATCCATAAACTTTTATAAAAGACAGGGCAGACAGCACAAAATCACAGCAAAGAGTTAAATCCACGGTCATAACAAATAAAGGAGTATAAAGTATGGATCAGAATCCAATCCAGGAGCACAGGTAATCACCACTGAGGCAGAGGCTCCTCCCTCCTTGCCTTTTAAACTCACAGGATCCAATGGGAACATTCCTACACAGGAGTATTCAGTCAGTGTAATCAGCACAGGACTAATGTAACTGCAGCAGTGTATAAACCAGCCTCCCAATCAATCAATATGCTAGAGGGCCTCACAGCACTGAGGTCGTGGGTTCGATATCCGTCCCTAACTGTACAGAGTTTGTATATTCTCCCTGTGCTTGCGTGGGTTTCCTCCGAGTACTCCGGTTTCCTCCCACACTCCAAAAATATACTGGTAGGTTAATTGAGTCCCAGCAAAAATTAACCCTAGTTTGTATGTGTGTATATGTGATAGGGAATATAGATTGTAAGCTCCCTGAGGCAGAGACTGATGTGACTGGCCAAATATGCTCTGTTAAGCGCTGAAGTTGAATGAGAATGATTTTAATATTTATTTAACTTATCAAAGTAGTAAGGAGAATATAAATTTTTTGGATTTAACCCTTTATATTGAAAATGGAATTCTTAAAACAAAATCTTATTTTAAACCGACTGATAGTAACTCGTACTTATCCACCAAAAGTAACCATCACCCAATATGGATAAGAAATGTACCCAAAGGACAAATGAGGAGAATTCGTCGGAATTGCACGGATATTACAGTATTTGAAGAACAAGCTGGAAATCTCAAAAATAAATTCTTATCCAAAGGATATGAGGAAAAGTGTTTAAATACCTACATTTCGGATTTAATGGAGGTGGATAGAACACTTTTATTAGAACCTAAAAAAGTAGAAAATAAAAAAGAAATCAAATTACCATTTATCACCACATATAATAAACAATGTAAAGAAATGGAAAGTGTGGTGAGAAAACATTGGCATTTGTTAACTAGGGACCCTCTGCTAAAAACTATTATCCCAACCAAACCACATTTTATATATAGAAAGGCCAATAATTTGAAAAATAAATTAGTAAACAGTGCGATTCCTCCAAAAAGATCAGGAAGGATAAAGACAGTAGGTTTCCATAGATGCGGTATGTGTCTAATGTGTAAAAGTCACAGTACACAATCAAGTAAAATACTAGAATTTAAATCTACTATTACAAATAAAGTGTATTGTATAAAAGACTTCATAACATGTCACACAAAAAACTGTATTTATCTAATAGAGTGCGAGTGCGGCCTACAGTATATAGGCCGCACATCAAGACCACTAAAAGATAGGTGGGCTGAACATTTGCGCAACATAAAAAATGGTGTAACAAATCACTCATTATCGAAACATTTTTTAGAGTGTCATACTAAATGTTGCAAATCCATTCAATATGTTATGGGCATTCAATCAGTCCATAAACATTAGTTTAAAAATAAAATAGACCAAAATTTAGCCCAGACAGAAATGAGGTGGATTTATGATATGGGGTCTTTAGCACCTAATTGGTTAAATCTTGAATTTGAATTGAAATGGTTTTTATAATATATTATATGAATTTTATTGATTTTATATTGTCCTTCACCATTATTACCATTTTTTATTTTTTTCCTCTTATGACATTTCAAGTTGATTATTTTATAATATTTTTAATATTTGGGCTATGTCATTGTGGATTTCCTATTTATGTATTCTTGTTTTAAGTGATAGTATATCGTATACATTATGATTCCCTCATGATACAGTATGTATGTCAGCGGTGTGCACCTTATATGCTGTAATGCTATTATATTAGAGAACTTGTAAAGGAAGTGATGCATTAGCTGAAACGCAAACCGCGATGGTGGCTAAATAAAACAGCCCCGTCTAAAAAGGAATATATATGTTATGCCGCTTCCCAGAAGTAGCATGCATTCCATTGAATGGAACGCACGCGTAGGCTCCAAATGGAGAACGCATAGAGATGACGTCATGCTACGTCACGTCCGGAGAGACAGATAGGAAGACGCAACGGAAGTGGCTTGCGTTCCAGCAAATGGAACGCAAACCAGCAATCTATGAATTTACATCTGTTTCATTTTGTTTTAAGGGTAAGATTGTCTGGGTTATAAACTTATTTATAAAGATTAGATATAGTGGGAAGCGCTTATATGTACAGTGTTCCTGTACAGCCTAATTAAAGGAATTAAAGAGTTACCAATGGGAATGTGTTAAAGGGTATTTAAGGAAGTAGGGGATAAGAGTACTCACACCTTGAGAAAGGCTCTATATGAGCAGAAACACGTTGGTGAGTTAAGGAGCAGCAGTTAGAGAGCCAGGTGACGGGGTTGGAGCACAGTTACCAAGGAATAAAAACTAGGAGGATTACATAAACCTATCCCAGGAGGTGACTGTTTAGACCTCCTTGAGTGCTATTTTGGGGTGTGTGCTGTCCTATGCCCCCACCATATCTGGTACGCTGCTTGCTATTATGTGTTTTATGGATTTTTTAATGTTACAATGAACTGTACTTCACTATATACTTACTTCTCATACCTTTTTTTGAGGAACAATGGACCAAAAGTGATATATCCACTACTTAGAATATCTAAGTGTATGAAAGACTGCGAGAGGAACACCATAGGAATTTATTCGGGGGAACTCCCTTATCTACATATTTCTTGAAATTTGATCACTACCCTAGTGGAGTGCAGGGAACTGCAAGTACTGTATTTTTATAGTGGTATGTTAATTGAGTCCCAGCAAAAATTAACCCTAGTTTGTATGTGTGTATATGTGATAGGGAATATAGATTGTAAGCTCCCTGAGGCAGGACTGATGTGACTGGCCAAATATGCTCTGTTAAGCGCTGCGGAATATGTGTGTGCTATATAAATAACTGGTAATAAATAAATAAAAAGAGGTGCCTTAGATGTGGAAGTGACTGGTGGTGGCTCACAGCTCATGACAGACTGTGTTAAAATCAAAAGACACAACAGACTAAAAGCACTGACACCCTTCCACCATGTTATGTTTGAAGTAAAGATCAGGCAAAAAATAGAATATAGGGATGTTGTAGCAAACTATTAGTTTGTCTTTTATTGGCACAATTAATAACATTGACAGTGGAGCAAAGTCAATTGTAAGAAGTTTTTTTTTTTTTCCATACTAATAATTACGACACAATAAATAATTCCATTTATTTTTAATGTTAAAAGAGATAACTGAATTGACCTGTAATTACACTAAGGTCAGGATTCCTCCCAGCAACTGAGCTGCTGCCCCACTCACACCACAGTTCCCCCTCGTCATTTGATTGCAAACTGTACAAGTTTCTTCGCATGATTTTGGTTGGACATCTAGCTACTATTGGATGAGTTGAGGTTTCTTGTAAAAGTAAAGTTTCATACTTAGAAACACTGAGAATTTGTAGGGTTGATCCGTTCCTGGACAGCTGGATACGGACATTAGAGATATTCCACTCTTCTATACTAGCTGCAGAGCTTTGCCAAAAATCCTGTTTTTGTTGTAGCTAAACTGAAAAAGCAACTGGCGATGAGGGAGCAGACCTGAGGAGAATGTTCATCTGCAGGTTAACCACCCAACTATTGCATCTTCTAGCTATGGGATACAACTGAAGAGCGGGGATATGGTGACACATGACTAAACAGGTACTAGGTTATGTGCATTCTGTAGATGACTGTACAGGACAGACATACTTTTCCACATTGTCGGCGGAGTTAATCCTAAAGGAGTTTAATCAGTTTAAGGGGGGGTATTTATCAAAGACTGGAGAGAGAGAAAATTGTGAGAGATAAAGCACTAACCAATCAGCTTCTAACTTACATTTAACAAACTGTTTTTGAAAAATGACAATTAGGAGCTGATTGGTTAATACTTTTTCTCTCACAATTTTATCTCTCATCAAGCTTTAGTACATAGACCCCTTAGACGCAAACTGTACAAATATATTCTTGAAATCTCGATAGATCCTGCATATGTACAATGGGGGTTAGGTACGGGCAGAGCCGTAACTAGACTTTTTGATACCCTGTGCCAGAGAGAGCATTGGCGTCCCCCCCCTCATCTTTTAAATAGGGACATAAGATAGTGCACCTGAAAAAGGGCCATGGCCTCAAGGGCTAGGTAAGAGATAGGGGAGGCCAGGAGATGCTGGGGATAAAAGAGGAGGAAGCTACAAGTGAGAATGATAATAAACAGGAAATTTAACAGGCCCAAACAGCACCCCCTGCCCTGCGGTGCCCTGTGCCAAGGCACTGGTCGCACTACCCTAGTTATGGCCCTGGGCACGGGATGCCAGCGCTTAGGATCCCGGTGGTGAGAATCCAGATGCCGGCATTCCAACTACCCGGGATGTCAACTACATCCCTTGTCGAAACCGAATAATTGGGTAAGACAGAATCTGTTTGCCAATCAGGAAAACCTGCACGACGCCATCTTGTGAATGGCAGGAAGACTTAATTTTAGAAAAGAAAGCTTACACAAGCGCCATTTTGTCAAAAATACATAGTACACAATCCACAGTGCAACATTTATAAAAGTAGCAATTTTGCTACTCACAACGCAAAGTTGCTAAAAAGTAGCAAAAACAGCTTTTTAACAATCTTCCCCTAACACCTACCGACGGTGTTTAGCAGACATAAAATAACTTTGCAACACATTAAAATCACCACAGACTTATATTTGAGCAGTAGCAAAGTAGTGGTGTTTTCCCCTGCATTCACATTAACACATACGCGATGTAGCAAAAAGTAGCAAATTAGTGGTGTTTTCCCTGCACTTCATGTTAAACATAGGACAACGCAAAATAGCTATTTAGACGCACAGCCAGCTTTTTAATGACCTTTTCCAAACCCATACTGGCATGCTCACACACATACACAGAAGTCTTTCCAACTTAGTGCTGGTCGCTAAGTGCCCCACAGACCCTCAAACGCACAACACAATTTAGTGTCATTTCTCCCCGCATACACATTTAAAAGCAATGGTCCCGCAGCGCGAAAGGAATGATTATTACTTGGTTTAATCGCAATGTCAGCATATAAAGAAATGATTTTTTTCTGTAACTATGGCTTAGTAAATGACAATTGGACCATGTTTGGTGCTGTACTGATCTACTCTGTTCCCACAGCGTTCCGGTGGCACCGGTGAGAAGATCAGAACATGCGGCTTTGAAATATGAATGTTAGAGAGAATAACTTCTTGAAATGTTGTATGCCATAGTTAGATTAGATTTATTAAGCAGCGGGAAGGTGAACACAATCAGGCTGTTAGAGGCTGAGTTGAGTCTTTGTACTGACCTATGAATTGTACCGTAAAGGAAGAAGCAAGAAGAGGAACCAATGAGAACCTGCCAACGTATTCTATTGTATTGCTTATCCCAGTACGGGTATATATGTGAGTGCTCTGAAACAAGATGCCAGTCTGCGGTGTTCCTGTTATGCTGTTCGATGAAGGTCTCATTATTGATGCCAGTATCTGGTCCCAGAGCGCACGCGTATGTATTGACTGTACCTTATGACCTAATATTTGTACAATTTAGTTTGCGCTCATTGTTAGATCATAGCGTGGTAACATCTGTACTTTTACCTGAATAATAATCTTTAGCACGTTGGACCGCTATTCAAATGTCTTAGAGTTTTATTAATGGTATAATTAAACACAACGCTAATTAGCGACATCTTGTGGGTTTAGAAGGTATAGGCAGATTTTGTCTTAGAGGTTCTAGGCAGGTGAATCTTAGAGGTTTATAGGCAGGAATGTCCTAAAGGTTTATTTATGATTCAACAGTTGGGGGCTCGTAGGTTTATCACGTTATCTGATACACGGTAACACTCAGTCAGTTCTCTCTCAGCAAAAGGGTGGAGGCGTCTTTTGAGAGACGCATTAGTCTTTCATTACCACAGTGTTGCTGAGAGCGTACTGCCGTTATTGTGTAGAGGAAGCGCTGATCAGAATCCAGGGACAAGGAGAGAAAAGTCGTTTTCTCTCGTTGATAAAAGTTTAGAGGGAGTAGCATAATAGCGCTAAGGTAATAACACGTGGGCCTGGTCGCATAACTGTGTATGCGACTAGTCGTACAATTGCATACACATACTTCCGGTTGTGCTGCCACGTGTTTGAACAAAGCCATTGAGGTTTTCATTTTTTTTCTATTACCAATATCTGGGTTAACGTGTATTTTTCTGCGCAGGAAAAAAGTGTGTAACAGTGAATATTTGTTGAACAAAGTTAAGGGTATCGTATGATCCTTAAAGGCTAGGTGGAAGGGTTAGTCTAGCCGCTCGGAAAGCAGCTTTACCGTTCTATACACAGTAGCAGGTGTACATGTTGTCTTTGTTGTAGAGAGGTGTGTGAGAGTAGCCAACATACAAACTCTCATAGGTGTGGAAGTTGCCTTACTAAATCTTATCTGGGTGTGGAAGTTGCCTTTTTCAAATCTTATCCAGGTGTGGAAGTTGCCTTACTAAATCTTATCCAGGTGTGTGGGTGTCGCCGACTTAAATCGTCCACAGGTAAGTTAAAGTGTGTTGATTGTCTTTCACCGGCTTAAATCTTTATTGAAAAGCGTAGGAGTTGTCTCAGAATGGGAGCCACGCAAACAGTAGAGATGTTAGGCAATGATGTGCTGCTAATGAAGGCCCCGATCGGATCGGCCCGTCGTATCATGCATACCAAGTACGGTACTTATGCAATAAGGTATTGTGATTTATGGTTTAATATGACGAGGAAGAGTGTTAGACCGTTTCCCAGAATTGGTAGTTTTGATAAAAATGTGTTAGACAATGTCCGGGATCACATCAGTTTGATGCGCTCCCGAGAGAAAAAGGTTAAATATTTTGAATGTTTAAAACTGTGGCAGCACGAGGGGGAAATGTGGCTGAAGGAGGTACCCGCGACGCAAACAGGCATCGCGGGCAGTCTCGGGCAATGCGCCGGTGACGCTAAATAGCTCCACAGACGCATCGCTTGATAGCGCGCACGCACTGCAAGGTAGCGTCGCAGAAGGTAGTACAGATGGTTCACGCGCACCACCACCACCCTATGCGGATGGGCGTGTAGGTGCAGTCAATGTAAAAAAAAACATAAAAATGTAACAAGCAACTTGTACCCTCTCTTAAGCAATTATAAAGAAAATGTTTATGATATGGATGATGAGCCTATTGTAATGTCTGCCATTTCCCATGCTGTGCAAATGATAGATGTTGCATCACCACAATCACGGGTGGTGCTGCCATCTCCATCGGTAACAGCAAGGGAAGTGTTAACACACTCTGCACCCGTAGAGGAAGTTGTTAATACCATATGTAACAGCAGCAGATTAAACCCCCACCCAGGTAACCAGGTCAAAGGTAGCAGCGCTACCGGTCTGCATCCCATTCGGACAATAACTGTTCCAAATGGAAATGCAGACGCAAACGGTATAGTGCCCACGAGGGAAGTAGTAATGTATTGTCCTTGGACAAGAGCAGAACTAAATTCCATCATAAATGATTTCCCCGATCCCAAAAAGGAATTAGCCAAATGTCAAAGATTTTTGAGAAATTTGGGTAGTTCACTTGAACCCACTAAAAGATTGGCGTGTGGTGTTAAGGGTCTGCCACGCAATACCGACGTGACAAAATTTATCACGGATTGTGTATTGGATGGTGACATCCCCTTAACAGATCAAGTAAACCAAGGTAACATTTCCTGCATTGTAACTCAATTGGGTATATATTTTCCAGTAGTAGTTAACTGGAACAAAATTTTTACCATTAAACAAAAAGAGAGTGAGACTGCAGAAGATTACTGTGATCGGGCTCTGCAGGCTATCACCCAGTACACTGGGATAGAGGATATTAAAGATAGCACTCACCACAGGGGGATGATAGTTACGGTACTTGTGGACGGTCTGAAAGAGACTTTAAAAACTCGGGTTCAGACCTCACAGCCTGGCTGGTGGGGACTTACAATAAATACCCTCATAGAAACCGCCATTGAACATGATAAGAACATCTCCAAAAAGAGAGAAGCCCAAAGTGAGAAACTAATGGCTGTCAGTATACAAGCTCTGGAGGGACTGATGGTAACATCACAGCCAACAGACACACTTGCACTTGCACACACACTCACTCTCACTAACCCCACTCAACAAACGCAACTCTATCCCACTAATCCGATGCAACCACAGGTCCCAGGCTATCCACCAACTTCTTATCCCCCACAATACCCTTACCCTCCCTATCCTTACCCATATCCACCAGCTTTACCCTCTGCGCAAATCTCACAACACGTCTCCACCCGAAACACGAACCTGTTTTAACTGTAAACAAACAGGACACTTAAGTAGAAACTGTACAGTAAAAGGAGTAGGGATCCCACCCAGATATCCCCATAAGGGATATGCACAGAGGCCAGCAAATGTTCAGCAGGCACCAGCTCCAATTGTAGCCGTAAATGCTTTATTGGAGAATGGTAGCCAACGCTAGGGGTCAGGTCATACCTGTAGTCTACAGATGGTCAGGTTAACGGGAAGTACTAGGGAAGAACCGGTCATGATGGTTGATGTAGCTGGTACTGAATATCCTTTTCTTGTAGACACAGGGGCGACCAGGTCGGTGATAAAATCTCCCGTTAATTTGCAGGTGACCAACGAGACAGTACCAACAATGGGTTTAACAAGTGGAACGTTATCCTTTAACAAAGTCCACAGAGGTTACTATTGGGCCGTTGCATACCAGGCATTCTTTTCTCCTGGCTGCTGCGGCTCCTACTAACCTACTGGGTAGAGACTTGTTATGTAAGATGGGATGTGTTATATATTGCACCCCTGATGGTGTATTTTTAGATATCCCAGAGAGAATGGAATACGAGGTGCGGGATATGTTAGACACTCCCCAAAGGATAATGTATCACTCTACAGGTTTAAATGAAACTCCATCACAGGTAGATGAAATGTTGTCCCTAATCCCAGATTCCCTTTGGACTAAAGATGGACAGGACACTGGATTAATGGCAAACGTAAGCCCTGTAATGGTAAATTTAAAAGGTGGAAGGTAAGCTCCAAAAATTCCCCAGTACCCACTAAAACAGGAGGTAGAATTAGGGGTGTTTCCAATAATTGAGCGATTATTGCAACAGGAAATTTTAGTTCGTACAGCTAGTGTAGCCAATAGTCCCATCTTTCCAGTGAAGAAAAGTGGTGGGAGGGGTTATTGGCTGGTAGAGGTGTCAAAAAGGTAGTAAAGAGCCAATTCCCCGTAGTGCCGAATCCAGCTGTCATTTTGATGCAAATCCCACCAAATGCAACCCATTTCACTGTCATTGGCCTCTGTTCAGCTTTCTTCTCTGTGCCTCTCCATCCTGACTGTCAGTATCTATTTGCATTTACATACAGAGATTTACAATACACATGGACACGATTACCCCAAGGTTTCATAGACAGCCCCAGTATCTTCTCCCAGGCATTGCACGACTGTTTACAATCTTTTCAACCTGCCAATGGATCTGTTCTAATTCAATATGTGGACAATTTATTGCTATGTTCTGACTCGTTTATGTCATGTTTGAATGATACTAAACTTTTGTTACTTCATCTCTCACAAACAGGACACAAGGTGGCTAAGGACAAACTACAGCCGTGCCAATCCAGAGTAAAATATTTGGGACACTGACTAACCCAGGGGTTACGACACCTTACAACAGATAGAATCCAGGCCATACAAAACATGACACTGCCGCAGAATCAACAGCAAATTCGTACATTCTTGGGAATGTGTGGATACTGTAGAATGTGGATACCAGGGTTTTCTATTTTGGCCTTACCTTTACAGGAATTAGTCTCTTCCTCAAAGCCCGATTGTGTCATACACACAGAGGAATCAGAACAGGCTTTCCTTAATCTTAAGGATAGTCTGACAAGAGCTCCTGCATTGGGAATACGATTATGAAAAACCTTTTGATTTGTATTGTACGGAAGCTGATGGTTGTGCTGCAGGTGTCCTTACACAAAAACATGGGGATACCAGTAGGCCCGTAGCATATTACAGTGCACAATTGGACACTGTGGCGAGATCACTCCCAACCTGTTTGAGAAGTGTAGCAGCAACGGCTCTATTGGTCAGCAAAAGTGAGGATGTGGTATTGGGCCATGATATGATTGTCTGTACCCCACATGCTGTGTCTGCCCTGTTGAACTCTGCCCAAACCAGACACGTATCCTCAGCTAGATTCACCAAATGGGAACTAGCTCTAATAGCACCCTCAAACATCACTATAAAGCGGTGTAATACGTTAAATCCAGCAACGTACTTACCGTATGTGCATAAGAATGCAGAAAGGGTGGAGGATGAGTCTGGTAGAAAGTGAGTTTTGCAAAGGTATTGATACGCATGATTGTATGGATTATCTTAACCAGACCTTTACCGCTAGACCTGACATACGTGACATACCTTTAGAGAATGCAGATGTGACATTTTACACGGATGGGAGTTGCCATAGACAAACGGACACAGGTGGAGTTATGTACAGGTTATGCTGTTGTAGATGACACAGACATCATAGAAGCTGAACCTCTTGGTCCTCCTCACTCAGCCCAAGTGGCGGAGTTAGTAGCACTGAGAACAGCGTGTGAATTGGCAGCAGGCAAATCTGCCAACATTTACACTGACTCTAGGTATGCGTTCAGGGTGGTTCACGATTTCGGAGCTCTATGGCGTCTGAGAAATTTTATGACAGCAGCAGGCACACCAGTCACACATTCCAGACACATAAAAGGATTATTAAAAGCAATTCAGTTGCCCAAAATGGTAGCAGTAATAAAGTGTAAATCCCACACATGTGAGGAAGATCCGGTATCATTGGGCAACAACAGGGCGGATGAAGCTGCCAAGTGGGCAGCAGGTTTAAAAACAAATGTACCCATAGAACAAGTAATGGTTTTCCAAACAGTTGACATGCAGAAATTAATTGAGATGCAAAATTTGTGTTCTACCCAAGAAAAAGCAACCTGGAAGTCTAAGGGATGTGGGCAAGAGCCCTCTGGAGGGACAGACAAGGTAAGCCGGTGGCACCTAAGGTGTATTACCCAAGCCTGGCAGAGGCAGCGCACAGACTGACTCACTTGGGTAAACAAGGTATGTGTAAGTTAGTGAAGGCATATTGGTACGCACCGGGTTTTTCTTCACAAGCAGAAAAGAGAGCAATGTCCTGTCTGACCTGTTTGAGGAAGAACATAGGGAAAACGATCCCTACCGAACCATCCCACATTCCCCCGACTGACGGTCCTTTCCAGGTAATACAAATTGATTTCATCCAATTACTACCCTGCGGGAATCTCAAGTATGTGTTAGTTTGTACCGATATATTTTCTAATTGGGTAGAGGCATACCCAGCGGCCACTAATACTGCTGTATTCACTGCTAAAAAGATTGTACAGGAATTTGTATGCAGGTATGGTATTCCTAGAATGATTGAAAGTGATAGGGGTACCCATTTCACCGGGGACATCTTCCAGATAATGTGTAAATTGATGGGTATTGATAGCAAACTCCACACCCCATATCGACCCCAAGCCAGTGCCAAGGTGGAGAGAGTGAACAGCACTATTAAAAACAAATTAAGTAAGATCATGGCTGAGACTGGACTAGCATGGCCAAAAGCACTACCTTTGGTCCTACATAGCATAAGGACCACTCCTAAGCCTCCACTTAATCTGTCCCCATTTGAAATACTGTTTGGTAGACAACCTCATTTAATTATAAGCCCACAGGAAGACCTGAAGAGTAACAGCGAGGTCACTGTTAAGTATCTTATAACAATGAGCAAACAGTTGCAGCAACAACAGCAGAAATTGAAATTGTTGTCACCCGATATGCCAGAGATAAACTGTCATGATGTCAAACCTGGAGAATATGTTATGATCCGAAATTTTTTATGCTCAGGTTGCCTAATAGATCGATGGGAGGGGCCGTACCAGGTGCTGTTGACGAGTGCCACATCCTTGAAGGTGGCCGAGAGAGATACCTGGGTCCATGCCACTCACTGCAGAAAGGTTAATCAACCGGTGGAGAAGCAGGGCAGAGTTGAAGCAGATAATGAGGATCTGGCAATTGCGAACCAGTTGCGGGAAAACTAAAAGGTGACAGTGAGAAACCTGAGCTAAAAGAAAATTGTAGATCAGTGTCACAGCAAAAGAACCGTTCTGCTGTGTTCATGTGTGTACTCTTCTTTCAGAATTTCCATCATGATTGGTTTATCTGGAGATTCCTGGTTCTTGTGATGGAGGATAGATGGAAGAGGCGGGAGCTGATGCTGGTGAAATGGAGTGAAATCGAAAGGAGGAGTGCTATACCAAACCAGGGGAGTGCCGGTCCAATTTCAGTACAGTAAATTGTTGTGAAAATATGAATAACAATACTAAGGAAGAACTGTATTACAATCCTGAGTTATGATGTAGTGTATAACAATGTAGCCTGAGTTTGAGTGGTTGTGCATGGATATAACATTTATGTTGTTTTAAGTCATCTTAGGTAATGCAGTCCCAATCCCTTTCAAGGCTCCCCTTATAGGATAGGTGCATCCCCACATCTTTCCCATGATCCCTTAAGGATCCGCGGTGTGAGTATAAGGGCAGTTTTATGTCCCTCCCGGAGACGCATTATCTGAATGGTTCAAATGACCACACTGTGTCATACCATAATAACATTGAACGGTATATTCACATGCATGGTTAAACAGATTCAGAATAGGTTGTGATAGCGCTTTATTGGCTATCAAAGGGTGGACTGTCGAAACCGAATAATTGGGTAAGACAGAATCTGTTTGCCAATCAGGAAAACCTGCACGACGCCATCTTGTGAATGGCAGCAAGACTCCATTTTAGAAAAGAAAGCTTACAGAAGCGCCATTTTGTCAAAAATACATAGTACACAATCCACAGTGCAAAATTGATAAAAGTAGCAATTTTGCTACTCACAACCCAAAGTTGCTAAAAAGTAGCACGAACAGCTTTTTAACAATCTTCCCCTAACACCTACCGACGGTGTTTAGCAGACATAAAATAACTTTGCAACACAGTAAAATCACCACAGACATATTTGAGCAGTAGCAAAGTAGTGGTGTTTTCCCCTGCATTCATAACACATACGCGATGTAGCAAAAAGTAGCAAATTAGTGTTTTTCCCTGCACTTCATGTTAAACATAGGACAACGCAAAATAGCTATTTAGATGCACAGCCAGCTTTTTAGTGACCTTTTCCAAACCCATACTGGCATGCTCACACACATACACAGAAGTCTTTCCAACTTAGTGCTGGTCGCTAAGTGCCCCACAGACCCTCAAATGCACAACACAATTTAGTGTCATTTCTCCCCGCATACACATTTAAAAGCAATGGTCCCGCAGCACGAAAGGAATGATTATTACTTGGTTTAATCGCAATGTCAGCATATAAAGAAATCAATGTTTTCTGTAACTATGGCATAGTAAATGGCAATTGGACCGTGTTTGGTGCCATACTGATGTACTCTGTTCCCACAGCGTTCCGGTGGCACCGGTGAGAAGATCAGAACAGGCGGCTATGAAATATGAATGTTAGAGAGAATAACTTCTTGAAATGTTGTATGCCATAGTTAGATTAGATTTATTATGCAGCGGGAAGGTGAACACAATCAGGCTGTTAGAGGCTGGGTTGAGTCTTTGTACTGACCTATGAATTGTACCGTAATGGAAGCAAGAAGAGGAACCAATGAGAACCTGCCAACGTATTCTATTGTATTGCTTATCCCAGTACGGGTATATATGTGAGTGCTCTGAAACAAGATGCCAGTCTGCGGTGTTCCTGTTATGCTGTTCGACAAAGGTCTCATTATTGATGCCGGTATCTGGTCCCAGAGCGCACGCGTATGTATTGACTGTACCTTATGACCTAATATTTGTACAATTTATTTTGCGCTCATTGTTAGATCATAGCGTGTTAACATCTGTACTTTTACCTGAATAATAATCTTTAGCGTGTTGGACCGCTATTCAGAGTTTTATTAATGGTATAATTAAACACAACGCTAATTAGCGACATCTTGTGGGTTTAGAAGGTATAGGCAGGTTTTGTCTTAGAGGTTCTAGGCAGGCGAATCTTAGAGGTTTATAGGCAGGAATGTACTAAAGGTTTATTTACGATTCAACACCCTGTTCGGAGGGTTTATATAGTTTTCTTACTGTAATGTGAAGCCTTACCTTACAAACTACTTTTCCTCAGTGTACAGATAATGAAAACACAAGAGCGCGCTTTCATTAATATAAAAGTTAACAAATAACTTTAAAAAAAAACACATGACATCCTACACTCTGCTTGAACCTCCATTATGCCCAAATCACCAAGAGCAGATTACCATTTTTTTGTGTAGTGCAATAGGAATATATTAAAAAAATAGTAATAAAATACTTGTATCCCCGTTCCAGGGAGAGCACAAGCCCAGTAGTGAGCGTAGTATGCTAGAATAGCTCAACTACTGTAAGCTCCTGAGTCAAAATGCATACTTGACTGTAATCTTTCCTTTCTCATATGTCTCTGCTCGTAACCTCACCAGCACTAGTCAGGAAGGCTAGCTCAGCTGTATGGACATGCAAACAGTGTGGAACTTCTCTGCGCTTCTATGTAAGCAGCTTCAGATTACGCAGACAAGAGTCACATTTCTTGCCTAGACTGAAATCGGGTAAAGAGAACATTTGTGTGATGTAAGTAGCACCATCACACATCAAGCCTTCATAAATGTACGTACAGTTCTCACAACACACATTAATTAAATATATGCTCCTGTTCCACAAGTCCAAATAAGTAAAAAGGTTAATAAGGCAATTTGTTGATACCAATTTTAAAGTAAAAAAAAACAAAACAGTACACGCTTGTACAAAAGGCAAATCACAGTCGAAGCATTAACTGCACAGAGCACAAGAGATCCTGAGTTATGCTCTGGGCACTTCTAGTGAGTGCATAACCCAAAGGCAGTGTCATAGTCTCACAGAGAGCCGTGCCCATACACGAGGTGCTGGTGGAGGTGATCTGAAATGTACTGTATAGGTCAGATCAGCATTATATGGACTTTTTCTCACTTAGTGGGATTTTATAGTTAACTTGCTACAAAATATTATCTTTTCAGGCTTCCATTTTATGTATTAGGACATTGTTTAAGATACAGAAGAAAAAAAAAGAATTAAGAAGAGACCAGTGTTTTCCCATGCTATATTTCTCGGGTGGTCCGACCAGCAAAATTTCCCTGCCGTCTGGCACGGAGGCGCGGTTGAAATTCGCGCTGCATTGACATTTCATATAGAAACATCAGCGTAGAGCAACTAATCGGCTGCATCACAGTGTAGCTCACTGCTCGAAGCCACCCCCACCGGAAGGATGCCAGCCACCCCCTCCACTCTTTTGAAGCCGCTCCCGCCAGAAAAATGATGCCACCACCCCATTCACCTTGACCCTGGCCCACCCTGCACTAGATGCAAGAAATACAGCCTCCCCCTCTCCTACCCAAAGCCCTAACAATAGTGAGATAACGGATGGGAGGGTGCACAATGGGCTGCTGCTTACCTGCTGTGTTAGGGTTTGGTCCGCACCCCCCCTCCCAAACTTCTATATTTGTAGTCACAAGACATTATATAGATGTTTATCATATATTTCATTCATATGTGTCGTGATAGCTGCATGGAATTAGCTGGTCTGTTATTCATGATGCATTTGTGCTGACTGTAAATGCAGTTTTCCAGCACTCCGATGTCCAGTTCTTGTCCTACTTGGCAACGACAAAGCTTGAAAACGTATTTTCATAGACGCTGATGTAGGAACATCTGTATGTGATACACTGATCTCTGTGAAGACTGCTCCTGTTTTGCCCACAGTACTCAATACTTTTAAGTTTATGTTTTATATTAAACAAAATTCTCTCATACATAAGCTGTGGATTTTATAAATATCGGTCCAATGGTAATCCCAAAGTAGTGTTACTGACACGTTTCGTTGCGAGATAACCTATAACTTCATCAGATGTGATGTGAACTATCCTACAACTTCATCTGATGCAGTGGAATGGGTTATTCCACAAAGAAACTCGCAAGTTGTGCTACTTTGGTACTACCACTAAACTGATCTTTACAAAATCATCTGCTTATTCAGGAGAATCTGTGTGATATTCACAAAGTATGAGCAACTAACGGCCCAGGAGGGTGATGAACGCGTTGAGAGCACGTTTACTTTTTCTGTCAACGCCTCTTGGCCTTCATCTGTCATTAGTTCCACGCTTATTTGATTTCAATAGGCCTTGTATATCAATTTTTCATTATTGTATAATTTTGCATACATATTCCTATTTTCAGCACTTTATAAAATATAGGACTTCTTTTTTAGCATGAACATTTACAGTACAGGTTTCCAAACTCTCAAACTACAGTCCAGGTTTTAAGGATATACATGTTTGAGCCCAGATGGTTAAATCAAATTGACTGAGGTACTAAATAAGACACTTTTGCTCAAGCATTGATATCCTTAAAACCTGGACTGTAATGATGGAGTTTGGGAACCTCTGACAGAGGATTGCATACAGCAATTATAATGGATTTTAAACCAAAAAGAACAAACAGGTGTAGCTTAAACTAAAGGATGCGTATCCACTACACGAGTGTGGAACGACTGTACAATTACAACATTGTAATCGTTCTTCATCCTGTGCAGTGGATAATGTGCCCACACTGATCGATATGTCGTTCAGTGCAGGCATCCTCCCCTCATCCACGAACACGCACAACCTCTCGTTATCAGCAGGTTGGCCTGCATGTTCAGGCGATGATCAAAGTCGAAAATGACCAGCGGGAGCGCGCATCGCTGGTCATTTTTTACATTTAATACCTGATTTATAAACGATTAATGAGCATTTGAACGATAACGATATCGTAATTGTTCAATCGCTAATTTAATAGTCTAGTGGATACGCACCTTAACAGTTGCACAAGTCTCAGATATTGAAAGTACAGTAGATGATGCTGCAACAAAGTATACATTTCATGGTTTATTTTATCACAAGAATGTTTTATTTTGTTACAGACAGCTGAGGAACAAATTCAAAATTCCAGCATTTCAGATAACAACAAACAGAAACACACTACATCAGTCATATGTATTTATCACCTTTTTATTACATTACTTCCCCATAAAAAGGCAACTAAAAGTATTAATCTATTAAAACTATAAAATAAAAATCTACTGTAATATTTAGTAAGATGAAAGGATATGCTCATCTAGGTGGACACTTTTCTATACATAGAGAAATGTAAAATGTTCATTTTTTTTTTTTTTTAATGAGGACATATGCTCCAAATGTTCATTGCAATCTTATTAAAGTCACTACGACTGTATCGGTTTTCTGTCACTTCTGTGGCACAATAGACATACACAAATGATATAGTTTCCAACATAATGAACCAATAAACAAAACAGAACTGGGGCAGCTAGGAAGCCGTCTCTAACAGGCCACAATTTATGGACAATGCAGTCTGCGGAATAATCTGTTCAACCCATAAAGTTAATGAACTAAATGACCTGCTAGGGACATTTCACCCATGTAGCCGGCCCCGAAAATCACACCCAAAACCATTCTTATCAAATCAACCTGTATGTATTTCTGCTTCAAAAACATTTTATTTTTTACTTTTGTAGAATGGGAACTATAATATATCTTATTATAATATACATATACATATATATATATCTCGAATGCATAAGAATACATGATGCTGGAAAAAACACTCTATTTGATAAATATATGCATTTCTACCAAAGCACCTTTTATTTCTGCATTTCCTTCCTACTCTGCAATATCATCATAGAATGACTGAGGCATTTTATCTTAGTGGACGCAGCGATGCCCACAATAAGATGCCATATAAGCTCTCCCCGGTGCAGATAAATATCTATTAGCTTATGAATGGGACAGAATAGTCTATTTTTTCCTACAGTGCTGGATCCGTGATTTTGTTCTTTGAATAATACAGAATTTGTTTTATACCAGGGGTCGGGTGCTGGGAAGGAGGGTTGGTAAGTGATTATATAATATATAACAGGAGAAGAGAAACAAACAGCATAGTGTCTGCATACTGAATGAGATACACAAAAGGTGCGATTTCAATAGATCTTCCCTTCTGTAAGTGTACACAGTAGAAAGTTAATATAGTACTCCCTGTACAATGAGCAGGTTAATTAGTAATTACATTCTCACTACGAGATGTGAGCTGATGAAGTTAAACTCTCCCACCCCGTGTGGAAATGAAACGCGCTTTGTATTATTTAATCATATATTAACTTGTGTGAGATACAGTGTAAATATGGCAAGGGCAACGCCACACACTGGCATTAATATGTATTTTTTGTATTTCTGCCATACAGATTGCTGAACCTCCACTTCATCCTTCTTCCTGTTCTTTCGTCTTTTTCCTTTTAGTCGATTTTCAAATGCTTCCAATTCAGCCTATAAGAGAGAGAGAGGAAAGCATCACTGCAATGACATTACGCATGAAGTCTTTGTCCTCTGCCCATCAATAGTCTATAAGGGAGCATTTGGCAAAGGGCTTCCTGTGGCCGATGTAAAATGGGAGCTCTCGGAATAGTTACAAGTGTAAATGTCACAGATACAAACCATTAACTTAACTGGAAAAGATGAGATAGCGATCTCTCTCCATAGCTGGATAAATGTTTTAATAAAGTTGGCCCCATCTGTTGCTTTTACCACAGGCTAATATAATGCAGACAGTGTAACCTATAATGTTTCTTTGACAGAGAAGAACTCATGAAAGAAAGTTGTTTACAAATACAGTATCTTAGATAAATGAAAGAACTTAAGACAATGAGTGTAATTTATAAACGTGCAGATGTGAGGGAAGCACTGAATATGGTCTGTTATGTTCCGGTATTTTTGGTGAATTGCCGGCAAAGAGGTGATGTCTGCGGTGTACAAAATGTAATGTTCCTTATGGAAGGCACAGTGATACCGGGGCTTTCCTTGCAGGTGCATACATGCACACTTATGTGCCAACATGAGAAATTAGATTTTGACTTTAAGGAAGAGATTATTAAAATGTTAAATTAAGAGGGACGGAGAAGGTGCATTAAGGGGAAATTCCCTGATCAGTGAAGGACGGCATAGCTACAGCTAAAGGACCTGTTATTTTAACTCATCCTTGGACATGGTGGAGGACCAGCTCCAGAACCTGGAATGAAGGTGTGCTCTTTATTATGCAGTCATTTGTGCAAACAGAAATATATGGCACACCGAACTATTCTGTGGTTTGAACACGACCATTACAGCTGGATGAGATCATACAAAGCATGAATTTACTGTTCTGTTGTCCCGAGGCCGGGTGTGCAAGCTGGGACTTATAAGAAGCACATGGCTATATTTCTAAATTCTAATGCATGAATAACTTCAAAATGGAATGTAGCCTATGTCTTTGGCAGTGGAACTCTACATTAGAAATTTACATGGATGACATACTGTACGATCAGCTTTTGCAAATAGTGCACTAAGGGGCCTATGTATTAAGCTGATGTGTACATAAAATTATGTAACTAATGTACGAATAGCACAATGTATGATTTCACAGAAATCTACAGCAAAGTGCTAATTAGCACTACAGATCGCAGCCCCCATTATCATCAATGGGGACTATAGTCTGACCCCTATGCACTAAACTCCAAAAAGCAATGCTTTTTGGAGTTCAGCCCCGTTAGTTTACACCATCTTCAGATGGTGTCAACTACTGTAAGCCTAAGGGGGCAACAGGGGCAGGAGAGAGATCTTTCTCTCTCCCCCGCAGCCAGTTCCAGAAGCTGACGCTGTGCGCATGCGCAGTGTCAGCTCCCCCAGGAGAAGTCTTTCACTTCTATGAAAGACTTCTACTAAATGTCGGGGATATCACTCACAGCGACAGCCGTTACCGCAACCGCTGTCCCTACGAGCTCCCCTTGGTACATAGGGCCTGATTCATTACCGAACCCAACTGCGATTACGCGCGCAATCGGCCGATTGCTGCGTTCTGTGCATGCATCGCAATGCGCGAACTAGCTGTTGCGATCGGGAATACGATCGCAGTGACTATGCAGACCCATCGCAGAGTGACTGACAGGAAGTGCCGTGTGCCAGTGCATTTCAACGCCGTGCAGGGGCGTGCATAAATTCTGAAATGCGATGCCCTACGCAGCCTGAGGCCTGATAGCGTGCGTGGTTGTTAGCAATTTCTGAGTAAGGTCTGACCTTGTGCAGCTGTGCGTGAGGCTGCGATGATACTCCATTGTACCGATGGTTTTGCAGTCTTGCTAAACATTACGGATGTGTGATAAGTAAAGTAGGTGTCCTTGTGTAGTGCTGTAGTGATCGCAATGAATTAGCATACTATCGCAGTTGAACTGTGTGCATACACAGTTGCGTATAGTAGTGAATCAGAACCCATAGCGCGGATGTTTTCATTAAAAGTGAAACTATTCCCAGCTATATGGATACATAATAATGGCAGTGCCGCGATTATTAGTACATAGACCCCATTTTGTTGCAAAGGAATTGGTATAGGCAGATTACACATAATAATGCATAGTGAGGGTCACTCATATCTGACCTGTCTTTTGCCTATGTAACCTGGATTGTGTACGTTTTCCACAATTTTGCGTCTTCGTTTGCTTATAGTACACTATGTATTTGGGATTAGTGTTTCCACGCAGCTAAGTACCAAAATCTGTGGCACGATAAACACAGCTATTTGGTGAGATTTGAGGATAGGGGTTTGTACCTCTGTACTGTGGGCACCTCAGCCTCCTGCCAGCTCTTGGCCATATTTCTGGATTGTATCAGGAGAGTTTTACCACATGAATAAACGGATAGGTGTCAGGAAGGGGCTGAAAGATTCTGGAGTTCTCCCACAGGGCCAACACATGGTTTCTAAGCATTTTCCTGTCACAGTTATAGAGCAAGCCATATACTACTCTAGTCCTGCTTACTAGCTTCACAGATTTGTGTGTTTCACCCCTGATTTGGCTCACAATGTCTGCTCTGGATTAATCATCTGTGTCCGCTCCTGCAATTAAGCAACACTTCTATGTGCGAGTATCTGCACTCAGCAATGTTTTTCTCTCACTGCAGCTTTCATCTGTGTCAGTCCTGCACTACAATCAGTTCTCAGTGCAGATATTAGCTCTGCCCACCAGCTGTGCTTCAGCACTTCCCCAGGCAGCACGCTCACAGCGAGAGGCAGTTTATGTTACACTTACTGGCCGCCACAATCTAGCTGGTTTCACACATTGCCACCCTGTATTTTTGTACCTTCTCTGGCACTGCCGTCTGCTTGCCCTGCAGATGTGAAAACAATTCGGCAGTAGTGCAGCACTAAAGCCACTCGCATGGCCACATCTAGTGACATAACCTTCATAGCTTCCATGTCTTATTACATCCCCTCTCACAGTCCACACATAACCTCACATATTGTCTTTCTTTCACATACTCCTGACATTTTGCCGACATTCCTGTGTGACTGGATCATGCAGCCCACCAAGAAACTCTGCATTCTGGCCGGACCAAATTGCAATATATAGCACCAATCCTTGTGTATCAATGCCTATTTCCCTATAGATTGTAAGCTTGCAAGCAGGGCCCTCTTACCTCTATGTCTGTCTGTTATTACCCTGTTTTGTTCTATCAATGTTTCCAATTGTAAATGCAACGGAATATGCTGCGCTATATAAGAAACTGTTAATAAATAAATAAATAAATAGTGATGCAGAGAATTCTATCACTTGCTCTAAGGATTATGGATGTGCGTTCCACAAGACAATATCAGGCCCTTAGGCAATAACCTGAAAGGTAATTGGGCTAAAGCTCAGCAGGATGTACTGGGGTTATGACACTGAGAAACAAAAAGAAGTATACTCAATGGTGAGATCTGCAAGCTGACTCAATATAACCGTTATAAAAAAAAAATAGGTAAATAACAATAATCTGATTATTTTTTTACATTTCTCCAAAAATTTCCATTAAACAAATATGAAGGGAAAATTAAAAAACAAAAACAAACCAACACAGTTTGGGTGACTTTAATGCACTGCTCTATTCTTAAGCAGAGTATCAGTGCTAAGTAACCCAGTGCTAGGAGGCAAAGCAGTGGTAAACCTAATGCATTCCTTCTGAATGGCTTATTCCAGGATGTATTTAGTAATTAAGCGAATAAGGTGTACATGTGCAGTCTTCCAGACAATTAATGGAAACCCGCTATAAAATGAGAAATTGTACTATATTATTATTATTAGCCATTTATATCACACAGATCCGCACTTGGTTCCTCAGCGGAGTCTTCTAATTGGTCCAATGATATCTGGCTTCTGCTGCCTGAGTGACCAATGCTATTAGGGCAGCTTTCCCAGTAAACTCGTAGAAGCCACCCATTGAGTATAAGGACACAAGGGAATCTCTCACTCACAAACGACTAATACCAGAGAACACCCCCTTGTGCTCTGCTGTAGATGTAAACGTCTTTGTGAATATAATGATTTTATGCAATGCAAACTATATTTCACACTCAGTGGTGCTTTAATATAATATAGTGTGACCGCTGCAGACTTGGTGATGGCCAAAGTTGTTGTGAAGGTCAGCTGACTGCTGGTCCAAGCAAGTGATCAGGAACTAGTGTTCACTCCAGGGTGAACAGCGGGCAGGGCGCGGCGCCCCACTGAAACAGGCTAGAGGGAACACTTATTGGACAACACATCACGGTATTATGTTACCTGTGTGCAATACCAGGGGAATGACATATTCTGATGGATGGTAGATACCTGCTGTCTGCGTTTCTCTTCTTCATTCGCTGCCTTTGCTTCTTCTGCCTTCAGCTGCAAATTTGAACAGATTCAGAAGAGAGGAATAATCACATAGCTTTCATGTCACCTGTGCTTTGCTGCTAGGTACAAACACTGCACAACAGCACTAACAGGCATATGGCACTCCACTATCTAAATACAAAGATATAATAAAGCTTTGCTGTAAGATGCTCTAGCCTTACCCGCCCCAAAATAAAGTACAAAAACACTTGTTTAGATGATATTAAACCTAGATAACCTACACAGAAGGAGATGAGAAGAAAAACTCCATGTATTTAGTACAAGTAGAAGCAGGGAATGTGCTGCATAAACCAATGAATGTAGAGGTAGATACCAGTGCTGGCAGTGATATAGTTTGCCAGCACTGGTTCTGACTCTGTTAGCCTAGCTAGGGCTCCATGCCAGCTCCAGAGCCAAGATAAAGGTCACCTTCCTCTCTAGGCTACTATAGAGGCTGAGATTCAGCTCCAGAGCTCTGCTATTTGTGAAACAATTTTATGAATACTTTGCTATAGAATACATATATTTTTTAGCCATTTAATCAGAGCGGGAATTCTCTCATTCTTTATACTTTTCTTCCCTATACTATCTTTGTTTTAACTATCTTCCTTCCTTCTAATCTTAAAATGTTTTAGCGCCATAAGCATGGCTATAGTTTAGACTTTAGCTTTTACCTGCCACCCAGCTGTAAGACCTCTATCCTCTGATGAGTTAAGCTCATAAATAATCAGATTAATATCTTAAACTTGACACTGACAACAGAAGTGGACTGAAATGGTCACAGCTTTTATTTAATTGGAAAAAAGTGGGTGGTGAAGAAAGCATTGCTTACACAGCTCTAGCTCACCATGAGACTACCAAATTGAGGCTACCTAAAATCCACCGATACAACCCGAGTTACGAAGGTGACACCAAGGGGATTCATGGAGGGGTATGTTAATCAAGCAGGGAGAAAGCAGTGACTGCTACTGCCTTCCGGGACCCTTCCAGGACCCCCCCAGCCCAGCCCGCAGTGCTTGCAGGTTGGCTGGAAAGGAGGCTGCTTCTGCTGAGCACCAGCAGCCTCTGCTCTCTCCCACTGTTATATGACAGCCAGCAGTAGTGGGCAGGTGTTATGTGGGGGGGAGGGTTGGGGGACTCCTCTAAAAGTTTCCCCCTCCCTTTCGGAGCCCCCACTTCATTGGTCTAGTACTACTGGGCCCAACCTCTGGGAAGAAGCCCAGGTCCCCATTTTAGGGCAGAGACAACTCGCCCTACGAAAAAGGGGTGTCCCACAACTACCGTATGTGCCCTGTTCAATGAAAAGCAAAGCTTTCCCGCCTGGCTGCTCCTCAACTGGAAAGCAAACGTTAATGAACACCGAAAAGGCTATAATAACACACACAAACACAACAAATAATAGAAGGACAAAGAGAAAGTGCTCACTGCTTCCACCAACACAGAAATTCCCAAACTCTGCCATTACAGTCCAGGCTTTAAGGATATTCATGCTTGAGTCCAGATGGTTAAATCAAATTGACTGAGGTACTAATTAAGTCACCTGTGCATGGACATCCTTAAAACCTGGACTGTAATGTTGGAGCGTGGGAAACTAAGCGAGGAACTAAGACAGCCCCCAAACAGGCGTGTAACTGACCGCTAATTCTACTGTAACACCTGTCAATCGCAAACAGGCTATTTACTCTCTAATCCTCATAATTAGTGTTGTCTTATGTAGCACCAGGCCTATGCAGCCTTCATACACCTTAAGCTCAGCTCTGGTGCATAGTTAAAAAAAAAAATGATCATCTCCCCTCTGTCTCCAGGCCTTGGAAATGGCTGAAATCTCTGGAGGAGCATCAGCCATTGTATCAGATATCAGGTTCTGTGCAAAATAATCAATTATGGGCTTAATGCATTACAAATTAGTTGAAAATCCATTTATTGCGCATAACCCAACTTACCTTTGCAAAGGTGGGATTAAGCACAATTCAAAAACTATGTTGTACAGAGCGATTCTTATATAAACACAGCAATCCTAAGCCTGTTCCTTGACAATGGTGCCGTTCAAGGTTTACATTTCTCATTGCCAGCTAATTAAACTGCATAACTTGGCCATTAGGGAATTTGTTCTATTGGAAGCTACAGTATGGCTGCAGAGAAAGCAATATGATAGTTCTTGCTGATATAGATAAATACAAGTATAAAGGAAAGCCAGAACTGTTGAACAGAAGGATTCTATGAAAGCTAAGATGCATGTTACTATGTAAATAAGAAAAAAAGGGGAGGGGGGCTTATTTCATAGCAACCAATCAGATTTGGAAATTTTTGCAATCAAGTTTAGAAAATGAAAGCCAAAGTTTTATTGGTTGCATTGGCCACCACTACCTTCTCTACAAAATTACATGTGGAGAAATCTGAAGAAATATTCATACGGTTTACAGAAGGGCTATAAAAAAATTAAGCAGCGTTGAATCCAGCTACAGCATAACTAAGGTCTATTTATTGTTTAAAATGACATCTAGCAGAAAATGAAGAAGTGTGAAATTCAGCTAAAAGAAGGACAATGTGTTGGAAAATGTTAAGTGATATATGGACATTTCCAGGAAAGCTCCTCAGACATACAGCATGAAATATTGCCATCAGGAATGTACCTCTATGGCTTTCTTCCTCATCTCCAGGCACAGCGAGTCACACTCTACAGACACACGGCCCTCACGTGCAGAGTTACATGGTAGCTCCTGTCATTGGAAGAGGAGAACATGCTTAGATCAAGAGTTCAGGAAAGTTACTTTATCAAAATGCTGTAAAGATGGCACATACATGATCATAAATGAAAGCATGGAGCATGCAAGATGTAACCACTGCATGGGTAACTCAGAGTTCCTGATAACTCCATGCTGTATTTGGCAATTCTATATCTTATCCTGGTATTGTTGGAGAAAACAAGAGATATGGTAAGAACTTACCTTTGTTATCTCTGTTTCTACGAAGTCCATAGGGTCCACAGAGTTGACCTTGGGGGTATAGCTGGATCTGGATCCACGCAGTTAAAGCTTTGCTGCTCCCAGGATGCACTTGGGTCCGTCCTCCTCTATACCCCGCCCCCGAGCCACAGCACCTTAATTGGTAAGCAGCCAAGGCCGGAGGAGGAGACTAAACAGAGAGAAGGAAGACTGGAACACACAAGAAACCATACTCACAGAAATAGGAGACGGAAAACCGGTGACCAGCCACACAGCCCATATGAAGCCAGGTGCGTCAGGGCGGGCGCCCTGTGGACCCTATGGACTTCGTAGAAACAGAGATAACAAAGGTAAGTTCTTACCATATCTCTTGTTTTCTACTTCAGGGTCCATAGGGGGTCCACAGGGTGGAACTTGGGGATGTCCCAAAGCAGTTCAACTAAAGGCGGGGATGCTCCTGTGCTGAAAGGAGTACCCGGCTCCCGAAGGATGCATCCTGAGAGGCGAAGGTGTCAAACGCATAGAACCTCAAAGACGTTTGAATGGAAGACCAAGTGGCCGTCTTACACAGCTGAACAGCGGAGGCGCCATGTCTAGCAGCCCACGAGGGACCCACAGAACGAGTGGAATGAGCCTTAACAGAGGCTGGCACAGGTAAACCCTCCTGTGCATAAGCCTCACAAATAACTGAACGAAGCCAACGGGCTAACGTCTGCTTGTTGGCAGGCCAACCCCTCTTGTGAAAACCGAAGAGGACAAAGAATCCGACTTCCTAACCGAAGCAGTCCGGTCCACGTAGATTCTAAGTGCCCAGACTACATCTAAGGAAGCCTCACCAGCGGAAAGATCAGGTGACTGAAAAGCTGGCACGACAAGCTCCTGATTAATGTGGAACTTGGAAACCACTTTGGGCAAAAACTCAGGACGAGTGCGGAGCACCGCTCTGTCCTGGTGAAAAACCAGAAAAGGGGGGCGACAGGAAAGTGCCCCCAACTCTGACACCCTCCTGGCAGAAGCAATTGCCAGGAGAAAAACGGTCTTGAACGTCAGCCACTTGAGCTCCACCGACTCAAGAGGCTCAAACGGAGGACCCTGCAGGACCCGCAGAACCACCGCCAAGTCCCAAGGAGCCACAGGAGGCACAAAGGGAGGCTGGATCCTGAGAACACCTTGGAAAAAGGTGTGAACATCCGGCAGTATTGCAATCCGCCGTTGAAACCACACGGACAAGGCGGACACATGAACCTTCAGAGATGCAAGGCGTAAGCCGAGGTCCAATCCTGATTGAAGAAATTCCAAGATCCTAGAAACTCGGAACACCTGAGGATCATAATGTCTGGACTCACACCACTGAAAGTAAGTGTGCCACACCCTGTGATAAATCCGTGCTGAAGCAGGCTTGCGTGCCCTGAGCATGGTACCAATAACAGAAATGGAGAAGCCCCGAGACCTCAAGACGGCTGTCTCAAGAGCCACGCCGTCAAAGACAGCCGACCCAGATCCGGGTAAAGGCAGGGCCCTTGAGACAATAGGTCCCGACGCTGAGGAAGAAAGTACGGAGCGTCGATGGAGAGACACCTCAGATCGGAGTACCAAGGACGTCTGGGCCATGCTGGAGCCACCAGCACGAGCGTGCCGCCGTCCTGCTTGAATTTCCGCAGAACCCGAGGAAGTAAGGATATCGGAGGAAACAGATATGCCAGGTGAAACGTCCATTTCACTGACAGCGCGTCTACCAGACTGGCGCCTGCGTCTCTTGTCCTTGACCCGTAAACGGGCAACTTGTGATTGTGACGGGAGGCCATCAAGTCCAGCTCCGGCAGCCCCCACCTGTCCACGAGTAGCTGAAACACCTCTGGGTGAAGCGACCATTCTCAGGGATGCACGTCGTGACGGCTGAGGAAGTCCGTCTCCCAATTGAGGACTCCGGGAATGAAGACTGCCGAGATCGCTGGAATGTGACACTCCGCCCAAGCAAGGATGCGAGACACCTCCGACATCGCTGCCCGACTGCGAGTTCCTCCTTGGTGGTTGATAAACGCCACCGTGGTGGCGTTGTCGGACTGCACCTGAACCGCCCTTCCGTGAAGAGCGGGACCGGACGACTGCAGGGCCCGGTATACTGCCCGCAGTTCCAGAATGTTGATGGGAAGAAGACCTTCTTCCGCAGACCAACGACCCTGAAGTGACAACGAGCCGGTCACTGCCCCCCAACCCCGAAGACTGGCATCCGTCGTGAGCGGACCCAGTCCGGGATCCAAAAGGGGCGCCCCTCGACCAGATGAGCTGTTTGAAGCCACCAAGCCAAAGACTGCCGAACCTCCGGGGACAACACCAGCAACTGAGAGCGGATCCGGTGAGGTAACCCGTTCCATTCCGATAGAATCAGCCCCTGCAGGGGCCGGGAATGGAACTGGGCAAATTCCACCATGTCGAATGTTGACACCATTGAGCCCAGAACTCTCATAGCCGAATGGACCGACAGGCGGCAACTGCTGAGGCAACTGTGTATCCTCAGCTGCAGGGAGGAGACCTTCTCCGGGGTCAGGAAGATCCTTTGCTGACGGGAATCCAGCAGGGTTCCCAAATGAACCATCCGAATGATGGAATCAGGGAGGACTTTTTCCAATTTATCAGCCACCCGTGCGCTTGCAGGCAAGCGATCGTCAGGTGGAGATGTTGAAGCAGTACCTCCGCGGAGCTCGCCAGCAACAGGAGGTCGTCCAGATACGGCAGCAGCCGTACATTCTGGTTCCAAAGATGTGCGGCCATGACCTCCGTAATCTTCGTGAACACCCTCGGTGCCGTGGAGAAACCAAAGGGTAGCGCCCGGAACTGATAATGGTGTTGAAGGATAGCGAACCTCAGATACCACTGGTGCGAAGGTGCTATCGGAACATGGAGGTAGGCGTCCTGGATATCCAGGGACACCATGTAATCCCCTGGTTCCATCGCCAGAATGATGGAACGTAACGTTTCCATCCTGAACTTGGGAACCCTGAGGAATTTGTTCAGAGACTTCAAGTTGAGGATAGGGCGATGAGAACCATTGGGTTTCCGCACCAGAAACAGAGAAGAATAGTACCCCGTCCCTCGTTGTAATTGAGGAACGGGAACAATGACCCCTGCTGTCAGCAAGGACTCTATAGCTTCCTGAATCTGTAAGGACTTGGTCGTATCCTGAGAAGGACTCGTGCAGAAAAACTGGTGGGGCGGTCTGTGCTGAAAAGACAGGGCGTACCCCTGGGAGACCACTTCTCGAACCCAGGCATCCGTGGTGGTATTGTGCCAGCACTGGGCAAATAGAAGAAGTCAGTCTCCCACTCTGGGGTTCCCCAGAGGGAGGCCCGTCCCATCAGGCAGAAGGTTTATCTTCCTGCTTGGAAGAAGGGCGCCTGGCACTCCAGGCCTGTTTCTCGGGCTTAGAAGCGGCCTTGGTCGTCGACTGCCTCGGGAAGGACTGACCTTTGGCCTTGCCCTGAACCCGAAAGGACCGAAAAGCAGAGCTCCGAACCTTGGTAGGTGCAGAAGCGGATTTAGATTTAGCCAGAGTGTCCACAATTTTGTCCAAGTCTGGACCAAAAAGCAACTCCCCATTAAAAGGTAAGGTCTCCAGCCCCTTTTTGGAGTCAGCGTCAGCTCTCCAAGACCTCAGCCACAAGGACCAACGAGCCGACACAGCTGCAGCCGACACCCGAGAGGTCAGCAGGCTTGCATCTAACGATGCTTCCCCAATTAGAAAAGAGAGGGGGTTTAACCCCCTATTGTTCCTCAGCACACTGAATTATACTAGCAACAATATATGAACACTATATGGTAATAGAATTTCAGAGATATTAGTTGCATGCATTTGCAAATACATGGGATGCTGATAGGCCTCGTCAAGGCTTCTCTGTCACTAGCAGTCCCTACACTAAACGGTTCACGTCCGGGGCGCAGAGCACCCCAAAACTACGTCCAGCCCAGGACCCCCCCAGGGCATCACACGAAAAATGGAAAAAGAGTGGCAGTGCAGTGTAAAGTATAGTAGTGTGCAAGTAATTACTAAGTGTTAAGGGGTTAAAATATATGTGAAAAATTACATGAATCATAAACAAACATAAAAAGGTGATGTTACCTATATATTACCATATAGTGTTCATATATTGTTGCTAGTATAATTCAGTGTGCTGAGGAACAATAGGGGGTTAAACCCCCTCTCTTTTCTACTTGGTATGACCCCTCCCTTTCATGCACCTGAAAAAAGTACTACCAGATTGATTGAGCAGCTGCCATTTTTTGTTTGTGGTTATGAGATGCATGAATGAGCCAGCATTAGCAGGGCATGCTGGTTCTAGTAGTGCTAGTTGGAGTTCCCAGGGGTGACTCCCAGGTAAGTTGGCTATCAATTCGGATGCATTTATGTATGTGCCTTTATCATGAGGCCTTACATTTGCCAAAAATATATATGTGCCTTTATTATGAGGCTTTAATTGGCATACATTACATTTGGGGTGAGCGTTTGGGCGTAGGGCCGCCGAGGCTGCTCTGGCTGGGCCTCCTGAGGGCATCACCACTTAATACACATAGTTACTTTTCACATCACCTTTTTATGTTTTTTATGATTCATGTAATTTTTCACATATATTTTAACCCCTTAACACTTAGTAATTACTTGCACACTACTATACTTTACACTGCACTGCCACTCTTTTTCCATTTTTCGTGTGATGCCCTGGGGGGGTCCTGGGCTAGACGTAGTTTTGGGGTGCTCTGCGCCCCGGACGTGAACCGTTTAGTGTAGGGACTGCTAGTGACAGAGAAGCCTTGACGAGGCCTATCAGCATCCCATGTATTTGCAAATGCATGCAACTAATATCTCTGAAATTCTATTACCATATAGTGTTCATATATTGTTGCTAGTATAATTCAGTGTGCTGAGGAACAATAGGGGGTTAAACCCCCTCTCTTTTCTACTTGGTATGACCCCTCCCTTTCATGCACCTGAAAAAAGTACTACCAGATTGATTGAGCAGCTGCCATTTTTTGTTTGTGGTTATGAGATGCATGAATGAGCCAGCATTAGCAGGGCATGCTGGTTCTAGTAGTGCTAGTTGGAGTTCCCAGGGGTGACTCCCAGGTAAGTTGGCTCTCAATTCGGATGCATTTATGTATGTGCCTTTATCATGAGGCCTTACATTTGCCAAAAATATATATGTGCCTTTATTATGAGGCTTTAATTGGCATACATTACATTTGGGGTGAGCGTTTGGGCGTAGGGCCGCCGAGGCTGCTCTGGCTGGGCCTCCTGAGGGCATCACCACTTAATACACATAGTTACTTTTCACATCACCTTTTTATGTTTGTTTATGATTCATGTAATTTTTCACATATATTTTAACCCCTTAACACTTAGTAATTACTTGCACACTACTATACTTTACACTGCACTGCCACTCTTTTTCCATTTTTCGTGTGATGCCCTGGGGGGGTCCTGGGCTGGACGTAGTTTTGGGGTGCTCTGCACCCCGGACGTGAACCGTTTAGTGTAGGGACTGCTAGTGACAGAGAAGCCTTGACGAGGCCTATCAGCATCCCATGTATTTGCAAATGCATGCAACTAATATCTCTGAAATTCTATTACCATATAGTGTTCATATATTGTTGCTAGTATAATTCAGTGTGCTGAGGAACAATAGGGGGTTAAACCCCCTCTCTTTTCTACTTGGTATGACCCCTCCCTTTCATGCACCTGAAAAAAGTACTACCAGATTGATTGAGCAGCTGCCATTTTTTGTTTGATGCTTCCCCAATGTAGGAAGCCGCATCCCTCATTTGACCTATCAACGCTCTCTGGATCTCCGGAGCATCTTCCGGAAAGGTATCCTCCAAAGCATTGGCCCAGCTCTCGATGGCCTTAGCCACCCAAGAGATGGCCATGGACGGACGGGCCATCGCCCCCGAGAGAGAGTAGATAGACTTCAAACAAGTCTCCACCTTCCTGTCTGTGGGATCTTTCAGGGAGGAGATTGACGGCAAAGGCAACGTAGCGCTTTTAATTAAGCGGTTAACGTGGGAATCCACTGCGGGAGGAGTTTCCCACTTCCTGCAATGAGCCTCCGGAAACGGATAGTTCGAAGCCAACCGCTTCTGCGGTTGGAACCTCTTGCTGGGCAACTGCCAGGCCCCTGCCATATGATCCGTCAACTGATCGGACAGGGGAAAAACCGTCGAAGCTACTTTGGCCTTTTTAAAATTTGGGTACTTTGACCTGGGGACCGGCACATCCTCCTCAATGTGAAGGATGGCCCGCACCGCCCTAACCAATGCCGGCACATTAATGGAAGACTTAGCCTCCACCTCCTGGACCCGGCATCCGATTCAGAGTCTTCATGGATCTCCCCATCATCCGAAGACACGTCCGTGTCCGTGAACTGAGCCGCCAGTGAAGCCGGAACGGAACGCTTGGACGCCCGAGGGGGCAAATCACTGTGCAACATAGTTTGAAAAGCCGATGACGAAGCCGTCAGGCTCTGAACAGAGCTGGAGAGGACGTCCACCCAAGGCGGGGGTACTGCCTGAGGATAGCCCTGAAAAGGTACCATCGACTGCTGTGGCACCGTGGGGGTTTGAACGTATACCGGCAAACCCACATAAGGACCCACAGTCTGGGACCCGGGAGGAGACTGCACCAGACGCGTCACACCCGGGGAACGGGGGATGGTAGGCTGGGGCAACGCCCTAGAGGGGGCCGCAGTCGGGACCGCAAGATGGTCCGCGATCGACGCCAGCACTTGCGTAAACATCGCCCACGGAGGATCCTGTGCCACCGGGGGTTTAGAAGGTCCAGGTACCAACTGGCACCGCCCACACATACCGTCCTGAGACAAATCCGCCCCGTCAACTCCTGCCGAACAGCGTCGGCAGGAAACCAACACAGGAGCCACGGGGCGCTCATTCTCCTCATCAGACATGAGACAAACTTTTTTGCAATAAAAGTGTCTCACCGAAACGAGGTAAGGCGTATAACACCCACGCACTCCCAAGTACGCAACCCGAACAGCCCACAAACTGGTACTGAGGAGCACACCGCAGTATGTGACGGACCTCACAAATACGTAGATTTATATAAGTGAGGTTACACAGAAAGAACACCCCTCCCCCACGCACCTGCGGGCCGTAGGAGAAGGAAAGGGATAGGTAAAAAGCTGACAGTAAGTAGAAAAAAAGCACAGACAGCAGCACTAGCAAAAGTCACATACCATGCAGAGATATTACTCACTGCACCTTCCGCTACAATCAACCTCCCAGATTCAGTGTCTGGGAGGGCTATAGCGCTGCGAACACTGTCCTGATCAGGGGAGAGGTACGCAGGGGGACTGGTCCACTGGAAGCCTGCCTGGGAGCTCTGCGATGCTGCCTGAAGATGGCCGCCGGAGAGCACTGAGGAGGAGTGGCCAGGAGATAACAGCCCAGCGACGCCAGCACGCTTGAGAGAAGGCGCGCTGGGCTGAGGGGAGGAGCACTGAAGCAGGGAAGGCTGCCTCCCCTGCTAGTATGAAAACCCCCAGGGAAGCCGGTTCCCCACCGGTCTTACACCCTGGAGGTCAGCAGACACGCGGGGTATGCCACATAGTGGGGGAGCCCGCCGTCGATACTAGCGCCGCCGGTCTGTCCCAAGAGACCGGCGGCATGAAGACTGCATTAGCTTTCCCTGCGCGAAGCGCTGCATGCGGCTTACCTGGCCCCTTGAGTCCGGCAGCAGTCAGTGGGAGCTCCCGGAGCCACGCTAGCACTGACTCCGGGGTCCCGCTGCGATCCCCGGATCAGTACCGGCGTCGCAGCACCAGCGGGGCTGTTGGAGCGGCAGCGTGGACGTCCAGATGGACAGTCTGATGCTGCCGCTCTGAAGACAGTAAAAATAAAATAATAAAATCTTCTTTTAAAAAAAAATAAAAAAAAATAAAGCTTAGGGGCTGCTTATGCAGCCCCACTGCGCAGGGTGACCCGACTCCGGCCGGGCACCAACTAAAACTGAGGTGCTGTGGCTCAGGGGCAGGATATAGAGGAGGAAGGACCCAAGTGCATCCTGGGAGCAGCAAAGCTTTAACTGCGTGGTGCCCGTGGATCCAGATCCAGCTATACCCCCAAGGTCAACCCTGTGGACCCCCTATGGACCCTGAAGTAGAAACTTCTTGATGAAGACATTTGGGAGAGCTGACATTATCCAAGGGCTTGCACTGCACAAGCAAATAAAGCCCATATTTGAGCTACGTGGGATTATAAAATACACCAACATACTCTGATCTAGTGAAAGGGACGCTGTGTTTGAAAAATGACAGTTGGGAGCTGATTGGCTGGCACCTTATCACTTTTCACTCTGTCTCCTAACACTGCTTAGTGAATAGAACCCTAAGTCACACACAGATATACAAGTATCACTTATCAAATTATTCAGCACAGTCTCCTGGTGCCTCCTAGTTATAAAAAAAAAAATGCCCGACTCTAGCAGAGTCTTACAGGACCAAGCGCGCAGAGAGGGGCTGTTTGGCGCAACTGCAGCAAAGACTAAGAAGGACACATCTGTATAGATTTACACATAAGGAACAATTGTGAAATAGATCATGTTTCTAGAGATTTTACATAAATGTAAAGGTTACCTAAAGCAGAGTACATACAGGTTTAGAGCTTTACCAGGTGTATATTGAGGAAAGAAACATAGGGTAACATCATATAACTATCATTTATCAATACTATGAAAAAGGGAAGTCTCGTCCTCAGGAAACATGCGTTCTAAAAATCACTGTTATGCTGCGTACACATGGGACGACTTGCTCGATCATCGATATTGTTGGATGATTTTTCCTATTTTAAAATTGAACGATTTACTTGAACAATTTCATCATTGTTCATGAACAATTTTATAAACGATGAACGATTTCTGACAGTATTTAAATGATGAAGAATTCATAGATATTGAGCAAGTTGGCCAGTCTGTACGGTCGACCTGAGTATCGTTATCGTCCATACGGCCACGCGCATCGTTGGTCGTTCAGTGCAAAAAAGTCAACGATGTGAACGATGTAACGAAATCGTTAACAAAAGTTGTTCCGTGTGTATGCAGCTTTAGACATACAGACACATACAGATGCTGATATTAGCTCTTAGTAGTCTTAGGGCCTGATACATCACTGATCACAATTGCAACCACTACACAAATCGGTAGATGGTGCGCACTGTGCATGTATCGCAGTGCGCGAGTTAGCATTGCAATCACACTGCGATCTCTCACGCAGATACAAACCCATCGCAGACAGAGGGACGGGTTGTCAGTGTTGGGAGGGGGGGGGGGGTGACGGAGGGGGTGGTCGAAGAATTGCAAACGTGCCAGTCCGTTTGCGCGCAGTTGCATGGGCGTGCATAAATTAGCCACTATGCCGGCATACGCAGCTTGAGTGCTCACTGCGTGCAACAAGGTTAGCAATTTCTGAGTAAGGTCAGACCGGTTGTAATTGTGCGTGAGAGGCCAATGTTCCTCGATGTTCCCGATGTATACGCAGGATTGCAACGTATTACGGATGTGCGAAAGCGGTAGTGGGCGTCTCTATGCTGGCTTTGGGCATCTCTATAGTAGCTTTGCGATTGCAGTCTTTAGCATATTTTCGAAACGGACCTGCGTGCGTAATAGCAGCTGAAATCACAACAGCGATCCGTAGTGAATCAGGCCCTTAGTACTGTTTATAACAGAACTTGTATTAGCTAATGATTTTCATATGAATTACACCCCCGTCCTTTGACACATTACTCCTGCTGGTTAGACATACTGTTACTGAACATGATTTATTCTTCCCTGCCATCAGCATCACACTCACTCTGTCTGCTCTCACACTGGCTTCTCTAAGGCACTCTGCATTGGGCGTACATGGTATGTTGATGTGGCTAGCACATGGCTTCTATTCTTTTAAATCAAATAGCAGGAGCCCATGTGATATAAATATGCCCAGACTACTGAAAGGACTCCAAATGATTGTCATCAAATATTATCAGCCCCACCACAGCCTCATGCCCACACAGTACTGACCACCAACTGGAATCTACACACCTGCTGCCAAACTCAAAACCAGACCACTTTCTGAATGACAACAATCAACATATTTAGCTGAATAAGCAAAATCACCATCTTCTGCTTTAAGAATATCCAGGAAACTCCTTACTGCACTCACTGCTTGGACATTGCAAGTACTCCCCTATCTGTGTGCTGCTATGGTTGATTGATCTTTGTTGATCATAACACTTTGGACTGGATTAGCTCGGTACATTGTAATTTTGCCCTCATACTACATAAATTCTTGTTTGTATTGCCTTTTCCCATTGCGTCACATCTGTCCACTTTAATCATTTGTTTAATAACTAAATCCTGCACCCAATACCCACATACCTCTCACTTTTGGAGCTGCACTCATACATTAGCAACACTGTTCTTTTATCTCTATTTTTTAACATTTAACTACTTTTATCCACACTGTCTCTATATCACACAGCCTCCACGCCAGTTTTCATCTCACTTATTACCTCGTCCACAGCATGAACACCCTTACTTCAAACACCCCCCATATTCAGTGCCCACATAATCCTCTACTTTATCCACCCCCATCCTCCCTCTCTTGTCTCCTCCACTTGCTGTTTCCCCTTTTTTCTCTCATCAGTCTCCCTTCCAACCCTCTGCTTCTTTCCCCCACCTTTCCTGTTCCTTCACTCTCAGCCACCTCCCTCCCTAATGGCCTTGTTACCCCACCACTAGGCCCACGTGGTTCTGCCTGTCACCTCCAGGGCTGCCAAGAGAAATTCTGGGCCTGGGTACTGCAACATCCTGTGGGACCACATCATGATGGGCATGGCTGCACCCATTTGTGGGTGGCTCTATTATGCGAGATGCACCCACTCACAGGAGCATGGCATAGCACCCAGCAGCTGGGACTAAAGTATTCACTACTGTATTAGGATGGGGGGGAAAGTCCCATAATAGCTGCATTTTTATCAGGATGTATTTAGATGCTAAAATGTAACACACAATAATTAAAGTGCTACTACTTTATTTTGTACATCTCTCATGTAAATAACACATAATTAAAATCTATTTTCTGTCATAGAGATAGATGAATGAAGGACTTAATTTTGACATAACATCAGGTCATCTAATACGCACACATTCTGCAGCATATATCCTAACCCACTGCTCCATGCTCCTTCCTCACTATCTACTCAATCTGTGTCGCCCCTGTCTGTCTGCCCCCCCCTCCTTTAGAATGTAAGCTCTCACGAGCAGGGCCCTCGTCCCTCATGTGCTTCTCCTCCCCCTACTTATAGAATCATTTACTCCTAACTCCCCACAATGACACCTAACACCTGGTTGCTCATGTCCTGCTGCTTGTGTTATGTAGCTATGTTTATAAACCATGTCCTTGTCCTGTATTGATTTGTATTACTATTAACTGTTTTCCTTGTGTGCTCACTTATGTACTGTGTAAGGCGCTGCGGAACCTTTGTGGCGCCATATAAATAAAGGATAATAATAATAATATGTCCCCATGGCAGTTACACCGATCTGCAGTTAGTTACATGGGTCTAGTTTAAATACCTCTTACAACATGAATATAAATATATCCACTTACATATTACTTTACTTCTGCTCCATGGATTTGTCACATATATTTCCAATCAGCACTTTTATGTTCTCCATTAAGTTTCCCTTTGAGCTAGTGTATAACTATGCGAGTAGACCTTACTTAAAAGAAACGCAAGTCTCATCAGTGAGCCGGTCTAACAGTGTGAGAACCGCTGCCCTGATCATACAATGTGGCACTACACAGTATAGCTGTGCTACCTGCTGTATATGCAACACACACAAAGGAACTTTATTAATGGCAGCCAATGTGGGATCCTCCTATCAGCTTCTGTAAACCTGAATGTCTTATTGTAACCTTGGTTTGGATAAACCTGTCATCTGACAGATCTGCAATGTCCCATGGTTGTCCCATACACTTCCTTATCACTTGATGCAAAGTACCAAGCCACAGAGGCACTTGGAGAACACCTCAGATTACATGCTCAGGATACAGGAGCTATACAGTATGTTCTGGGAAACAGTTTAAAGGTTTAACGTTTTTTACATGTGCTGAATGACATGTTTTTTTTGTTCCATAAAACGAATGAAAAAAATAAAAAAATGAAAGAAATAGCAAACGGGAAACCTCTGACATAAGGTAAATGCAAAAGACACATAACAAGAGACACCAGAGCTGTATTATCTACACAGGATAATTACATTTCATCTATAATGCGCAAATATGACAGCGTGTGGGCAGTGGTGAGTAACCAGTAGCAGCAATGTGTACGTACAAAGGACTGTCCATTAGTACGGTATAGTGGAGTATGGTACCTAGATCATTTCTGACTAACAGCAACTAAGATGCCTGTGTGTAGCATATTCGGTCCAATAACCAGATTTTGTCTAAAGATTTAGGGGCCTATGTATCAAGCCGTTTTTGACATAAAAGCATGCACGAACAGCAGTTTCTGCATAGGTTTATCTATTGTTTCTATGTACTGATAAGCACAATGCAGATTTCACAGAAATCTCCAGCGTAGTGCTAATTAGCACTTCAGATTGTAGTCCCCATTATTATCAATGGGGACTACGATCTGACCCCTATGTACTAAACTCCAAAAAGTAAAGCTTTTCGGAGTTTAGCACCGGTAGTGTACACCATCTTCAGACGGAGTAAACTACTGTTTGCCTATGGGGGCTCCAGGGGCAGGAGAGAGATCTTTCGATATATCCCCCGCAGCCCCCAGCCTGTTCCGGAAGCTGACACTGTGTGCTGGGGATATACAGTAACTGTATGCTGGGGATATAACTGTGCTGGGGATATAACGGTGTGCTGGGGATATACAGTAACTGTATGCTGGGGATGTAACTGTGCTGGGGATATAACGATGTGCTGGGGATATAACTGTGCTGGGGATATACAGTAACTGTATGCTGGTGATATAACGGTGTGCTGGGGATATACAGTAACGGTGCGCTGGGGATATAACGGTGCGCTGAGGATATAACTTGCGGTTACCACAACTGCTGTCCCTGCGAGTTCCCCATAGTACATAGCCGGGAAATTTGTATTAAAAGTTAAAATCTCCACGGCGAGTTAGGTACATAATACTGGTCCGCGAATATTAGTACATAGACCCCTTAGAGTCCTGATGTACAGCAAAAGAAAACATTTCCATAGTGGTGGGCAGATGGGTGCCATTAGGCCTGAATGAGTTGGGAGCACATTTCTCCATGATTTGTACCACAGGAAACACTCTCTAAGGGACATGAGTGAATGGCCAGTCATTCATTTGCTGCATTCCTGGCTTTACTACAGTGACCGCCAATGTCAGGAATGCCCAGGCCGGGTGTGATATGTATTACCGCCATATCCCAACAGCGGCTGCCCGACAAAGGAGGAAATCCCGATCGTCCTAAAGGTAAGTATAAACTAATCTAATTCTACCCCCTAACCCACCTTTAGGGTGCCTAACCCTAACCCTCCCTTCTAAGTGCCTAAACCTAACCCCCCTTCCCCACTGCCTAAACCTAAGTCCCCTTGGGGGGTGCCTAACCCTAATCCTCCCTCCCCCTAGCCTAACCCTAAGTCCCCCCCGGGAGCCCTAAACCTAAGCCCCTCCCCCCACTGATGTCCGCTGCGGCGCCCAGCATCACTTCGACCGGGATATCGGGCGCCGGTAAAATGACAGGCGTCTAGATGTAGACGCCTGTCATTCAACCCTCGCTGGGATTAAGTAGTCTAAATGCCGGCTTCCAGACTACATCCCCCCAGGCCTGTGCAGGACAACAAAGCCCAATAACAAAAGCGCCTCCTGTCACAGTTGCCCCACATTACTTTTTTGATAAAACAGCTGGTCAAACAACTGCATGTGTACAATATGTACAATTTAGTTACTAGGATAGAGGGAATCAACTATCCAGCCATACTTGATGTTTGACCAGCAATGGTACAGTTTAGGAGCTTTCTTTTCTATTGTATATTTGAATCACAGTCTTTTTTTTAACTAAACTATTTCGTGGGCTCAATATAAAAGCATAAAACTCACCTTTTTAATTCTACGGCATGGACATCGAAGTTTAACTTTCTGTACACAATGAAGACAGCAATTTCCCTGATGGCAAATCTCTTTGCATCGGTGTCCACAAGGCAGCTAGAAGAAAAATGTAAGTTATATAGCAATTATTTCTTTTCTTCCTGCAAATTCATAGCATTACTACTGCACATAAAACAAACAGTGCGGAGCAGCAGCTGACAGCAATCTGTACTATGATTACCAGAAAGTCGTTTCGGTTCCGTCAGGGATCTGCAGAACTTGAAGCCATGCATATAAAACTATCAACTCGCTGTCATTTAGTATGAAACATGACATGGCCAAAACTATGTGGAACATCACACCAATACAGTATGTTCTTGTTGAAAGCTGGCGCCATGGAGATGGTGCCCTATTGCTGCTATACCAGCCTATATTCTTCCAGGAAGGCTTTCTGGTAGATTTTGGAACTTGGCTATGGGGAATTGCATGCATTCTGCCACAAGAGCATTAATGAGGCTGGCCTCTGATACTAGGCAATAAGTCCTGGATTGCAGTCAGCATTCCAATTCATCCCAAAGAGGTTTGATTTGTTCAGTTCAGGGCTCTGTACTGTCCACTCAACTTTTTCCAGACTAAACTCTGTAAACCAGAGATTCCCAAACTTCGCTATTACAGTCCAGGTTTTAAGGATATCCATGCCTGCGTCCAGATGGTTAAATCAAGTTTACTAATTTTTTTTTTAATGTAAATGGATTTCTGCATGGATGGATTGTCATTGTGAAACCGGAAATGAACTTCCCCAAACTGTTGCCAAAAATTTGAGAGCACTCAATTGTCTAAACATATCAATGTATTAGGCAGCATTAAGATTTACACTCACCAGAACTAAGGGGTCCTGGCCAAAACAAAACTATCCCAGGCCATTATTCCTCCTGAACAAAGCTTAACAGTTACCAGTGTGCATTGGGCAGGAAGCATTCCCCTGGCTCTTTCCAAATCCGGATATGTCCATCAGACTGCCAGATGGGGAAACCTCTGGGCAGAGTTGCTGTTGATCCTACAGATTTCCACTTCCCAATAACATCACTTACAGTAGACCAGGGCAGCCCCTAGCTAGGCAGGAATTTGATGGAGTAGCTGAAAGGGAACGCATCTTATGACAGTGCCGTGTTGAAAGCCAATGAACCTGCTAACGTGTGACTATGAAGGCTACATGAGTGTATGTTTGATTATATGCAGCTTTTAGCAATGAACTGAAATGGCCCAACACATTAGTTAGATTGGGTGTCCACTGATTATTGGCCATGTCGTGTTAAGGTCCATAATACATTACAAATGAGGAGATATAAAATAGTCTATAATTAATCCATTCTTATAGGCCGTTAAACTCCGCAGATCAAAGCAATATAAACAATTTGGAAATGGAACAAACTAGCTTGATATCTTCATGTCACTTTTGGAAGATACTACTGTACAAACAGGGTTTTTTTTTTTTTAATACATATATTTCTTTAGGTAAGATTTCTGGTTACATTTCATGACTTATACTGGGTTTTACATACAATATTAAAAAGAAAATCATAGCATGTTCAAAAAATGCACCAACATTTATACTGGGTTTCCATCTGCTAGAGCAGTACTGTGAAATGATAACTAGAGAGTACATCCAGAGGCAGATGTATATAGTATATGTGTGTAAGAGCAGGCGGGTCCATCCATGTTACTTCAGACACGTCTGCCCATAACACATCACACTACAGAGAGAGCATCAATCATTGTGCTACTGTAACAATACAACACGTGAGCACACAAATACATACAGAAGAGCTTGCAATCATACTATATTATGTGACAGCTGCTATAGCTCAATAAACACATCTTCAGTAACATTTAAATGGATTATTTTGTATATATTGTCTGACTCTTACTTCTCAATTGATAGTAAAACCATGCTTTTAAACAGTGCCAAAACCAGATGGAAATGTCATCTACAAAATGATTATATTAATAGTCTCATATCTATGGTTCAGTTTGTTTCCTTCCACAGGAAATCTGGCCGCTACCATCAAATTACACCGTATGAAGAGGCGAAGCAAAGACACTGCACAGTGGAATAAATGTTTGCAGACCTTCCAGTCTGCATCTGCAACTATATAGAGAGACCTGCTACAGAGTGAGGGGCCGTGAAACTCAGGTCAGGAAAGAACTCTCCTATCAGACCACAAAGGGTAAAACCAACACTCCTTTGCACCCAAAACAAAGAGCTCACCTCTGGCAAGGAGCGCCAGTGACTTCCCCTCCAGAAGCAGAACCACACCGAATCACCAGCAACGTGCCATTACACCAAAGTCACTGGATGTGGAGCTAATTGGAAGTGACTGGTCCTTCTTCAAATTACACTTATTTCCTAATGACAATACATTCCCTCATAGGGGATTCTGGTTGGAATATTTTCTCAGGCGTTTAAAGTTCACTTCCTTGCCGGATGCTTACGCAAAGAAAACCGCTCGCTTTAACACACATTCAATGTGTCAGTTACATTCAGTAATGATCTTACCAGGGCCAGCCATGTACATATTACATTTTTTATTAATAAAAATGTGTTCTCCTCTTTAGGTATGGTGTGGGAAATGTTACTTCTAGCACTGACGTGTCATGTCACTGAGCTTCCCAATAAACTCCAGCGCCACCGTACTGGTCTCCAATAAAACAATCAGATGGTCCTTGCTTTAGGAGGCCCAAGTGGTTATTCAAGTTATTTTTTTTTTCAACAAATTTTTTTATTGAAGCGTCAAGTGTCACATTTACAGACATCACAATGAACAATGATACAAATGCAATGAACACAATAGTTATACAATAGTGCAAATGGTGTATACTATGGTCCGAACAGCAAAGAGAAGAATCAATAAATTCAATTTATATATGGAATAATTGCCATACATAAAAAAATTAGAATAGTACAACAAATCATTGTAATGACATAATAGAAATGGAAATATAAGTAAACTAGATAGTTCGCCACCCCCCCACACCCCCAAAGGTACATATAAAAAGTTATTGAAAAGCAAAAAATTAATACTGCTATCTTATCGGAGGGTCATTAGCTCCAAGTTGTAACAGATACCAGGACGAGTTCTGTAAACTATTATGGATTTGGGAACGCATAGAGGTGGAAAGTATGTCTATATAACTTTCCCACATAAGGAAGAAGTTCTCAGTTTTAAGGTCGTTATCTAAAATGACTTCAACCCAATTTATTCTAAACAAGTAATGTAACTTGGCTTTAAAAAGAGAAAGTGAGGGCGGGAGAGGAGTTTATCCAGGTTTGTAGAACAGCCTTACATGCTGCTGCACTTACTGCCAATAAGAGGCGTCTGCTACCTTGAGTAATACGAATATTGGGGGGAATTATACCAAACAAGGCCCATTCCGGCGTAAAAGGGACATAAATTAACCAAATTAGCAATGGAGTAGGTATGCACTTGAAGCCAAAAACCACGAATTACAGGGCATGCCCAAAGGCAATGATACATATCTGCTGTCTGAGCTCCACACTTATAACAATTTGAGTTTGGTGAGGATCCTATCAAGAAACTCCTATGGGGAGATAAATAGGCTCTATGTAGGATATTTAAACACATTGCAGTATAAGGGGAGTAAGGCGGTTATTCAATTTTTATTGAGAAGGGAATCACTAAAACTAAAATTATATTTTAAATGTCTTTTGTGAAAAATTGACTTGTAATAAAAATGAGGATTCTGTGTCTTCTGGTCGCGGAGATCTTTATGCTTCAAGCTCAAAGGGCAGAATTAAATTATTTCCTCCCCCCTTCGCGCCCGACAGAGCTATTCAATTGTTGCTCCTATCGGGCGCGATCAGCTGCCAGCGCTCCATATCAGCTCGCAGCCCCACAGGGTGCGAACTGAAATGGGCGAAAAGTGATCTGTGTGGGCGCCTAAACAGCACTTTTCGCGATCGCGCCCAGCACTTTGGTCGGGGGTAGCCGATTTACGCGGCTAAACCAGACCACTTTGGGCTCGATCAGTGTGAAAAGCGGGAACAATTGAATAGCAGCCCGCAATCTCACGTCACTTTAGACGGGAGATCTGGACCGCGAAAACAATTGAATACCGCCCAAATTGTTTGCGGTCCAAAACTGTATGTACTCAGTGATTAGCATGCAAATGTGCAACATGTAGTCACCACTGATTGCTGCTCTCAGGGTCTACTTACAGCTGGGATTATTTGCATTTCAACTGTTGCAGACCATCAAATCAGTCGTCCACACTGGACAAGGTCACTATATAGCTAGTGTGGCTCATCTGCTGTTTGCTTTGACGGTGCCCAGTGACACACACAACTTAGGGATATATAGGAGGCACTTGCAGGATGGTATATATGGAAGAACCCTTGAACACCACAATCTAAAAGCAAATAATCTATTTTAGACTTGCTCTAAAGCTGCTTGAAATCACTTTGAAATGTTAAAAGGTAGATCCTGTATCACAGAGAGCAATATAGTTGTATTTACAAGTATATTGCTTTATTAGGGTCACAATTTGACTTTTCAAATCATGAAGTACTTGCCTACCCTCCCGATTTGGTCGGGAGCCTCCCGGAAATCGGGTGCCACTCCCGACCTCCCGGGAAGGCAGGCAATCCTCCCGGCTGCCGCCAACCCCTCCTATCACCCCCGCAATAACCCCTGCAACCCCCACAGCAGGAGGGGGGCGGTGAAGCGATTCGTGTCATTTTGGTCCCGCCCTCTGCTTCATAATGTCTATATTATCGGCATTGTGTAGTGGGGGCAGGGCCAAACTGACGCAATCGCATGCCCCGCCCACCCACAAGTGCCTGTCACCCATCCGGCCACTCCCCCTTGTCCCGGCCACGCCCCACTCCTGCCGATCTGGCTGCTCCCTCCCGGAAGGAGCAGCCAGAAAGTCGGCAGGTATGTATTCAGCCAACAACAAAAAAATAATGCCGTTAGAATATATTTTACATTTGGGGGAATAATTCAAAGTATTGTGTGAGCTCAGTGTTACAGCATCTTACAGAAAATATAGTTTTCATATGTAAAGATTTTACATTCCATTTTGTGGCAACAGCAAAAATCCAACATACACAGGTGACTAACATCGTTATAGAGCTAAGGTCTTTTGTTTCTTCTCTGTATGCTTGTTCCTGGCAGGAAGAGCCCGAAGGAACCTACCACAAAAAACATTTATGCTGCCCATCCACTTAACGATGCGGGGGACGACGGCGCGATTACTATGCCGTCGTCTCCCGCGGGGTGAACTGCATACACTGAACGTTCAGACGTTCAGTGTATGCAGATCAATCATCCCCGAACATGGCAACCTGACGGCGGTCGTCAGGTTGACCGTCATGTTCGGGCGATGATTGATGTTAAAAACGACCAGCGGGCGCGCGCATCGCTGGTCGCTTTTAACCTTTTACTGCCCGATTTGCGGGCGATTACCAAGCGATGGAGCAATAACGACCGTCGCAATTGCTCGGTTTAATCGCCTAGTGGATGGGCAGCATTAGTGAGAGAGGAGAGAATATAATGACCAACACCATTACTATTGTCATTTATAGTATCTGGAGGAGAAGGGACGACTTAGATCATTATTGGGCAATAAGCGGACCTGGCATGCTGGAGCAAATGTCACAGCTGCCAGGATTTGTATTAAGACGCCCACCGACGGCTTTGCAAATCCAAGCGCCTGTGTACTAAGATGCAGCATCAGTTGCAGATCAATCAATTATCAGACTACTGAGTAACCCTATGGTCACACAGAACGGCCGCAGGAAATGACACTTATTATTTCTGCATATAATATTGTAGTCGCAGGCAGAGACACCCCCCGAAATTGGTAGAGACACGACTGCGTGACACCACCTCCCTCATTCCCGCCCTCAGACGGTCCCTGACAGTTTGAGAATAGGTAGTCGCCGAGTGCAACATCGGTAATGAAACTTGACGCATGCGCACTACAACTCATACACATGCGCAGATTACCAATAATTGATCAAACCCGTAAACATCGGCATTGTGTACATGAATCAGTCCATAGAGTCTTAGTTTACTGGCATGTCCTTAAACTTCAATAATCAGAGTAATTAATTAACAGGGTTAGGTATAATTAGTCGACAATGAGAACATCGACAGTCAGAATGTCAATGAGAGAATGCCGACACAGTAGTATTGTTCATTCAAGCATTTTATCCATGTAGGCAGTATAACATAATGTTATAGCATCAATGTTTAAAGTTATACTGCTGATAGGATTAAAATACTTGAAATAACATTACTACTGTGTCGGCATTGCACTGTCGACTAATTAACTACCTTCCAATTAATATTGCCAGGGTATCTGATTAATGTCTGTTATAAAGACTTCTACTGGATGCAAATGAATCAGCCTTTTTTTATTATAACTCAATACAAAGTAGGAAGATAGAATGAACAAGTTGCCTATTTAGGCCTTTAATATTAATATAAGTGGAGTCACTTCATGAAAGAGAAAAAATGCAAATATGGCAAATAATGTTTTGTCTTTTAATTAAAATGAAGAGTCACAACGTTTGGGACACTGTAAAGGGCCCATACATCAGTAATCAAAAAAAAAAAAAAACAATCACAGATTCTGTGATTCTTCTTTCACCCAATTTAAAGATTCCCCAATCCACCAATCTGCACCCATACATTACAGATATTTATCAGTGATTTGCAGATCATTTTAAGCAACTCACAGATCTGCCAATCTTGAAAGGCCTATCATTTTACTAGTAACGGTCTGCAAATCGGCTGATCGTCTCCATTCACTAGCCCTGAAGTTCAACAAGTTGGACAATCGATTTAGCGGTTCAGATAACTTTTTGATTGGAATCAGCAATGAACCCCATACATTGCTGACTTTTTGGGACAATCATCTGCAAAGCACCAAATTGCCCCAATTGATGGTAGTTGTATGGGAGCCTTAAGCTTCTTGATTGCAGAGAGTATGCTCTTTATTCATTTTAAGCTAACCAGTAAAAAAATCTAACATCCATAAGAATTCTGTTTTTTTCCATGTGAAGACAACATAACAGCAATATATAATCCAAAGTAACATCATGTAATATGTTTCAATTTACATTCATGTTAAAGAAAAAAAATCTAACTATTTCCGAATGTAGGGAGGATACATTACCCCTAGAGCAGTGTTGGCTAACTTTGACACTCCAGCTGTTGTGGAACTATATATCCCAGCATGCCCTGCCAGTTTTAGCATGCCCTAATAGCAAAACTGTAGCAGTGCATGCTGGGTTATGTAGTTCCATAACAGCTGGAGTGTCAAGGTTAGCCAACACTGCCCTAGAGGGTGAGGGACCTCCAACGAGCAGAAGAAGACTGGAGCTCAAATAACTTGGGTCATGGAGGTATAGACTAAGTACAAAGTAGCACGTGGCAGACCTCTCTGTCTACTCTAAGTTGTACAGTATAGTATGATGAGGTCACTGACTGAAGTCAATTACATGTAAATGTTATATTAACCAGAACACACAGAGAATGTTCCCAACCAACACGATAATTCAATGTCCTATCTTATAACCGTTAATGTCTTTTAGCTGTTCAGGACTCCAACTATGTTAATCTTCCTTTAAAGAAAAACGTACATACAAAAAGTTTAACACATATTTTGTAAAAGTAGAACCTTCTAATTTTCAGGGGCTGCTAGACTGAAAAAAGCTCTTATTCTAGCCTGAGCCATCACGTTCTGACAAATGCCTTATCGCTAAAATAAAGGTCATTATTTTCTTTAGAATTCAGAATAGTTTGAAAGCAATGGATATTGTAGTTTAAGTTTAGAATATCTGTCCTGTCAGATTATCATTAGGACTTTCTGTCTTGCTTGTCTGAAACATTGTGACACTGCTTATATTGTCCTTCAGCTGTACAATGTTATCTAAACTTACAGAGCCTGATACTTCATCTGCACAAGAAGCAGAGCTAATGGCTGTATAATTGTCTGCCAGTGTTATGAATCCTTTCTAATGTATTTGTACTAGATCTTAAGCTAATCCGATGGCACAAAACTAATTTTTTTATTGATTCGCTGAAAATAGCTCCAGTAAAGCAGGAAGGTCAGTTTACACGTCTGCAAAATTAGCTGTGCAAGCCTGTCCCAACTCAGCAGTAAAACTTGGGTTACTTAGGCTCTGTCATTATGGGGCATAAACTCGGCGGCTAATTGGCATGCCGGACTATTGAATTAGCGGGGATTCTTCGTGCACGAGTCCCCGCAGTCGGACTTTACCTCGCAGCTCATGGAGGTGCGAGGTAAAATCCGCGTAAATACTACCAAATCAGGCTCGTGCACGGGGTAAAAAAACCATTGATTCAGCAATTTACATATTTTACGGTGCGGGAAAAAACAGGATTTTGGTACTTACCGATAAATCCCTTTCTCCGATTCCACAGGGGACACTGGAGTTCAAGACAGTGGGGGTATAGACGGTGGTAGAGCAGAGCCTGGCACTTTAAATAATTCTGAAGTGTGACTGGCTCCTCCCCCTCTATGCCCCATCAGCCCCAGTTTAAGAACTGAGCCCGAGAGGAGACGGTAGACAATAGGAAAATGAGGAGAAGGAGAAGACCACAGAACGGAACAATACCGACTGAAGAAGAACAGAGGAACCCTCTGCAGGGAACACATGCAGTCACACAACTAGATAAGGACCCAACAAAACGGCAGGAACGCAGCGCTGGGCGGGCGTCCAGTGTCCCCTGTGGAATCGGAGAAAGGGATTTATCGGTAAGTACCAAAATCCTGTTTTCTCCTTCATCCACTAGGGGACACTGGAGTTCAAGACAGTGGGGACGTCCCAAAGCCAACCTCCCGGGTGGGAAGCGCGGAGTACTTGCCGACCTCCCGGCCAACCGAAACAGGGACAGCCCAAGACTGGAGGCATGTCGTAGAGCCAGGAGACAATCAGAGCTCCTTGCTGAACAGTCACAGACATTCCACAACTTACAGCGTAAATTCAATGGAATACGGCTAGAGAGAGTACCCGCAAATGAATAGCATCAGAACACCGTAAGCTCAGCCAAAAACAGACCAAGCAAGACCGTTGGGAGCAGAAAACCCCAACTAGAATCCATAGAATGGCAGTAACATGAGAACAAAACTCGAGAAAACCGTATTAGCGACAACTACAGGAAGCTGCAACAGTCTCAGACAGCAGAATCCCAGCACTGCGGGACATCATATAGATAAAAGTATAATGAGACCAATATACAGAGACAGAGCTGGACCTGTCCACAGACTCCTAACAAAGCAAACAAGGAGGCAAGAATCACGACCTAACAGTCGCCCTGAACCATTCTCGAGGTCCAACTACTAAAGGGTTGGTAACCAGTGGAAGGTTTAAACCATAGAAGTTGTCAACGAGTGGAGATCCCACTGGCATGAGGCAGAGGCGGATACGAGAGGATTGAGACTACAATTCCTTCCAGTGGGTCAGACGGCAGTACCACCCATCCTGTCAAACAGCAGACAACTTCCTTCATGATGGTAGAGTGTAATCAGTACCAACAACTGGCCTGAACATAGTATGAAAACACCCAGGATACCCTTAGCAGAAAAAGAGCACGGATGCCACCTCCACCCAGGGAGAGCTACCAATATAGGGAAGTATCCCATCCGCAAGGCTAAAGCACTAGGACAACTATGAAGGTACCATTCAGGTACCTGTCAGTGTGCTGAATTATCAACAGATACTGAACAGGAAACAAACCAGGCCCCCTGTATGGAACATAGAGACTGTCACACTTTATAGTAAAGATGTGCATTAGCCCATAGATGTACTTCAGTCCATAACCCCAACAGATTCCAGTAGAATAGGGTCACAAATCTCAATGTTGCAATTATGCACCCACACACCAGGAAAGCTCTAAAGTGTACAGCCAACTGATTTAAAAGAGCGGAAGGCTGCTAGGACAGCAACTAGGGTGCATAAGAGAGAACAACAGCTATGTCAGGATGCATGAAAAAGAAAGCATCTGCCGAGGCATTAGTGGGGTAAGCCCGCTTACCTGTGAGCGACCAAAAGCCCTCTGGACGCTATGTAGGATGTCACTGACATTATTCATCTCACAGCAAACCACCACGTCAGGTACAGAGAGTAGCCTCAGTGGCAAAGATCAATGCTCTACAGCACGGACTTCAGTCTGGAGATGCTGCAGAAGAAAATACTGTAGAAACTAGCAAATTGTTAATGGAGACAAGAAGGTCGTACAACAGGACGCTATACCTGAGCCTGTTCCATTAGGGATATGTATCCATATAGAGATTACACATACCCCAAAAACGGTCTGCTAGTGTACCCTTACATTAACACTTATAATGGTGAAGTGTGTATTACGCCCACAATCTGATACAACCCAGGCCAGACCCTGCCTATATCGACGGGTGGCCCTAGGCCTCATGTAAATTAACTAAATAAGCCATGAGGATGGAATAGATCCTGGATTCTCTATGTACTGATAGGAAATGTACCCAAGTGACCTACAGATACCTATTGTAGTGAGATATGCGACAAGACAATAATATAAGGTACCAGAATCGATACCGAGAAAGGTACCTGTACATAGACATAGAATGCGTTAATTATCCCAAGTAAAGAAGAGATATATCCGTAGTGATAACGCCAGTCAGGGGCAAAAACAGATTTCTCCAATTATTAGGAAAATTCATACAAGGAAAGGGAATATATCAGTATATATACACATTCACACATATAAACATAGCTGCATGAAAAGGCAAACTCTCTGAAAGGAAGAGTTAGTACCGACATAGTAAGTCACTTGTCAAACTCCTGCACCAGGAGATCCGCACGCTACATTACATATATATATACACATATACACACATACACATATCCCGCACCAGGAGATCAGCATGCTATATCTATATATACACACATTGCATTCCTAGTGTCTTACAAGTTTGTTACTAAGTGCGCCCTAGAGTGTAGTTGTAATTAATAGGTCCCCTGAAGTGGACACTGTAGATATAGACTGATGGAAACAGGACTATAACCCGAGGCGGGTGTAAGTACATATCCTTATATACATGTGTGGACATACAGGAAGGCCCCTGGACATGTATAGAGTCCATACTAAAAGCAATGCCGTAGGAGTCTCTGACTATCCTATGTAAGCTGCAGAACATGTCTCTAATCTATAGAGCCACCATATAATATGTATGGATATAAGCGACAGCTTCTGGTAAACCCTGGCAGCTTTCCAGACGTGGAATAAGATGTATCTTAATGAATGTGGAAGTATAGGAATACCTACACATATCCATAATTATATACATAATATACACACACCACCCAATCCCTAGGGAGAGATGGTGTAAAGCGGAGTTATAGAACAAACTACCAGATCAGGAGAGTCCAGCCTCCCATCGCAGCATCCTCTTTAAATATACTAGGTATCAGACATAAAACTGATAAGAACATATCCTACCCCTGCTTTAATGGTAAGGATAAGAAGCAATATATATATATATATATAATAATATATACATATACACACACACATACATCTGTATATACACACACACATATATATATACTTAACACATACATAAATCCCTACATGCCTACGCGTACCTACATACAAGATTAGTAGGTGGCGATATAATTTGAAAAATATAACACGGGCAATAGTTAGAAGGAACTGAGCCCCAGGTCTAAACGCAGGGTTAGTACAAAATACAAGTATATACATACATGTGGCTTACCTCCACACAGGGAGACTACTCATGTGCCGCGCGTGGACGTCATTCTGCTACGGTGTTGGGGCAGGAAATGTTAGCAACGTACTATCCCAGACTGATTGCGATCCTGGGACTCTTCCGTTACCGGTGTACTCGCTTTATCAGGTGTGCCCTTCTGGCTCCAGATGATGGAAATCAAAAGATAACCTCAGTGATGTGAGACAGCAATGCCAACCACTACAACGGCCATACGTTACTTCTTGTGTGTGCAGCCCAGCAGCTGCCGGGCATCAAAAAATTACATGAAACTCATGATTGTTCCTCTCCACGGAAATCTTAAGTAAAAGGCGAAAGATTTATTCGATCTGAAGAGAAACCACAGTATAAGGGAATAAATAAGATATAAATCCCTATAGATGCACAGATGCATACCTTCTAAGGTAAGCACCGAAGGCTGTTGAGATTTAACATATGTGCAGCCACATATGTGCATGAGAAGAGTACGGCTCATTCTTAAGGCGAGCCAATGTGAGGCATAAGCCTGGGGATGGGACGCACCCTTGTGCTAACCTTGGGTTAAAGATATGCAATAACCGTCATTTCTGGCAGCAGCCAGAACAGTGGCCCCAACTATTTAGGCAGAGTGATCTCTGGCAGCTATAGATGCAAGAAACACACTGCATTATTCTGTTACACATCAAGCATATTTGCCCCAGATGTTCAATGTAATAAGCCTGTCGCACCTGGAATACCCAGGCGGTCTCCCATCCAAGTACTAACCAGGCCTGGCGCTGCTTAGCGTCCAAGATCAGACGAGATCGGGCGTGTGGCCGTAGGCGCTGATAGATATGTGGTGGGCAAAGTGGCATGGACACAACCTCTATATTAGGCTGTGGCATGTTCCTCCCCGTGCTTCAGGGTGCCTGGGACCCGGACACTCACTCTATAATAGTGGCGGCGGGTCCTTTTTTTTTTTTTTTTTTTATTATATAATATTAAACCAGTACACTGCCCAGTTCCGTAGGGGAACTACTTGCAATATAACCGAGATGAGGCAGAGCCAGATCTCTATAAGGACTGCAGGTTAAAGTACAAACTCCACAGTTGTGCCGTTAAACCTAATAAGACCAGGTGCTGTAGGCTTAAGGAAAGAAAAAAACGGTAGAGGCCATATGCAAGCACAGGGAGAACATACAAACTCCAAACAGCTAGGGCGTACTGGGAATAAAACCCACAACCCTGTTAAGGGTTGCACCCCCCACACAACTCCAGAGTGAGGATGCAGGTGATGCTGGCAATAAGCCCCGGCTCCTTTTAAGGCAGGTGCATATGCTAATAATACTCCTGGAGTATGGCGGCATCTGTGCAAGCCAGCATGAAGTAGACTCTGCCCCTACTATAATAAGCGGGCGGGGCGCAAACAATGTATAGCAGGCATAAAGCGAGTGGTGGAGCGGGAATGAAATAGACAGCGCCGGTGCAATCTTCATACAAGCACCGGCGCCGCAACCCGCAGCCGAGAGCGCTGTGAATAACAGCCTCGCTCCCTGGCGGCTGTGTGCAGAAGCCAGCGCTCCTACAAGCACCAGCGCGGCAGGGAACAGCCGCGCTGAGTAGCTCCCTAAGCCCCGCCAATTGGTGCTATGTAGACTCCCTTATGGGAGTAGCGGGGCGCGGCAGGCTCCCTCCTCGTGGGGATAGAGCAGAGGGAAGATTCGGCTCTCGTGAGAGCAGCAAACAGAGCGCTGTCAGGCTCTATAAAGTAAGACAGCGCTCATCGTGCAGGGATCAGGCATGCTGCTAGGCAGCAACATTACAGACTGTCTGAACAGTCTCCCTGTACTGGTATCCGCGCTCTATGCGCGGTAGCTCCGCCCCTTGTAATAACGCTAGCGGCGTTACAGGATTCCAGGAGGGGATATACTACAGTATATGCCACATGAGCCTGGGAGGGGGCGGAGGGGCCGCAGATTAAACTCCGTTTCCCATAAGGGGAACAGAGCTATACTTACCACTGCTGGCATCAGGGCTGCGGCTAGGCATTCGGAAGCACGGACACAGCCTCTATATTAAGCTGTGGCGTGTCCTCCCTGAGCTACTGCCAGGGTGCCTGGGACTCCGACACGCACTCTTTTTTTTAGTGGTGGCGGGTCACCTGATGCCTCCATGTAGCAGGCTGACAGACGCAGTACTCTGTCAGCCTGTCCTCAATGCTTTGTGAAAGCTAGAAATTAAAATAAAGGAAAATAAAAGAAAAAATACTAAGAGTGGGCTGGAGCTCAGCCCTATGTGACCGGCTCTCTCGGGCACATTCTAAAAACTGGGGCTGATGGGGCATAGAGGGGGAGGAGCCAGTCACACTTCAGAATTATTTAAAGTGCCAGGCTCTGCTCTACCACCGTCTATACCCCCACTGTCTTGAACTCCAGTGTCCCCTAGTGGATGAAGGAGAAAGGCTATTTAATTTTGGCCCTTGCCTCGTTGTGAGGAGGGGACCAGAATTATTACTGCTGAATTCAGTAAGGACTGAATGGCTTTTAGAGCAGCAGGGCCTTGCTTGGGTCCGATGAATAATGCTAATGAATAATAGGAAGGGGAAAGGGGCTACTGATCCCACTTCTACTCTCTAGTGAAACATTGCCTATCCCGAGCCCGGCATGCTAAGTACTGACAACATTTGGTTATTATATGGTGTCTGCTCCGTGGGGCAAATTTACGCATATGGTGTTTTTAAATCGTTTGCACAATAGAAGGAGAATATGGCCTCCTACACAGAACGGTCTTCAGCTCTGTCATGCTGTGCATGCTCAATTTGGGAGTGGACACATGTCCCTTTCCCATTTCTCCTCCTTCTAGGCTAGGGGTGGGCAATAAGAGGCCCCCCAGATGTTGTTAAACTACACATCCCAGCATGCCCTGCCAGTGTTTTGCTATTTGGACATGCTAAAAATGTTGCAATGCATGCTGGGATTTGCAGTTCAACAACAGCTGGAGGGCCGCTTATTGCCCACCCCTGTTCTAGGCCCTAAAATCCAAGTCTCTTGTGTATATTCCAACCTTGATGCCATTTACCGGATGCTCTCATTCCCTTGAAATTCACATGGGAGGTTGACCTAGGTCCCCTTACTGATGAGGATTTGGGACATATCCTGAGTTCAGTTGACACCAGTCAGTGTTCATTAACAGCTGTGTCAATATGATCTGTGGGACCTTGCACTCTGGGCTTTGGCACATCCTCTGGGATTGTCCTGGTGTATTTGCTTTCTGGACCCATGTATGGGTATATATTAAGGTCACCGCTTCTATGCCCACAGGACAGATCCTAAGACTTCCTTGTTTGGTCTTGGTCTGGAGGATCAATACAACAAAGTTCTCTATAAATATAAATTTTGCCTTACTACCCTTGGCACAGTCATAATGGCCAGGATGTGGTTCATCTCAGATTACCCAAACCTCTTCAAATGTAGAGCCCTAGTTAATAAATAATGTCTCTAACCATGAAAGGTACCTGTACACCCACAGACTAGCCCTCCCAAAATATCATAAGACTTGGGACCGTTGGTGTAATCCTAGCTTTAGTATACACAGGGACCCCCCCTGCCAGTCTATAATGTTCTCACTCGCACTGGTTCCACATGTCTAGTTTCCGTGCTGATTCCCCACCTCTGTCCTTTGTATTGCTATACATGTTTCATATATAAATATTCCCAAGCCTTGTGTGTCCAGTGGGGTCAGTTTCCCTTCCTTTTTTCTGATCTTAATTTCTTGGTTAAATCTTATAAACTCTCAATAAAATATTACTTGACTTAAAGAAAATATATATTCCATTTACAGCCATATACTCTTGTTTAAATATAGCCATCACCATATCTACAGGCATTTAGCCATGCTGTGGCCAGATATTGATATTAATAAGAGAAAGAACAACCTGTACTGGCAGTAACAAGCACACCTCTATGGGGTGCGAGGGAAAATTAGCGGAGTTTAAGCTGCAAGAAGGATCTGAAAGGTTACATAAATCAATGAGGTCATTTACATAATTTCCAAGGCATTAGGGCTGGAAGTAAGAGGCTGAGGTTTTTAACTCAGGCTGCACCAATGTGTAAAGTCACTTTAATATGGAGGATAATAGAATTCGGCCCTAAGGCTGCTGTACCACATGAGAATTTTTAAAGGAAGGAACATATCAAAAAATACCAACAATGAAAGACTATACTCTCAAATTCTAGGGAAGCAAAAGTTATTTGAAATTTCCGTTACAAAAGATTCTGTTGTCACCCTGGTACTAAAATATGGGCGAAGGTTTATGGGGGTCACTTTTTTGCTGATCACTCCTAGTTATCAGCGGTTGACTGACTAACCAATATCACCAACACAGAAGACTTCTAAATATTTGGGTCAGGACGCAGAATGACAAAGTCTGTGACCAATATGACAACATGTGCAGCAGATGAGGGGCCCAAGGATTTAGGAAGACCACGGATGTCGTAACACAGGAAGCCTGCAGGTGCCAGGCACATTTTTAAACCTGTCTGTTTAAAAGTTAATCAGTAGCGACCGGTACGTTTGAAGTGAAATCATACCAATAGCATATTGTTAGAGCAGAATTGTTTTGTGGCCACATAAAACAATATTGTCCATCTACCTTTGTTAGCTCTTAGCACTTTACCTCCATTAGATAATTGCTCCCACAGCATTCGGTAATTTGGTGACTAATGTCGGGTACACACTTGAGTGACTGGCAATCGTGCCGATGTGCAGGGACACACTGGATATCGCATGATTGCTGGTACACATTACAGCAATGTAATGAAGGCGATCCGTCCGTTATTAATATACACAACGTTGCATGCGGTGACGTCCGGTTGGACATGCGGCACGGCCGACCAGTTGATATCACAAAGGACTGCGGGAGCGCACAAATCGGGCATACACACTGGGCAATATGCCCGAGTTGTCGTTCTGAATTTGCTCCAGTGTGTACCCAGATTGACTGTATCCAAGTTGCTAATTGTATTTATATACAGTAACACACTTGCACTGGACGCGTCAGTGCTGGGGAAATGACAGTCAGCCAGAGATAAACTTATGGGTTACTGCATGGACCTGGGACATTCTGCAGGATGAGAGGGAATTCATTTCTAAAATGGAAAAAATAAATGTGGATGTCTTCTTTAGGCTCTGACCAGGCATTATGAACGCAAGTCTATTGAAGATCACTAAAGGAAATCAGTTGATGCATAAAGGTGCAGATGACAATAGCTTGAGAGGTAACCAAATAATTTAATAGAATGTCAAATATCTAACACCTGTCTTTTCATATTCAATCAATTCTGATTGAAGTGTAAATGCCTTTTCAAAGTAACAGAACAATAGCACATGGAAAGCTCTCCAGAAGCTGACGCCCATTCCTACCTCTTTTGGACATTGATTTTTGCACGAAGTCCACATATTCTTTTCACTCTCGTCGGCCAAACACATTTTTCTGAAATAAAGAAAATACACTTTAACCAGTTGTTTAAGGTAAACTGATATCCAGCAGTTATTACAGCCGTGGACATTTCAGCACTCACACGTAGCAGAGAAACAAAACACCATCATACAAACTGCCTCACACTGCTGCAATGTTCCCAAGATAGACGGTCATAGATCCTGAGAGCCTAGAAATGAATGCGCCAACTCCCAAAAGGCGATCTGAATCTGACCTCCCATAACAAGCCATGTGATAAGACGTTCCGTGGTTTTCGTTCCGAGTGGCGGCTGGCCAGTGGACATTGTTATAGCAATTATGCCGTTGGACCAAAAGGACATTAGTTATACCAATATTGCGTGCAGACTGTCAGTCTGTCTGATTGTGTAATGTTGGCGTTTTAAGCAAAGTTCCAAAACATCAAAGAAACCAGACATCACAGTTTATAAACTATTATAAAAAAAAATAATAGACATAGTTAGGACTTAGACTAATTAGTAAAACACAGAAGAAAAAAAAAACATTAAATAAAACGGAATTATTGACACAGGAAGAAAAGGGTCTTATTTTTCTTCTTATGGGTGAGAAAATATTTTTGGGTTTAAAAAGACATCTAATGAGAAAAAGTACATTTCTGTTGACAGGCCCATAGACAATTAATAAGACTGTTTTTACTGCACTCATATAGAGCTCTGAAGAAACGCGGCAATAAACATGAGAGGAGGAAAGAGCAGGGAGGGCTCTACCTACATGCACTCAATGTAGAGGCTGCTGATCTTGCAGTGGCACTTGGTCCTGATCATCTGGACACATGGAGGGCAATCCCCTGGGTGGCATTGCAGACTACAACGATGAGGACAACCAGGTGGTCTAGGTTTCGAACATTCTTCTTCACATACAACACACTCTGGGCCACACTAGGAGGCAGAAACACAACAACAACTTATTTGCAAAACGCATAGCAATAAAAATAATTGCATTTATACTGAAGATCTCTTCTATGTTGTCATTATCCATTGACTGTATAACTGAGATTACTTCCCAAGCATGCAACTACCCAAATCAGAGACTCACCATCTTCCTCACTTACAGCACAAAGCCAAGCTGTACACTACAGATGTGTCCTCACACATCATTGCTGCAGGTGTGCCAGGTCCCATGCTACACTGCTAGTGCCCGGCCAGGGGAGTATCTATAATGGGTGCAGGGTGTGCAGGGAACATGGGGGGCCAGCTCCGCACACCCTGCACCCATAAAACTTACCTCTCCGGAGTCCCACGTCCGCTCCGGTGTCTGCGCCTGTAAAAACGACTGGAAAATGGCAGCCGCGGCCATTTTCCTGGTGACCTGTGCATACTCTAGTGGCCAGAGTCTATAAGTGCGACGCTGGCCGCACACAGCTCAGTGTGCAACCGGCTGCCGGATGGAGAGAGGGGGCCCCGTGTCAGAGACTGCACATGGGCCCCCTCCTCTCTAGAAACTCCCCTGTACCCGGCGCTTTTTTTTTTTTTTTACCAAGAATGCGCTGCAACTAGAGACAACTGTGCTGACTAATTTGATATGAGACATCTGTGTGTGACTGAGTCTCTGACCCTATAGATGAAGTGCTACGGTGCAGGGTTGCTGCTTTTTTCCATGTCAAGCTCCATTTTGCTACCTATACAGACTCAGTCGCACACATATCACTTTAGTCAGCATACTCTATTGGTGCGTCCTAGTACATTGCATCTAAAACACATTTTTGCCAAAAAAAACGCCTGGTGCAAGCAAAGTTGCACGAGACTTAGTGGCTCACTCACGCCAGGTATCTCGCACCACGTGGCGTATTGAGGCTGGACTTATGAGGACATATCTGTAGAAAAAAAACAAAAAAAACTTTTCTTATGGAAGAGAAAGGGGAAGGATGCTTTTAATTAGACAACACTCCCCATGCTTAAGTAAGCTCAAAGGAAATAGGGCAAAATGCATACATTCTGTACATGGTGAGGTAGCCAGACATAAGGGTACAGGTTTACAGTGCAAAAGCGTTTGGGTACTCCATCATCCCCTTCCTCTCCCACCTACATACACGTTTGATCAAGTAAGATGTTCCCAACTGCCCATTGTCATGGTTTGGGGAATGCCCGCTTAGCTGAATTTCTGACTGACTGCTCCCATAACCTCCATGCTGGAGATGCTGCAGCCGTCGGGAGCAGGTAAGTAACCACTGGGCAACCAGGGACGTTAGGTTGACATGACATCCATGTAGACATGATATGCTAATAATGCCAATATTCTCATGTCGACCTAACATACCCAGCCCTCACCCTCCCAGAAGAGTACTAGCATGTTAGATTACAAAAGATCCCAGCAAAACCCAATTCAGGATAATCCCCAACTACTACAGGATTGTACTCTATGGTAGGAGTGGAGAGCAGCAAACTGAATAAGAAAAAAAAAAGTCTTACCTTCCCTCTGTTACCATTTTCCTCTGTGACCTTATGGCATTCTCTGAAGCAAGTATGGTTGCCACAAGCAAGCAATCGGCCACATGGTCTTTTACATGAAAAAGGGCCAGCAGCATGACATGGCAAAGGACTCACCTACAGAGAAACAAAAACATCCTTCTCAGTTATGCATCAGCTTGTGAATAGTTTACAATACATAATAAAAAAGTACATTTAAAAAAATCCGTAAGCATATGGTTATTCACTCATGTGTTACCAGCAAGCACGGCCTCCTCACATACTACACTACAAGGTAAGCACGTAACCTCAGATACACTACAATGTAAGCAGGGTTTCCTCACATGCACTACAATATAAGCACAGTCTCCTCAGGTACTACACTACAAGGTAAGCACAGTCTCCTCAGATACACTACAAGGTAAGCACAGGGTAAGCACAGTCTCCTCAGATACACTACAAGGTAAGCACAGGGTAAGCACAGTCTCCTCAGATACACTACAAGGTAAGCACAGGGTAAGCACAGTCTCCTCAGATACACTACAAGGTAAGCACAGTCTCCTCAGATACACTACAAGGTAAGCACAGGGTAAGCACAGTCTCATCAGATACACTACAAGGTAAGCACAGGGTAAGCACAGTCTCCTCAGATACACTACAAGGTAAGCACAGTCTCCTCAGATACACTACAAGGTAAGCACAGTCTCCTCAGATACACTACAATATAAGCACAGTCTACTCAGATACATTACAAGGTAAGCACAGTCTACTCAGATACACTACAAGAAGTGGTGTAACTACAGCCCCCGCAGACCCCACGGTGGCTTGGGGTGCGGAGGCTTGTGGGGCGCAGCGGCTTGGGGGCTGCAGATTCTATGCGGACTTTCCGTCCGCATGAAATCTACTGAAAGCGTCCCTCCAAAAATCCGACGCCTAGGAGGAGACAGATGCTAGAGGTCCTGCTGGACCTTTAATGTCTGTTAGGCAAGCTCCGCCGCATTGGACCACCTCTCTGTGTGCCTGGCTGCCTCTGAAGAGAAGAAGCGCTCAGCCAAAGAGGAGCAGCATGAATCACCTGACTGACGTACACGGGTGGTGGGCTCAACTACAGGAGGTATTGCATAATGGGCACTGCTACAGGAGGCATTGCATAATGGGCACTGCTACAGGAGGCATTGCATAAGGGGCACTGCTACAGGGGGGCCTGCATAAGGGGCACTGCTACAGGGGGGCCTGCATAAGGGGCACTGCTACAGGGGGGCCTGCATAAGGGGCACTGCTACAGGGGGGCCTGCATAAGGGGCACTGCTACAGGGGGGCCTGCATAAGGGGCACAGCTACAGGGGCACTGCATAATAATGATAGATGTCTAAACAACTAGCGGGAGCACGCATCGCAGGTCATTTTAGACATTTTTCTAAACAATTTGCAAACGATTTATGAACAATTGAACGATATTGTTCAATCGCTCAATTTAATCGTCTAGTCTAGTAGATGGGCACCTTTATGCTTGCCTGCGTTGCACCAGCCTCTACCCTCGTCTCTCCAGCACCATCCACTCATCGCTCCATGTCCATCCATACACTCATCTCCCCTGTGTCTCATCATTATTCCCCACACCCATCACTCAGCTTCATTGTCTCTCAGCTTCAATCCCCAGCCTCAGGAGCTCATTCAGAGTCGGTCGTGAGCGCTGAGCACTCACAACCGACTCGATGTTGCCCCACAGCGCATGCGCACGACGGAGCCGGCTCCGTCGTGCGCATACGCGAGACCCGGCTAATGACGGGCGCTCCGTCATTAGGGGTCTCGTAGCAGACGGGGCGAGCTGTCGATGTTGAGTGACAGCTCGCCTCGTTTGCTGGGCGGGCCGGGGGCGTGCCCGGCCAAATGGAGGCGTTCCAGTCGGAATGCTTGCTGATTGCTGATGTCAATGGAGAACTTCCTGCTCAAACAGAGCAGGAAGCTCCCTGGGGCTTATGAGTGCCCAGACCCTACCCTAGAGTCTGGTCGTAAGCCCCGATGGTCGCGATGGTCTTGAACATCGCGTCCATCACCCATGTCGGTCATTAGAGCTGTGGGTGTTAACCCACAGCTTAACGATCGACAAGGAGGCGGCCGTTCAGGATGCAAGCGGCCGCCCTGATTCAGAGCGACCGCTTGTATCGAACGACCTCCTCTGAATGAGGCCCTCAGTCACTCTCAACTTTATTCTCCAGCCCCTGTGTATCCCAGCTTCATTTCCCAGCCCCTATGTCTCTCAACTTTATTCCCCAGCTCCTGTGTCTCTCAGCTTCATAGCCCTGTCCACATGTCTCTCAGCTTCATTTCTCAGCCCTCGACTCTCAGCTACATTCCCCAGCCCCTGTGTCTCCCATACCCCTTTTACACCAAAGTTCCGGGTCTGACCCGGGATTTGGAACACATTTCCAACCAGGATCAGACTCGGGACAGACCCCCTTTTACACTGCAGCGCCGACCCGCACCGTTCACACCGGAACCGGGTCAGCACTAACCCGGCTCTCCGGCGCAGGTGAGCAGCGCTTCTTACCTTCCCTCCCCTCCGCGACCCCGTTACTTTACTCCGAAACGGTAAGGAGGCACGGAGGGCAGGTGGGGTGCGCTGCTCCGTTCTGGTCAACCCGGCAATGGACGCATGGAGATTATTTCATCTCCAAGCGCCACTGAAGCCGGCCAATCGGGCAGCATGCAGCGCGACCCGGTTCACCATGATGTGGATCACGCCGTTTACACTGCAGGGTGACACGAGAATGACCCGTGCTCAACCCTGCAAACCAGCCGGGTCGGATCCCTGGGTCACTGGACCTGGGTTGATCAGTTTACACAGACAAAAATCCAGGGTTAATGCGTGTTCACGTCAGTGTAAAAGGGGTATCTGCTACATTCCCCAGCCCCCGTGTCTCTCAGCTTCATAGCCCAGCCCCTGTGACTCTCAGCTACATTCCCCAGCCCCTGTGACTCTCAGCTACAATCCCCAGCCCCTGTGACTCTCAGCTACAATCCCCAGCCCCTGTGACTCTCAGCTACAATCCCCATCCCCTGTGACTCTCAGCTACAATCCCCATCCCCTGTGACTCTCAGCTACAATCCCCAGCCCCTGTGAGTCTCAGCTACAATCCCCATCCCCTGTGACTCTCAGCTTCATCCCCCAGCCCTTGTGTCTCTCAGCTTCATCCCCCAGCCCTTGTGTCTCTATAGCCCAACTCAGCCACTACTTACCTGCTGCCTGCTGTTCCTCTTTCCTGGCATCTCGACCCCGGTTCCTCTATAATTCAGCGGTGCTACATCACGTCACGTGCGCTGCCCTGGGCTGCCGGCCAGCCTCTCTTTGCCTGTGCCCTGCAGTGCTTACAGCAGCGACAGGGGCAAGGGGGACACATGAATTGGGTTCTTGAGATTCCTGAGGGGATGGGGCCCCTCAGAATCTCGGGCCTAGTACAAGTGTTCCCTTTGTACCCCCCATCACAGATGCTGACTACAAGGTAAGCACTTACTCCTCGCATACATTAAAATGTAAGCAACGGACTTTGGCATACACTTCAAGCTGAACTACAAGGTAAGCTCTTCCTCCTTGCACACACTGAAAGGTGAGCGCAGCCTCTTGCATATACAAGGTAAGCACAGCCTCTTACATACACTATGAGGTAAACATGGCCTACACGCATACACTATGAGTTATGCATGGCCTCCTCACATACACTACGAAGGTAAGAATGGCCTCATTGCGTACACTATGAAGTAATAGTGTTCTTTCTGGCACCCTGCATCTATAACAACCCATGCAGTTCCTCTTTCCTGCCTGTGATATTGCTCTATGCTCTGGTGCCTCTTGCACACTCTGGTTTGTATCTCACCAATTTGTTACATCATCTGTGTGTGCTAAAAGCACCAGAGCAGAGATTGACACCCCAGGCAGGAAAGAGGAACTGCAAGGGTTGTGATAGGTGCAGGGTGCTAGAATAAAGGCTAAAGTAAACATGACCTCCTCGCAAACACTATGAGGTAAGAACTGCCTTCTCGCATACAATACATGGTGAGCTCGGCTTCCTTGCACAAACAATGCGGGAAGCACAGCCACCTTACGTACAATACAAGTTAATTGCAGGCTTCTCTCATACACTACAAAGTAAGCATATCCTTCTTGCATAACCTACAAGGTAAGCAAGGCCTCCTCGCATATACTACAAGTTGAGCATGGCCTACTCTACAAGGTGAGCCCGTCTTCCTTGTATGCACTAGATAAGTGGTTCCCAAACTGTGCGCCGCGGCTCCCTTGGGTGCCACAACGGCCTGTGGCCAAAAGTGGACGGCCAGTGTGGGGGTTTTTTTTGTGTGTAAAATATATATTTTTTGCATGAAGAGTAGAGGGGTTGGTGGTGTGGAGTAGAGCGTAGCGGCAGGGGGGGTTGTGATTAGTGGGGGGAGAGCTGTCACTGTGAAGCGACAGGCAGCAAATCCTGCGGATGCCTGTAGCTGAATGGGGTCCTACAACGCAGTGCATTGTGGGAGATCAGACAGGAAGTGTCTGATCTGAGGAATGATGCTGCAGAACGCAGCTGACGATCACAACTAAAAAGGTAAGTAAGGGGGGCAAAGGGAGAGACCTGGAGGAGGACAAAGAGAGACATATAGGGGCAAAGGGAGAGACATGAAGGAGGACAAAGGGAGAAACATGGAGGGGGCAATAGTAAAGAGACTGAGGGGGCAATAGGAGAGAGACGGAGGGGGCAATAGGAGAGATGAAGGGGGCAATGGGTAACAATAGCACAGTTTTCTTCTTCTTTAAATATTTATTACGTTATTCTGACCCAACTTCTTAAAAAACGGGACTGTTCAGTAATTATTTTGGCTTAAGGGAGCCTTGAGAGAATTATGGAGACCCTAAGGGTGCCTCAAACTGAGAAAGTGTGGAAACCACTGCACTAGATGGTAGGTATGGCCTTCTCTTGTATACAGTTCTAGGAAACCATGGTCCCCTCACCAGAGATACAGATGTGTCCACAAACATCTATCCTCCGTACGTAACAAGTCGCGCTACACAACGCGGCAGCTCCGTGTGACTTTTTACCTTCAAATGCATATTATTTGCACAGCAATGCAAACAGGTAGCACAAGCAGCATGCCTATGTTGTGTGTGCAACTGCGGGTGTATCTGCATGTGAAATGCTACGTTACAGCCGCTGACACTGTAACGCAGCATTTCGCATGCAGATACACCCGCTGTCGCACTCAGAACATAGGCATGCTGCTTATCATTTAAATCAGCAGAAGCTGCTTGTGTTACCTAATTGCATCACTGTACGAATATGAGGATGCATTCTAAGGTAAATAGTTGCATGAAAAGACTCTCGGCGCTATAAAGTCAGGCCACAGCACGGCGCCACTAGAAAGACTGTTTAATGCACAAGGAGGCTAGATGTGTAAGGTCAAATCTGTAAGCATTGCTTAATACTGTACAAGTAAGCACTACATCTTCTAAGTAAGAAAGCCAGGCATGTCAAACATGCAGCCCGTAACCCGCATGTGGCCCAAATAAACATTTTATGCGGCCCGACTGTGTGGGCCCAAATACAAATATCATGCGGCACAAACCCCTGCCGCAATCGGAACTCAGCCCCGTTCGGGTAGGGTTTACTGTATTTAAAACTGGGAACGCTGGTCTCTGAATCTATCAGAGACTAAAGAAGCCTCTGATCGCTTCAGAGGCCAGCATTCCCAGTGATGAAGTTCGCATGACCTCACCCGCATTGAGAGGAGCCTGCTGGATCTAGTTAGTTCCAGTCAGCGGCAGCATCTAAGTGGGAGCGGTGCCCAGCGGCCAGCGTGAAGAGAGTTAAGTAAGAGAGAGGTAAGTACTGCAGTGGGGCCTGTTCTACACTGGGAGGAGGCACAGCATAAGGGGCATTACTGGGGGCACAGCATAATGGGCACTACTGGGGGCACTGCATAATGGGCACTACTAGGGGCATTACGGGGGACACTGCATAAAGGGCACTACTGTGGGCACACATAAGGGGCACTACTAGGGGTATTACTGGGGCACTGCATAATGGGCACTACTGGAGGCACTGCATAAGGGGCTCTAATACAGGGGCATTGCATAAGGGGCTCTAATACAGGGAGCCTTGCATAATGGGCACAACTATAGTGGCATTGCATAAGGAACTATTATACAGGGGACATTGCATAATGGGCACAACTACAGTGGCATTGCATAAGGAGTTCTTATACAGGGGCATTACATAATGGGCACAACTACAGTGGCATTGCATAAGGAGCTCTTATACAGGGGCATTGCATAATGGGCACAACTATAGTGGCATTGCATAAGGGTCTCTAATACAGGGGCATTACATAATGGGCACAACTACAGTGGCATTGCATAAGGAGCTCTTATACAGGGGCATTGCATAATGGGCACAACTATAGTGGCATTGCATAAGGGTCTCTAATACAGAGGGGCATTGCATAAGGGGCACTGCATTAGTTTTTATTAATAATAAACCTTTCAAAATTGCATATAAGACTTTTTTTGGGGGGGGCCCACACACTCTTAGACCTTGAATATTCGGCCTGGTTGGTATTTTGAGTTTGGCATTGCTGTTAAGCAGTTATAGAGAAAGTCTTTTGTGCCACTGTAGAGATAATTTTAGAATGTTATTTTGTTATTCATCCTCCCTCTTGGATGAACCTTTTATATAAAACATGAAAAGCATACTGTACTGCTTTTTAACGGTCATACATGATAGAACAGAGGGTTCTAACTGTCTTTACAACTATTCCTGGAATTCAAACATCCATTTCAAACAAAGGAATATTTCTTGTACTGCGTAAGCATACTGAGATGTATTCCAAATGGTCATTTGATCCATTACTATGAATAACTAAATATACTATTAACAATCACTTATCTGATTAATGTACGTGCCGGTGAAAACTGGTTACAAAATCTTGAATGCACAATAAATATAGGTTTAACCAGAACAATGTGTAAAATGCCAAAAAAAAAATTGTGTCACATATATACGGACTGATAAATATTATCATATGACACAACTGACTAATTAATAATAAGGAGATTTATGTTCTTACCTGTTAAATCCTTTTCTTGGAATCCATAGGGAACACAAGCTTTACACTGGGTATAGGTGGATGAGCTTGAGTTTGGGCACCAAACAGTTTTTCTCCAAAGCAGCCCAGGATCCCTCAATCCTATACCCTGCCATTAGCCTCCAGCCTCAGGGACCAGTTAAGTTAACAAGTCCCAGTCGAGGAGCAAGAGGAAAGAGAAGGAAGACCGGCACACACTCCGTTCAAACACACAGTGTAGGTGAAAAGGGGAACCAGTAACAGTGCAATACCACCGCAAGTCAGTTGTGTCAGGGTGGGCGCCCTGTTTCCCTATGAATTACAAGAAAGGGATTTAACAGGTAAGAACATAATTCTCCTTTTCTCTCTCATCCATAGGGATCACAGGACGTACCAAAGCTGTCCCTCTAAGAGAGGGGATGCTCCGAAGCTGCGCTGAGAACCCTTCACCCAAAAGCCGCATTAGCGGAGGCGAAGATGTCAAAGGAATAGAACCTGAGGAACGTATGGGCTGAACATGTGGGTGCTTTATAAAGCTGCTCTGCATAGGTGCCATGTCTAGCTGTCCAAGAAGTGCCCACTTGCACCATGGCCACAACATAAGCCTGGCAGATAGTCAAACAGAGGCATCTGGCCAGCCTCATTTGTGAAAGTCATACAGGACAAAGATGAATTCAGTCATACGGAAATCTATTGTCCTGTCTACATAAATCTGGAGGGCCCTCACTACATCCAAGGAGGCCAGCTCCTGAGAAGAGTCCGGTACTTGGAATGAAGGGACCACAATCTCCTGGTTGATGCGAAACCTGGAAACTAAAATAGGGAGGTAGTCCAACCGTGTCCGAAGAATAGACCGGTCCGAGTGAAAAATAAGAAAAAGGGGAGAGACAAGACAATGTGCTCAAGTCAGAAACCCCACGAGCCAATGCAATGGTGAGGAGTAAGACAGTCTTCCATGTAAGCCAACGAATGTCTACTGTGTCCATGGGCACAAAGGGAGATGACTGTAGAGCCTGAAGAACCAAAGATAAGTTCCACGGAGCCACCAGGAGAACAAACTGGGGTTGTATATGGAGTACACCCTGTAGGAAAGGCCGTACAATAGGCAACAGCGCAATCTGTCTCTGGAAGAGGACAGAAAGGGCTGAAACCTGTACCTTTAATGAAGCAGGATGGGGGCCCAAATCCAGACCGGCCTGTAAGAAATACAGGACTCGCAATAGCCGGAAAGATCATGAGTTGAAGCCTCGAGGCGAACACCAGTCAAGTTCTCCAAACTGTGATAAATCCCGGCTTCAGAGCATTAAGCACAGTACAAATGACCGGCTGTAAGAACCCCTTAGCTTTCAGGACGGATGTATCAAGAGTTCTCCCTTCAAAGCAAGACGGGCCAGATCCAGATGGAAACTATGGCCCTAAGACAGTAAATTTGGCTAGAGAGGTAGACGCAACAGAGAGTCTATGGAGAGACCCAAAAGATCTGCGCACCAAGCTCTTTGCTGCCAATCCGGAACCACAAAGATCATGGTGGCGCCCTTCAACTTTAATTGGCGGAGGATCTGAAGAATCATTGAGATTGGAGGCAAGATATACATGAGTGTGAAAGTCCATTGAACAGCACCTGTCAGAAGAGCTCCCGAATCCCTGGTATATGAGCAGTATCTCGGCAGTTTGTGGTTGTGACGAGATGCTATCATGTAGAGGTGTGGCAGGCCCCAGCTCAGAACCGGGAGCTGAGAGACGTCTGGGTGTAGAGCCCACTCACCCAAATGAACATCCTGGCAGCTGAAAGTCCGCCTCCCAATTTTGGAAAGGGATGTAGACCTCTGACAGAGACGGAAGATGCCGTTCTACCCACTGAAGAATACGACTCACCTTCTTCATGGCGCCACCATTGCGAGTGTCGCCCTGATTTACGTAGGCAACGGCTGTCCTGTTGTCTAACTGCACCTTGACAGGCCGATGCTGGAGGAGGGGCTGTGCTAGGCAAAGAGCTCTGAAAATGCTCTGAGCTCCAGTATATTGAGGGGTTGCTGGCTCTCCTGAGTCGTCTGCCAACCCAGAAATGTCTGATGACAAGTTACCGCCCCCCACCCTGGTGGTGAGCAAGACCAAGTCCTGGATCCAAAAGGGCCTGCACCTTGTCCTGGTGGAGCCACCACAAGAGGGGGTGACAGAGAGAATTATTGTCTGAGACTTGAGATGTAAGTGGAATTTGTTGCACTGGGCCAGAATCTCCATTTGTAAAGGATGAGAGTGAAACTGGGCATACGCCACCATATCTCAAGGTGGAGACCAGAGATCCCAGGACTGATCCTTGGCCTTGCTCTACAGACAATAGGAGCAAAAATTTGTAGTTTGTGGCCTTAGAAGGAAGGAAAGCTACCATAGCCACAATCTTGTCCATTAAGGTATTTAAGGTATTAGAAATTTACCAAAAAGGGAAGATCATCAAAGGACTTCTTAGAGTCTGCGCTGGCGCACAAGGTACTTAGCCAACACCTTAGAGGTTAGGATATCCATGTCAATGGCCCCCTCCCAAAGATAGGAGCTTGCTTCCCCGACATGGTCTACCAGAGAAAACAATTCAGTTTTGTGGGTCCCCATACAGAGACCCTCCTCCACAGCATTTGCCCATCTTCCAATTGACGCAAGGGATGGACGTGTAATAGCACCCGTGCTGGAGTAAATCACCTTAAGAAAAATATCCAGCTTCCTATCCATCCCATCCTTAAGGGAGGACATATTAGGGATAGGAAGGGTGGTGGATTTGACCAGTCGGTCAATGGGAGCATCTACTGGAGGAGGAAACTCCCATTTTGCCTTATACGCAGCTGGCAGCAGATAAAAAGCAGCAATGCGCTTAGAGACTTGGAAGCGCTTGTTAGAGTGAGCCCATGTCTCTACAAAGAGGTCTTCAAATTGAGCAGAAGGAGGGAACTCAGCAGCCACTTTCTGAATGATGTTTAAATACCAGGCATCTGACTTTGCTTCGAGTCCTTGATCAAGAGTGCAGACTTAACTGCCTTTAATAGGGACTCAACATCCACTTGCCCACTTGTGGTAGGGAGTCCTACAGGATTGAGGAGGTCTCACCATCCGAGGTAATGGAAACATTATCCTCGTGATTGGCGGAGAATTAGAAATCAGAGAAGGGTATAGAGCTGTCCCTTCTGGTAGGCATGCGCTTGGACGGCAGGTCCTTGTCTAGCATCTGGAGAGATGCTGACACCTGCGCCAAACCCTGCAACGACTGACTGTCTAGCCACCTTGCCTATGCGAGTAGAACTATCCTCGAGCACCCGCACACTCGCCTGAACAGCCGCAGCTCGGTACGCCCCTGTCCGTCGCCCCTGCACCAGCTGCAGAGGAGTCCCGCCAGTCCAGGTAGCCGCTAGCACCATCAGCAAACGGCATCCTTGTCCTGGACCGCGGAAGTGCTCCTCTCCCCCGGCACCACCGCCTGCCAACAACCTCCACTCTGGTCCTCCCGCCCAGCACAAGGCGGCACACCTCAACACAGCCACCGCCGTCCACAGGACACCACCAGCGGCCATGCACAGAATGCCACTCAACCCCGCCCAAGGGGAAACCCCACGCCCCTCCGTGTTGCAGACCAGCATCACCCACACGGCTCCGGCACCGCCCACCTCTACAAGGAAAAGACATTTTGCTCACACCCCACCTGCAACGCCGCTACCACAGGCAACCTACCGGTAGGCAAGTTGCATGCATGCCACTCTGAGCGGGACAGCGTTTCACACGCCCAAGTCACCACACCACCTATTCCACGGCTACCAAGACTGTAGACCAAAGGTCTAGCAGGCAAGACGTGCCGGTCCTGAACCGCACGGTTAGGAGCCCCCTAAAAGGGTCCACCAACCTTCCCACCGAGCCAGCCAGCCATTACCACCCCTCCCCCCCAGGGACCAATCCAGCGCAGCATTGTGCCTCTGCAATAAACGTTTTGGCCCCACACCACTGTGTAATTTCTTTATTTCCACACAAACACCGCATCACACCCACACCCCCCTACCCTGCACATCCAGAAAGCGCACCTGACCAACCCCCTTCTTTCACTCTGCTCCCCAATGTGTACGGCTGCGGCTGCAGCTCTGGTGTGCGCTGTGGAGCCCGGCCACGGTCACTGACTCAGGGCCTGATTCAGAGCCAGACGCTCTGACCAGAGCGCTCGCTCTGAATCAGGGCCCTCCTACCTCTTTATGGAGCGGCCTCATGGACGCTCACATAGCTGCGGGTTACCACCCACAGCTATAGCGAGCGTCCATGATGATGGTCGCGATGGTAATCGGGCTTGCGACGAGACCCTGCGGTAGGGTCTCGCTGCCGCAAGCCCTGGAGTGATTTTGGCTCTATCAGAGCCAAAATCACTCCCACTGACATCACTACTGATGTCAGTGGGGCCGGACTCAGACGGAAGGGGTTCCCATGGGAACGCCTACATCTGGCAGCCACGCCGCCGGCACACCCACCAAAGGGAGGCGTGCTGTCAGTCACCATCGACAGCACGCCCCCTTTGGAGCGAGACCCGAAGCGACAGCTTGGCTGTCGCTATGCGGGTCTCGCGCATGCGCACGACGGAGCTCCCTCCGTCGTGCGCATGCGGGCACCATCGACCCGCTTGCGAGCGTCCTACGCTCGCGAGCGGGTCTGAATTAGGCCCTCAGTCACCAGTGCTGCAGCTGCCAGGGATCGTCAGAGTGGCCGTAATGGTGTCCTATAGGATGCTGACTCACTGCCTGCTCAATAAAATAAACTATGTTGAGGCTGCTTAAATGCAGCCCCGTAAAACAGTGCCCGCACCATGCAGACACCAAACGAAAAACTAGTCCCTGAGGCTGGGGGCGGGGTATAGGGGAGAGGAAGCCTAGGCTGCTGGGAAAAGAAACTTAACTGTTTGATGCCCAAACTCCAGCTCATCCACCTATGCCCAGTGTAAAGTCTGTGTACCCCCTTATGGATGAGAGAGAAAACTAAAGATGTAATAAAACAAAAGCACTTACTTTCACAAGTACTGTTACACAAACTGATTTTTAAAGAACTATAGATAATTAATTTTTACTTTTTGACTATACAGAGACGCAGACGTAATCGCATTAATTAAATAAAGAGGTTTCAAAATCATCATTAGTATTAAGAGTAATACCATAGCACAATTAATACTATACCACTATAAATTAATATTATGTAATAATCCACAACAATTTACACCAAACGTCACAACGCCGGTTTCAGTTAGCCGCAGTAATTTAAAGCGTGAGGAAAAGGGTGGTAGTATCTGACCTTTACGCTCAGAGCTATTCAATTACAACCCCTTTTCCTTGCGCAGAGAAGTACCCGGAGATACGGGTTAACGTGTTCGCTGCATATGTGATAAGGGCACTCACCGCGGAAATCTGCATTTAGGTCAGCCTGCGGGCTTATTGTGGGCTGTAACTGAATAGCCTCAACCGTCAAAATAGCCCGTGGTTAATTACCGCAGCTAATTAAATGTGGCTCACTGTGTGTTTATTGCTAATGATAATATTCTCTCTTTCTATACAGCCTCATCTTATTCTGTATCAGAAAATCGTATTTACCACAAGCCTTTCTCATAGAATGCAGCCTCATTTAATCAACTACAGCTTTGTTCCTCTAGAAAGCTATTAACTGTAGCTGTCTACATTCTCTTCAGCTGTAAGTGGACCTGCCAACTAGACACGATGGAGGCAGCCATTTTGTTGCTTGGACTAGTGGCCCTGATTTAGTGCCGGACTCTGAATCAGGGCGCTTTTTTTTTTCTTTTGGAGCGGCCTCCTGGCCACTCGCACAGCTATTGCAAGCGGCCAGGATGATGGTCGCGATGGTCAGTACCATCGTGACCATCGGGCTTGCGACAAGACCCTTGTGGTTGGGGCTTGCGGCCACGAGACCGAGAGCTTCTGGCTCTAATAGAGCCCGAAGCTCTCCCACTGACATCACTGGTTGTGTCAGTGGGGCGCCCACAAACGGCAGGCATTCATATGGGAATGCCTCCGTTTGTGAAGCCACCCCCACGCCACGCCTCCAAAACGGTGCGAGCTGTCGATCAAAATCGACAAGCGCCCCCTTTTGGTGCGAGCGACGGAGCGCCCGTCGCTAGCCGGGTCCCGCGCATGCGCACGTCGGAGCCGGCTCCGGCGTGCGCAGTGGCCTAACATCGACCTGCTTGCGAGCGCATAGTGCTTGCGAGCGGGTCTGAATCAGGCCCAGTGTTCAATATAGCAATTTGCTAAGATGCTGCAATATCACTGAGGCACTGGCCTGATTTATATAATTGGATTGATGAGCTACATTGCTATAAACATTAAATCAGACTTGTGATGGAACATATCTAGGATCCGTGTTTATAGAGTTCAACTGTTCATAATATTTATGTTTATTACCACCCAGATATTTTATATTCAAGATGGCGCCAACCTTAGAAGAACAAGGGGGGGTGGCAAATAGATATACAATATACACACATTTCAATATTTTGACTATGTAACATTGCCGACTTAATGATATTATGCAGTTAAGTGGTAAACAGGTCAAATGCTTTTGATGAAAGGTCCACTTTAAGCTTGCTAGGGAGATTCTGCATTGGTGGACCGTAATGAATTAGCATCCGTATTGCCTTATATAGCAATTTAAGTTTTATGTGAAAAGTGTAATGCTTACCTCATGTTTGCCAAGACATTCCCTGGGGATAAAATAATAAAAATAAATTAGGCATGTATAACTAGGCCTTTATATAAAAATGGATTCATTAATAATAATAAGCATGATCTCCAGCAATGAAGGGCAAGTATATAATTCTGATAAGTGATCCCTGATCCTAGCACATTTCCTTTGGGGTGAACGAACACTAAGGGCCTGATTCAGACCCACTCGCCAGTCTGCGTTCGCATGTAGCCTGCCGATGTTTGCAATCTGTGCATGCATATACGCGTACTAGTCCATGTGATCGGGAAGCGTTCGCTCGCTGAGCACAGACAGCTCGCTAGAATTAGTGACAGGATAGCGGTTTATGGGTGGTGACAGGGTATGGTCGTCGGAAACGGGGGAGTGGTGGTGTGAACGCAGGTGTGCCTGAGCGTCTTAACGCCGTTTCAGAGGCGTGCATAATTAAGACGCAGTATCATCGTACACGTCACATGGTTGTTTTACACACAAGCACTCGCAGTGCTTGCGGCACGGTATGGTCTACCACAAGTGCTGCGTTCGCTTCCGATGGTACTCGATGTTACCGATGGTTGCATTCACATCCTGGAGATGACGTGCATAACTGGGCGACTTAAGACAGGCTGGTGGGCATCTGCATACACACCACGATCGCACATCAAGACATAGTGGGCATGGTAATGCCTTGCCGTGCGATCACGGATTTGCATACTTTTGCTGCGTGCAAACGCATCTAGCGAGCGGCTCAGAATCGAGCCCTAAGATCAAAGTAGAGTAATAAATAATGTAGTGCGCCACTTATGGTTGAGGCTGCTCCTAAGAGAAATTGCCAATTCTCTTTTTTAGCTGAAAACAGCTACAAACACAACATCTAATTTAATTGGAGCGCCAATACTAAAAAGCTAAATACAACTCATGGTTTTTGTACAAATAAATGTAATATCCATTAATAATTACATAACATGTAGAATATAAAGTTAAAAAAGCCTTCAATCAAAAGGACATAAATATGGACATGATATTTTTCAGCAATAACTGTGCAAAATCAACTCTCACGGATGAATATCCAATATAATATGGTTAATTAGAGCAGCTGACTTGATACAAATGTATCACTAGAAAAAATATTCCAGCAAACCTACAAAAGTCACTGGTAGGTGTGTACTTGCGTTGGCCCAGAACGTATAAATGGGAGCTTGGGAAGATGTAGAGTGACTTGCTGCTGTGCTCCTGGTCGTGTAGGACAGAAGAAATGACCTGACTGCAGCTCCACTTCCAGCTATTCTCCCCGTCCGTACTGTCCTTAGCTCACTGCAAACTTACATTCCCCGCACTGGTCAGTGCTGAAGGGTACTCACATAAGTCCAGAGACTTGCGGTTGGCCGCTGTAAGATGCAATTGGGGCAGCTGCTCAGTCACTGCTGTGTCTTGGTTGTGAGCAAAATAAGATGCAGTAGCCAGCAATTGTTAATTTGATAAATCTTCCTACTTTTAAGGGATGACTGGGGGGGGGGGGGTGTCATCCCTCAGATGTAGGAGATGATCACTTAATGCATCTAACATGGCAGGAATTGTGTAAGAGGGCCACACGTTACCCACTGCTGGCGCATAGTATCGCTATCTCACAGCTAGGTAATGTTGTGGGTATAAAATAAATGTACATTAGGAAATATACATGTGTGATTATTTTTTATTGATATTCATTATGTAGACATTAACACGCCCTCTACATTATCATATATATATCTCATTAGAATGGTTTTAAAGCATGGATTGTGCAATTACATGACGGGAGACACTTCATAATGACAGGAATCTGGCATGCATGTAAATAGATTTACCGTACAGAGCAGCACATACTTGTGGTAACATGGAAATACAGTTGAACTAGAAAAAATACATTAAACTGCTCATTTAATTAAGTCTAGTGGCAGATGGGCTAATCTAAATCTCAGTACAGCGGACCCTTCCCTCATCAAATTCATCCATATATAGTCCTTTGTATATTAATAATACGCATTTAAAAGTCATTTGAGCTTACAACCTACTTCACCTTCCTGTATTGTGACCCAGACAATGACTGATACAACATGATCAATTAGATCCCACAATAGAACCAAATATTGCTGATGTACAAGCCTTCTTGGTATTTGTTTTTTTTTGTTTTTAGAGAACTGCAAAACTTCAACTAGAAGCTGCCTTATATAATGAGAGTTACAGTACTAATAGCATTCACAGACACACATGTAACAGCTCTTCTTTAAACTTCATTTCAATTATCTTTCTCCAGAAACTTTTTCATGAATATTTGGGACTATTAATAGCTGTTTTGGGAACGATACTAGTACTGTAATATTTTACATTCAGTGATCCCTTAAGTCTATACAATATATCAGATTGTAATGGGAAAGGAGGTGGACAGCTGCTGGTAGTGAATAAGGATCAGCTCAGCTACTGGCTGGACAGCAGCAGCTCTTAAATTGAGCAAAGACTGAAACTGTCATCAGTATAACTTTGTATTGTAAAAACTATAAAATCACAGACAGAACAAGCTGGATTGGATATTTGGTGTGGTTTAACACCCATGATCTGCGCAGGACATGCTGAATCGCAACACACTAATCGGGTACTCTTTAGTGGCTTACAATGGATAAAGTGCAATCTGGTTAGATGTGACCAGCAAGATCGATGTGCTGAGTGACAGGTGCTCAAACAGTGCGTCTCACAAAAATATTCTCCAACAGTAAACTTACAGTAGCATTATTTCCTAACTTTGCTTAAATGTCTATAACTAAAAAGAAAAATAAACCTAAGTACCAATTAAAAATTATATATTTTAAGTTACATTTTTTTATTTTGATTGTTCAACAAGGTAATAATTATTATCATCATCATTTATATGGCACCACAAGTGTTCCTGCAGTGCCTTACAAGTACATTAAAAAATAAGTGAACAAGAAACCAGTGACTTACAGTACAATACAATGCAGGACAAGGTTTATATACATTGCTGCATTAGTGATCATAATACTCAAAAAAATAAGCAGCAGGCAGTCAGCAACCAAGTGTTAGTGTGCCCTAGTGGGGAGTAAGGAGTAGATGAATGTAGAGTAAGAGGAAGCACATGAGGGGAGAGGGCCCTGCTTATGAAAGCTTACATTCTAAAGGGGAGGGGCAGACAAACATACGTGACACAGACGGGGTAGGCAGGGAGGACGGAGCATGTAGCAGCGGGTTAGGTCGAGGGCTGGAAGGCCTTGATGAAGTAGTGGGCTTGAGAGTCCATTTGAAGATTAGTAGAGAGGTGGAGAGTCTGATAGCGAGAGGGACAGAGTTCTGGAGGTAGGGAGCAGCACGTGCAAAATTTTGGAGATGGGAGTGGGAGGAAGTAATCAGATGACAGGAGAGACGACGTGCATTTGTTGAGTGAAGCTGGCGGGAGTGTGAAGGGAGAGGGGGTCAGAAATGTAAATGGGAGAGGATTGGGTTAGGGCTTTGTAAGTGAGTGTAAGAACCTTGAAAAGGGTTCTGAAGGGGAATGAGAGCCAGTGAAGGGCTAGTAAGAGAGGGGAGGGAGATGTAGACCGTTTGGATAGAAAGAGGAGCCGAGCAGCAGCATTGAGGACAGACTGGAGAGGAGAGAGATGGGATTTGGGGAGGCCAGATAGGAGGTGGTAACAGTAGTCCAATCGGGGAGATGACCAGTGAGTGGATGAGGGTTTTAGTAGCATCTTGGGTGAGAAAAAGTCTGATCCTGGAAATATTTTTGAGATGGAAATGGCAGGACTGCAAGAGGCGCTGAATGCGTGGTTTGAAGGAGAGGGAGGAGTCCAGGATCACTCCAAGACAGCGCACTTTGGGGCTAGAGGAGATTGTTGTGTCGTCAACAGAGAAGACATAGAAGGAGCGATCAGAGAGGTAGGAGGACAGCCAAAAGAGGACAGTATCACTTAGACCAAGGAATTGAAGGATTTGCAGGAGGAGTGGGTGGTCCACAGTGTTAAAAGTAGCAGAGAGGTCAAGGAGAAGAAGCGGAGAGTAGTTGCATTTGGATTTGGCAGCAAGGAGATCACTGCTGACTTTCGTAAGGGCAGTTTCAGTGGAGTGGACACAACCGAAGCCAGACTGACATGGGTCGAGGAGGGAGTGGGAGGAAAGAAAGGCGGTTGTAAACAATATGCTCATGGAGTTTGGAGGCAAAAGGGAGGAGAGAGATAGGTCTGTAGCTAGAGAGAGTGTTTGTAAAACTGAACAATCAAAAAGAGATAACAAAAGCAGGTTAAAGTGTTATGTGGGCAGGTATAAAACAGTATAACTAGAGCATTAACAATTCCAGAGTAAAAGGATAAATATTACCAATTTAATAGTAAAGTTGAGAAAGGAAAAAACTGACTTTAAATAAAAAAAAAAAAAAAAAAAAAAGGGGTGGGGGGTGTAAAAATACAGGATCAAATATTCTATCAGTAGGAAGCTGTCCTATTTAATTAACAAGGCTACCAATGGATTCAGGAAGTATCATAATATTATATTTTTTATGTCTAGGAGTAAAAGCAAAAGGTCTTACTGATTTTAGTTCAGCTTAGCATATTTGAGAATTGTTAGTAAATAACTCTGATTTATTTTATTTTTTTAAATCCCAGCTGTAAATATTTATTTTATTACTTGGCGTATCCATGTAAAAGTTATACTTTGTGTCAAAGCCAGTGATCAATAAAAGCAGAAGGGAACAGAATGCGTCTGTTACCATTAAACCACAGATCAGAGTCATGTTCTGCTTGTCACAGAGAGACAGCCAGACATCTCATCATCATAAAACATCCTCCTTAACAGGAAGCAATAAAAACATGCGAAGGATATTAATGTAACATGAACCCCGTCTCCTAAAAACAGTCCCCAATGTGTAGCATAATTGAAAGAACATGCAAAAAAGTCAGACACTTGTCTGCAACAATGGCAGAATTAATGAGAGTAGCAGCCTTTTCTTGGAAAACAATAGCGCTGTCTCGGTGACAGCATGTTAAACTGCTTAATTTCCAATGAAGTGACATGCATGATAATCTTTTGTGCCAGTTTAAATGTAAGTTGTTGGATACATTAAGTAGAATACTAATATACATATAATTTTCAAATGAAGTACTTTTGGAATGTTGTTCAAATAACGGGAATTAGTTATCTTTACAATACAGGAGTATCATTCTGTGGTCAGCAAAACTTGTCTGACTTATGAAGATCCCCTCATCTACCTAACCAATAACTTCACCTGCATTGTATGGTATGTACAAACCAACAATAAAATCCAGGTTTAATTACACTTATACAGCTACATATACGCTGATCTTGTACGCCCATCAGGAAGTAGTGTACAAGTGCCAGTAGTACTTACGTTGGTATGGGGACTTTACACGGAGGGCAGGGCAACGCGGTCTGGATAAAAGCAGGCTCACTAGGCTTTTCCCACGGGCCGGCTGGCTGGGGCTGAAATAATAAAAATTCATGTTCTAAATGATTTTATTCACATCTACTTGTTTTAAAAGGTAACAATATAAAAAAAAGTTTCAAAAACAGTGGTTTCCCCCAGACTCAATAGATTCTGGAATTAAATTTACCATTGAATGTGGTTGTGTACTGGACATTATACTATCGTTCACTCAAGACCTAAATTATTTAATTAAATCTAATACATTTATTATTTAAGAAAACCTAAAAACAAAAAAAACTGTTGCAGCTCTAACAACCAGGACTCTCTCTACTTCTTCTACCAGTCTGTAAATGTCAGGTAACATGCATACATAGGATACCGTTTGTATTCTCCTTATTAGTACCATGCTGTACACTCTACACATAAAAACCATTAATGATATGGAAAAAAACATGAAATAATAATAATAATAATGGCTGTATAGTGTCAAATAAAGAAAATAGAAAACAAATAGAAAAAAATATTATAAAAAAAAAATACAGCTGCCTATATTTTTCATTGAATAAAAAAAAAAAAAAAACATTTTTGAGAAAAAACCCAGCCTGTTAATGTTGATAAGGAATACTTCAATTCACAGCAAGCCATGTTGCTAAAAAGGCTGCACATGCGCAGAAGGACCTCCGGGTCATAAACACGGAACTCTTCTCATCGCAAGGGACAGCTCTTTTCAGAGCTGTCCTTTGCGATGTCTCTTTTCAGAGCTGTCTTTTCAGAGCTGTCCTTTTTCTGCAAAGAGCTGTCCTTTGCCATTCTAAATGCAATTGTAAATGCATACCAGCGTTATTAACGTTAGTGTGCGTGCAATTAGTACGGGATATATCACATCCAGAATGCAATGTTTGATACATCCCGTCCTAAATCCTGGGTATTACCAGATTCTGACCACGCCACATCATGTAATCCATCTCTCCTACTGCAGCTGGGCCTGGGAACGGAACTAACAATGCGATCGCTGATAGAAGGGCCAGGAGGAGGACTTCGCTACCACTATGCGACTAAGGTAAGTGGAAGGGGAGAACATGGAGGTGGGGGAGAATAATAGCAGGGATGACTGGGAGGATGGATAGCAGTCAGGGTGTGGGTGTTGGGGGCGGAGAGTAGCAGGGTGTACGGAGGGGGAGAATAGCAGGGTGTTAGGTTAGCAGCAAGGACGGGGGCAGTAAATAGATAGCAAAGAGGATGGGGACAGTGGACTCTATAGCAGAGAGGAGGGGCGCGGGGGATTTGATAGCAGAGAGGAAAGGCGCAGGGGGTAGATAGCAGAGAGGAAGGGAGGGGATAGTAGAGAGGACGGGGACAGGGGACTCGATATAGAGGACGGGCGCGGGGGATTTGATAGCAGAAAGGAAAGGGGGGGATAGCAGGGAGGACAGGGGACTCAATAGCAGAAAGGAGGGGCGCAGGAGATGGGTAGCAGAGAGGAAAATCCTATCCAAAAATAAACTGCATTACTATTTTGTTATCAACAAATAAAAATGTATTATTTAAAACATTTTTCTTTTTTTTTTCTTTTACTCAAAATAACAGGATCATGAAATTGGGCGCTGGTAATCCCGAAATCCCCAGATAAAAAAATAAATAAAAAGGGATTTTGGCACTGGGATTCCTAACTAACAGGTACTGTCAAGCTGCTCAGCATGAGCCATGACCTTATTTCATTTTACCACCTAAATGTTTTGCCAAATTACACTGATCCGAGCAAAAGGAACAGCATGTGTTTGGCATTAGAGATTTGTGACAGCCTGCCTCATTGCCTGATCTCTGTAATATTTTAAGACCGGAGCTGACGTATTAAGCAAAAAAAAAAATTAAAAAACATCAAAAGACAAGCTCACACACAACAAAACACAGTAACCATGAGTATATTCAGGGGTTGTACAAGTAAATAAGCAATAAAAAATAATATTCTTAGTACATTTTATCATTATATGATTCAGAACAAACAATGTCAAAATCAAGGAGGAAACAAATGAATAAGCCACAAGAAAGCAGATTATGGTGTAATCACAGAAAAATACATAATCAGAGTTGAAAAATTACAAACACCTACAAGGAAGGTGAACAGTGAATATAAAAATGTATATATATATGAACACAAACTCATCATTAAAATAAACAAGACGACCTCAAAATTAAGAGTTATGGTAGACTTACCTTTGTTAACTCTATTTCTTCGAAGTCCATAGGGTCCACATGGATACCATGGGGGGGTGTGGTTGGAATGATCCGGGCACCAACAGTCAAAGCTTTAGCTCCCGGGATGCACTGGTCCTCCTCTACATATACCCCGCCCACAGCCACAGGCAGACAGTTTTGCAAACAAGCCAAAGGCAGGAGCAGGAGAGAGGAGAAGGAAGAACAATATACACAAGAAACTCTCACAAAAGATGAGGTTATCAGTGACCAAGAGGAAAATACCCACTGAGGCCAGGTGCATCAGGGTGGGCGCCCTGTGGACCCTTTGGACTTCGAAGACAGAGTTGACAATGGTAAGTCTACCATAACTCTTATTTTCTTCTTCAGGATCCATAGGGACCCAACAGGGATACCATGGGGAAGTCCTAAAATAGTTTCCTTAAGAGTGGGGACGCTCCTGAGCAGAAAGGAGAATCCGAAGCCCAAACGAAGCATCCTGAGAGGCAAAGGTATCAAATGTGTAGAGCCTGACAAAGGTGTGGAGGAAAGACCAGGTGGCCGCCCTGCATAATTGTTCAGCAGAAGCGCCACGTCGAACCACCCACGAGGGTCCCACAAACAGAGTAGAATGTGCTGTAATCCTATTTGGAACAGGAAGACCAGTTTGCATGTAGGTCTGAGAGATTGTCATGCGAGCCAGAGTCTGTTTGTTAGCTGGCCAGCCTCGCTTGAGAACACAAAGAGAAACTGATTTCCTAAAGGAGTTGTTACGATCCATTTGGATCCGAAGAACACGAACTACATCTAGAGAGGCTTCACCTGCAGAGAGGTCCGAGGACTGGGAGGCCGGAACCACAACCTCTTCATTCAAATAAAACTGGGATACCACTTTAGGAAGGTAACCAGCCCGGGTATGGAGGACAGCTCTGCCCAGATAAATGATCAAGAAGGGGGAGTTGACAGGAGAGCGCTGCCAAATCAGATATCCTGCGAGCAGAGAAGATAGCGAGGAGAAAGAGTGTCTTCCCCGTCAGCCACTTGAGGTCTACTGAGTCCAGAGGTTCAAACGGAGCCCGGAGAACCAAGGACAAATCCCACGGGGCCATCAGAGGGACAAAGGGAGGTTGAAGGTGGAGAACACCCTGAAAAAATGTTCTAACATCAGACACGGGAGCAATCCTTCGCTGGAACCAGACTGATAGTGCAGAAACCTGAACACTAAGGGAGGCCAGGTGGAGGCAGAGGTCTAACCCAGCCTGCAGAAAGGCAAGCACCCAGGAGACCCTAAAAACTGTAGCCTCTGTGGGAGCACCATTGAAAGTAAGACTGCCAAACTCTGTAATAGATGCAGGCTGAGAAAGGCTTACGAGCTCTGAGAATCGCCTGAACCACAGAGCGAGAGAAACCCATGGCTCTTAAGAGAGATGATTCAAGAGCCACGCTATCAAAGACAGACGAGGTAGTTCGGGTGCAGGCAAGGGCCCTGCGCTAACAGATCCTGCCGTAGAGGAAGTGGAAAAGGAGTGTCTATGGAGAGACTCTGCAGGTCGGTTAACCAATGGCGCCTGGGCCAGGCTGGGGATATTAGTATCACCGTGCTGCCTTCTTTTTTGAACTTTTGGAGAACCCTCAGGAGGAGGGAGATCGGAGGAAAGAGGTATGCGAGGTTAAAGGCGGCTGAGGGGTCTCTAGTCCTGGACCTGTACCTGGGGACCTTGTGGTTGTGACGTGAGGCCATGAGGTCTACTTCTGGTAGGCCCCATTTGTCCACTAGGAGTTGAAAGACAACCGGATGGAGAACCCACTCTCCGGCGTGTATGTCCTGATGGCTTAGGAAGCCCGCTTCCCAGTTGAGGACTCCGGGGATGAACACTGCCGAGATTGCCGGGAGATGACATTCGGTCCAAACCAAGATGTCTGCCACTTCCCACATGGCTGCCCGACTTGGTGGGCCTCCATGATGTTTGAGTCAGGCAACTGTGGTTGAGTTGTCAGACTGGATTTGGACTGGCCTGCCCTGGAGAGGGTGGCGCGTCAGAGTGAGTGCTCTTTACACCGCTCAAAACTACAAAATGTTAATGGGCAGGCGACTTTCCTGGGTTGTCCACTGTCCCTGAAAGGTATGATGACCTGTCACAGTGCCTCATCCGCGAAGGCTGGCCTCTGTAGTGAGAAGTTTCCAATTTGGAATCCAGAAGGGGCGACTCTTGTTCAGATGGGACGTCTGCAGCCACAGAGAGAAAGCCAAATATCCGGAGAAAGGAGGATCATCTGGGACCGCATCAGATGATACTGCCCATTCCACCGGGATAGAATTAGTTGTTGAAGGGGCCTGGAGTGGAACTGGGCGTATTCCACCATATCGAAGGTGGATACCATGGACCTGCATTGCTGAGTGAATGGATACCTTCGATTGTGCACACACGCAGGTGCAGGGCCGAAATTTTGTCAGCTGGCAGAAAGATCCAATATTCGAAAATCCAGGAGTGCCCCAAGATGTACCATCCGCTGTGTCTGAGAGAGGAAGAACTTTTTCCAGTTGACGAGCCAGCCGTGTGTTTGCAAGCAGTCCACGGTCAGCTGGAGGTGGCATTGTAACAAAGCCGGTGAATGTGCCAAGATTAAAAGGTCTAGGTACGGCAAGATTCCGACTCCCTGACGCCTGAAGTGGGCCGCCATAACTAAGAAAAAAAGTCTATTTGCGCTGATAAGACACCATTAATCTATAATTATATAATAAAAATAAATAATCAGGGGGTCTGATGTTCACTAATTATTTATATATATATATATATATGAACACATAGAGGCGGCACTCAGACTTTCAAATGAAATGTGCAAAAGCAATACTTTAATCCATCATTTGATGGATTAAAGTATTGCTTTTGCCCATTCCATTTCAAAGTCTCTGAGTGCCGCCTCTATGTGTTCATATATCTCAGGGGCTCTGACCCTTGCAAGGAGGGCACCGTGAGCAGGTATAATTTATCGCTTCAATCAGGAAGCGATAAATTATACTGTGTTTCAGCGCTCTCGCGCTCTCTCTCTCTCTCTCTCTCTCTATATATCTATATATATCTATATATCTATATATATATATATATATATATATATATATATATATATATATATATATATATATAAAGATCCACAGACCGGCACTCAATCAATGATGCATACCATTTGAATTGCTCCGGTGCCTTCCTATAGGGTGCCAACAAAGTGTCCCAGATACAGATCCAAAAAAAGGCGTCACTCGGAGACTTGAAATGCAGGTGAAAATTCAGTTTTAATGGTCGACGTTTCGGAGGACAAGCCCCCTTTCTCAAGACACTGACATACAACATACAATAAAAACAAAGACAAATAAATACCTTACAGACATCATAGACACACCTCCCCGTGAACGAGGACGCAGCGCGCACTTCCGGCTAAACGGACGGACACACACGTGGACAAGTCACGTGTATCTGCATACGTCACCAGAAGGCGCCCAGGCATCCCCAACAACAGCCTATGCCGCTATTGCGCTGCAACCATGGCAACCAGTAACCACAAGGATACCAGGGCACGCAGACAGCAACACCAGCCTATTAGGAAACATAGAAATGTAAAAACATAGTGCGAACAACATGAACACCATATAAATAATACTGTGCACTATTATGACAAATTATATTAACAAAAGAAAGAAAAATACTATTACAGCCATTCGGACAACTACTTTGAAATTGAAGGAATATTTTGGTAAAAGAAATACTAGTTCCAGTGTGAATTCGGAGCCAGTTGTTCCATCACAATTACGTAAGATTGCTCCTCGTTCACAGTTTGAACCTCAATCCTTCAATGCGTCCATAAAAACTTTTACGAGACTTTTGGAACAGAGTACTTCAGATTCAGCTCCATTTGTGTATTCTAATTTAACAAAGGATGAATATAATTCCTTGATCTCTCTCAGTAAAAGGAGGGATATCATCATCCGTGGAGCGGACAAGGGAGGGTCTATTGTGGTAATGGACTTACAGATGTATAAAGATGAATGTAGCCGTTTGCTTTCTGATAAGTTGACATATGGTGCTCTTTCGTCTGATCCCACTGTATTGTTTAAAAAAGAGTTGGATTTCATTCTGTCTGATGCTCTGTCTATGAGATTGATTTCTGAAACTATATTTAATTCATTAATTGTTGAACACCCGATCGTCCCGGTGTTCTACACGATCCCTAAAGTACATAAAAATGCACAGAGTCCCCCGGGCAGACCTATCATCTCTGCCCGTGGGTCTCTGTGCCAACCCATTTCCATTTTTTTGGATGTATTTTTGCAACCATGTATTCAGAATCTAGAGGCTTATTTGAGAGATACTTCAGCTTTGTTGCTTAAATTATCATCGATTGAACGGGTACCAGATAATTGTTTCTTGTGCAGTATAGACGTCGCAAGCCTTTACACATGTATTCCACATGGTGAGGGACTTGCGGCGGTTAAACAACTGATTACCAATAATGCACTATATGAGGGCCCAAGTGTGCCGTTGTTTTTGAGTCTATTAGAGTTTACTCTTTTACATAATTATTTTTTGTATGATGGGTGTTTCTTTGTCCAGTTGGCTGGGTGTGCGATGGGGTCCTGTGTGGCCCCATCGTACGCCAATGCCTACATGCATCAGGTTGAACAGCAGCTGTTCTTCACTGATCCCAGTGTTACTCAGCATGTGTTTCTCTACCTTCGTTACATTGACGATATACTCATTTTCTGGACTGGGACGGAACAAATGTTTAATGATTTGATCCAGACACACAATTCGTCTGATGTGGCTGCAAAATTGACGTATAATATCAATCTCCATGAGATTACTTTCCTTGATGTCAGGATTGAATCTGTTTCTGGTCAATTACAGACATCATTATACGTCAAACCCACAGATCGCAATACTATTCTGCGACATAATAGTTTCCATCCTATTTCAACCTTAAACAGTTTGCCATACTCACAGATGCTCCGAGTATGTAGGATCACCAGTGAGAGTGGTGAGCTACACCGACAACTCGATGTTATGGTAAAAAAATTCATTGACAGAGGGTACCAACTCAATGAGTTACTTCAGGCCAAAAACAAGGCTTTAAAAATCAGTCGCAATGAATTGTTGCACTCTAGCTCTAAAAAATCTGATCAGAATGTGATCACATGGGTCAATAGATACAGCACGAGCAGTAGGTTCAGTAATAAAAAAGTCAAACAATTGTGGCCTCTGGTCCAATCGGATCCTGAGTTGCCTTTTTTGACCAATGCTAGAATTCGCCCGTGTTATAGCAGGGGCCGTAATTTGAAGGATTTTCTAGTAAAAACTGACATTACTGGTTTCTCTGGAGATACCCCGGTACATTTTTTGCAACGAAAACATGGTTGCTATAAATGCACGGGATGCCTAACCTGTAGGTATATGGTTGCGGGCAATAGTTTTTTGCACCCATATTCAGGCAAGAGATTTAAGATTTACCATATGTTAACTTGCAGTTCCAGATTTGTCGTGTACCTCCTGTCTTGCCCATGTGGGTTACATTACGTGGGCAAGACAGAGAGGCAGTTTAAGGAGCGCATGGCTCAACATCGATCCGCCATTAGGGCGGCTATTTCAATTGGCTCTAGTGAGCAACCTGTGGCTCGTCATTTTGCCCAGGCTAAGCATGGGGTGGCCACGATTCGATACCGTATTATTGACCACGTCCCGTTGTCATTACGAGGAGGCAACAGATCTAAGCGTCTGTTGCAACTTGAATCCAAATGGATTTTTTTGCTTGACACGGTTGTCCCTAGGGGACTAAATGAATCATTGGTACTGAGTAGTTTTCTTTAATTATATAGTAAGTTACTATGGATCTTGCCTGTGACCATCCTGGGGCGATATTTGTTATAGGATATAAGATATATCTTGTTTAAAAGGGGTGAGAATTTGCTGCAATTTTACATCATTTATCATGTACATTTTACTAACAGCTTTAACTAATGTAACAAAAATTGGCTGTTATGTTAGCAGGGATTATACCATTGCTTAGTTGTCCGAATGGCTGTAATAGTATTTTTCTTTCTTTTGTTAATATAATTTGTCATAATAGTGCACAGTATTATTTATATGGTGTTCATGTTGTTCGCGCTATGTTTTTATATTTCTATGTTTCCTAATAGGCTGGTGTTGCTGTCTGCGTGCCCTGGTATCCTTGTGGTTACTGGTTGCCATGGTTGCAGCGCAATAGCGGCATAGGCTGTTGTTGGGGATGCCTGGGCGCCTTCTGGTGAAGTATGCAGATACACGTGACTTGTCCACGTGTGTGTCCGTCCGTTTAGCCGGAAGTGCGCGCGGCGTCCTCGTTCACGGGGAGGTGTGTCTATGATGTCTGTAAGGTATTTATTTGTCTTTGTTTTTATTGTATGTTTGTATGTCAGTGTCTTGAGAAAGGGGGCTTGTCCTCCGAAACGTCGACCATTAAAACTGAATTTTCACCTGCATTTCAAGTCTCCGAGTGACGCCTTTTTTTGGATCTATATATATATATATATATATATATATATATATATATTTTGATTGATATATTCTAAATGCAATTTATATTTATTCAGACTAGAATATGACTAGCCATATTGCAAACATTTAAATTTGAACATGTAACACATACCAACAAATACTGCAAATAAAAATACATAAAACCAATTAAAACAATAATGATCACAATAATTCCATGGAGATCTCCAAGTCTAATCTATGAATGACACTGTGCTGTTAAAAGGACTTAGTCCATATATTCATAAGATATCGCTCCTGGTTTTAAGCCACAAATAAAATGCAGATGGAAACATGAAAGCTTGTATAGTCACCACTCTCCACTAATGTTAGTAGTCAGCACTCAGTATACTGTTCGGGAATAAGCAGTCCTGAATATCTCCCGTGCTGTAAAGAGTGGTGCAGTGGCTGTGGTTGTACGCCGCCCATATATCCACATGCGGGAGTCCGCTTGGGCCACAGATGCTGACGCTAGAAGTGGACATCAGTAGCCTCTATATTCCAGATGGTATGGGGGATTCCCCAAGTGGACGGCAACAACAATGAAAAGTGCCGCCATAACTGCCATTATTTTGGTGAAGACCCGAGGGGCTGTTGACAGACCGAAGGGCAGCGCCCGAAACTGGTAATGTTGCTGCAGGACAGCAAACCGTAGAACCGTTGGTTGGTTGGAGTAATAGCCACATGCAGGTGAACATCCTAACTTTCCAGAGAAACCATACAATACCCAGGTTCCATTGCCAGGACGATTGATAGAGATTGGTAGAATCTCTATGCGGAACTTGGGTACTCTGATAAATTTGAGATTCAGAATTGGCCGATAAGAACTGTTCGGCTTCTGAACCAAAAGAAAAAAAAAAAAGAGTGGAATAAAAACCAGTTCCTCACCGAGTTGAAGGAACCGGTATTATCACGCTTGAACGTAGCAGGGAGTGAATAGCTTCCTGGAGGACCAGGGCCTTTATGGGTTCTGATGGGGGACCTGGGTAGGACGCCTCAGGAAGTTGAGGGTATACAGAGAGACCACTTCTTGGACCCAAACGTCTGCTGTTTGTTGCCAAGAGTCGGCAAATCGAAGAAGTCGGCCTCCCACCCTGGGGATCCCAGGAGGAGGGTTTGTCATCGGACTTGGAAGCTGGATGTCTGGCAGACCAAGACGACTTGGATTGCGGCTTGGTGGTCTTGTGAGAACTAGGCTGCCTGGTAAAGGACTGTCCTTTTGCCTTACCCTGGGGGGCAAAAGAACCGAACAGAGGCTGACCTAGGCTTAGGGGCAGCTACTGATGGCAGAAAGGCAGATTTTGAGGTAACTATGATTTTATCCAACTCTGCGCCGAACAGCCTGTCTCCCGAGAAGGGTAAGGATTCGTGTCCGCTTTCCAGGATCGTAGCCAAGAGGACCAGGCGGGTGACTACCGAGGTTGCAGATGCCTTAGAGGCAAGGAGTCCAGTATCCAATGCAGCTTCTCCCAAATAAGAGTCCGCTTCCTGAATATGGGAGATGTAGGCCAGTTGTTCCTTGGTAGCGTCTGATGTCAGGCTGTCTTCCAATACCTCTGTCCATCCTTCGATAGCCTTAGCTACCCAGGCCGCGGCCACAGCCGGCCAAGTAATAGCGTCAGAAAACGAGTAGACTGATTTGAGACAAGTTTCCAGTTTTCTATCCGTGACATCCTTAAGGGAGGATGTAGACGGTAAAGGCAGCATAGAGCTTCTGACTAAGCGTGCCACATGGGAATCAACAGTAGGAGGGACTTCCCACTTAATACACTCACCAGTAGGAAGAGGGTAAACATACGGTAGTCTTTTTGGGACCTGGAACAGTTTGCCAGGAGTACCCCAGGCACCCCCCTTGAGCTCAGTGAGCTGATGGGATTGAGGGAATTCAGCCTTAACCACCTTGCGATGTTTAAACATCGGGGATTTAGGCTTAGGGGCCGGTTCATCATCCTCTATATTCAGGATCGATTTAACTGCCCTCACTACAGAAGGGACATCCACTGTTGAATGACTCTCCTCCTCACCCGACAGGACCTGAGGAAAGAACCTTGGGAATTATCTGCCTCCTCAGATTATGCATCAGAATACGAAAGCTGGTTGGACTGAGAGGATGATACAGTCCACCTATGTGCTTTGGAGGCTACCAGTCTGTCCGCCTGTAACATTTGCTGTTAGGCGGCAGACGTTTGGGCACTGAATACAGCCTCAAAAGGCTGGTAGGATTGTGCGCTGTATAACCTGGCCCCGGGGAGAGGTATACAGGGAGACTGGACCCCAATCTCCTGAGACATGTAGCTTCAGAAAAGCTTTGAGTAATGGCTGCTGAGCGTCTCATATAGGGAAGAGGGTGAGGAGGAGGAGCAGCTCAGAGGTGGGAAACCTCTTGTGAGGAATCACGCTCCGGGCTGGGGGAGGGGCTGCCGGTGTCAGCCGCCGGCCTCAATAAAGGTCTTAACTGCCCCGTGGTCTAGCGGGGCTGCGGACGAACCAGACACCCCACTACAGCGTCCTCCGGCTGGTCTCCACAACTGGAGGTAAGGACTGCATAAACACGCGATTCCCCGCGAGCAGGGAATCGCCTTACCTGTCTTCCCCGTTTGCCCGGCTGCAGCCCTGGGATCCAGCGCAGCAGCTAGACGAGCTCCGCTGGCGCCCGCCGTAATCACCGAACTGCTCACACCTGTGGGGGTAGATGGAGCAGTAGAGCAGGCGCCCATCAGGACGTCTACCGCTGCTTGCTCTGATGTAAAAAAAGAAAATAAACCAACTCATCAAAATAAAGCTTGGGGCTGCCAAAGCAGTCTCCCTGTCTAAAGGTGTGACCGGTCCTACTGGCACCAAATGTAAAACTGGGGCGGGGTATATGTGGGGGAGGTCCGGTGCATCCTGGGAGCTAAAGCTTTGACTGTTTAGTGCCCAAATCACTCCAACCACACACCCTCCATGGTATCCCTGCGGATCCCTATGGACCCTGAAGAAGAAATAATATATGAAGCGTTCATAAGTAGTTCAAAAATAAGTAAAGGGTAAATGACAAATAATATAAACTAAGTATTACATACCCATGATTATGAAAAATATCTGAAGGGAAAACAATAAAGGCCACTAACATAGTGAAGGTGACATAATATAAATACAGTGACAATAACAGCAGCTCATAACCACTCCAAAGTCATTGCATTGTGCTGGACTTATCAGACAGAATGGTCATGAGATAGAGATTGTAGGATAAAGCCAAACAGTGGCACTTTACTGAAGGCTTAGCATGCTTATAAGCAAACTATAGTACACACTGTATAACATGGGCATACACAAAGGGGAAATAAAGAAAGAAAATAAGTATGCCCACTAGACATCTAAGGCTGGGTACACATTAGGAGACATATTGGACAATATGTCGATTTGAGGCAAATTGGAATGACATGTCGTTCATATTGCATAGTGTGTATGCTCAATTGCACATTCACATGCGTCGTTCATCGCATCATGTCATCTGATGTCCTGCACGTCAGATGGGAAGAGGTCATGAAAGATGTGGTACAGTGCGCAGTCTGTGCGCTTATCCGGAAGAACATCATTCCTGTTTCCACTGAAGACATCACCTGAAGCGCCGGTGATCTACACTATGGGGAGTATCCAATTATCCGCAATAGCGATAACTTTTCTATTGAGAAAACTTTTTGGACCCATCACACAAATTTGCTGATTATCGCAGTTATGCGCGCTCCCGATCCTGTTGCAAAACCGGTGATAACACATTCTTACGACAACTCTTGTAGGGATGACAGGTGAAAAGTACAGATGAAAAGGGGGAAAACAGCCTGTGCCCCCCCAAAAAAGGTAAACTATTATTGGGTAATAGTATAGAAGTCTGTTAGTGGCCACAATCAAAGGGGTTGGGGTTCTTAAATTGTGTCAAATGGTTGCTATATGCTATACGCATTTGATATAACAGTGAAAAAATGATTAAAAAGGTATTTTTGGGGGGGGGGGGGGCAAAAGTAATTCTCTAGTTACATTAGGGGCACATAAAATGGGGGTAAGTATATTTTAGGGCACTTTTAAAAAATTGTAAAAATACACCTGTCACTGACTGCAATATTTAAAACACCTGCCCCATCCATACAGCCCCCAAAACACCTGCCCCATCCATACAGCCCCCAAAACACCTGCCCCATCCATACAGCCCCCAAAACATCTGTCCTGCTATTTTTAACCCATTTTCCAGAACTTTACTTTTTCAAACCAAAAATGACATGTCATTATTTGCTCAAATAAGCTAATTAAAAAAAAAACTTTGCCTAATTAGTCATTAAGAGGAATGTCCCAGGGGTTCTGTACCAAGTGCCGACATCAGCCAAAAATGGCTATTGTGCACAACTTTTCACCTACTCAGAGATGGTGAAAAGTAATTTGACATAATTGGATAGCCCGACAACCATTTTTGGAGAAAAGTTTTCACAAGTGAAAACTTTTCTCCGAAAGATGGGTTATCGCAACTAATTGGAAACCCCCCTATGATTGCATAGTGTGTACAGCAGAAAAGATTAATGGTATACAATGCTCCAACTTGATATAATGTGCTGTAGTTTGGAGGATTGCATAGTGTGTATGCTCTATATCATGTGTTATGGGATGAAGGGAAATTGGAACGACCATTGTGTCTTTTCAGGGTCATTCTGATGTGTATCCGGCCTAACAAATCCTAGCTGATCAGGATCGGGCTCACACACTCTATGCTTTACGGTTGTAAATGGCTGCAAAGGGTGTACATGCCTCTCTAGTGCTTATCGTCTTACCAGGCCTTTCTGTCTAACCAGAGCCTCATCGTGGCAGGCGATGGGACAGTGGTGACCACACTTCTTCAGAGATCTCTGACAAATCTGGCGACATGGTGGGCACGGACCAAAGTGGCATCGGTGTCGTTCTCTGACCTCATGGTGACAAGTAGATGGGTGACTAAATGAAGGAAACGTACAAATTAATTTTGCATGGAGGGAAATTATTGTTGGGAGACAGAAACTTAAATTCAGCAAAACTATAAAATGAAAAGAACAAGAACCATTTTTCTTTCAATACTTGCTACCATCATGAAACAGGTCCTGCATTTTGTGTTCTCAAACACTGTATAGTGCAACGAAATAAGGGCTGCTGCAAAAATAGCTCCAGCTTATTTAATTATGTTTGTTGGGAAATAATGTGAAATATTATGTTTGTTGGGAAATAATTAGTGCCATATAAATAGTGTACAACATACAGTCCCCTCATTACAGCAGTGCTTGCTATACAAAGGCCAGTCACTGCCTTCTACATACCTGCACACCTCCTTGCACCGAGGCGGCTTGGTGCTACGTTCTCTGCCGCAGGGAACAGTCAGTACAGTTTTACCACAATTACACTTCACATCAACCGTCTCAGGACACGGGTAACAGCTTCCTGCATGACATAGAATTGCAGTTAATAAAGTCTATACATATACAATATGAAAGAGACAGAGAAAGAGAGCGAGCGACAGAGAAAGAGAGCGAGCGACAGAGAAAGAGAGCGAGCGACAGAGAAAGAGAGCGAGCGACAGAGAAAGAGAGCGAGCGACAGAGAAAGAGAGCGAGCGACAGAGAAAGAGAGCGAGCGACAGAGAAAGAGAGCGAGCGACAGAGAAAGAGAGCGAGCGACAGAGAAAGAGAGCGAGCGACAGAGAAAGAGAGCGAGCGACAGAGAAAGAGAGCGAGCGACAGAGAAAGAGAGCGAGCGACAGAGAAAGAGCGAGCGACAGAGAAAGAGAGCGAGCGACAGAGAAAGAGAGCGAGCGACAGAGAAAGAGAGCGAGCGACAGAGAAAGAGAGCGAGCGACAGAGAAAGAGAGCGAGCGACAGAGAAAGAGAGCGAGCGACAGAGAAAGAGAGCGAGCGACAGAGAGCGCGAGCGACAGAGAGCGAGAAAGAGAGAGCAAGAAAGAGAGAGAGCGAGAAAGAGAGAGAGCGAGAAAGAGAGACAAAGAGAGCGAGAGACCCCTATAAAATGCACAAATTCAGTTTTTTATTAAGGTACAAAGATGTGAGAGGGAAAAAAAGACTGCACAAATACTCTACCATGATCCTTCTTTCCCCACTTCGCTTCCCTCCACCCAATCAGCAGAAGGTCAGTGATCTGACAGCAAACAGCCCCAAATGTCCAACCAGGAACAGGACACGGAGTCGAACATTCAGAATTGTACTGCTACCAAAGGATGCACCATTGCAACCATTAGCCCATCCAAACTTTATTTTTGGTGATAGAGCCAAAAGTTCCCTGTGGCTGGGGATGTACGTACACATTGGTACTGTGTACTCATCATCCAAACTTTTCCATGGTGTCAGGGAGGAGGCTGTTATTGGAGCCTCCCAGCTCTGTCAGTTATTCATACCTTCACTTTCTACATTAACAATCAGCCACCAAGGTATACTGATAGCATGGTGTGATCTTTTATATATGAAGCCGCGGCTGCCCCAGATAACCTTGCCCATGACACTTTACATTTATAAAGCATCATGCAAAATCTGTCATTTTACATCCGTATTCTTTTTCATATGTTTCAATCAGATTAGCAGAATGTCAGTTACTGAGTTATCAAATGCCACAAAGACTGTTATTTTGCTGGTGATCACGGTGTTCATCCTTGTGACCTTTACAAGAGATCCCATTATTAGTTGTATCACATTTGAAATTCAAATGAAAGCGAATGGCACACAAAGGCTCATACAGAATCTCTGCGTTCATCATAACCTTTCAAATGATCGAGATACAAAGTGCCAGGCATTCCACCAGTCACAGAGCCATAAATAAGGTCAGGGTTGTTTTAGACTTCAAAGAAATGAGAAAATCAATGTTGCTTTTAAGATTAGAACCATAAAATGTTGGCTGTTGCATAAATTCTTGATTTTTCATGTTTCGGTTGCTGCTGCTCAGTGTGGCACTAACTGTTCCAGAAAATGAAATGTGTTAACAAGCAGAACATAAATGGGACGAGGGTTTTTCAAAACAGGGTCAAAACGGAGGCTCGTTAATCATAAGCACTGCTTCAGGAAAGGCCACGTAAATGGTAAATGGGCACTTTATCTTTGATGGAGAACACTGAAATGACGGGGTAATAATTAGAATGGCAGCATTGTCTGTTCTAAATACATCTTTTATACAGCTATTTTAAAGTATGAAATTATATAGTAAGGTCTCTGCGCTCTGAGGTACTGTTCTAACATTGCAGGGTTATAACTCTAAACTCTGGATATGTTTGCTGTAATGTGCAAGTGTGTGTCAACTTGAGGTCAGTTTCTGTTTCAAAAACAGTCTTGGTGTAAACCACCTATGATCAACTGTAGGGTGGTTGTTCTTATAATATCAGTCCCAGCAATGGTCGCTGGTTAGCAAAACTCTAGGCAGTTATGTTCATCTGTATCAATTGTCCCTGGTATATGGTACCGCAGTATAGATGTATCTTCCCCTCTCCAACTGGTATCTGCCTCGGGAAGCTGCCACTCCACCTCAAGAATTCACATAAACAGACCAGGGTGTCAGGTGCTGATGGACACTATTGTGCAGATATGGGGTCTTGTTGGAGGGTCTGAATAAGATTAACCCCTCCCTTATGAACCTGTGAAGGACTAATGAATTGATTGAGCAAACTCTATTCTGTGAGTCACTGTTCTGAGAGGCATGTATGGGATCAGTAGCTGGAGGGTATGCTGATCCTTGTAGTGCCATATTGGAGGATCCTGGGGTGCCTCCAGAAACATTGTGACCATTGCAACTTTGCATTTTACAGTGGACCTTAGTATCCCCCACCACCCACACACAACGACCACGCCAAGGAGGTGCACCTGATGAACCATCAGGATGACAGCATAACCTGGTGTCCATCAGCACCTGACACCCTGGTCTGTTTATATCAATTCTTGAGGTGGAGTGGCAGCTTCCCGAGGCAGATACCAGTTGGAGAGGGGAAGATACATCTATACTGCGGTACCATATACCAGGGACAATTGATACCGATGAACATAACTGCCTAGAGTTTTGCTAACCAGCGGCCATTGCCGGGACTGATATTATAAGAACAACCACCCTACAGTTGATCATTGGTAGTTTACACCAAGACTGTTTTTGAAACAGACACTGACCTCAATTTGACACACACTTGCACATTACACCAAACATATCCAGAGTTTAGAGTTATAACCCTGCAATGTTAGAACAGTACCTCAGAGCGCAGACACCTTACTATATATTTTCATACTATTGAAGAAGGTTGGGATACCTTCCCAGGTGTGCAGCAGCCAGAGGCACTACTCATTAGCGCGAACCTTTAAGCAATTCTATCCAGCTAATTTAAAGTGTCTTGCTATGTTTAGCAATATGTTCACTTATGTTTATGTACATGAGACACCCAGGCAAAATGTGTATACAGTAAGATAAAATTAGGTTGTCAATTGTTGGTGTCATATTCCAGATTACCCATCAAGATCAATTACATAGAATAAAAGAGTAAAGAAAATAAAGTGTATTCCCTTGCACAGAAAGAATGGATGCGTGTACTGAGAGATCCAAAGAGATTTTGGCTTGTAAATAGACTTGTATGGTTTTTGCATTAGAGATGGGCACATATAGCAACACAGAGGGGGTATTATTCAGCATCCTCGCATCTACCATTTCAAAGTCTCTGATTGGCCAAAAGGCTCATCAGGATGTGGCTTCATGGGGCCATCTGTTGGCCGGGAGATATTTTTTCCTTATCCTCTTAACTGGAGGTGTTGGGTAGCGAGACTGTCCGGACTTAACTGCAGACATAGACAGCCTTGCCTATCATTGTGAGCATCTGCTGAGCTATTAACATCACGACATTAGTCTTGTAAAACTGAGCTTCCAGTTCCCACCCAGATGTAGTTCAGCGCCAGAGTGCAGGTAAGGGAGTACTGTCCCCAAGTGACGGAGGTGTTAAAAAACAGTATTGGTAAGAAAGCATCCTGCACAGCATCCTACAATTCCATAAAACAAAGACCTAGTTTAACAAAGTTAAAAAATAGGTATAAAAAGTAATATATATGGTGTCCCCACTAGGTAGTAATAATACAAAGAAAAAAAAACACCTAAAAATGTGTCAAGTGTATATTTATTAATATAATGAATCACTGTAGGAACATAAAAGTAACAGCACATAGCTGTTCTAGTTATTGTTGCTGAGCCACCTTTTATACAGATTACTTTGTATACACTGTATACTGCCATCACATATTGCCATTCAGTTTGTTTTGCAATTACTACCACCCTGAACTCAGGGAGATGAGGGACAGAACTGCGGCCTGCTGGCGAGATGCTTTCCTGGCACCAGATTACAGCATATAGGTGGATGTGTCTTAGGCAATTCGCCTACAGCACCTTAACAAGGGAATCTTTGTACTGTACCTTCTGAAAGCCTGCTCTGTCACCAGCCTAACCAGCACAGCTGACTTAATACATAGGCCTATTAAACAGCCATTGTTACATCCTTAAACATTATCTCCAACAGTAACAAATGAATAAACAGCCTAAGAAAAAGTAAGCTTGAATTTTAATTGACCTACAAAGCATCTACAAATGTGCCCACATACACCTAGCCTCCTTGTTAAACAGGCCTTCTAGTTGCACCATGCTGTGGCGTGACTTGGTAGTGCTGAGCGTTTTCTTGGCAACTTTTTACCTTCAAACGCATCTTTTTCGCACAGTGGTGTGAATAGAATGCACAGGCAGCTTCTGCTGCTTAAAATGATATGCGGCATGCCTATATTTTGTGTGCGACGGTCACTGTAACGTAGCACAGGCTGTAACTAGGGTAGTGCGACCAGTGCCACGGCACAGGGCACCGCAGGGGGCGCTGTTTGGGCCTGTCAATTTTCCTGTTTATCATCATTCTCACTTGCAGCTTCCTCTTATTTTATCCCCAGCATCTCCTGGCCTCCCCTATCTCTTCCCTGGCACTTCCCCATGAGGCCATGGCCCTTTTTCAGGTGCACTATCTTATGTCCCTCTCTAATTCCCACATCAACTATGTATATACTCTTCCTGCTCTTCCTTTGACTTCTATCACCTGCCACAGCTCTCTCTGGACACTTTCAATTAATATACAATAATAAAAAAGCATCCCCTGTTATTCTATTACACCTGTCTGGGTTACAGGCTGCTACATAAGTCTCTCCAGCAAGTATAAAGGAGGCCCATGTATCCATAATTGTGCTTTATATTAGTGTTGTGTGTGCCTTGAGTACCTTTCCTATTTCTATGACTAGGCTACACAATAAAGCAAGAGTGACAAACGTGGAGCTACATTATGGCAAAAGTTACGACATTTAGAAGACCCCATTTGTTGTACTTTATCTTACCTCTGTGGCAGACCGAGGGGCACTTGTGATTCCGACATCCCTGGGTCCGTCCACATTGCTGGTCACAGGTTGGGCAGTTTCCCGTACAGCACTAGGCACAAAAACAACACAGAACTGAATTACAATTTAAAATAACACACACAAATCTTCTACTGACTCACCAACCCCGCTATGCTACTGACTCACCAACCCCGCTATGCTACTGACTTACCAACCCCACACTGCTACTGACTCACCAACCCCACACTGCTACTGACTCACCAACCCCACACTGCTACTGGCTCACCAACCCCACACTGCTACTGGCTCACCAACCCCACACTGCTACTGACTCACCAACCCAGCTATGCTACTGACTCACCAACCCCGCTATGCTACTGACTCACCAACCCCGCTATGCTGCTGACTCACCAACCCCACACTGCTACTGACTCACCAACCCCACACTGCTACTGACTCACCAACCCCACACTGCTACTGACTCACCAACCCCACACTGCTACTGGCTCCCCAACCCCACACTGCTACTGGCTCCCCAACCCCACACTGCTACTGGCTCCCCAACCCCACACTGCTACTGACTCACCAACCCCGCTATGCTACTGACCAACCCCGCTATGCTACTGACTCACCAACCCCGCTATGCTACTGACTCACCAACCCCACACTACTACTGACTCACCAACCCTGCTATGAAACTGACTCACCAACCCCACACTGCTACTGGATCACCAACCCCACACTGCTACTGACTCACCAACCCAGCTATGCTACTGACTCACCAACCCCGCTATGCTACTGACTCACCAACCCAGGTATGCTACTGACTCACCAACCCCGCTATGCTACTGACTCAACAACCCCACACTGCTACTGACTCAACAACCCTGCTATGAAACTGACTCACCAACCCCACACTGCTACTGGCTCACCAACCCCACACTGCTACTGACTCACCAACCCAGCTATGCTACTGACTCACCAACCCCGCTATGCTACTGACTCACCAACCCTGCTATGCTACTGACTCACCAACCCTGCTATGCTACTGACTCACCAACACCGCTATGCTACTGACTCACCAACCCCACACTGCTGACTCACCAACCCTGCTATGAAACTGACTCACCAACCCCACACTGCTACTGGCTCACCAACCCCACACTGCTACTGACTCACCAACCCCGCTATGCTACTGACTCACCAACCCCGCTATGCTACTGACTCACCAACCCCACAGGCTTTTGTGTAATAGACTAGTAAAAACAATCATGGACTGAGGTGGCCATAACTGAGGAAGTTTGGGTCAAGTAAATCAAAGTCATTCTGCTTAAACCAAGGAACCAGAAAAGTTAAGGAAAGGGAGGTTGTTGTCCATGTACTTTAGATGTTCAGTTATTTATTAAGCCACAATGGCAACGGCCAAAACATGTAAAGTACCCAATGCTGAATGAATAACAATAATTATAGCTAATTTGTGGATTCCAGTTAGAAATGACACTAATCACACTGATCAGATCTTACAAATCTGCTAATTGTAGAGTAAAGTAAACATGATAATGTATCGTACTATATATGTTTTATATCATGTGTCAGATTGTTATTGAAGATTGTGATGTTAAAATATATATAAACATCTGAAACAAAGATACACCTGCTTGTAATCTCTAAATGTTTAAATACCATTGACCCTAAGAGTTATGTGTCTAACTGTATATGATTACCTATTCATACTGTATGACTGTACAGCAGAATCTGTGCGTATAACTGAAAGTCCAATGTCTGGAATATACACGTATGTATCTGAAAGATACAGGCTATGTGATATATGCATCTAACAGTTAATTTGGGGCAACAAAAAAGGATTAGCACCTTTGCGAGTGCAATTTATAATTAATTAATAAATTGATATTAACTTATCTTGCTATTAGCACCTCTTAGATATCTGCATGTCCTTTTACATGGATAAAAACTAGACATTCCATAATGCTATCCTAGTAAAGTATCTTTTGAAAATGGAATTATAGGTTTTATGAGAAGATTTGAATACTCATGTTTAAAAAATGTTAATTCTGCTCCAGCAAAACATAATGAAACTCTATAAACATGAAATGATTTTCCCATCTTAAAATGTTTTATGCATTCTGTAATCAGAGCCGATAGCTTGGATACTACAATAACATTGTAAATAAAAAATAATGGTACAAATAGCATACATGCTACAGGTTGAGTCTCCCATATCCAAAATGCTTGGGACCAGGGGTATTTTTAATAACGGAATATTCCGTATTTTGGAATAATTGCATATCATATGAAATATCTTTGGAATAGGACCCAAATATACACACAGAATGCATTTATGTGTTATGTACACCTTATACACATAGCCTGCAGGTAATTTTATACAATATTTTCAATAATTTTGTGGCTCAAAGAAAGTTTGTGTACATACATGAAATTCATTTATGTATCATATACACCTTATACACACAGCCTGAAGGTAATTTTATACAATATTTTTAATAATTTGTGCTTTAGACAAAGTTTGTGTACATTGAACCATCAAAAATCAAAGGTTTCATAATCTGAGTCATGCCAAAAATATTCCGTATTTCGGAATATTTGGATATGGGAGACTCAACCTGTATAACGGTTTCCAGTCAGGATGTCCACATTCGCTATGTCACCATTCATAATGTTGATACCTAACATGCAGACATCTGCAAAATGTTGACTTTGAGAAAATGACCACATATAACATGTCAACACGCAGATGTGTCCTTATACATATTTTGCAGCGTTAAAAAGCCCCTCTCAGTGCACCAGGTCCCGAGAGACACGCTAGCGCCGGGCATCTTTTTTTGCCAAAAATGCATCTAAGTTGCAATGTGAAGTCATTAGGATGCACCAGCAGACCGAGCTGACTAATTTCATGTGCGACACTTGTATATCTGTGCGCGACAATGAAGTTCTATTGTGGTTCATATACAGGCACCAGGCAAGTCGCAGTGTGGTGAACTGAGGCTGGATGTATGAGGACACATCTGTATAGAAAATGTTGACATTCGCATTAGGGTCACGCTAAAAACTGATTGCCGACATTATCACCATGTCGACATTATGGATGTTGTACCCAAACCTGCTATAACCTATAAGTTTACTATCTATTTAAAGGTATTCTGTAAATTCACTCAACTACTGTATTAGCATATAAAGATGTGTCCTTATTTACCCATTATTGTTGCTCCATATGACGCAACTTAAACGCAAATACAATTGCAGTGTACTGGGTGCTTAGGATTTGTACATTTGTGGCAATCATGGCAGAGCCTTATTCTCAGATTAGCGTCCATCTCACACACGGATGTAAAGACAGTAGTGGTATTCAGAGTGCCCATGGTTCTGTTGCATTCACAGTGCAAAAGAGACACAAGTTTGGTAAAATACTGGGTGACAGAACACATGGCAGGGTACACCACAATTTTCATGGGATGTCAAATGTGCTGTGATTTGAACATTGGTTAATGAGAACACATCTGTACAGGACATCTGTTTTAGCTACAAGTGGGCTTTTTATCCATGCCTAAATAGTTATAATGAGCCTGGGATTTATTTCTGTTGCTGTAGGATACAACACAAAGCTCCTCTCTGGATGTAGTATAAGTAGACTTACCATAGGTCCCATTATGACCTGGCTTGTCCTGGCTTGCTGCTTCTATCCTGAAGTCCCGGTCAGTTTCCAATTTTGTCCCAGGCAGAAACAGCCAGTGTCTAGCTCTCCCTCCTGCCTCGCTGCAGTGTCGGTGGTGACGTGATCACGTCCCAACACTGACAGTGGTGGGCGTGGGATGGCAGCCTATAGGAGAGGACGCAGGATTCCAAGCTCCTGACCGCAGAAGACATCCACTTGAGGTGGTGGTCTGCTTCTCTATCAACAGGCGGACGCCAACTCTAATGCTGGCCATACACTAGTACGATGTAGTAAGGTGCGAGTCCTCGTAAATTTTCTTGAACTCCCCGGCAGTCACAACGGCACGAATTGGTGCTTTTTAACACATACACGATCTGCATACGATTACGATAGATAATATGGGCAGCACATCTGATCATACGATACTTCTTAAGAGTGGCGGGAGCACGTATTGGATCAGATCCCACCTAAATGCTACATGATTTAGACACGAATCATCGTATGACGTGTCAAAAATCTGGCAATCAGCCCGAAATGGTGCTAGTGTATGGCCAGCATAACACTGCGCGCTGACCGCAGGAGACATCCACTTGACTCCTGCTTCTTTATCAACAGGCAGTTGTCATCTTTAGTGTCCTCCGGTGCTGACTAAGAAATGACTCACTAGGTGAGCGGAGGATTCTTTCTTTATAAAATAACTCCATGTTGTGTGGTCTAGCAAGGTAATGTGGTTATCACTGATAGATGGCTAAATCACAGTCAAGAAACACATCCCCTTGCTAGACTACACAAAATGGAGAGCTCAGTCACTGATAGGCTATCAGGGCTATATTTACTAAAGTGAGAGTTTTTAGAAGTGGATATGTTGCCCATAGCAACCAGATTCTAGCTTTTATCTTCTAGAAGGTGCTAGTTAAATGTTAAGACGAATCTGATTGGTTGCTATGGGCAACATCTCCATTTCTAAAAACTCTCACTGTAGTAAATACAGTATACCCCTCAATGTCTAAGTGACTAAGCTCTCTTACAGACTCATTACAGTTTCCATACTCCCTGGGCTGTATACTTAAACACTTTTTTTTAATGTGACTACCTGGGCCCTTGTTGACGCTACATAAAACGCATGTAAACATTTGTTACTGTAAAAGAATATGTTGAGGAAATCTCTGGACCATGCTACTGCCTGAGGTATTGGATCGCCATATAATCTCTTCCTCACGCTGCCACCTAGTGTTGGACAATTGTAATTACAAGAGGTAAGCAAAAAACATGGGAGCACAGTGTGATAAAGGTTTGATGAAGGGGGAGCACAGTGTGATAAAGGTTTGATGAAGGGGGAGCACAGTGTGATAAAGGTTTGATGAAGGGGGAGCACAGTGTGATAAAGGTTTGATGAAGGGGGAGCACAGTGTGATAAAGGTTTGATGAAGGGGGAGCACAGTGTGATAAAGGTTTGATGAAGGGGGAGCACAGTGTGATAAAGGTTTGATGAAGGGGGAGCACAGTGTGATAAAGGTTTGATGAAGGGGGAGCACAGTGTGATAAAGGTTTGATGAAGGGGGAGCACAGTGTGATAAAGGTTTGATGAAGGGGGAGCACAGTGTGATAAAGGTTTGATGAAGGGGGAGCACAGTGTGATAAAGGTTAGATGAAGGGGGAGCACAGTGTGATAAAGGTTTGATGAAGGGGGAGCACAGTGTGATAAAGGTTAGATGAAGGGGGAGCACAGTGTGATAAAGGTTAGATGAAGGGGGAGCACAGTGTGATAAAGGTTTGATGAAGGGGGAGCACAGTGTGATAAAGGTTTGATGAAGGGGGAGCACAGTGTGATAAAGGTTTGATGAAGGGGGAGCACAGTGTGATAAAGGTTAGATGAAGGGGGAGCACAGTGTGATAAAGGTTTGATGAAGGGGGAGCACAGTGTGATAAAGGTTAGATGAAGGGGGAGCACAGTGTGATAAAGGTTTGATGAAGGGGGAGCACAGTGTGATAAAGGTTTGATGAAGGGGGAGCACAGTGTATGAAAGCAGCTGCTAGTAATTCAAAAGTTACATCAAAAGTATTGTTTAACCCTTTAGGAGAAAGGGTTTCTAATTTAAAAATTCAGTTAACTTCTAGTACTCAATCAATTAGAGGGGGAGAGAGATCGAGACAACTCCTACAATTAGAAGCTAACTGGATTTTTTAATTAGAAACCCTTTCTCCTAAAGAGTTAAACAATTAGGTTTACAATGATTTCTGTGAACTGCTTATGTTTTCTGATAATTATTAAACATATCAATGAAAAAGATTAATCTGTATAGTAGTTACTATTTTTAATTATGTAGCAGAGTATTATACTGTGTAACTAATTTTGATATGTATACTTTGTATTCAGTATTTGACTTACTATGTATATATGTTGCGTAGCATGGTGATAGGTTGCACATAATTGGACTCTGACGTCAGAGCAGCTGGGTCTGTGTAGAACTGCCGACGTCTTATCACTTGTGGTGTTGTTATAAAATTAGAGACGTTTCATACTATGGGCCAGATTCAATTAGAGGCGAAAAGTGCCGTTTGGAGAAAATTTTCCACGGATTTGGACTTTCCACCTGTTTTCAAAGTATCGTCCTATTCAATTCCAGACTGATTTGCCTAAGCGGAAACTCAATGCATTGTAATAGGCGGAAAAGTATCTCCTATGAATAGCAGGTGAATAAAAGTGCAAAATCATTATTTTGGGGTGCAAAAGTGGGGAAACGACTCAGAACCCTTGGGACAGCCCCCCAAAGGACAAATCAGCAAAAAAAAAAAAATTACCTCAGAACACCCCAAAAAAGTACTTTCGTTTTGGGGGCGAAAAAGAAAAAAGTGGGGGAACAACTATAAAAACTAGCGAAATAGACTTCTTGGGGTGCTGTAAGGAGAGGCCAAGTGTTTTTGGGATTGCAGATGCATGTGTGAGGGCGGTTTTTCACATTTTATTAAAAGTTCATTTTAGAAACACAAAAATATGCTAGCACCCGTTTTCAAGTACCCCAAATTTGACTAGACTACTTATTTTCACCGAAATATACTGCTTTATGCCATTCTTCACCACTTTTGCAAAGACGCTAATAAGACGCACATTAAACTACTTACAGTAAGTACCCCAAACACTTATTAGGGCTATTAGTACACATCTACATTCATTCCCTATGTTAGGGCATCTTTTTTTGGGGGTAGAGACTGAATTCCCCACTTCTGACAGTGCTTTCCGCCTGTTCCGCATTTGCCGCCTTTCGTTTTCGCCTGTTTAGGAATTGAATATGGAGAAAAGCAGGGACGCGTGCGTAAAGTTTACGCCTCTGAAATAGGCGGAAAGTCGGGCAGGCAAAACTTTTCTGACTTTTCGCGTCTTATTGAATAATGGCCTATGTATCCTGATGAAAGAGCTCTACAATATAGTTCTGAAACAATGCTCAAATAACCCTCGTGTTCAAGCTTTTACTGCAAGTCGACAAGTGCCTGTATAGTCTGGAATCAGGGAAGGACCAAGGGAATAGGTAGGTGTGGAATCTAATGAACTATACGTAAAGCACTGTGGAAGGCTATAAGAATAATGATGGTATTTACCAATTTACCAGAAATATCAGGTCGGTTCTGCAGCACAGACGATGCCGATATCTGGCTGTGTGTACGGTGACCCGCGGACCGCCCGTACACTGGCTGTAGGGACCCCTGACACTGACATCACAACTGGTGGGCAAATTTAAATGCCTGTCCAGACATATTGAACGGACAATTGGCAAGTGTGTTATAGTGTGTACCCAGCCTTACTGTGTCTGTCAGTTATATTTTGTAGGCTCTGTTCTGAAAGGAGATAGAGATTTCTAGAAACACAGATAATGACATATGCTTAAAAATGCACTAAAACTTGCTATTTAAATACATAAAAACCCCTGTGTGTGGGATTGCTGTTTTAATTTGATTAAAAGTAGGGATGTGCAGGCTCGGATAGGTTCGAGTTTGCACGTGGAGTTCGGATTTTTCCCTCCAAAAAAACGGAACTCAGAACGAGGCAAAACGTCATCTTACATGGACGAACATCATCATTCCTGGTCTTTTGTCCAGGAATGATGATGTTCGTCCATGTAAGATGACGTTTTGCCTCGTTCTGAGTTCCGTTTTTTTGGAGGGAAAAATCCGAACTCCACGTGCAAACTCGAACCTATCCGAGCCTGCACATCCCTAATTAAAAGTAAACATTTTTTTTTAAAAAGTAAAATTTTTACTTATTTGGCAATACAGAGTATTTTGTAATGTATCAGAGATAACAATTTATAGAATTATGATAATTCCATCATATATCCATATCGTATATCAAGTATGTTAATGTACAATAGCCACTTACGACTTTACACATTCATGGCTGTAGTAAAATTTGTGGACGAAAATCAGAGCAAATCAACAAAATTGTTTTACTTCTAGCAGGAAACAACACAACCCTAGCATTGGAAGACGACAACGAGATGACTTTGTGATGCACAATGTGCTCTATTCAATTTGTTTACATGTTTTAAGATAGCCTAAAACCTAATATTTTGCCCTGATTTGTTGCTAATACCCATTTTACACCAACCGAATAACCCGGGTCGAAGCTCTGTGTGAACGGCTCCCAGAAAAATTTCCCAGGTTGATTTACCCGGGAATCTTACTCGGGTTGAGAGCAGGGTTGAACACGGGTTGTTCCCGTGTCATGCGGCAGTGTGAACGGGTGCTACCCTGCTTATTTGACCCGGCTAGCTCTGAAAGAGGCTGATTGGAGCTTCTGGGGCACTGGCAGATGATGTAATTTGTCAGTGCCCTGCAGAGAGATGCACATGAAGCCATAGCTTGCCTGCCTAACCTCAACCACCACAGCAGCCTGACCAGCAGCCACAAAAGCAGGCAGGCACACAGCCTGCCATAGCCAGAACTGCAGCCTGCACCACAGCCTGACCAGCAGCCACAAACGCAGGCTGATACACAGCCAGAACTGCAGCCTGACCAGCAGCCACAAAAGCAGGCTGATACACAGCCTGCACCACAGCCTGCACCACAGCCTGACCAGCAGCCACAAACGCAGGCTGATACACAGCCTGACCAGCAGCCACAAACGCAGGCTGATACACAGCCAGAACTGCAGCCTGACCAGCAGCCACATACGCAGGCTGATACACAGCCTGCCACAGCCAGAACAGCAACCTGTAGCAATGCTGTAAGCAGTCCCCACCCCTCTCTTTTGTTGCCTTTTGTGACCATCTTTGTCAGACCTTAAAACAGACCATTTTTAATGACTTCTATAGAGAAAAGCAGGGATTACCCGGGTTCAGTGTGAACGGGGCAAACCCGGGAATAACCCGGGTCAAGTTGCAGTGTAAACGGGGTCTGAAGCCGAGTTCGACCCGGGATTGACCAGTGTTCAAATTCCAGGGTCGGACGCGGGATTTTGGTGTAAAAGGGGTATAAGTTAGTTATTATATGCATACATAAAAAGACATTCCAAGATACTAGCATTACTCCTGCCATAACAGGGACAGCCGCCCCTTTTGTAGTGAGCCCCGGAGCGCACATTACCCCACCATCGACCCGCTTGCGAGCGGTGTGCGCTCGCAAGCGGGTCTGAATCAGGCCCAGTATTCACATTTCTTCAGAATTAATAAAGCTGAAGCAATCTTCTTCCGTAGTTAACTGGCTTCTGAATGCAGGTTTCTGTGCCTAGGGGAGGGATAGATTGTAAGCTCCACTGGAGAAGGGACTGGGATGTCCATATAAAAGTTGTACAGTTCTGCATCATAGGTTGAAAACATATGAAAAAAAAAAAAAAGTCTAATTATTTGAAAACATATTTAACCGCAGAGCAAAGGTGCAACAATACTTTGTAAGTTATGATGCTTGACATTGTAGGAATCCAAAAAGTCAGGAAAAAAAAAAAGGTCACATTGAGCAGACCTAAGAGGTAACTACTTAGCCAGATGGTGTGAAATCAACGTAACAAAGACAAGCAGAGAGCACAGTAGCCATATGTACATGGAAACATCTTGAAAGTCGCTATGACAGCGCATGTGTTATTGGTTTATTAGAAGAGATTTATTTGAAAATGATGTGCTATTGCCATCAGTAACAGTGATTCTCACAGCGAGTGGTAAATGAATGCCGGCTTTACAGTACGAGTATTTTTCAATGTGTAATAGTAGATGAGAAAGTGAAGGCGATGGGAAGCTGTGCTGGGTTATTAGAACTCGGCTTCCATTAGTCTGGTGAAATAAAAGTGTAGGGTTTCATAGCCATCAATCCCAGGCATAATGATTATTACAGCACAGCTACAAATGAAGGCAATTACTTGGTGACTGTGTGGGAGAATTAATCTTCCTCATCACAGGTCAACGTCTGACGCAGAATTAAACATACCAGCAGGTTTTGGATAGATTGTAAGAGGCTTGTCACGGCTCTTATCATAAAAATAAGAAGGTTATTCATTTAGTGGTGTTGGCATACACGTGCCATTTATCCAATCGTTTCTCTGGCACCTCGCCACCACAAATTTTACCTCTCACCCCATAGAACTCAAATCCATCAATGATTTGTAGGCAAAGCATGTAATGAACAATCATTAATAAAAAGTATTGTTTATGTATTTGCCACCTAGGTCACTTGTAGGCAGGGGCGCGCTGGCATACATGACAGACAGGCAGCTGCCACTTTGATCCCTCATTACTACAGATGATGACTCTGGTCAGTACTGGATAAAATCAATGTAAAATGCTATGTTCATAAGGTGGCATTCATATAGGCTGCATCAACGTTTAATAAACTGTGAGAAGTTACCTGTTTGTACCTATGTTTTCCAAAAGTAAAGCTCTGATACCTACAGTAAGATTCATATATGTTGCATGAAATACTTCACTGAAATTAGGTTAGTGTTCCAAAATCCACTGATAGTATTATGTAAGCATAAAGGCTGTGTGTGCCTAGCAAAACCTCAGTAGAAAGCTGCAAGGAGGCCTCGGCCCCCTCCCTCCCCTAATAGCTCTCAATGAGCCACATGCGCCTGCAGCCAGCGACCCTCATTCACAAACTCTCTGGGATCACCCCCTCGCAGTCTCCACAATGGCTACTCTCAACCATTCACCACCACCCACAGAGAGGAAAGAGAAAGGGAGGGGGGAGAAATCAAAGAGAGAAACGGGGACAGATGAAACAGCTCGGAGCTGGTCCCCATTAGCCATGGCTCCCAAACCACATCATTTCCCGTGACCCCACCCACGACTACCCTACCCCCATCCAATGGGCAGAGGTCAGAGGAAGATGGAGGAGGACAATGATGAGAGAGACGGGGTTTTGGTGTGTGGTGGGGGGGTGGCAGAGATAGAGATGGAGGGGTACAGAGATGAAGGACACACAAGGGTGACATGAGACTGGAAATGGACACAGGGGTAGCATGAGACTGAAGACCCATAGAGGGGCAAGAGGCTAGAGGGACACAAGGGGAATGGTCAAGTAGCTGGAGAGACACAAGGGGAGGGGTCATGAGGCTGGAAAGCCACGAGGGGAGGGGTCATGAGGCTGAAGAGACACGAGGGTGGGCATGAGGCTGAAGAGACACGAGGGTGGGCATGAGGCTGAAGAGACACGAGGGTGGGCATTAGGCTGAAGAGACACGAGGGTTGGCATGAGGCTGAAGAGACACGAGGGTGGGCATGAGGCTGAAGAGACACGAGGAGGGGCGCATGAGGCTGAAGAGACACAAGGGGGGGTGCATGAGGCTGAATAGACGAGGGGGGGCATGAGGCTGAAGAGACGAGGGGGGGCATGAGGCTGAAGAGACACGAGGGGGGGCATGAGGCTGAAGAGACACGAGGGGGGCTGGAAGATGGAGAGACACGAGGGGGGCTTGTAGATGGAGAGACACGACGGGGGGGTCGTGAGGCTGGAAACACAAAGGGAAGGGGTATGAGGCTGGTGAAATATGAGCAGAGACGCGAAGAGGGGAGGTACTAATTACCCGGGCTTGCCCTCCCTCTCTCTTACAAGTCAGTGTCACTCCTCAGGCAAACAGACTCTGCTGTGTGCTGGGCTGCAGTGGGACCAAGGAGGCTGCTGCCGCTGATCAGCAGCAGCAGTGTCCTTTGACAGTGCAGTCACACTTATCGTGCCCCCCCTGGATTTGCCCCTGGTTTTGCATTAGACGTAACCAATGTTCCCTTTATAACTGCAAAATTTGCTAGTTTGACTCGCAATTAAGTATAATAAGTAACTCATGACATCAGGGCTGCATTTATTTATTAGCAGTTATTTATAGAGCACACACATATTCCGCGGGATATGTTCAGAATCATGACAGCAGGGATTGCCGATGCCAGAATCCCAACACTTATCAGAATACTGGCGCCGGGATCCCGAAGGTAAGTAGCCAGGTTAGGCACTAAAGGGGGAGAGTTCAGTTTAGGGTGCGGAGAGGGGGAGGTTAGGTTTAGGAACTAGGGGGAGGTTAGATTTAGGCACCAGGGAGGTAAGGGTTACATACTTAGAGCTGTAGGGATTGTAACCTGGCCAGGATGCCGGCATCCCGTCCCCGTCCCATATTCCGCAGCGCTTATCTACAACAGCACAACGCACTATTCACTAATTATGTGTCCACAAATTATTCAATGAGTTTCTTCTTTAAGAGTCCAATTTTCAGCAACTAATCTCAATAATGACGCTTCTATGGTGAGGATAGTTCTCAATATTTAATTAAACAACTGTAATCTGTGCATGTACCAGAATGTATGAGAGACTACAAATATCACAGCAATTGCTGTATAATGAAACCATTCAATATCTGGGTTTAAAGGACATGATCAGCATTCGGCAAGGCTTAAATGTCCTTCCAAACCACAAACTAACGCGTTTCATCATTTGACTTTGTCATGAGGAGTGGCCTGGAGTGTTTCACAAGTTTAAATGGGAAACATAATTAATACACAATCCTGAACTAATTAAACAATATATCATTCAAAATATAATTTAATATAAAAAAAACACCATTGTGATTGGTGCATATTCCTGACCACGTTCCTAACAATCTAACAGCGGTTAGATGGGGTGAGAAAGATGTACAGAATAAATACAATACTCAATAAGACTAAAAGTACCAGATCAATAAAATAAAGGGTGTGGTATATCTTGTCTAAATTCCACAATGTTGACATTTTCATGGAGTCGACATTTATTATTTATTTACATTGTTGATGTGTCGACACTGCTCTCACTCTAATTCTAAAGCTTCGTACACACAGAGCGATCAGACAACGATCAGACATCCAGCGCATGCACCAACCCCCAAACGACTAGAACGACACGTGATCAACGATCGTGGGTCCCTATAGTGACCAGGCTAACCTGGTCGATATCAACCAGGTGGGCCTGCATGCACCGGCAATGGTCGATATAGATATCAACCATCCGTGCCCACGCAACGACCATCATTTGGGGGTTGGAAGGGCCTAAAAACAGGATGATATGAACAATAACGATATGATAGTTATCATTCATATCGTCCGGTTATATCTGACCATGTGTACGCACCATAAGTCTATCATTAATTCTAAACATAACTGTAATGGAAATGTCAATATCATGACAATGTTCATATTTTATCAATGTTGACATTTAGCAGGTGTAGACATAATAATAATAATAATCTTCCAGCTGCCATTAAATCACACAGGGACCACCCGGTCCCTCGACATCACTCGGCAACTGTAGGGAGGAGCAGCCACCGTGGAAAGGTAAATGAAGCAGCCCTCAGACTCCCAGTGTGTACCCGGTGGGTGCTTTTAAATTGTGTTGGATAAGTTACAAATCGACCGAACTCAATCATTAAAACTCCCAACAATTTCTGAGCAGTTTTTGGAAAAAATATTAGCGAGTCAAGTGGTTACAGTGCTGTGGAATATGTGAGAACTTAATAAATAATATAGTTTCCAAATATGCACAGCCTGCAGCCCTTGCCATGTATTACAATACTGCACATTGTTCCACGTAAATGAAAACTCTTTCCTTGTTTTCATGTATAAAAACAGGCTCATTATTGCATTGGGTGTGGTATGACATTTATAATGTTGACAGTTATCGCAACATGGACGGTAAGTCTACAAACAATATGTCGATGTTTCAGTGCCAACATGTCAAATGTTGACATTCTGAACGTGTCTACATTTTAACCATGTCGACCTAAGTATATTTTGGCATATTGGTTGTCGATCTAACATCCATGTCGACATTCTGACTGATGACTTTCTGAATGTCGACTAGTTGACCAAATATCATTGCATCTATCGGGAATCCTGCCTGGAACTAGTCAATCTGCCAATGTACGGCCTGCACACCCATCATGAGAAGTAATAGCCCTTACCACTGATGCCACATTACCATACGTATCATTGTCTGTCATATGTAATAGAAGCAGTGGTACAAGGACAGTCACATGACGCTACATAGCAGGAAGAGACGCCTCTCACTATGTGACTCTGCATTGTGCTGCATTCATTAATGTCCCTCAGTGCGTAATGAATCACATGAATTACAGGGTAGTTAGAACAGGGTTCCAGTATTTCACCACCAGGGTCCCAAATACCTCAAACACCATAACACAGAGTATTAGTCTTACCTTTCTCTTGCACTGATGCCTCTGGCAATCCCGAGTTTTTGGGCATTTGGTGTCACATAAGTAAGGCTTATGACAAGGCATTTGTTTGGTGTGTTTGCCACAGCGACACTGCTTTTCTACCTCCTAAAAATCAAAAAACACAAATATCTGGCGTCAGTCAAGTTTACAACCCCTCACCCTGAGGAACATGTTCTCAATATGCGGCTCAAAAGCACCTTTCAATCAATTAGCAAATGACCTGAAGCAATTGTCAAACTCTTCAAACAAATGGTTTATGTGTTCCAGGAAGATTACATCAAAATCACTTTTGTATTTGATCAATGTAGCAAGACACGTGAAGAGACACGACGACCTTGGAAGAGAACGACAGAATAGAAGAGTTGCCTGGACAACTTAAATGGGAACAATGTAAACACCCCTGGTGCCAGTGGCGTAAGTTCATCGCAGACCCCCGGAGGCACCTGCATTGCCTCCCATACTTCTGCCCCTGCCTGGTGCTGATAGCAAACTGAGCGCAAATCTGTCTGCAGAGCATATCTTGCATGTTCTCGCACTGCGCAAGGACCAGAACTAAGCGCACATAACATTTCTATCACATCTACGTCTGAAGAGGCATAACTGGTATGTAATGGTTCTTATTCATTCTCACATCGGCAAAGTACAGTGAGGGCTACACAAACTTGGACATAGGATTAAATATGCCTGCTTGGGGGGGCGCTACGTTTTGCTCCCAGTATAGGGTAGGTGCAAGTGCACACTGACGATGAGGCGGCTAGTAGTAATAAACCAGATGTACACATATGACATCATACCCACAATATTAAAAAGGAGGGACAGACAGGTTGGTTTTTTACATTATGGGAATCTTATATTGATACCTTACCATTATCAACTAAACAGCAGATGTTTGATCAGCCTGTTGCACGCGCTCCAGGATTTTCCATAATGCAGAAATTATTTAACTACAGATCCTCATACACCTAGCCTCAATACACCGTGCAGTGGGAGTGAGCCGCATTGCATAGCAACTTTATATTTAAATTTGCGTCTTGTTGGCATGGCTGATACAGTAAAATACCACTTATCTGTACCAGAGACACCGGGCTGTGACTTTAACCGCACATTAATTAGTTTAAAAAATGTACAAAGTCGCATATGAAGTGGAACGGAACTTGGTCTGAAAAAAGCTGCTGCACTGTGGCTCTTAGAATACAGACTTAGATACACACAGATGTACACGTATCGAAAGGGGTGTATCTAGGTGTCCGAGCGCCCCTGGCAAACTCAGGGACTGGCGCCACCCTCCAATGATTCAATAATTGCTCCCACAGGAAATAAAATAACACACTGATTCGTTGCCTCCACAGCCAGAAAATAAATAAAAACAAACATTTCCCCCCAGCCCCCTACAGAAGACTGAGTGACCTCACCTGCTGGGCTGTCACGTATAGCTGCAGAGCTAATTGCAGGAGACAAGCCTGCAGTCGCTTCAGAAATTCCAGACCAGCGAGGGTCTCCCTCCAAAGAGTCTAGACCAGGCCAGTGGGTTGGAACTTGGTCCCACTCCCTCATCCCCATCCTCAGCTCCTCATCCCCATCCTCAGCTCCTCATCCCCATCCTCAGCTCCTCATCCCCATCCTCAGCTCCTCATCCCCATCCTCAGCTCCTCATCACCTTCCTCAGCCCACAGCCCCAACACCTTCTTAAGCCCACATCACCTACCACAGCCCCAACACCTTCCTAAGCCCACATCACCTACCACAGCCCATGGCCCCATCACTTTCCTCAGCCAGCCACCAGCCCCCATCACCTTCCTCAGTCCTCAGCCCCATCACCTCCTCAGTCCTCAGCCCACATCACCTTCCTCAGCCCCATCACCTACCTCAGCCCACAGCCCCAACACCTTCTTAAGCCCACATCACCTACCACAGCCCCAACACCTTCCTAAGCCCACATCACCTACCACAGCCCCATCCCTTTCCTGAGACCCCATAACCTTCCTCAGCCCACATCACCTACCTCAGCCCATAGCCCCATCACTTTCCTCAGCCAGCCACCAGCCCCCATCACCTTCCTCAGCCCTCAACCCCCATCACCATCTAGCCCCCATCACCTTTCTCAGCCCCCATCACCACCTTCAGTCAGCCCCCATCACCCCATTACAAACAGATCGCAACTTCCCCGGCCCAAGTCCTCACGCTGCTGTACACTGCTCCTGCCTGCTCAGCTCAGTCCTCACTCCCACAGGTTCTGCCAGTCAGCAGTGCAGCATGTGCCCTGACCGGAATCCGTTACTCCATCTACGCTGCCTGTGAACCAGTGGTACTTACCAGTATACAGTGGCACCAACATAACCGGTCCCAGCCCAGAACTGAGTAAACTAGCCGGTGCTGCCAGGCAATCTGAGTTTAATTGGTCCCAGCACAGTCCTGAGTGAACTAGCCAATGCAGCCCAGCATTCTGAGCATAACCGGCCCCAGCGGGGTCCTGAGCGAACTAGCTGGTCCAGCCCGGGATTCTGTGCATAACCGGTCCCAGCCCAGTCCTGAGCGAATTAGCCGGTCTAGTCCGGCATTCTGTGCATAACCGGTCCCAGATCCGGCGTTCTAGGCATAACCGTTCCCAGTCCCAGCATTCTGCGCATAACTGTTCCCAGCACAGTACCCTGAGTGTATAGCCGGTCTGGGCCCAGCATCCAGTGCAAAGCCGGTCCCAGTCCGGTAACAGAGTAATCGAACCAATCTGGCATCCAGTTGCAATTAGCTCCAGTTCTACGTACCAGTTCCAGTCTGGAATTCTCACCCAGTCCCCAGTCTGAACCTCAATCCATCATAACAGTGTCACACTTCACCTACATGCGTCCAACTAGCTTCCTGCACATTAACCCACAAGAACCCGTACACGAGACATGGACACTGCAACAGAGAATCCCTAATTCTTGAGAATCATGGCTCCAACAGCCACACCAGTACAGCCTGCCATGCTGATGGCCCCTTTGATAGCAGATCATTCCATAGAGATGGTCCAACTAGCATCCTGAGAATGTCTGTGGGGTCCACTCATCTATCTGAAATTCAAGAACAACGTGGATGTATCCCGGAAACAGAAGATCATTATGGTTACACGACAGGAGGAAAATACTTTCATATCCTTGGAAAAAAATCCTCACAAGCACATTTGGAAGGAAGAGAAAAAGACTGTGCTAAAAGGAAAGACAGTGCAAGTATCTAATTTATATTAAAGCAGCTTGTCTATGAAATATTAAAAGCTGTTGATGACAATAGACTCCATATAAAGAACGCTTTATTATATAAGAATACAGAAATTTTTTTTTTTTTTCCTGATTTTAAACCATCTAAGCACCAGATATTCTATACATTTTTTGTTTTAATACTGATTTTCAGTACTGGGTGAACCTTATATTCGAAATTGGCAGCAGGGTCTTTAGCGCACTAGTAACGATACTCTGTGTATATACTGTAATGTTCACTGACCTGTCTGCATGTTTCACAAGGACCTCTGTGGCACCGCTGGGAGCATGCGTGTATACCACACTCCAGAGCCTTGTCACAGCTATCACCACAGGTAGGGACATCTTCTGTGCAGGGCAGGCTGTACTCTGAAGACAAGAGAAGAACGTGTAATATGCATGTTACAATAACACTTCTGAATACATCAATCTTCATTATTATACAAAGACAGAAATGTATTTCATGTATTGCCAGGACAGGCGTGTAACATTGCCATCATGCTCTGATCTGTATGATTACACCCGCTCTGAGTTACACATGTCCGGGCCGGACAGGCAGCTCACATGGCTTCTGTTTTATTCTGTCGGTTTTGACTTTAAAACACAATTGCCACCTACAGGGGAAAAATCTGGAGGTCTGCAAGCTTGGGCCGCATTACATTCTCCTAATAAAGTTCTTTAACCAACAATGTTAAAGTGTGTCTGCTCCATAGGTCACATAAATAATTACAGAGCTCAGGGGAAACAACTGAAACATATTATTGCATTTTTCACCCACTAAATAATATGAGATATGGTAAGAACTTACCTTTGTTATCTCTATTTCTACGAAGTCCATAGGGTTCCACAGGATACTTTGGGGTATAGGTGTGACGTCAGTCATCGGGCACCATAGAGTTAAGCTTTCAGCCTCCCAGGATGCACTAGGGTCCCCCTCCTATACCCCGCCCCCGAGCCAAGGCACCTCAGTTAGTTATCAAGCCATAGGCCGAAGGAGGAGAAGGAAGAGAGAGAAAGAAGATCTGGATACACACAAGAATCACACTCTCACCAGAGGGAGACGGAAAACCCGGTGACCAGAGCAAAGCCCATCTGCAGCACAGGTGCGACAGGGCGGGAGTCCTGTGGAACCCTATGGACTTCGTAGAAATAGAGATAACAAAGGTAAGTTCTTACCATATCTCATATTTTCTACTTCAGGGTCCATAGGGTATCCACAGGATACCTTGGGGATGCCCCAAAACAGTATCCTTTAAGGGTGGGGACGCTCCTGTGCTGAAAGGAGAATCCGCCGCCCAAAGGAAGAATCCTGAGAGGCGAAGGTGTCAAACCTGTAATACCTCACGAAGGTATGGACAGAGGACCACGTAGCAGCCTTGCAGATCTGGACTGCAGAGGCACCACGTCGAGCTGCCCACGAAGGACCCACAGACCTAGTGGAATGAGCCTTCAGAGAAGGAGGAACCGGCAGACCTTCATGAAGATAAGCTTCAGAAATAGCCATACGGATCCAGGCTGCCAAAGTTTGCTTTGAAGCAGGCCAACCCTTTTTACGGAAGCCATAGAGAACAAACAAGGCGTCCGACTTCATAAACGAAGAAGTGCGGTCAACATAAGTCCTTAAGGCCCGCACAACATCCAAAGTGGCCTCACTCACTGAAAGGCCAGGTGAGTTTAAGGCCGGAACAACTATTTCCTTGTTAACATGAAACTGGGAAACAACTTTGGGAAGAAATTCAGGCCGAGTGCGGAGCACTGCCCTGTTCCCATGAAAAACCAAGAAAGGGGGTCTACAAGAAAGAGCTCCTAAATCAGAAACACGACTGGCCGAAGCTATGGCCAGAAGGAAAACAGTCTTAGCTGTTAGCCATTTAAGATCCACTTAGCCCAGTGGTTCAAACGGCGGCCCCTGGAGAGCCCTCAGGACCACAGCCAAATCCCAAGGCGCCACAGGTGGAACACAGGCGGCTGAATGCGGAGAACACCTTGCATAAAGGTGCGCACATTCGGGATTGTAGCAATCCTACGGTGAAACCAGACAGACAGGGCCGAAACCTGTACCTTCAAAGAAGCAAGGCGAAGCCCATGATCTAGTCCCGCTTGTAGGAAGGAGAGTATCCTAGACAGACGAAACTCCCGCGGTGCATAACCTCTCGGTCGACACCACTGGAAGAACGTATGCCACACGCGATGGTATATTCTCGCGGAAGACGGTTTCCGAGCTCGTAACATGGTACGCACAACAGAGCTGGAAAACCCCCTGGACCTCAACATGGCTGTCTCAACAGCCACGCCGTCAAAGACAGCCGAGTCAGGTCCGGGTGAAGACAAGGACTCTGCGACAGAAGGTCCGGCCGTAGCAGCAACCGCAGAGGACTGTCCACGGACAGACCCTGAAGGTCTGAGAACAAGTGCCGTCTGGGCCACGCGGGAGCTATCAACAGGAGCGTCCCTCCTTCCTGTTTGAATTTCCGGATTACCCGTGGAAGAAGGGAACCTGGAGGAAACAGGTATGCGAACCGGAACGTCCACCGGACGGGCAGAGCATCCACCAGAGACGCCTCTTCGTCTCTTGTGCAAGACCCGTACAACCGGCAACTTGTTGTTGTGCCGGGACGCCATGAGGTCGATCTCTGGAAGACCCCACCTGTCCACCAGCAGTTGAAAAACATCCGGGTGCAGGGACCATTCCTGGCGACATAGAAAGTCCGCCTCCCAATTTAGCACTCCCGGGATGAAGACTGCTGATATGGCCGGAAGATTGCGCTCCGCCCATACCAGGATCCGAGACACCTCTACGAGAGCCGCCCAACTTCGGGTTCCTCCTTGCCTGTTTATTTAGGCCACGGTGGTAGCGTTGTCCGACTGGACCTGCACCGGGCGACCCTGGAGAAACCGATGTGCCTGCTGGAGAGCATTGAAGACCGCACAGAGTTCCAAGATATTTATTGGAAGCTCCGCTTCTGTCGGCGTCCACCTGCCCTGGAACAAGTGTGGACCCGAAACTGCTCCCCAGCCTGGAAGACTGGCGTCCATTGTCAACAGGACCCAATTTGGTACCCAGAACGGACGTCCCTTGCTGAGATGGGTCGTCTGCAACCACCAGGCAAGGGACAGGCAAACCTCCGGGGTGAGCACTATCGTCTGGGACTTTAGAGACTGAGGCAGCCCATTCCACTTGGACAGGATCAGGTGCTGCAGAGGTCTGGAGTGAAACTGGGCATATTCCACCATGTCGAACACCGACACCATGGAGCCCAGTAACCTCATCGCCGAGTGTAGAGACACCCAGCGGCTGTGCAGACAACTGCGCACCCTCGACCGTAAAGCAGAGATCTTTTCCCCCGTCACAAAGATCCTTTGCTGTCCCGAGTCCAATAAGGCTCCGAGGTGCAGAATCCGCCGAGACGGGATTAGAGTGGACTTCTGCCAGTTTATTAACCAGCCGTGCCGTTGCAGTAGCGCAATTGTCAGGTCCAAGTGGCGTAGAAGTAGCTCCGGAGAACCTGCCACTAATAAAAGGTCGTCCAAGTACGGCAACATGCGGACTCCCTGCAGCCGCAGAGAAGCCGCCATGACCGCCATCACCTTGGTAAACACCCGCGGTGCTGTCGCCAGGCCAAAAGGTAACGCCCGAAACTGAAAGTAGTCGCTGCGGATTGCAAACCTGAGAAACTGTTGATGGCGCAAAAGAATAGGGACATGATGGTAAGCGTCCTGTATGTCCAATGACACCATGTAGTCCCCAGGTTCCAGCGCCAGAATGATGGACCGTAGGGTCTCCATCCGAAACTTCGGCACCCGCAAAGACTTGTTGAGAGCTTTGAGGTTGAGAATCGGACGATACGACCCATTGGGTTTCTGCACCAAAAAGAGATTAGAATAGAAACCCTGGCCCCTCTGGGAGAATGGAACAGGCACTATAACTCCAGCCTGGAGCATAGTGTGCAAGACCTTCCGCAGCTCCGTGGCCTTGTTCCGGTCTGATGGTAGACCAGTGGTGAAGAATCGAGCCGGGGGTCTGTGCCGGAAAGAGAGGGCGTACCCGTGGGAGACCACCTCGAGAACCCAAGTGTCTGTCGTGGTGACCGACCAACACCGGGCGAACTGCAGCAGGCGGCCTCCCACTTTGGGATCCCCCAAAGGGAGGCCCGGACCGTCAGGCCGCAGGCTTGTCATCAGGCTTAGGGGCAGGACGTCTGGTACTCCATGCCTGTTTCCGGGGCTAGGCCGATTTCTTGGGACCAGCCTGTCGGGGAACAGACTGTGGTTTGGGCCTGCCCTGGGCCCTATAAGACCGAAAGGACGATGGTCCCGAACCAGAAGGGACAGCGGCCGACGGTAGACATGCCGATTTGGCTGCCGCCAGCGTGGCCACAATCTTGTCCTGATCTGGACCGAAGAAAACTTCTCCGTTAAAGGGCAACGCCTCCAAACCCTTTTTGGAATCAGCGTCCGCCTTCCAGGATCGCAACCACAAGGTCCGACGAGCAGCCACCGCTGCTGAAGAAATTCGAGTACTAATGTCTAAGGCCGCCTCGTTGATATAAGTGGCCGAATCACGGAGATTACCAATCAACTCCGTCTGTTCGGCCGGACAGTCGGAATCAAAGGACGCCTCCAATGAATCCGCCCAGCGTTCCTTCGCTCTGGCAACCCAGCAAATGGCCATGGCCGGCCACGCTGCCCCCCCCGCAAGGGAATAAGCGGACTTCAGGCAGATCTCCACCTTGCGGTCCGTAGCATCCTTAAGGGAGGACATGGATGGCATCGGCAATGTGGCACTACGGACAAGACGTGTCACATGAGAATCCACCTGTGGAGGGGATTCCCATTTAGCAAAATAATTATCCGTGAACGGATAAGCCACCGCCAGGCGCCTCTGCGGCTGGTATCGCTTGCCAGGCTGTTTCCACGCCTCCTCTAAATGGTCCACTAACTGACCCGAAAGTAGAAAGACTGTGGCGTCACCCTTCACATCCTTAAAAAAGGCATACTTGGATTTAGCAGCTGGGGGAACTTCGTCCTCAATCACCAAGGCTGTGCGGACTGCCCAAATAAGTCCAGGAATATACACCTTGGACCTAGCGTCAGCGTCCTTAGTATGGAGAGGTTCCTGATCGTAAGGATCCAGAATCTCCCCATCATCAGACATCCCTTCGTCATCCTCATAAGGAGCCGACAGAGACGCCACCGGCCGTTTATGTGGCCGCATCTCAGCCTCTCCCTGCAACACATCCGACAAGTGCTGTACAGAGCTCGTCAGGGAGTTAACCCACGCCGGCTCCTGAGAAACCGGGAGAGGGGAAATAGGGAGACTGCGGGGTACCACCAATTGTCTTGGGAAACCCTGCATGGGTGACGACACCACTGACTGCTGGGACAAACCCATCTGCGTAAACGCGGGCTGCGGAGCTAACTGGCCCACTAAGGTTGTAAGCGCCTGAGAGAAACAAGCCCAGGGCGGCTCCTGTACCGGTGCTGTAACCGTAATAGGCCGTGCCATTGACAAACGCTGCCGGCAGCGGCCCTCCGCTACCCTCCCCCTCCGCTAAAGGTACCTTACACGTAGTACACTGTAGCCGGAGGGGAAAATCACTTTCAGACATGATGGTACCAAGTATGTGACCCCTCTCACCAATTGTATTTTAAAAAGAGGCGAGAGACCACCCTGCAGCACCGCACCGCAAGGGCTTAGCAGAAAGAACAGGGACAGTAATAAAGCGGACAGTCAGAATAGAAGATACAGGCAGCAGCGCTAGCACAGTCACATACAATGCAAAGAAAATCAATTCCTGCACTAACCAGCGCTGATCACTCAACTACGCAGACACAGAGTCTGGTAGGACACAGCGCTGCATACACAGACCTGACCACAAGCGGAGGAGAGGTATGCGGGGGGACCCGGACCACAATGCCTCCGTCCAGGCTTCCAGCAGCGTTCACCATGCATTCAGGAAGATGGCCGCCGAGGAGTAGAGAGGAGGCTGGCCTGGGGGAGGAGCGCTGCCACAGGGCCAGTCGGCAGTGTGCAGAGAGGGCTGTGTGCAGCGGGGGAGGCGCCGGCTGTGAGACAGGGAAGGCGCGCTCCCCTGGCATGCATTTAACCCCCGGGACGCCGCAGCGCTACCGCTCTGCTGTGGTCCGTTGTCCCAGGGGGGTAGTGGAAGCGCAGGTTACATACCTGGCTCCACGCTGCAGCCAGTCCCCAGGGAGCCCCCTGCCTGGGGACTCTGGACCATGTAACAGCGGGGACCCACCGCGGGACCCCGCTGCTTACCTTGCTGTCCCCCTTGATTCCGGCCATGGTCCGGAACATCTGGGGTCACCGCTAGCTGTGAGCCCAGATGCTCACCAGCATCCCCGGATCGGTACCGGCGTTCTGGTACCGGCTGGGGTGTAGGGAAGACAGCATGGACGTCATGACTGACTGTCCATGCTGTACATCCAGATGTGCAGCCACAGCTGCATGCAGAAAAGCTTCAGGGGCTCTTCTTAGCCCCCACTCCAACAGGTGCACCCGACTCCGGCCGGGCACCAAACTAAACTGAGGTGCCTTGGCTCGGGGGCGGGGTATAGGAGGGGGACCCTAGTGCATCCTGGGAGGCTGAAAGCTTAACTCTATGGTGCCCGATGACTGACGTCACACCTATACCCCAAGGTATCCTGTGGATACCCTATGGACCCTGAAGTAGAAAATATAATTCCTCTATAGCACAAAATCCCATACAGCAGTGGAGTTCATAACACATGTCCCCCTCCAGGGGTCAAAGTGATTATTTTCTGGTCAAATTACTGCTGTACATGTTGTATCACTTTCCCTTTACTGTGTTTGTCCTATGTCCATTGTCATGAAAATTAGGTTACTTTATAATATACAGCACCATACTGCCTACATAGACAGAAGTCATGGCAGCTGAGAGACAGCAGAGGCTTATGCTGGGGACCCACTGGCCAATATATTGGCCAATCAATTGATCGGCCAATATATAGTGCCCCCGTCAGCCAGTGTGTACAGACGATATGTCTGTGAACAACGTCGTACACAGACATATCGCATTGGCTGTGCTGCACAACCAATGAACAGATATGTCTGCAGACATATCTGTCCATCGGCAAGTGTGTACAGGTGATCAACCAATCGCCCGTACACAGGGGGGCCGAGAGGAGGGGGAGAGCCGCAAACAGGTACTACTTACCTGGGTCCTGCACGCTGCTGTGTGCTGGGCCGCACTAAGAGACTGTCCGAGGTTGCTATAGCAGCAGCCCGAGCAGTCTCCTATGACAAAGGGGGGGAGCGATCACGCTGATTGCACCCACCTTTGGCTGTGCGTCGGGCTGAGGGGTACACAGCACCCCCCTACCCAGCGTCGTAAATGGGTTTTTGTTTTCCCGAAGGGGGCGTGGCCACGCCTTCCGCGATTAGGCCATGCCCCCTACCCGCCCCCAGTGTGGCCCGACCTGCTGCAGCATGCAGATGATGGTCGTTCAGTGTGTACGAATGACCATCATCTGCAGATATATCTGTAGATTGTACAATATATATGGACACCAATAAATAATTACCAATTATCCCTTGCAAAGACATGAACACTGTGACATGGAGCGGATAATTCAAGTATTTTCCTTCAATCTTACATAGTCTGCCAATCCTTTCAGTATAAGAGATTATTATTGAAGACAAAGGAGTATGCAAAATGAATTCTGAAATCAATAAAAGCATTAAATACATTCTCAGAACCGTACTTGATTTTCCACATGGACACAAGCGATTGCCTGAACGAGGACACTGCCCACATGCTCCTGCATGGCAAACCAGCTCACAGGTGTGGTTCCCACAAGGTAAAGGTTTTCCACAGACCTGAAATAAAAAGAGAGATGCATTAGAATATATATATATATATATCTATATATATTTTATTTTATTTTAACTGAAGTATCCGGCGTGGCCCGGGTTTAAATCTTAGGCATCCTAGACCCATTGCCCCACCCCTCTGTGAAGTTTTCATCCAAATCAATCCAGCCCAGAACAGGCTCCCCGGGTCAAAGATCTGCCCAGCGTACACCAACAGGAAGTCTGACCGGGACCCTAAGCCCCCTAAAACCTATCCAAGATCCAACCACAATACAACTGGGCCACCCCACGTTGGTTCCATCCCAATCAATGATCATTATCACCTATTTGGTATGATTGGTTAGTCACATTTTTGACTATAAATCGTAAAAAATCCCGGACTTTGTGCAATTGTACCTAAAAGAATTTATGCTGTTTGAAGGCAAAGGATGGTCACATCAAAAATTGCTTTGATTTAGATTTCTCTTCTGTTCATTCACTTTCATTTTGTTAATTGATAAAAATAATCTATTAACACTTTTATTTTTGAAAGCATTCTTACTTTGCAGCATTTTCTTTTGAAAACAATAACATGTACTGGAATCATTTTATGATGTGATTTTGCCAAGATAGAGTTTCCCAAACTCCACCATTGCAGTACAGGTTATAAGGATATCGATGTTTGAGCACAGGTGACTTAATTAGTACCTCAGTTAATTTGATTTAACCATCTGGACACAAGAATGGATATTCTTTAAACCTGGACTTTAATGGCAGAGTTTGGGAACCTCTGTGCTAAGGTATGAGTGCAGAAGAACTGTGAGTAACATTATTAGAACATGCTTACATCAAAAAATAAAAAATTTCCTTTGTACAATATACCAAAAATACTTCTATGGAGTGTTCATGGATCACATGTAAAGAGGGGGACTCACAAGTTGGCACTGCCAGGTTGGACTCGCACACAGCTGTTCTGCAACTTGTCTTCCACAAAGGCATTTTTGTTTGCTGACTCTTGGGCATGGCTGACAGTCTCCTTAAAGAAGAGATTGTTAGACGTAAACGCTACATCAGATTGCAACTTCACACTAGTTTCATTACTCCCCTGTAGCAAATGTAACATGCCATCCCCACGAAAAGACATTTTGTTGCCCAATTTGAAGACTGGACCCTGAAGTACACCTACAGCCCTTATTTGTTAACATTGTCCTCGACTATAATCCCATTCCATTGATCCTAAAAAGGACCCCACTGCTTGCCAACATGAATGCAAACAGTGGCGTAACTACCAAGGGTGCAAGGGGTGCGGCTGCTATGGTGCCGAGCTGCCGCTGTGGCCCGCCGCTCCTCCTGCAGCCAGTGACGCACACAAGGTGGGCCTGTCCAGTCAGGGCCACCAAGGGGGCTGAATACAGCTGGCGCACTGGCAGGCAGCCATGGAAAGACAGCGCCGCTTGTTGTGAAACAGTCAGAGCTCGCAGATTGGCAACCAATTAGCAGTGGTGGCTCCCAATTGGCTTCTGGTCCGCGAGCTCCAATGGTCTCGCTCCAGATTCAAACTGCGCCAGCGCTGTCTATCCATGTCAGACGCTGCATGCTGAAGCGCCAGCTATAATTAGCTGGCAGCCCAACCCCAAATCCACACCTGCAGGCTGCTGATGGCAAACAGGGGGAGGCATAATGTGTAAGGGGCTTTAATGTGTGGCATAATGTTATAAGGGGCATTACTGTGTGGCAAAATATGTACAGGGTACTACTATTGTGTGGAATAATGTGTTATATGGGGCACTACTACTTTGTGGCATAATCTGTAAAGGACATTACTCTGTGGTATAATGTATGATGGGCACTACTACTGCATGGCATGTGTATAATGGGTACAACTGTGTGGCATAACCTGAATGGGCTCTGTGTGGGGGCAAATGTATGTGTTTTTTTTCATCTCTGGGGAGGGCCCATTTAAGATCTTGCTATGTGGCCCCCAAAGTTCTAGTTACACCCTTGCATGCACACACAGAGGGCTGACTAATATATATGGTCACTTTAAAAAGGACTAAAGCTGGGTACACATTAGAAGATAAGTGTACCCAGCGATGCGATGGACAATTGCATGGTCGACAGGCCGACATATCGGGCGGCCGGTACGCATTAAATAATCCGATGCCCGACTGCCCAATACGTGAGAACCACCCGCATCCCGCTGCATGGGGTTGTCAGTCATATTGTTAGATTGAGCTGCATATAAGGCCGACCTGACGATGCAACTGACAACCAAACGGGAGCACGCATGGCCCAACAGAGGGTATAAATTAGGTGATTTTGAGAATATATCGGACCAATCTGTTGGATCGGACGAAATATTGTCTAATGTGTACCCACTTAACTCTGGATTTAATATGAACTTGCATGAGTCATAAAGTTTGCTCAGCCTGTGAGATTAAAAGGATACATTTGTAGCTCTCACACAGGTTTTTGGCAGACTGCCAATTTCGACTGGAGTCAGCCCCGAAACCTGTGTAATGTAAGTGTCCCCATTTTTAGGGATTGTGTGAGAATGTGTGGCCCTGACGAGGTTCAAACCTAGGCAAAAACCTAATCCTGGTTAAACTATACCACCATGCAAAATTTGGTGGAGCTAGGTTCAAAACTCTGGCCGTGCAGTAAGGACAAAAACACGCAGACAGACACGCTTTCTTGCTTATTATACAGTATAGATAATCTCACATAACTACTAAATTAATTGTAATAAGCTATGAACCCAGTTATAATGAAATCAAGTCTAAAACACACAGACTGATTAAACGGAGGATATATCCATTTTCTGGATGTAAAAAAATATGTGAACAATGAAATGAAAAGCCTTAAAGGCTCAAGGAGAATCTGCATTTTAACATTACACACAATGTCATACCCGGATAAGAAAATAGGAATATAGTAGGTGAACATTATAGATCAACAACAAAATGGTATAGAGCGACACATACAGATCCCTCCCGAATGCCAGCTGACGGGACTGCACGGGGTTTGCACGTCCCGTCAGCCAATCAGCGGCCGTGCTGACTTTAGAGCGGCTGGTGATTGGCTCCGGCTACTGACAGTTCCCATGTGACAGTTCTCAGGTGGGCTGCCATTACCGCCATGACTTTGGTAAAGACTCGAGTCGCTGTTGCCAGACCAAAGGGCAGTGCCTGGAATTGAAAATGTTGGTCGAACACTGCAAACCTGAGGAATTGCTGGTGTGTTAAGATAATGGGGACATGCAGGTAGGCGTCCTGAATGTCCAACGACACCATGAAATCCCCAGGCTCCATCGCCAGTATAACCTGGACCGAGGAACCCTCAAGGACTTGTTGATTTGAATAGAAACCCATGCCCCTCTGGGAGAATGGAACAGGCTTATAACTCCAGCCTGGAGCATAGAGTGCAACACTTTCTGTAGTTCCAGGGTTTTGTTCTGATCTGACGGAAGGCCTGTGGTGAAAAACCTGCTGGGGGCCTGCGCTGGAAGGAGAGGGCATACCACCGAGAGACCATCTCGTGTACCCAAGTGTCCTTGGTAGTCAGGTACCAGCATTGGGCGAACCGAAGCAGGCGGCCTTCCTCTGTGGGATCACGCAAAGGGAGGCCCGTCCCATCAGGCAGAAGGCTTATCGTCCGACTTGGGAGCAGGGCGTCTTGTACTCCAAGCCTGTTTCTTTGGCTTGGCAGACTTCTTGGCCCCGGGCTGTCTCGGAAAGGCCTGCACTTTGGACTTACCCTGGGCCCTATAGGGCCGAAAGGACGAAGTACCAGACCCTGATGGGACTGTAGCCGATGGCAGACACGCAGACTTAGCTGCTGCCAGAGTGGCCACAATTTTGTCCAGATGAGTGCCAAACAGGACCTGTCCATTAAAAGGCAAGCATTCCAAACACTTTTTGGAATCTGCGTGCGCTTTCCAAGAGCGCAACCATATTGTACGGCAAGCCGCCACTTCCAAGGAGATTCTTGAAGTGAGGAGTCCGATATCCAAGGCTGCCACATTAATGTACGTGGCTGAGTCTCTGAGATTACCCACTAACTCCACCTGCTCAGGTGAAAAGTCAGTGTCCAGAGACGCCTATAAGCGATCAGCCCAACGCTCCATGGCTCTGGCCACCCAGCACATGGCCATAGCCGGTCTGGACGCCCCCCAGCAAGAGAATAAATGGATTTTAGGCTTATTTCAACCTTGCGATCCGTAGCATCCTTTAAGGAGGACATTAAGAGCATGGGCAATGTAGCAATCCTCACTAGGCGTGTTACATGAGAATCTACTTGCGGAGGAGTTTCCCCACTTGGAGAAATAATTTTCCGCAAAAGGGTATGCAAAAGCCAAACATTTTTGAGGCTGGTACGGCTTACTCGGATTTTTCCATGCCTCCTCTAAATGATCCACTAACTGACCAGACAGGAAATACAGTGTCATCTCCCTTAATAGCCTTAAAGAAGTCATATTTGGATTTAGGATCGTTATCCTCAATAACCAAGGCCGCACGGACTGCCCATATAAGACCAGGTATATAGACTTTAGACCTAAACTCCGTCTCCTTAGTACGGAGTGGCTCCTGGTCTGAAAAGTCAAAAATCTCACCGTCATCAGACGACATGACATCCTTATCATACTGAGCCGTCTGAGACACTACAGGCCGCTTAGGAAGCCGCAAAGTTAACTCCCCCTATAAAACGTCCGACAGGTGTTGCACCGTATTGGACAATGAATTCACCCACGCAGGCTCCTGAGAGACCTGGGGGGGGGGAGGCGAAAGCAGGAGACACTGGGGTAACATCAACTGCCTGGGGAACCTCTGCATGGGTGACGACACAACCGACTACTGTGATAACCCCATCTGGGAGAACGCAGGGGGCGTCCCTAGCTGGCCCACAAGGGTTGTAAGTGCCTTAGCAAAACAAGCCCAGGGCGTTTCCTGCACAGGCGCAGTGACAGAAATCGGGCATGATATAAGATAACATGCCCTACATAAACTCCCAGTGTTTCCATCACCCTCCGCTAATGGTACATTGCATGTGGTACACTTTAGCTGAAGAGGAAATTCACGTTCACTCTCAGACATGATGAGTGTAACGGAGTGTATGTGACTCCCCTCACAGATAAATGCTCTTACAGTGAGGCAATGAACACCCACCGCACCACAAGGGCTTTAGCAGAGGAAGAACTGGAATAGTAAAATGGCTGACAGTTAGAAGTGAAAGTACAGGCAGCAGAGCTAGCAGTAAGTCACATACAATGCAGAAATAAATCCCTGCACTACCAGCACTATGATCAACTACACAGACACAGAGCCTGGTAGGAAACAGTGCTGCAAACTCTGACCTTAATCGCAGGAGAGGTATGCGGGGGGGGGACCCGGACCGCGATGACACCTGTAATCAGCGTCCAGCAGCGTCTGCACACTTCTCTTGAAAATGGCCGAGGAGCAGAGAGTAGGCAGGCCCAGGGGAGGAGTGCTGACACAGCCCGCCAGACCGCTATGGAGAGGCACTGTGCAGCGGGGGAGGCGCTGGCTGTGAGACAGGGAAGGCGCGCTCCCCTTGCATGCAATAACCCCTGGGATGCCGGAGCTTTGCCGCTCAGCCGCAGCCCGCTGTCCCTGGTGGTCTAGTGTAAGCGCAGGTTAATACCTGGCTCCAGGTGCAGCCAGTCCCCAGGGAGCCCCCTGCCTGGGTATTTAGGACTGTGTAATCGGAGGGTACCCTCCGCGGGACCCCGCCGCTTACCTGCCCCCTTGAATCCGGCCACAGTCTGGGTAATCCGGGGTCACTGCTAACTGTAACCCCAGACATCCACCAGCATCCCCGGATCAGTACCGGCGTCCTGGTCCGGCGGGGTGGAGGAGCGACAGCATAGACGTCAGTACTGACTAATAAAAGAAAATTGTTTGGAACACGTGGGGCGCAAAAACTAAGTAATAGCAGCTCCAAAAACTTTACCTTGTCTTGCCCACATGCAAGAAAGTAGTATAAACAACTTGAAAATATTAAAGTAATATTTTCAGAGCGTTTATATATAAGACATATTTATATTACACTAAAACAAATCCTTATGGCTTGTCACTTTCTCAAAGCATATCTTCTTCAAACCACACGTTTATATGAAAAACAAGAGAAGGGATAAAAAAAAAAAAAAATGTGTAGAAATGTTTCAAAAGAAAGTTCATGTATATCTTTCACATATAGAAGATCTTGCAAGGGGTGAATCTTTATAATATAATGACGTACCACACTCACATATAGTTAGTGAGGTGGAAATCCTGTAAAGGTATCTTTTAGGATTCTAAAGGTATCTTTTAGGATTCTCCCAAAACACAGCGTCTATCTTTCAATGTATAGCAATAGGGGGGGGGGGGGGGGGGGGTGGACGTAGCCTACTCACTTAAATCAGAGTGGGGTGAAGTATATAAAAGGTATCTTTTCCAATAGGTAACCACATGTACCCACATCCAATAAGTACAGATGAAGCACATCAAGGTTTCTTTTGTTGAAAGGTTCCCTCAATATGTATCCAATATTAGTCAGCCCAAAAAGGAATTTTTCAGTATTTAATGGTGCAAATTCACAAAAAACATACAGGGTCCATAAAAACTACATAAAATAGTACATATGCACATAATCCAGAGGCTCATAACAGCTGGATACATATGGAACATACAACACGGCTTGCAAAAAAAACCCCATTCATTTATAAACATGATGGCAATGTCTTATCTAATGCATTAAATCTACCTTTATGACACGGGTTTGTACACTTGTGTTGTCCACACAAAAGTATTCTCCCGCACGGCTGCTGGCATGACCAGTCTTTGGTGCTGCATCGGCGGGGAACAGACTTTGCCTTCTTACAAAAACAAGTGGTGGTCACCATCTTTGGGCATGGTGGGCATGGGCCTAAGCAGAAAGCGAGAGAGAGGATCATTTAGTGGTGAGAGGATCAACTTATAAAACATTATTTCTGGAGAAGACACGTCCTACTGAATACTATATTTGTGCACGCACAGATTTATAGCACAGCATTTGCAAAAACCCCTTCATTTTCGTCTAAGATAATGCTACTTCCATATGCAACAAATGCAGGTTATTCAGGGAACAGGTACAGAAGCTGCATTTTGTTAATATTCCTCTGGAAACATAAACTGAGTGGATGCAATGGGACTATGACCTAGGATCCCCACTAATAAATAAGTTATTACAGACAAGAAGCTGTTTTATGCTGCAATATCGGCACATGTAGTGAAGCACGCTTTGCAGTGAGTGACATTGGCATATAGTCACGTTACATACATTACCTGGATGGCACAAAAGCAAACATTTGTGACCGCAAGAGGGCTTAAATTCTCTTTCACAAACTTGTCCACAAGAATGAGGTACAAGCCACGGGTCCAGAGATGGATCTTCCACTTTTCCACAATAACAGTAATACCTAGCAGGAGTCTCTGATCGCTTATATTCATATCGACACTTTGGGCTGAAAGACAGAAGCCACACATTACACGGAGTTCTGACGTCACATCTGGGAAATAGGATAGTTCAGACTGTCTATAACTAAGATGAGAGAATAACGGAAATCATATACGGTCTCCTAAGTATACAGGCTTTGGAAACCATAACTTTTGGGTTTTTGTTCTTAACTGTAAAATCCTTTTTTTCTGAGTCCATGGGGTATAGGTGGAGCTGGAGGAGCCTGGGCACCAAGTAGTTAATGTTTGAAGCAGCAGCACAGGCTCCTCGTCCCCTATACCCCACCCCCTGCACTACCCTACTGAGCCAGTTGCTGTGCTGTATAGTTACTTAAAATGGCTGCCTGACATGGAGAGTGCAGGGACCTATAGGGAGCTGCCCTGTGATGGGAGCACACCAAACGGGTGGGGTGGTTAAGAGAAACAGGAAATAACTCCTTCACTCCATGGCAGACCCCCAGGGACTTGCCGCTTTCAACTGTGTCCTGTTACATCTGTCCCTGGTGGTCCAGTGGGTAGGTGGAGAAAACCGGGTTCCCACTGCCATCTCCTGCGGTGGCCTCTCCCATCAGAGGGGAATCGCAGCTGTTCTGCAGGGAAACAGTGGGAGCAGGGAAATTGAGCTTCTGGAGTAAGCAGTAGTTTAAGAGCAACTGAAAAAAACAAACAAAAAAAAAACACGTGCCCAGCTCCATTGGTGCCTAGGCTCCTCCTGCTCCACCTATACCCCTTGGTTCCAGAGTCTCCCATGGAAGAAAGAGAAATCTTAGTTGTGAGACTGTTTGCTCACCTGACTCCAGCTAGCCCTATGTGCGCTGTTCAATTAGGGAAGTTGGCCACGCTGACATACACAGAGCACTAAGCACTGCAGCAAGTATCAAGAGTACTAATCGCTAAGTCAGAGCACACTACTGTGCATTATAATCCGCCGCACCAGCAAGGCTGTAGGAATCACAGTGTGAACAGTAGAGGACTACAGGCAAAGGGATTAATGACTGCAACGTCCACTGTAGTTTCTGACCAGTGTGGCTTAGCTGCACTGCAGTCAGTATGCTTCAGAGAAAATATGTGAATAAATCTTAACTACAGATGTGTCCACATACATCTATCCTCTGTGCGCTACAAGTCATGCTACACAACGCGGGAGCTCCGTGTGACTTGGTAGTGTCGAGTTTTTATTGTGCAACATTTTACCTTGATGCGAATAGGACGCACAAGCTGCTTCTGCTGATTAAAATGATATGCGGCATGCCTAGATTCTGTGTGCAACTGCCGGTGTATCTACATGCCGACACTGTAATGTAACGTTCCTCATGCAGATGCACCCGCACACAGAACACAGGCATGCTGACACTGCAGATGCACCCGCACACAGAACACAGGCATACTGACAATGCAGATGCACCCGCACACAGAACACAGGCATACTGACACTGCAGATGCACCCGCACACAGAACACAGGCATACTGACACTGCAGATGCACCCGCACACAGAACACAGGCATACTGACACTGCAGATGCACCCGCACACAGAACACAGGCATACTGACACTGCAGATGCACCCGCACACAGAACACAGGCATACTGACAATGCAGATGCACCCGCACACAGAACACAGGCATGCTGAATATCATTTTAATCAGCAGAAGCCGCTTGTACGACTTACTCATTGTGCGAATAAGACGCATTTGAATTTAAAAAGTCGCAGGAAAAGACGCTCTGCACTACAGAGTCACGCCACGGCATGACGCAACTAGAAGGGCTGTTTAACACGCAAGGACGCTAGATGTATGAGGACACATCTGTAAACATTGCACAGCCTGATGTTCTAAACATAATGATTAGGCGTTGTCATGTTCTTACCTACAGATATTCACCAGCAGAGAACAATCAATTACTGTGATTAATGCATCTAAATACAATAAGTGAGGATAAGAGTTTATATGTTGCCCGTGGCGTGCCCTATTGCCACATGCAAAGGCAGAGGATGATACAGCCCTATGTGTGCTTGGGACAATCCAGGTAAGTTAGCACAAGTCAGACAAGACAATGCAATACCATGTTGTGTGGTGTAAAAATCGTTACTTTATTAACACAGACGATATGACCACTATCATTTAAATATTCAAGTTATTTTAAATCTAAAAACATTAAGAGCAAATGCAATACAGCAAATACAGAACAAGCACAGATGTCTCCATAGTCCAGCGAGGAAAAAGTACAGTGTGGGCATAACTTTTGTGTTATCACATACCAGGGCCAAGGATAATCTTTCTTTTCAAAGTCATCATCTGTGAGCGGAGAAGACAGGAGGAATACGCTGTCCTTGGCCCACTTCTGGATGCAAGGCATGTGAAATATGCAGTAACAGGTGCAGCAGCTCCAGACCTACAAGGGAGACATTGATCATTAGAAAGTAGCTATTGCTCTCACATGGACACCCTGCTCCAGTACAGAAGGGCTAGAAAATGTATAGTGTGTGCAAATAATGAACTTAATATTTTTTATAGATTACATTTAAAGCAGCAGTAATTGGCAGTCCTTACATTATTCACATATTAGTCTTCCAGCATATGACTGTAGTCCGAGACATGAAGCAGAGAAAAAAAAATGGGGATTTTTGTCCTAACCTGTAAAAACCTTTTCTTCAAATCCATGGGGGACACAGGCTGAACCATGGATATAGGTGGTGAGCTGGAGCCAGGCACCAAACAGTTAAACGTTTCAGCCCAGGCTCCCTCTCCCCTATGGCCCGCCCCCAGCTGACCAGTTTTTGTTTGGTGCCCTACAGCCCCGCTCTTTAATTTACATTTATTTTGTTTTGTTTTATTTTCTGAGCAGGCGGTGGGTCAGATAACATGAATAGTGTGCAAATATGTAACCCAGTTCTTAATATTTATTAAGAAAACATTGATAGCAGCAACAGCACATTCCAGTCTTTCAGCATATATATGACTGTTGTCAGAGACATGAAACAGGAATAAAAAAAAACAATCGCTGACACTGAAATTAAGTGCAATCAAGTGAAATGTTGCAGGCTAACAAACCAGGTTATAGAAGACAGCAACTGAAACCATAGGGAATAATGTAGGCCATACATCAGCGTCGTAATTCCCGGATGATGATTATGCTCATATAAACAAGGAAGTATTATTGTAAAATTACTATTATGGCATATGTGCAACATAACATGCAGATCATTTACAATGCACTGTGATTATTATTTCTCCTGATGATACTCTGCATGCAATCACATTTTGGTACATGTATTTATGCTTACAAGAACAACCACTGTGATACAATCTTTCCCTGTGATAACATACTGCATTTGAATTTATATGAGCAATTTATGTTGAAAAAAAAAAGGGTATAATCCCCCTCTCCTGATACTATTTCTGCAATCTTATTAGGGTACACGTATCTATAGTTTTAGGAGTAACAATTGATGTAAAGGGGTGATAAACGCTTTCCTCCAGATAACACATTGGGTGCACCTGTATGATTACTACCGTACTAGGTAGTAGACTAAGGTGCTAATGAGAAATATAGGACATCACATTGTACAGGAATGACAATGACCTTTTCAGAGAAGAATTGTGGAATAAAATAAGGGAATTACATATATCCATGAATGTGTAGCTGTCTGAATATGTGATAAATTATATATTGAAGTCTTCCATTTAGAGCTCCCATATTTATATTTACCTCAATTAGAAAATAATTTTACACACTTACCTACAAATATATGTTTGCCTAGGTCCTAATTCCAGGACAAAAATGCTAAAGAACAGGATTTGTTAGCTTATTAATGCTGGAAAACTGCTATGTTGTTATTACCATACAGACCTCTATTATTATTTTTAATCTTGTGAATATTATATATATAGTCCAGTACAGCCTGTACTCACTGCAGCCAATGTCAACCCAAAGGGGTGCACCTCAATGTAACCACATGGAGCATCCAGGGTCCATACATATGTAGAGAAATGAAGTAGCGAGGGCACTCACCATAACTTAGCAAAATAAAGTCCAGTTTATTCACATACCACCAGTGTCATATAGCTGTAAAGTCCGACGTTTCGGTCCTCATATGAGACCTTTGTCAAGGTGCATCCATAACACAATGTTATTCAAGCCATAAGGAAAGTGTAACAACAATCACCACAAAAGACAACATATATAACACACATAATGCTTACCAGGTGGAAGGCCAATCGATCACTGCGAGACTGCACACGCTGCGCTGACACGCACGCCTGCGTGGCCACGCCCCCTAGCACAAACCAACTCCAAGCCTCATGTTGGAGAACCAATAATATGGCAGCAGACTATTGTGACATCATACAACAAAGTTACATGGAATAGGGCTGTACTAAACAGCACCTATACACGTACATCAATGCAAGCTAAACCACAACAATAAGTTGCTAGGCAACATAACGCGATGCGCAGTGTGGAACATCAATTCTCTGTCATCATTATAAAATTGGCCATAGTAATACCCCTCTATTTGTTCATGTAATAAGGACTCACAATCGATATGGCGCTCCCTATAGATAAGCAAAATATAAGAACACATACATAGTCATATACAGACAAAAATGTAAAAATGTGTTATATATCAGCAATCCCTAAAAAAGATTATAGAAACACATTAAATAAGATTTGTTCATTCAGGCCACGAGGTGCTACTGTGTCCAGTTCATATATCCATTTCGCTTCACGCCGTTTAAGTACCAATTCCCTGTCACCGCCTCTTGTTAGCGGAGGCTGCCAATCAATGACCATACACCGTAAACTGGCCAGTGCATGTCCTTGTGCCAAAAAATGTTTTGCCACCGGTTTGTTGGTGGTTCCCATAGTTAATGCTTGTCGCACTGAGCTTCTATGGTTAGCCATCCGTTCACGGAAGGATCTTGTTGTAAGACCAATATAGACCGAGGAACAAGGACACATAAGCATATAAATAAACTCACTGGTGCATGTGAGTCTGTGTTTAATTTTTATCGTCCTGCCAGTATGTGGATGCTTAAATGAATTTCCAGTAATCATACTGCGACACGTGATGAAACTAATGCAACGAAAACAGCCTGTGTGCATATCCTTCGTGTTGGAAGGCTCATTCCATAAGGTAGGCCTCATCAATAATTGTTTGAGACTTGCACCCTTTCGTAATAACAGGGGAGTCTTATCCTTAAATGGCAACGTGGTGTCAGTTCTTATAATTGGCCAATGTTTGTGAATTGCCTTCTGTGCACTGGTGGTGTGTGTGTCGTACAAACTAGAGAAGATGATACGATTCTTCAATTTCTCACAATTGGTATGTTTGTCTGACAGCTGTCGAAATTTTTTCTTTGCTTTAGCCAAACAGGATTTGACAATTTTATGTGAGTACCCTCGTTGTAAGAACCGTAGTTCCATTTCATGCAGCTGGACTTCAGCCACTTCCGCTTCACTGTTGTTCAGCAACACCCTCAATAACTGCGAAATGGGAAGACTAGATTTTAAATGTTCCGGGTGAAAACTTGATGCCAACAATAATGTATTACGATCCGTCGGTTTCCGAAACAATGTTGTGGCAATTATGGTGCCCAACCTGAACACAGTCAGATCCCAAAAATCGACATGGTCATTGTGTGCCGTGAACGTAAACTTAATGGGGGTAGGTAAGTTGTTAAGTTCTCTCATCATAGTGACAACACCCTCATAGTCTCCAGACCAAATTATAAACAGGTCATCAATAAACCGCTTAAAATATAAGATCTTATTACCATACTTGGGGAGGATGTATGTCTGCTCAAAAAACTGCATATAAATATTTGCATACATCGAGGCCACATTCAACCCCATTGCTGTCCCTGATGACTGCATAAAGAAACCATCTTTATATTGGAAGTAATTATATTCAAGAACACATCTAAGTAGTACCAATAAAAATTCTACTGGGGGCATCACGACATGTTCCTTAATCAGTACAAGAGCCTTACATACCGCCTCCACACCGTCATCATGTGGAATACATACATATACATACATACATATACACACACAAACACACACACCACAATTTGGGTAATCCTCCAGGCCCTATCTATGGCTAATATCGTATATGTAAGGCACACGCATTTTAGCTTGACTTGATAAAAGTTATGTTTTATGGATTTCTTTCTTCTCTGTAATAAGTGTGCACCACACACGAGTCTTTCTTCTTCCCACAAATAGACTGGCGGCAGCAGACTACCAGTGACTGACAGTCTGCTGCTGTTTGCGGGCAGGGAGGGGGCGGCAATGGCCTCAGTTTCCCGAAACGGAGCCGTGTTGTCCCCATTGCGGGGCGGGAGGAAAGAAGCCAGGATCTCCGTCGGCTGACAGAGATTTCCTGACTTCTTCTGCTCATCTGCGGCGACCAGCTGCGTGACCCCGTGGTTCACCTTAGCCGGCAGATGTTCCGCAGAGTATCCGATGCTGCATTGGACAACGCAGCTCGGATAAGTAATGCAGCAGGAGGCGTGATGCCTCCTGCGCATTACTATATCTGCAGACGAAATTACTATATCTGCAGACGGAATTGCAAAGCTGCTTGCAAGCAGCTTTGCAATTCGGTCCGTAGCTGAATAAGGCCCTTAGTGCAGACACCCCTGTTCTCTGTTTGCTAGATTCAGCCAAATAAAGATCAACACATTGCACAAGCTAATGTGCAGAGTCAGTGAGGAAATTGAAGTTAAAATAAATTTGATATTTCACCATTAAAAAAAACACAACTGCTAATCAACACTGAGCTTCTTACAGGACCACAGATGAAGGTGTTGGAATGAACGTCACAATTCTCAGACTTAATTACATAAAAACTGTGTGGTGAGCTTAAACACAAACTGCATACAATAAGAATTCCATGATCCTCAATGGGGAATAACGGAAAAATCTGTGGTGATGGTGGTCGCAAGGTGACGGAGAAACGGTCGGGACCCCTGCCTCCCTTAGCTGTCTATAAGAGACGATTGTAACCTGTGAACACTAATGCTGCCCATCCACTTAACGATGCAGGGGACGACGGCACGATTACGACGCCGTCGTCGTCTCCCGCGGGATAAAGTGCATACACTGAACGTTCAGACGCAGATCAATCATCCCCGAACATGGCAACCTGAAGGTGGTCGTCAGGTTGACCATCATGTTCGGGTGATGATTGATGTTAAAAACGACCAGCGGGCGCGCGCATCTCTGGTCGTTTTTAACCTTTTACTGCCCGATTTGCGGGAGATTACCAAATGATGGAACGATAACGACCGTCGTTATCGCTCCATCGCTAGGTATAATCGCCTAGTGGATGGGCAGCATAAGGTGTCACAGATGACTGACAGGCATGGACGACAAGCATTTGTATGGGCTACATTCACAGATTTATTTTGTCAATTTCTCAGTCTGTTCAAATTAAAAAAAAACCTGACAATTTAATTGTCCATTAAAATGAGCAGAGATGCATCATGAGTAAGTATCTATCCTGCAATGTGACCAAGGGGATCTGCCTAAACTGTTGCATGAAATATTGCAGCCAATGATACATTTCCATTTGCCTAACGTATATATTTTGTGCCATCTGTTATAGGAGAACCAATCATGGTATGATACTTACAGCTTGGTTTCTCTTCACTGAAGCAATGCATATCAAGCAAGTCACTGCCCCAGACTGAAAAGCCTCATTCACATACTGTTTGGTGCGTGTCAATTCACTGCCATCACCATCTGTAATACACATAAGAATAACAAAATATTTAAATCAACAGAAAAACCCCACAGACTGATTTAGAATGGTATAAAACACCAGCAACTACATAGGTACTGTAATATGCCTACTCCACCACCCCGCTGCATGGGATAACTTTACCTACATTGCATAAACACATGCCCAACAGAGCTTAGACGGTAATGGGTTATCGATGTGGAATCAGAAAAATTTTAAAAACAATTCTATGTAATAATAATAATTAAAAAAAAAAAAAAAAAAAAAACACAACAATATTTGTCACACACATACGTAGAGATAAATTGTGGTTTACAACTAAAGTAATTATTCCACAATGAAACAAAGTGTCATGAATATTAGCCAGATAGTGACCCGGAGATGTCACCAGTTTCTAGCAATTTAATAGGCTGCATACTGGTTCAGCTTACAAAATGGCCTCCACTAGTGACCGGATAACTTTCAACTATACATTTAAGCTTTATTTTTAGTGGGGAAAAAACAAACCAAACAATTTAAGCAGTAACATAAATAGAATTTGACGGCCGATAAGAACCACTTAGCCCATCCACTCTGCCCCTTTTTTAACCTTATGTTAAAATATATTATAAAGTACTAAATCAACAGTTACCGGCTATAAACCTGAATTAATACGGTTATAAATACACCGTGCAAGTATATCATTAGGACAAAATAAAAGCTACATTTTTCCATTTAGAAAATGAATTACCTGTTTGATCAGTGTAAGTGGTAAAGGTTAAAGCTAATATTTCTCTCTGTTTGCCTTCATCCCCGTCATCGTCATCTTCCGAGGAGCTGTCATTATCATCCACAAATTTCCTTATCACTGCCTGGTTTGCTTTCTGGATTTCTTCAAACTTCTTTGTAGAGGTCTCCACTTAAAAGAAAATAAATATAGATTACAGCACATGGAACAGCAGTATCATAAATTAGTCAGTCAATGACCATAAGTATACTGCACTATGTACAAAGCAGGCTTTAAATTACAGCTGGTGGTACATGAAAACAATGTTAGAGTTGATGTCATTTATACTTTCAGTGCAGATGCATGAATGCCCTACAGACCAGACAGATGGAGAAACGTAATATTCCATTCATGTCATTGGTTTAAAATGCAGAGGTCACTTCTGTGAGGTGGAGGAAGCCATTTTCCAGCTTGAGCCAATACTCATGAGAATGTAGCCCTATCAAATAACCTCAACCCTCAGTGATTCTATTGGTTTTTGGTCAACTAAAATATTTCATAAATATTGGGTCAGCCCATAAAATGGCAACCTGGAGTGCGTAACGATAAGTGATACTACTTACCATTAGGCTCACTTTTCCGGTTCACTGGATTAACAGACTTGCTGGCAGATGCATAGGATACATTTCCTCTTCCAGCACCGAGCCAAGGACCACCATTTCCATCGCCTCTTGAGAAGGCAGAACTTCTGTCGAGTCCTGGTGCAGGTCCTGGAGCAGGAGATGGTCCACCATTGACAGAATTACCACGACCTCTTGCACGTCCTCTACCTCCAACTCGCCAAGGTGCATCCATTGCTGCCGATGACACAATTAAGCAGCTGAATACATAAGACATTACATTATATATGTACTTCTATAAACAAAGTTTCACAGTGTAGAGCTCCAACAATGTACACTTGACATTGAGAAGTTCCACACATATATATGCTTGCCAAGGACTAAGTGTAGGCAAAGTAAGAACCACTTAAAACATAGGTTCCCAAACAAGGCTCCCCAACAGTTCAGGTTTAAAGCTAGGCACACACTGGAGCGACAGGCATTCATTCAGAATGCCCGTAAACCGTGATTGTGCGTCCAACACTGGACGACTTTAATGAAAATGTAACGATCACAGTTATGTCATTCATTAACAATGCACTGGCCGCTAGCAATATTGCTAGGGTTGATGTGCAGCACATTAAACCTGGCAACCGGAGGAGCGCAAACAAGTGTACACACTGAGTGATGTAGGCGATATGTCCTTACGAAATGGCATATAAGCCCGACATCGCTCCAGGGTGTATCCAGCTTTAGAGATATCTATGGTTGAGCACAGGTGACTTAGTAGTAACTCAATTTGATTTAACTACCTGTGCTCAACCAAGGAGATCTCTAAAACCTAAACTGTTGGGGAGCCTTGAGGACAGTGTTTGGGAACACAGCCTGTTGACAACCAAAGTAGGTAATGAACGAATAAGTAAACAGGATATGCCATTTGTTACTGCCAATGATTGTCAGACAGCAAAGTACTTAACACAGGATCCGGTACCTACCACAACTAAAGCATTTGACTTCTTTTCGTGCCTAATACAAGCACTGAAATATATACTATCTAAAGCTTATGAATCATCTAGGACATTAAACTTAAATTTTATTGTATTGCCTTGTAATTACTCTAACAATCATATAGTTCATACATAAAGGCAAAGGGAACTACTTTTGGTGGGTATATTTACTAAAGTGCGGATTTTTAGAAGTGGAGATGTTGCCCACAGCAACCAATCAGATTCTAACTAATATCTTCTATAAGGTTTATAAATCTGTTATTAAGCTATCCACATAAGACTCCATCTTGTCACAAGATGGTGTGTGCCTTTAAGTATTCATAGCTTTAAATGTATAATCTTACAGAGACTGATTTCTGTTGAGCTTTGAGTTGTAGAACCTTGAAATGTATAAACATGCAGATGGTTTCACACCATATAGTGTACTGTGTATCCTTACCCCCCTAACACTCCGTGTACAGATAATAATGTAATGTATACTAACAATGACTGCTGTAGTGAGATATAATGTGAATATTTTCATATGTTGCAAAGTAAGAACACTGTGCTTTATATTATTTTTACGACACGCAAATATAGCCAGAGGGAATCTTGAAACCAAGACTGATGTTTGTGGTGATACCGTCTCCTGAGATCTCAGTATTGCAAGGATATGACATACAATAATGAGCTTGGGCTGGTGATTAATTACAGAAGATTGATTACAATCTATCACTTGGAGGTTCCCATACCGAGAATTCCTGCGCTGATCCGTGGGCGGACACGTCAGGATGACTGGGACAGTGGATTCTAGCTTTAAACCCGGGATGAGTAGTTTTGCTCAAGCTAGACTGCCCTTTTTTGGGAAACTCCCGTGTCTGCCTAGAGATTCAGGCAGAGCCGGCCCTAGGCATAGGCATTCTAAGCAAATGCCTAGTGCATCTGGAATGGCTAGGGGCATTCCACGGCTCTGCCTCCTCCCCCATGCGCTGCTGCTGCGATCGGAGCTCAGCTCCGATCCGGCAGCACAGAGGTCAGCCCGGCTGGTCAGGTGTCTCTGATGTCACTGATAGCCAGGTCGGAGGAGACTAGGAAGATGCCGCGGGACCTACAGGACACAAAGTGAGGTCTCCCCAACCAATCACCAGCAGGCAGAGTCTCCTTGTCCAATCTCTGCTCGAGCCCTCCAAACCGCCCTCCTCCCGTCTCCTACCCCTCGGTGGCCATCGCTTGGATATTGCTGCGGGCTAGCGCTGGTGAACGAATGAGTGGCAATTGTTCCTGCTCTAATTCTCTCCATTGAGCCAGATCTGTGAGGGGATCTCAGCTCAGCCTGTGTGACTCGTGGCTGCCTGTCTTTACAATGATCGCCACTCAGTCCCCATGGACGGCTGTTCCTTAGTATGTACACACTTTTTTATTGCTTACAGGGAATATGACTAAATTATATACTGTATGATGTTGATCCCAAATGAACTAAAAAAAGAAAAAAAAAAGAAGACTAGCACTCCAAACAAGTTTGACATACAATATGGACTCATTTTGTGCTTTACATCCCTCTGCGAGGGGCTTCCCTCATCACCAGCCCTGTACTGTGTCATCCCGGGACACGCCTCCAGCTCCTGTCCTTACACCGACTGCGCATTACATGTCCTTCCTCTGCTATCTATCCTTACCCGCTCCCTACCCCCAGTTCTGTCTGCCCATAACCCCCTAGCACTGCTTGCCCTTACCCCCTCTGCCCCCAACTCGACCTCAACTTTTCCCTGCCTCAACCTCCAACTCTACCTCAACTGCTGCTTGCCCTAAGCCATCTTTACCCCAAATACTACCTACCCCAAGCACTGCCCAAGTTGCCACCTGACCCCAGCACTGTCCCATCTACTACCTGCCCTTATCCCTCATAATATGTAATGGGACCCAGAAACCAAGTGAGAGGTCCTTGAGACCCACAAATTTTCTTGCTCAGTGTGATCACTGTGTGTGAGTATATATGTACATATACACATAACATATCCCTGCTAGCTAAGGGGCACCAGCCAAAATCTTGCCTAAAGCACCAAATTGGCTAGGGCCGGCTCTGGATCCAGGTACGGAAATTTGTGTCTCAGAATCTTGTTTTTTTTTGTTTTGGGTTTTATTTTATGAAATGACATGTCTAATGAATCTTTAAAAAGTATGCAGATTATAATCCTTATAGATTTGAATATGAGCAAATGTGTTATTGTGTTTAACAGTCTGATAATTTGTTTCCCTGATTAGCATAAGTATTGTCCCTTGATACATCTTGTGATCTTTATACTTAGAGTTATTAGACATAGAAGTACATTTTGTTTGTTGGTAGGTTGTCATATTGATGGAGATTATCTTCACACTATAGTAGGAGAAGTTTGGGATTTGTATATAACAACTTTGTCAATCAATCTATATCCCAAAGATACGGACATAGTGTGCCCAGGACTACTAAGGAGACCCACTTTAGTAACAGAAGGGAACAGGGTTTTAGTAAAACCCACAGAGCAGGTTTTAGTAAACCCACACAGAGCAGAGTTTGGTGAAACCCGCAAAACAGGGTTTAGTAAGCCCACCGAATAAAACAGGGTTTAGTAAGCCCACCGAATAAAACAGGGTTTAGTAAGCCCACCGAATAAAACAGGGTTTAGTAAGCCCACCGAATAAAACAGGGTTTAGTAAGCCCACCGTATAGGGTTTTGGAGAACCCACAGATATTGGTAATGCGGACAGCAAAAATTTGTGCAGCTGTCAAACTCAAACCCCATGGATATTATACGTACAGTGTTAGGTCCTTGGGTGACAGACGGAATGGAAATGGCACACTTGATCTGTTTAAATTACAATAGATACGCAAGTCATATGGCCCCTGCATAAAGAGTAACAAACGTGAAGGCAAACTGTTGAATTGGATAAAAGTGGTAAAACACAACTTGTTAAAGGAAGTATCACAAGAAAGGAAATAAGAAATTAACTGTATGTACTTTAAGGATTATTTTGAAGAAACATTTGTAAGGACAGTAGGTCTAAAGTGTTCAGTAAAGAATATTGCTAAAATTAAGTAACTATGTCCCAATATAGACTGTAAAGCATGTGGTGATTTGGAATTGTGGTGCTGTAAATTGTAGAGTTTGTAAACTGAAGGTATCATATACTGATCCCAGAAAAGATACCAGAAATTAGAATAAGAAAAATACATAGAAATGTGAACATCCTCGATTAAATTGTGGAGAGTGCTAAATTATTTATAATTTTGAATGTAAAGATAAGTGCATGTAAAAATTGCAAAAGGTAGATTTCAGAAATTTGTTAAAATATCTCAACGTGTTTGAGGACATCCATACAATGTAATGGCTGAGTTTTAAAAGAAATTGATTTTGAATCAAATGCTGAAGCTTTGCTATTGTGTGTCTGAGAATTTCAATAGTCTCCCTTTAAGAAATTCTGGAGGGAGGGGGGAATGAGTGTTCAGAAGAAGTTGAAATTTCAGGTGATTTACACACAGCAGTTTGTGCAGAATATAGTGAGCTTGCAATGCAAAGGACTTTCAGACTGAAAATAAGCGATGTAAACACACTACAAAAAAAGAAAATGTGTTTGACCAGAGAAGTGATTGTGATGAATGTCTGATAATTTGCCAAAAAGTGAACAAAATGTTAAAATCCATAAATGAGAATTAGTGAGCTTAAGAAGTAGTTAACGTAGAAGAATCATAAATTAAGATGTTCAATGACATTTAAATATGATGTTATTAAGATATTCAAAGATTTGAAAGTATGACATAATTGTTCACAAAAGGCTCAGTGAAAAATCTCCGTGTATGCTGAGTTTTGTCTTACTAATATTTTTCTCTGTAAAGAGAGGAGTGACATTCCACAGGCCAGTGAGCAAATCAAAATTGTTTTTAGTTTTTGGTATGAGCCTTTGTTTTGTTGCAAGTGTTTTTATTTTTTGCTATTGCCCTTTGTTTTATTGATACTACATAAATATGTATGAGTGTTGTATGGTTATGGTATTACGGGGACAGTGTAAGTAATGCTGCCCACCTTTTCCTTTATCCTGTACAAGGATTTATTAAGCTATTGTTATTTACATATATGTTACCTTGTAGCATTGAAGTGTTTACAACACGTGTTGAAATGTAATAATTACTGTGAAGGTAACATTAATAACTTAAGGATTGTCCTCATCTTAGTGAACCCAGAGTAGAACACAAAGGCATACATGCATAGGAGGATAGCCTCCAGAATCACAGACCTTTCAATATAACCAGTCATAGAGTCCCACAATATATTGTATTTATCTGGGACTGCTAAAGATGTTATTCAGTTCAAATTAATCTCACCAGAACATTTGACCTCCTCTGTAGTCCCGGCCACTGGCCTGGATGGTCAAATGCAGTATTTACAAAAGACAAATCCATTGCAGATTACTGTACATAATGGTGTAACATTAGAGACACAGTTTTAGTCTCAGATTACAGCCCACTTAATTTTTTAGAGGCAGATTTATGGTCAGCATTAAATGCTACAATAACATACAAAGATGGGGAAGTGACTTTAGCTCATTAATGTTGTTAACACTGAAAGTCTATAGTGAAATGAGATGTTTGCTAAAGTCCCTGAGATGTTATGGGCATAGGGTAAAATAGATATAAGGCTACTGCCCATTTAAATTAAACTTAAAGCTAACATGTGTGGCCAGTTAAACAATACCCTTTAAGATCAGATCAAGTAACCATATAGGTAGAAGGTTACAGGTTTAATACACTAACGATACCTAATCTGCACACCTTGTTGAATGGCATACCACCCACCTCATAGTGTTTTACTGCCTTTTAGTCCCTAACAAAAGAAGCAGTATGTTTAGTCTAAACTGTCACAAGGGTGTGCTGCAAGTTCTAATGTTAAAAGATTGGCTGTTTGCCAGTGCAATCATAATCGTTATACGATAGGTGGACGATTTAGTGTTAATTCAGAGTACAATTGTTTGCATGAAACAATATTATTACTGAATATTCTGCACAAGTATAACAAAATACTAAAGTATTTAAAGATAAATTGCAATCCATACAGACAAAAATTATTTTTAGGACATCGTATATCACACTGTCTTTCTTTGTAAGTTTTTAGTTTAGTGTGATGATTCAGAAAGCAGATGTCCAAACAGCTTAAAGCCTTTTTGGGCTTATTTACATATTGTAGGGAATGAATACTTTATGTAAATAAATTGTAACATTTGTATAATGCAAACAAGGGATTGATACAACAGGGTCCCCTTGCATTAACATATGAATAAATTGAAGTTTATCATGTTGAAAAACAAGATATTATTAATGCATCAGCATTGGTTTTACCTGATTATACTATGCTGTTTATACTGTTTTCTTATGAGTCTAACTCAGATGCTCAGGGGGTCCTTAAACAATCACATGGAAACTCTTGTCACCTAGACCCTGTAAAGTGCTGACATAGTGTTGGTATACCCTTTCAACTTTATAATAATGGTTGAATCCTGCTTACGCAGGTTTCAAAAGATGGGAGAGAATAGTGATAATAACAGTAGTAAATAGTGACAGTGTCAAGGAGGACACTGAAAATATATAAACTTTTTCTTTTCCTTATCATGATTGTGTTGAATTAATGAAGCAGTAATCATTGTCCTTATTTAACTTTTCAAATGTTTCTTTTAAAGATGGAGTTCTATACACAAGATATGTTGGCTACGTCAGAGCACTGTCTACTGCATTCCAGTTATCCCAAAGGCTTGTAGTGATAAAATTGAGGGTACACTTGAGAGACTACACCCGAAGCTGAAGACAATAGAATGGTAGACCAGGCCGCATGTGCTGCTGCCATAAGTCACAGCTCCCAAGGGCAACCCACTAATGTGGCAGATTCCGCCCCCAAGATTGACTTAAGTACCCTCACAAAGCTCCAGGCAAAAGTTCCAGAGGATGAGAAAAGCAAAGCTAGGAGCTAAAGATAAATGGTTAGTGGGGGGGGGGGGGAGGTCAACATTTATGTCTACCAAAACAATTTCACCCAGTTATGGCCCAGATAAAACATGATGAGGTGCACATGGGGAAAGATATAATGGTGGCTATCACAAACCGTAATTGGATAGCTCTGGGTTTTGCACAGACAGCACAGGCCTTTGTAACAAGGTGTCCAATATGTGCATTGAACAATCCGGGTAAGACTGTTCCAACCCCTTTGAAAAGTACTCCCCAGACTCAGTGTTCCTTACAGAGGATACAAATTGATTTTAAACCACTGCCCAAATGTTCCGAATGTGATGTCCTCTTGTATGAGCGTCATCAGTCACTAGCAGGGAGGATAGGCGTGTTGGAGGGCAGATGCAAAGACAATGGTCAAGGTAATTAAGAGAATTAAGAAAATCATGATTAAGGTCAACTGCAGATATGGGCCATATTCAATTAGGGAGCGAAAAGTCCGTGCTGGACTTTTCGCTCCACATCGGAGCTTTTCTGGGGATAAAGTATCGGGCGCGTGCCCGCTTTATCCCCGTATTCAATTTAGAGCCGGCTAAAACAGGAGTCTGCGGAACGGTAAGTATCGGGAAAAATAGGGGAATTTTCGTGAATTTATCCTGGGAACCCCCTAATGATATCCTGACATGGGGGATCCACTGTGGGTACCCCCGTTTTTCCCTGCTGTAGGTAATTAGGGTAAAATAGCGGCGGGTGTTTTTTTGCGGCTATGAAGTGATGAAGAATAGCACTTAGATTTTTTTTTTTTTTTAATTAGTTATTCCTATCAAATTTGGGGTACATGAAAATGGGGGTAAGCATAATTTTAAGTCCCTAAAGTAAATTTTAAAAATTCTGCAAATATGCACCTGCCGCTACTCTGCGCAATGAAGAAAACCCCTGCCACATACTTGGGGACCCCACCAGAATTAAATTCGTTAGTTTGGCATTTTGTTCCCGTTTTTTTTTTTTACCCCCAAATTTAAAGTTAATTTTTTTGGGGTGTCCCATTATTTTTTCTAACAGTTTTTTTTAAATGATACTCCCAGGGGTGCAAGCTAATTTTTTCAAGCCTGCACCCCTAAACCCCAATTCTGCACTTTTTTTCGCCATGTGAAAAGTTATCCCCATTTTTTTTACAAAGACGTTTCGCACTGGTTAAAAGTCTTTGAAATTGAATACGGGAATAATTCAAACAGGCGAAAATGACGTCATCGGCGATAAATTATCGCCTAATTGAATATAGCCCACGGTGTGCTATGTATCAATTTTACAGACACAAAAAACTAAAATACATAGTCCGGTGTTTTCTTCTATACCAGTCCTTAATCGTGATACAGGAACCCACTGTTTACAACCAGGAGATTGGATGATAATTTGGAAATATACCAGGAAGGCTATTGAGCCCAGATTTGAAAGTTTATTCCAAATCCTGTTGAGTACATTTATTTCAGTGAAAATTCATGGGACTGACACCTGAATATATGCCTCCGATTGCAAAGTCTTCATCCGAGGGGAGTTGGAGTCATTTGATATTATGATTAGATACATGTTCCTAGGCCCCAGGCCAGACAAAGGCTTGTGGAAATGTATATTTTGCTTTACTTTGTTATGAGTTTTAATTTTAGTTTTAAAACTTTGAGTTTTTATTACAAGTATTAAGCTGAGTAACTGCATATATAGTTTTATATGAAGAGATGAAGCAGTAACAATATCTAGACTCAATGTATAGAATGTTCACCATATAGAAGCCGTTTGATAATGTTAGAGATGAAATATTTGATGTGCTTAAAATAACTGCAATTTCAAGTACTACCTTACGGCTGCTTAATAAGATATGTGTCTTATAGTGAGACTAACCTGCTGTAATGCATATAGCTGATAACTTTTCTGACCGGATACATGGACGCGTGAAGAAAATCAAGGAACTGAAAGACCAGTTTATCAAAACACATAGTAATTCAGAGTATGATCTTGATGATAATGAATGGTTTTCCTAATTAAACCCTGCTAAATGGTTTAATTAATTCAGCAGATGAATATCAGGAATTCTTTCAAATATTGATAAAGGTTTAGCTTTGTTTGTAATAGGGATGTGCAGGCTCGGATAGGTTCGAGTTTGCACGTTGAGTTCGGATTTTTCCCTCCAAAAAAACGGAACTCAGAAAGAGGCAAAACGTCATCTTGCATGGACGAACATCATCATTCCTAAAGTCCAGGAATGATGTTGTTCGTCCATGCAAGATGACGTTTTACCTCTTTCTGAGTTCCGTTTTTTTGGAGGGAAAAATCCAAACTCAACATGCAAACTCGAACCTATCCGAGCCTGCACATCCCTAGTTTGTAATCATTTATATTGCTATAAAACTTGTTATTTTTATGATTAAGGAGTTACTTACACTTGACTGTTGTTTCTCCAAGGAGACTACACTAAAGGCCTTGATGATAACTCAAGTCTATGATAACATCCATGCCTAAGACAACATTCCAAGCTATACTATTTGTGGAACCAGCCTCATTGAGGATGACAAGCAAACATGTGGACGATGCAAGACTATCATCTTTTCCTTGAATATTCATAACAAGATGGACTGAATAAGAGACTGAGGACCATGGACTTGCTTTATGGGGAATGGATCAATGCGTAATCCTATGTATGGGTTCCTGTAGATGGAATTTATATGTAAATGTACCTATACTTAGAATAGCAAGATCGCGTTCCTCTTAGGTAGATAGTATAGAGTAAAGTTATGAATAAAATATGGGAAAATTATAAATCTGTTATTAAGCTATACATATAAGACTCCATCTTGTCACAAGATGGTGTGTGCCTTTAAGTATTCATAGCTTTAAATATATATTATTACAGAGACAGATTTCTGCTGAGCTTTGAGTTGTAGAACCTTGAAATGTATAAACATGCAGATGGTTTCACACCAGATAGTGTACTGTGTATCCTTACACCCCTAACACTCCCACGTGTACAGATAATAATGTAATGAATGCTAACAATGACTGCTGTAGTGAGATATAATGTGAATATTTTCATATGTTGCAAAGTAAGAACACTGGCCCTGATTCAGAGCCGGACGCTCTAACAGAGCGCTTGCTCTGAATCAGGGCAGTTTTTTTTTTTTTTTTTAGAATGCCTCCTGGCCGCTCGCATAGCTGTGGGTGCTAGGTAATGTTAAATAGAATCTGATTGGTTGCTATGGGCAACATCTACACTTCTAAAAGCCTGCACTTCAGTAAATATGCCCCTTAGGCTGGGTACACAGGTAAAGATTTTCTGTCCAACCATCCAACTAGTTGATTGGTTGGAATGAAAATCTAGTAACGTATGGGAGTAACTGATGATCAGCAATTTGCTCCTAAATGCCAGAAAATAGATGAAAATGCACGTCAGACAAGTTTGTTAAATGTTTGATCTAAACAAATTGTTCAAACAACAGTTCTTGTTCATTTTCCGGCATTTGGGAGCAAATTGCTGATTGTCATTTGCTTTCATACCTTACCAGATTTTCATTCCAACCAATCAACTAGTTGGATGGTTGGCCAGAAAATCTTTACGTGTGTATGCACCTTTAGATTGGTTTCCAGAAAACTTAGAGGGACAGAACCATGGTTACAACCTTATAATAATGTACACTCTTAATGTGTATTTATGAGCTACTTCCTGCCAGATCCCTTATGATACTGCAGTCACAGAAGAATTATTGCAGTCTCTTGCTTTGTCTATATCCTTAGCGGAAGCATGTGTTACATTATCATTGGAAATGTATGCATTGCAGCATAGGTTACATTGCCCTCAGTCTGAAACACAGGCAAAGTGTCGTCTCTCACATGTCAGGTCTAACACATCCTTGGCTTCACCATACGTGGTCAGGGATTTTGTTCTCTAAACATCATATCTATCTGTATTCTCTGCGACTGAGTAAATTTGCTGTTATTTAATCGGTTGACACTGAGTAAAAGGCCTAAGCTTCCATTATTTATATGGAAAGGTAAATTTCCCCTTCTGTATTTGAACAGGAAGAGATAGATCCCCTTCCATTTCTGTACGTTGACGTCATCTGCCAGTGTCCAATGTCATTCCCTACCATCCAAGTTGGCATAGAGGGGGAATATAATCATTTGCCGAGCGAAGCGAGCTACCGAGCCCGCAGTGTGGCGAGCGAAGCGATCACGCAAGGGGCCAACTTTCTTATTTTCATGGAAAGTGTGGGCAGAAAACTCCACTTCCGCCCTCACTCACGTCACTTCCAGGTACGGTTAGTGAAGGTGATTTATACTCTTCCGTATTTGTATCTGGAAGTGACGTGCAGTGAGAGCAGAAGTGCGGTTTCCTGCCCACACAGTTCACTAAAAACAGGATTTTGGTACTTACCGATAAATCCCTTTCTCCAATTCTACAGGGGACACTGGAGTCTAAGTACAATGGGGTATAGATGTGGGTTAACCAGGAGCTGGCACTTTAAGAATTTAGAAAGGTAGCTAACTCCTCCCCCTCTATACCCCCCTACAGGTCAGTCTTAAAACACTGTGCCCGAGGAGAGCTGGAAATAGAGAAGTGCAGAGGAGAAGGGAAGCTAAACCATACATGAACAAACAAGAACATACAAAACCAGGCAGACTCTGAAGAAACAACTGTCAGAAGCCTGGAAAAACAATAAACCATGCAAGTAGAAACAGCGCAGGGTGGGCGTCCAGTGTCCCCTGTGGAATCGGAGAAAGGGATTTATCGCTAAGTACCAAAATCCTGTTTTCTCCTTCATCCACTAGGGGACACTGGAGTCTAAGTACAGTAGGGACGTCCCAGAGCACTCATCCCGAGCGGGAGAGCACTGAGTACCCTGCAAAACAGCACAGTCAGTCATACTGTGAAGCAGAGACTGCAATAGTGTAAAAACTGTAAAACTTTACAAAAGTATGCCGGCCTGACCAAGTGGCCGCCCGACAAAGGTGAGTTAGAGAAATCCTGTGGGCAGCCGCCCATGAAGGACCCACCGAGTGTGTAGAATGCGCTGTAACAGAAGCAAGAGGCTGTTTAGAGGCGGCCAAATAGGCCTGTCTAATGGTCAGACGAATCCAGCATGAAATAGTTTGCTTTGAAGCCAGCCAGCCAGGACGAGCAATATCATATCGAACAATAAGCGAATCCGACTTCCTGGGAGATGCTGTCCTGTCCACATAGATCCTAAGAGCCCTGACGATATCTACGGATCCGGATGCTGCAGAATCATCATTCAACACTGGAACCACACTCAGTTGGTTTATGTGGAATGCAGACTCCACCTTAGGCAAAAAAGACATCTCCGTACAGAGTTGAGCCATATCCTCATGAAAAATAAGGTAAGGACGACGACAGGAAAGAGCCCCGACACACGCCAAAAAGGAGAACCACCTTCCAAGATAAAAATTTAAACTCCACAGTCTGTAAAGGCTCAAAAAGGGAAGACTGGAGAAATGAAAGAACCAAATCCAAGTCCCATGGGGCCGTTGGAGGAACAAATGGAGGCTGTAACCTGATGACTCCTTGTAAGAAGGTCTGAACGTCCGGCAATAATGCTAGTTTCTTCTGAAAGAAAAAGGACAGAGCAGACACCTGAACCTTCAGAGATCCCAGACGAAGGCCCGCAGAAAAACCGGCATGCAGAAAAAGAAGAAGCCTTGACACCATGAATTCTGAAGGAGGCGAACCCCGACATTAACACCAAAAGACATAAGCCTTCCAAATACAGTAATAGTGTTTTGAAGTGACTTCTTTCTAGTCCGAAGCATAGTAGGAATCACAAGCAAAGGAATTCCTTTTCGTTTTAAGATAGCCCTTTCAACAGTCCCGCCGTTAAACAAAACTGTCTTAAGTCCTGATGGATAAGCGGTCCTCTTGCAGAGGAAGAGGCCACGGGTCGTCTATCAGTAGAAGACGTAGGTTGGAGTACCACACCCGTCTGAGCCAATCTGGGGCCACCAATAGCACCCTGGCCTTTTCTCTTTTGATCCTCTGAAGAAGACGAGGAAGAAGTAGGATCGGAGGAAAAACAGGTAAACAAACTGAACACTGCCATGGAGTTGTTAAAGTATCCACCGCCAATGCCTGTGGGCCTCTCATTCGCGAGCAGTAAAGCGGAAGTTGATGGATTAACCTTGACGTCATGAGGTCTACCCGAGGAAGACCCCACCACTGAAGCAGTTGCTGAAACACTTGGAGGGTTGAGCGGATGAATGTCCTGTCTGCTGAGGTAGTCGGTCTCCCAGTTTTATACTCCTGGAATGAAAATTGATGTCCAGGGAAGAATGCGGCTTACATCCCTCATGGCAGCCCGACCTTGGTGCTGCCCTGCTGTTTATGTACGCCACAGCCGTGGCATTACTAACAGGTGACAGGAATTCAACCACCAAAGGACAGATGTTCGAGTCCTGGGTGACAATTGTACTCACTGATGAAGAACAAGATGAAAGAAAAAAATGAGACCCCGACCACTGACAGAGGAGGTCCAATTGGAACCTCTCATACTGGATGGACTCGAAGGTCGCAACCATCGTCCACAGCTGCCGAATACACAGGTGCACTGACACTCGACGATGTCGCAGTATCAGCCGCAAAATGTGTTGAATAGAGGTGACCTTTTTTTGTGGAAGGAACACCTTCTGCTTCAGCGTGTCCAAAATCATTCCCAGAAATGGCAAGCGCTGAGTAGGCTGCAGATGATTTCTCTGGGAATTTTAGGATCCAACCGTGTTGTAAAAGAAGACTGTGAGTAATCCATATGTCTAGTAACAATTTAGTTACTGAAGGAGCTTTGAGGAGAAGATCTTCCACATAAGGGACATTGTAATACCCCGAGTCAGAAGTAGGGCCCTCATAATGGCCCTGACCTTCGTGACAACTCTAGGTGCTAAGGAAAGACCGTAAGGTAATTTCTGAAAATGAAAATTTCAAACCGAAGGAATGCCTGATAAGGAGGCCCAATGGGAAAGTGGAGGTAGACATCACTTATCTGTAAAGACACGAGAAACTCGTCCTTCTCGAGACCCTTGCAATAACAGATTGAAGGGACTCCATCTTGAACCCGCAGTCCCGCAGATCTGGATTGAGATTCTTCAGGTTCGGTTTGGGAACTACAAACAAGCTGGAATAAAAACCTTGCACCCGTTGGTGTATTGGAACATGTACCACCACTCGAGAGAACAGAAGCTTGCCTATAGCTTCCTGCATCACAACCAGTTTGTCTCAATACCTTGGTAAACCAGTTGTGAAAATCGAGGCGGAGGTTGGAGTTGGAAATCTATCTTCCACCCCTTAATAACAATGTCCCGGATCCATGTACTGACAAGATTGAATCCAAACTTCTTTGAATTCCTGAAGGCGAGCTCCCACCCTGGGATCCACCAGGTGAGAGGGGAGCGCGGCATGCAGCTAAAACCTTATCCTGTTGAGACAAGGAAGCAGTGGCTCTACCTCTGGAACCACGGGAGAAAGTAGGCGCTCCTCTGGAATGACCTCTGAATTTCCCTGGAACACGTAAGGACCGAAAGGATGGTCCTCCAAAAGGTTTCCTAGGATGGGGAGCCGCAGATGGGAGATAAGTGGACTTATCTGTGACCTGAGATAGCCACTTATCTAGTTCAGATCCGAACAAGAACTTCTCCTGTGAAATGGAAGAGCCTCCACAGCTCTTAGTTGACTTCGCATCAGCCTGCCATTGTCGTAGCCAAAATGCTCTACGGGCTGAGATAGCCAAAGCCGAGGATCTGGAAGAAAGATTACATATGTGTGCAAAACTGTTCTGCTAAAGGAATCAGATCCTCCACCGGGACCCCAGACCTAAAGCCCTCAGAAAGTTGTGTAGCCTAGGCTTCAACAGGCTTGATGACCCAGCAGCTCATTAGTGCAGGAGGGACACTGTAAATCGACTTTAATTTATTTTATAACTCCCTGTTGGAAGATTCCTCTAAGTAAATAGCTCCTGGAACCGGAAGCACCGTCGTCTTAGACAGATGGGACATCGAAGTTTCCACTGAAGGCGGAGTCTCACATAATTCCCTACTACATGAAGAAAAGGGATTAAAAAAAAGAAAAAATATGGAACGCTTCACATATTTGTGTTATTATATGTGCTGCCGAAGCAGGCACTATAGTTTAAAGGTTTTTGAGACACTTTGAACATCTTATCTGGTTGTTTCCACGCAGAGGTAAGGATTTCATCCAATACCTCCGTCACTGGAAAGGTGACAGCCTGTCTTTGTCTTTTATTAAAGATAGACGGTGTAGTAGAATTAACATGTAACACCTGGCGGATTGCAGCAATCAATGCCTTTACACCCTGAGATAAAGGTTCCTCCTCCTCAGGTTTGAACCTGACCTTCCTTTTGTACCGGCCTCTCGTCCTCTTCCGACTCATCCCACCTAAGGGGATTCGGAATCAGTCTTTTAGCGAGGACTAGAGAGGACGAGGCCATGGAAGGGGTCTGGGCTGACATAACATTAGTGAGCCCTTCTACAGCTCTGGCTAAAGAACGTGCCCAATCTGTTGAGAGATGGCCGACGTCTGAGATCTGGAAACCTCTCTCTCTCTCTCTCTCTCTGCAAGAAGCTTCCATCTCTGCAGACAGATGTGACATGACTGAAGTAAATTCTTTTAGCATTGCTCAACAGATACTGTTTAAGTACCATGCGCTGTACCGATTGCGCCATGGAGCACATTGTTGGTGAAGCAGCAATCTGAGACTCTGAAGCATATTTTTCACACAGCAGGGAAGTAGATGACTACCCCTATGTAAATTTCTCTGCAAATTTTTGCAGGAAAAAGTTTTTAGAGCAGCTTTAGACTCTTTAGAAGTCCTGTACTGACACACACACCCACAGAGTGAAGAGACAGTGAGAAAACACAGAGACTGTATGCAAGGAGAGGAAACAGTAATATAAGGCTATATAGGGAGTATTGCTTTCACCCAGCCCAAGCAGCACTGATACAGCGCTGATCACTGTCTAACACAATATAATGTGTTAATCGCTGTGTAAACACAGTTTTATTCCTCAATTGCCTGACTGCAATTTTCACAATCTGGCAGTCAGGACAGTCTCTCCGCTGCTCTCAGCGTGACAAGCAGCAGCATGTATTTTAAAATGGCTGCCAGCCTTCCTTGGGAACGATGTGGTTTCTAGAAGGTAAGAGTTTTAAGCTCTGCCCCGCCAGCTATGACGCCCGTCTACAGCGCTGAGCGGGCTGCTTTGTAAACTTCCCGCCTGTAAGTACTCCTGGCAACCCTGCTACTCATGGTGCCAGGATGCACTAACCTTATGGCTGCCAAACGCTGCCGGTGGCGGGAAGGCTGGCGGGGGCCGCACGCAGCGCATCTAGGTACCCCCCAGAGACAGTGGTCTCTGCAGCTAAAGACCTCAGCGCACACCACAAGCAGCTGTGGTGGGGTCTCTCAGCAGCTCCATCGTAGCAGACAGGCAGGGAGCTGCCTGTCTGTGTCCTCATAATGCTGATTGAGAATCTTCATATTCGAGAGCCCTGAAGGATTGAACCAGCTCCCTGGGCACAAATTTTAGACTGACCTGTAGGGAGGTATAGAGGGGGAGGAGCTAGCTACCTTTCTAAATTCTTAAAGTACCAGCTCCCGGTTAACCCACATCTATACCCCACTGTACTTAGACTCCAGTGTCCCCTAGTGGATGAAGGAGAAAAATAGAAACTTGTCTCCTAGCGGGCTCACCACAAGATTATATTCCTCCTCTATGCCCACTTGGATAGTAGGGAATGACGTTGGACAGTAACTGATCAGTGTTCTCCCCAGAAACATTTTCCAGCCGGGAGGGGCCTTCACTATAATAATATGTTGTAAACCCTGCTATAATGATTTAAACAGTATCCCCAGACTGGCCCTTTATGCAGGGCCCCCAGACTGGCCCCATATATGCAATGCCCCCATATATGCAATGCCCCCAGACTGGCCCCATATGCAGTGCCCCCAGACTTTTCCCATCCCAGAACTTACCTGAACATGATCGACGGCGGCACTCCCACTCCCTCGCTCTGACTGGATCTAGCAGGCGCGCAGAGTAAGCTCTTCACATCGCGGGTAACGTCACTGGGAACGCTGGCCTCTGAAGCGACCGGAAGCTTCTTTAGCCTCCGGTCGCTTCAGAGGCCAGCGTTCCACATCAGGAGGGTGACCGGGAATGCGGCGGGGGTAAGTGTCGGGCGGTGGGCTGTTTCTGCCGGACGATGCGCCCGCAGAAAAAAGCCTGGGGAGAACACTGACTGATGACGTCAGGGTACAGAAACTGAAGCCCTAGGGGTCAATAACCATAACACAATTACAGTGCCAAACAGCAATTTCAATTTGAATTAATACAATAGTGAATGTGAAACAAATGAATGGCATGGACGAGCAGCCAAATGGCAGATGACTGGAAATAATGAATATTCCTGTAAATCCAGATATTTAAAACATCAGGCAATAATTTCCCCAAGCCAACCCCTGCAGCAGTAACATAGAGCACACATGGTCTCTTGGCACACAAGGAGTACATGGTCAGTGAGTGAGCTGACAAGCCCATAGGTGAGAGGTATAAGGAAGCTGGTAGGGGATATACATGAAGTAAGAGAAGTGATGCCAGAAGCACTGTGTCTCCCCCCTTCAGCTGTCAGGCCCCATACCTCTGTATTAGGTATAATAAATACACCAGAGCTGGCAGATGCTCTGTGCACTGGGGCTTACGTCGCTAAGTCTCAGCCATTACCTATCACCGGTCACTCCATGTCTCTGACACCTGGGACTGTCACTGGACCGGTAGAGAAAGGAATCGCTGTGTGATGTGGCCTCTCCAGCAGATGCCCAGCTAAGGACTACGTTTCCCAGAATGCAGCACGCGGCTACGCCGCTAAACACTCACTATGCCGGCAGCAAGGAAGACCTAGGACTACAACTCCCGGCAGCCACTGCGCCGAGCACTTGTCACGTGACATAGTCCCGGCGACGTGTCATGTATCGCAGATTCGCAGGTGGGAGGGTGACCCGGTCTGTCTGGGAGTGGGAGAGCCTGAGCACTGTGTATAGTATGTAGCACACACATACTATACTGCGCTACTGTGGCTTGCCCGGTGGGTGAGCTTCATACATGAGCTGTACACCAGAGGTTTCCCTGATACAGAGGGCGTGCTGCACGTTTCACCATGACTATCATGTCATTCTATTGCCGGGTGTCCATCATATGTAGGATACATCAGCAAAGTTATCAATAAAACACTTCTCTGCGCTATTTTAGTTCATGCTCGGCTGTTTCTTTTGTTGTAAAAGCCAGAAGCTATGAATTAATATATTGGGAAAGCTTATTTCCCCTTCGCGCTAGGGACCTGGAAGTGATGTGAGTGAGGGCAGAAGTGCAATTCCATGCCAATTAAGGCCACCTAAAGAAGAAAGTTGTCCCCTCGTGGGCCCGCTACGCGCCATAAGGTTATATTCCCCCTCTATGCCCACATGGATTGTAGGGAATGACAGACAGTGTCTGATAGTCAGAGTCCTGTCACCTTAATATATTAGTCACCAGAATGGGGGAGAGAAATGTTTGTTTAGCCCTGCCCCACCAATGTTTAATAACCCCTGCACCGCCAATGCCACCAACGTACTGCCCCAGCAATGGTTATTAATCCCTGCTCTGCCAGTGTACGCACTGCCACCAATGTACTGCCCCACCAATGGTTATTATCCCCTGCAGCTCCAAGGTACCCACTGGCCCAGCGACTGTTATGCCACTGTAGTACCAAGTAAAATTTCAACAAATGTATTTGATTATAAAGCCCACTCAATGTTGCTGTTAAATTTATTATGAAAATACAATGACAAATTTTAAAAACTTTATTTCAAACACATAATAAATATTTTTTAAAAATCAAACTGGTAAAACAATCAAACAAAAAAACAGTATAAACAGTATAAAATAACTGGCGTAATAATACAGTTTTTCTCTATATCCCTATAGAAATGATCAGTGCGATAGAGCGCCAATTTAATATGGGCTTTCTGGAGCTCTACCGAAGCCATGAATGCCTTTTTAAGGATAAAACCAAAGGCTAAAGCAGCAATGACAAAAAAGCTGCAGCCATAGACGACCTTGTCATCTTCAGCTTGCCCTACCACGACAAGGCGTGTCCGAAGTGGGTAAAGTAAAAAATCCAGAACCTGAGGACTGTTTACGTTAAGGAATACAAAAAACAACAGGACTCGCGGGCATAGAAGACATATACACAAGTACCTTATGGTATTTTAACCTGCTCAGATTTATATACGAACAGGAACCGCAGAGAGCCTCCAAAACTCTCATGGTGGAGAACGTTCCAGAAGAGCGGGAAAAGGACACAACTGAAACGGAACAACCGGCCTCTTTGGATGTGGTAAGTACAGACATTGTGCATACATACCATGCCAAATGTTTCTTTCAAGTACAACAGTCCACAATTGTCCAAAACAGTTCATCAAATACAGTCCTCCTGCCATGGCACTGCCCCCACTCCATTAAACTATGCCTGACCTGTTTAGCCCGTGCAGTCCCTGATGCCTCCAAAAATGTAGGTGGGGACACAGAGGGCATTTGGACTGTCTCCTCTGGCGGGTCTGGGTCATCTGGCATTGTTGTGCCTGGTGTCCTTTGTTGGATTGATGTTTTCCACCTTAAAAAGTTGTGCAGGACACAGCATTCCACGACGACCTAATCAATCTTTTCCACACGTAGATTAATGGCAGTATGGAATATAGGAAAGCGGTTGCTTAAAATACCGAAGGCGTTCTCCACAATCCTCCATGCCCTGGAGAGCCGGTAATTATAAATTCGCTTTTCCTTGGTCAGGACTCTATGTGCGTGCGGCTTCATCAAGTGTTCGTGTAGTGCAAACACCTCGTCAGCCACAAACACATAGTTAAGGCCGTGCTTTGTTTCCCCTGTTGCGGGCACTTTCAGACTATTGAAGGTAAGCCTTTCATAGAAGAGGGAATTTTTAAAGAACCCACCATCCGAAGCACAGACATTTTTCCCGATATCCACAAAGATTAACTCATAGTTGGCGTTCACCATCGCCATGAGTACAATACTACAAAAAACCTTTGTAATTATAATAAAAGAATCTGCTATTGGCAGGTGGTGTTATGCGGAGATACTTCCCATCTATTGCTCCCGACGCAGTTTGTGAAATTCCTTCTACGTACAAATTCCTCAGCAATGGTTTGCCACTCTTCCACCGTTGACAGGAACTTGAATAAACAAATAAAAAAATATATATTAAAACATGATATTATGCTATTTTCTCTATCTCCTCCAACAGTCTGTACCTGACCTCAACCTGTGCTATAGCCCCCAAATGGCTTCAAGAAGTAAAAGCGAGGCCGAATGCAGTCAGCCTCCTTCCAAACGCAGATGTTATCAACGCAAGACCCAGTCACAGTCATCGGGACTATTACAGCAAGTGGAGAAGGCCCTGTTGCAAGTAGTTTCCGGGCTATGGATCCAGACCAACAGATCCACACTGAGGGCCTAATTCAGAGCCGCTCGTAAGCGGCCGCTCGTTCGTAGTCAGTCGATGTTGTACAACCACGCATGCGTCGTTGTAACAGTGCGCATGTGCGTACGTCTGATTGCGGTCATTTTTCAGTCGATCGTAGACGCAGCGAACAGGAAGTGACATGTCAAATGTGATTGACAGAATTGTCCGTTTTGGGGTGGTGACGGGGGTGGAGATGGAAAAACGCAGGCGTGTCGAGGCGTTATTTGGGTGTACATAAATTATCTTATGCGAGCGCCAAATGTGAACGGAACAAGTGATACGTCACTTTCTCATCCAATTTCCATTAAGACTGCTCGCTTGTGGTCTGGTATAGTCTACCACAATGACGATGGTCTCTTCGTACTTCCCTGGGCTCATCGATGGTGTAGCGATTTATCAATTGAGGCCACAAAAACAATCATCTTTTAATTGCAAATCTGCTTGTAAGGTGTTTAGGAAATAGACCTTTTTTAGTAGCTAAAATCCGAACGCAGGTGAACTACTCAGCTGCTAATTTCTGGGTCTTACAATCAATTAGCTAACAATTTTTATTTTTTGGGGGGCTTTTAAAATATTTGGAAGTGTTTCTTTTTTAGGGAAACAATATTGTACGCATGTTTGTTTATTTGCTTATTTTTTTGGAGGACAAGAAACCAATCGTCCTTTTGTTTTTTGCTAAGTGTTAATTCAAACTCATAAATTGTTTTTAACCCTTGTTTTGTTTTACAAAATTAAATGTTTCTATTTCCGTTGTATTGTTTCTAAGTTTGTTTGAGGGATTACCTTTTATCCCATTTTGGAATAAATCATCAATAGAATTTTGCAGATTTTTTTCATAATTTTATTAAATAATTGTGTCCATTTTTTATTTTTTTTTGCCATAAACATATTTTTAATAAGGATAAAAAAATTAAAAATGGTTTGGCCCGCACACACACAAAATAAGTGGCATTTGAACTTTAAAAAATCAAAACAATACAATTCACAAGAAAGGAGAGGGAGGTTGTTGTCATGAAGGAATATGGGGCAAACACAGAGATGGATTGTGGGGTAATTAGCCAGTGCTGTCATCGCCTTTTAGGCCCTTTTGGCCGGGGGTTGGAGGGAGCCGGAACGGGCCTGGGAGCTCCTTCGGCTGGCCAGAGGCAGATGTTGTTGCCTCTGGACTAGGCATAGGGCTAGGCACATTTGGAGGGATGGGTGTTGTTGTGCCAGAGGTGGAGGGTCCTGATCCGGCAGGAAGGGAGGCCGGCTCCGACATGTGCTGGCGAACGAGCTGCTCCAGGGCATTTGCAATTCTTACGTTTCCCCCAGTATTTTCCGCCAGGGCATTTGCAATTCTCACGTTGGCCGCAGTATTTTGCTCCAGGGCGTCCGCCACCCGTAGCAGATTGGCGTCCATCCTCAGCAGAATCTTGGTGTGCTGATCCTTTTTAACATTAACCATTTTTTATTCAAATGTAGTTTTTACGTACCGGTGTTTGATCTCCTGGGTTGAACGTTCAAACTCACCCACCCCATTGACAGCACTGGCTATGTCGTCCCACAGTTTCCATCTCTGGGTTGCACCCATATTCCTTGGTGCCTGTGCCACCAGGTTGTCGTTGCACATTTGCACCAAAACCTCCATCTCCTTCCTTGTGAATTGTGGCTGTCTTTTTTTTTGGCCCTAGTTTGCTACTAGGCCCAGCATCCTCTACCATGGCATCCTCCACACCTTTTTTTTAAATGGTTGAAAAATGTAAGTTAAATGTTTCAAAATGTAATGTTAAACATAAGCATTTTCACATATTTTAGAAAATAATTACATGGCGCCTCTTGGCTAGTACTTTGCTGCTCTGTACTCATTGTCTTTTCTCAATGTAGCAGACCGATTTTAGCCTTCAGTGACGTTTTTATACATGCGTCAGCATTATTCGGCCGCATCATTCCTTGTGCGCTCCTATTGTCCGTCCTTAATTTGAGCGGGAAAATAAAGCCTATTTATGGCTTGGTGTGACTCCATTCGAGGTGGCATTTTTGGATTGTTGGAGGTTTTTCAGTGTAGTGGTTTGTTCGTGGTGTGTGGTTTCTTGAAGGAGTAGTTGGTATTGTTGTTAAGTTTTTTTTTTTTTACTTTGTTTACGTTAGCATTTTTGCGTTTTTTTTTTCTATTTTTATTTATATTTTTGAGTAAGTATTTCAAAAATTCCCCTAAAAAATTATTAGTAAATAGTGTTCATTTTTTAACTATTTTTTATTTTTTTTTAACAGTTATTTTGGCAGTGACCAAGTGACCTTTTCTAACTTTGGGATATTTGTCTGTTTTTGGTAAGTTTTTTTGGTTTTCTGAATTAACAAATTCGATGTGTTGGTCTTAGCATATGTTTCGCTAGTAATGTGTGTTTTTTCAGTGTAAAATCATGTCTTAACTCTAAATGTAGCGTACTATTTTGCGAACTAATGTGTGTTTTTTCAGTGTAAAATCATGTCTTAACTTTAAATGTAGCGTACTATTTTGCGAACTAATGTGTGTTTTTTTCAGTGTAAAATCATGTCTTAACTCTAAATGTAACGTACTATTTTGCGATCTAATGTGTGTGGTTTTTTTCAGTGTAAAATCATGTCTTAACTCTAAATGTAGCGTACTATTTTGCGAACTAATGTGTTTGTTTTTTTTCAGTGTAAAATCATGTCTTAACTCTAAATGTAGCGTACTATTTTGCGAACTAATGTGTGTTGTTTTTTTCAGTGTAAATCATGTCTTAACTCTAAATGTAGCGTACTATTTTGCGAACTAATGTGTGCTCCCTTCTCTAAATTTTCAACAATTCCTAGTTTATTAAATTAATCTTAAAAATATTTTCTACTTTTGAAATGTAGGTTGCTTTTCACATGACAAGACCCAGGCCTGTAAGAATCTTTGGTTTTCTTTGAAAAGATAAGTATATTTTTCATAACACATTTGTCTAAAACAATAACTACTTGGCTTAACATTTCAGGTTGAAGTTGGTCGTATTATACTGGCCATGCTTCCAGAACCCGACCAACCTCAACTTCGTCCCAGGCGTAGGCCTCGTAGGCGTGCAAGGCCCCAGATATATAGAACATGTGTCACCCTTTTTGGAATGCCAGATGATGAGGTGTTAAGGTGCTACCGTCTTCCGCCACAAATCATCATAGACACTCTCTCATTAATAGAGAGTGATCTTGAACGGCAAGTTGACAGTCCTACAGCAATACCACCACTTACGCAATTAATGTCGGTGTTACATTTTTGTGCCTCAGGATCCTTTCAAACCACCGTTGGAATAGTGGCAGGAATATCCCAATCCTCCTTTTCAAGGATCCTGAGGGCAGTGATGGAGGCACTTTTTAAACACCTCCATCATTTTATTAAAATGCCATTGGATATGGGTTCCCTTAATGTGGTGAAGGCTAATTTTTACCAAATTGCTGGCTTCCCACACAGCATAGGGGTTGTGGATGGCACTCACATACCACTTCAGCCTCCAGCAAGGCTGGAGGCTATATTTAGGAACCAAAAGCACTTTCACTCGATGAATGTAATGGTGGTATGTGATGCCTCCCTCCAGATCCTGTCCCTGAATGCCAAATTCCCAGGCAGTGCACATGATTCCTTTGTCATCCGGCAATCAGGGATTTGGCACAAATTAAACAACCTACAAGCTGGTGATGCGTGGCTTCTGGGTAAGTTGACACCTATTGAAACCAATGCAAAGTTTGGTACACAATGGTCCTGATGTTGTTTTTTATATTTTCACAGGAGACAGTGGTTACCCTTGCATGCCCTGGCTGCTCACTCCTTATTTGGTTCCCACACCAGGGCCACAAAGTCAGTATAATTCCGCACTTACAGCCACCAGGCAGGTGGTGGAGCGCTGTATCGGCCTTTTAAAAGGCTGATTCAGATGCCTCCACCGCTCTGGTGGCGACCTCATGTATTTGCCGGCTATGGTTTCGAAAATTGTGGTCCTGTGTGGGATATTTCACAACATTGCCATAAGGAGTGGTGTCCCAATGCAGCCAGAGGATGCCTTGCCTGAGGACGGCCCCCCCGAGGTTGGTCGGAAGTCAGTATGTGGGGGGCCATACGCGATGAAGTTGTTGCAAGATTTTTTAGGTAATTATTTCAACAAATTTATTTCATTGACACAATGTAGACATGTAATATTTTAATGTACACTTTTAACTTTTTTTTTTTTATTCCCTAAAATGACCATAAAAATCCATGCATACTACCTGATCAACACAAATGACTTTATGTGGACACATTGGATATAACTTCGGGAACAATGATTTCTTCTCCTCATTTGTGGATTCATGTTGGCATGCTACCTCTTCAAACAGTTCCTGATTTTGTTTTTTTGTGGGTTTTGGTGATTTTTGGACTTTTGTGAGTGTTTTCAATGTTTGAATTTATTGTGTCAATTCACTTGGTGTTTATTATTTGTGTGCATTAAACTTTTTTTTAACGTTACCCAACCATTTCCATCGTCAATTACAACCAAGTGTAACCTGTTTCAAAAAATGCAAAGTTGCTTAATGCCTAATACTGTAATTTCTTAATTTGTAAACTTTAGTACCCTGCTTTGTTGCTCAAAACAAACCCCAAAGGTATTATGGTGAATCAGTATGTTGTACATTCTAGGCCTAAGCAGGTAGCTTTAATTTTTACATTACCCCCCAAAAAAATTAATCTCTTTTGGAGGTTAATTCTACAAACCTATTGGTATTGTTATGTGTTTAATGTGCAAGCTTACATACTTACTTGAGTTTTCTACAAACAAATGTACATTACTTAAAAACTCAGGGACAAATAGCAGACTTATGTAAGGTTCAACAATCTAAGATTTACAGACAAGGAATGAGACTTAAATAAATCAAAATAAACTTTATTTTTAGGGTATATTTTTTTGGGCTTGTAAAAATATTAGTGGCGCAGGATCGCCAAAAGATGGTCCAATGCCACCAGCATGGCAATTACATGGCTCCGTATATCCACTAATCCAGCAGCAATTGCCTCGTTATGCCTCTGGTCCTCTGTGGGTTAAAAAAAATGTGAGGATTACTAAAATGACTCCTTCATTTAGATTTTAACAACCAAGCAAAAATTCAGACTATACCAAAAAAATACATCAGTTACCAAAACATGTCCAAAACAAAAGGAATACAAAAAGATAAGATGTAAATCAAATAAGGGCCCAAAAAGAAGAACAAAAAACCTAAAAAAACACCCCCAAAAAAACTAAGCCAAACTACAACATTTGTTGGTAGCGTAAACAAGAAAGACACAAGTGTGAGTGTTTGGACATGTGTCATATGTGTAAGGGGAAAACATCCTTGACATTGTTTCACAAAGATATTTTTAAAAAACATTGGAACTACTTTACTATTTTGAAATGCACAGGCAAAAGGACAACATCAACCAAAATAAAACAAACATAACAAAAAACCATAGTTTACAATGTAAACATACCGGGAACATTGCTGACTGGGCCTGGAGCCCCGAATTCCTCATCATCAGAGGTGGGCCAGTGGCTCAGGGAAGGAGGAGGGGTAATGTGGGATGAAGTGGAGGGTGAGGAAAAGAGAGGGGGGTTTGAGTGGAGGGGGACGTTGAAGGGATGTTAATGTGAGGAGAGGGAGGGGACTGACGGGCGGCAAGGTCTGGGGTGGAGGGGGAATTTGGGGAAGAGTGGGCTGAGGATGTTTGGGTGGGGGATAGGGGTCGAGGCACACGTCTGCGACGTGTGAGTCTCCGCTGTGCCCCTAAATGATGGAGAAAAACATTTGTAATTACAAATTGCCTTTTAGTATTTGGAATTTAAACAAAAAATTTTTTACAAAATCAGGGCTATACTGTAAACATGCACACGCCGGTATGTCCAAAATAAACAAACAGGGCTATACTGTAAACATGCACACGCAGGTGTGTCCAAAATAAACAAAATCAGGGCTATACTGTAAACATGCACACGCAGGTATGTCCAAAATAAACAAAATCAGGGCTATACTGTAAACATGCACACGCAGGTATGTACAAAATAAACAAACAGGGCTATACTGTAAACATGCACATGCAGGTATGTCCAAAATAAACAAAATCAGGGCTATACTGTAAACATGCACATGCAGGTATGTCCAAAATAAACAAACAGGGCTATACTGTAAACATGCACACGCAAGTATGTTCAAAATAAACAAACACGGCTATACTGTAAACATGCACACGCAGGTATGAGAAACCCCCCCCCATAAAAAAAATACACAGAAACACTTACTTTCCACTATCTGGAGACGCAAACGGGCCAGCAGGCGTGGGGATCTGCGCCTCAGATCCGATCACCTGCGTTCCAGCTGGCCGATATTTCGGCGATAGCCGATGGAACGCAGGCAGCGGCACACCTCCGCGTAGGCCAGCCGCTTGCGGAGGTTGGTGATGGGGTGCGGATACTCTGTAATTCTCCGGTCCATCACCTCAGTGAGGACCAGGAGCTCACGGCGACAAAAAGCTGCGGCTCTCATGATGGCAATGATTTTTTTTACACAAAACAGTTTTAATAAAGGTCTTAGAAAAAAATTGATTGGCTAATGTACTTTGTAAATTAACAGGAACAATTTTATTGGTTATTGTATGAGTCATGTGAACTACACCCTCACAAATATAATGTGAGTTATGATAGGCTTGATGCAGTGACATGCGTAAGCTAATTTAAATATCCAAATTAAAGTATTAAAATCTGCCTATAAAAATAAAAAGCAAAACAATAGCAGCATTCTAAAAAACTATTAATTTCGAAAAACCATCCCCTTGGTCAAACCGTACGTATTCTGCGGATGAAATGACACACAATAACAAGAATAAAATTTATTGACATTGAAAAAAAAACAGGATTGCAAACATGTGAATAACAATTAAGGTAATTAATATAGTGATTGCCATTAATCGATTCAAGTATGTTTGCAGAATGAAATAGGCAATCGAAAATAACAGGGCCACTTCCAGAATTGACTTGTGCGAGCGCTCAATGCAACCAAAGAGACGGACGCTCGCTATTTTGAAGGCTCACTAGCTAGAGGAGGGGTTGGGAGAATATGGGGCAGAAGGTTAGCTACGAGCGAGCGCTTAATTTTAAATTTTTTCACTCGTATTTTGGACGAGCGAACGGCCACTTGCGTCCGGGCCTGAATCAGGCCCTGAGAGAATAATTTATGACACAGTAATACGTGAAAAATTAAAACAACTGGGCAGCACAACAAGGATGACCGACGAGGCTCTGCCCCAGCCAAGTGTGCAGACAGATCAGAGAATTGTGCCCTCCACATCTCATTCCAACCCGCCACCTAGCTACCAGGCCACAACACTGATGGGTCCAACCCCATCCCAATAACCCTACTCCCCAAACCACTTGAGCCACAGCAATTTTATAATTTTTTTGTAATTGTAAATTAAAATATTCATTTAAAAAATATCAACAAATTTTATCTCTCCCAATAGCTGCTCTATGGTATATGGTGTTGATGACGCAGATTGGACATGGTCACTAAACACATGGTCACATTGTTGAATGCTGGGGCCTCAATCTGGACTTGACCTATTCAATCCGCCGTCTTGACACAATATAGACCACATGGTCTACCATAGAGCTGCATAGCTATTGGGACAGGTAAAACTCGTTGATAATGCACTTATACATTTTAAACCATGTTGGTTATTAACACATTAAAATGTGGGTAGCATTTCAGTTCAAATATACAGCCATAACGGTTCCAAATTTTTTAACATATTTCTACTTCAGGGTCCATAGGGTATCCACAGGATACCTTGGTGTATAGGTGATGACGTCAGGCATCGGGCACCATAGAGTTAAGTTTTCAGCCTCCCAGGATGCACTAGGGTCCCCTTCCTATACCCCGCCCCCGAGCCAAGGCATCTCAGTTTCGTTGGTGGCCGGCTCGGAGTCGGATGCACCTGTTGAGAGGGGGACTAAGGATAGCCCCTGAAGTTTTCTTCAAGGCAGCTGTGGCTGCCCATCTGGAAGTACAGCATGGACAGTCATTCTTGACATCCATGCTGTCTTCCCTAAACCCCCGCCGGTACCTGAACACCGGTACTGATCCGGGGATGCTGGTAGGCATCTGGGGTCACAGCTAGCAGTGACCCCAGATGTTTGGGACCATGGCCGGATTTAAGGGGGACAGTGGGTCCCCGCCGGAACATGGTCCGGAGTCCCCAGGCAGGGGGCTCCCTGGGGACTGGATGCAGCGTGGAGCCAGGTTACAGACCTGCGCTTCCACTACCCCCCTGGGACAGCGGACCACAGCTGAGCGGTAGCGCTGCGGCATCCCAGGGGTTAAATGCATGCCATGGGAGCGCGCCTTCCCTGTACACAGCCGGCGCCTCCCCCGCTGCACACAGCCTCTCTGTACTTGCCGATTGTCCCTGTGGCAGCGTTCCTCCCCCAGGCCGGCCTCCTCTCTGCTCCTCGGTGGCCATCTTTACAAGAAGGCATGGTGGACGCTGCTGATCGGTGGCATCATGGTCTGGGTCCCCCGGCATACCTATCCGTTGGAACAGGTCTGTGTATGCAGCGCTGTGTTCTACCAGACCCTGTGTCTGCGTAGTTGAGGATCAGTGCTGATAGTGCAGGGATTGATTTCTTTGCATTGTATGTGACTGCTGCTAGCGTCTGCTGCCTGTACTTTCACTTTCTACTGTCAGCATTTTCACTGTCCCTGCTCTTCTTATGCTAAAGCCCTTGCGGTGCGTTGATTGCAGGGCGGTTTTCCTACTATACTAACGTGTATCAGTGAGAGGGGTCACATACTTGCCATCATGTCAGAGAGTGATTTTCCTCTCCAGCTTCTGTGTACTACGTGTAAGGTACCTATAGCGGAGGGGGAGGGTAGCGCGGAGGGGCTATGTCGACAGTGTTTTTCATTGGCGCGGCCACTTACTATCAAGGCTCCGGTTCAGGAACCGCCCTGGACTTGTTTCGCTAAAGCGCTTACAACCCTAGTGGGCCAGTTAGCTCCGCAACCTGCGTTCCCTCAGATGGGATTGTCCCAGCAGTCAGTGGTGTCATCACCCATGCAGGGGTTCCCGAGACAACTGATGGTACCCCACAGTCTCCCTATTTTCCCTCCTCAGGTCTCTCATGAGCCTGCGTGGGTTAGTTCTCTGACAAGTTCTGTGCAGCATTTATCAGACGTGTTACAAGGGGAGTCTGTGTTGCGCCCTCACAAGCGGCCGGTGGCGTCTCTGTCCACTCCTTCTGAGGATGACGAGGGGACGACCGATGATCGGGAGATTCTGGATCTTTCGGACCAGGAACCAGGTTTATATACCTGGCCTTATTCGTGCAATCCGCACAGCTTTAGTTATTGAGGATGATGAACCTCCGGTATCAAAATCCAAATATGCGGGGGCGTGGCCTGGCCGGTGGACGAGGTGTATGTGCGGCGCCTGAGCTCCGGCTGTAGCGGGACTTATACCGCCGTTTACAGGGTACCTCCGGCCCTTCCCACAATCTAACTGCCTCCCGCAGCCTTACCTAAACTTGGTGCTGCTCCTGGCTGCTCTTCGCGAGCTCCGCAATCTCCGGCACCGGACGTGAAGATCGGGGCCTACCCCCGTGTGGAAGCCGCGGCCTGTGGTAGCGGCGTTTCTGCTTCCTGCCGCTGGGACCTCTCCTTGCCCGCTGCTTCATATCACCAGCGTCCGGAGGGGAAAGTGGAGGGCGGATTGCTCTCACGACAGACTCCTGTGGGCACTTTCACTGGGCTGCGCAGAAAGCCCCAGCTGTGGAGGTTGCTGATCCTGCAGATCTACACCCCGCCATCTTGCCTGCACATGTGAAGAGACAGGCAGTGTGTCTCCTGGGAAGTACTGCAGGCTCCCTCAGAAATTGGAAACCCTGATCACTCACTCAAGTGGCTTCCCCATTACAGCCTCACAGTTAGCCAGCACAGCAGGAAAGTAAATCCTTTATATTTTATATATCACGTTTTTACATTTTGCTGGGATATCTCATCACTGACTTTTCTTTGGGGACTGTCCTTTATTTGGAGATTAGTGCCCCATCTAGTGGTTGGCTGCTGTAATTGTTCTGGACATCTCACAAACCTCTTAGTTAATAGATATATGAGCCTGCTTTTGATTTCACACTCCAATTCTTATGCCCTAATGATACCCAATTTTTCTGCGGGCGCTACCACACTCAATGCTGGAAACCACCCCGTCACGCTTAATGATGCCGGCCTAGCTGCTTTTTGGGGGGAAGGTGGCAGCGGCGTCCCTGGTGACCTTACGCTCTACTTGCGCAACTCTTCACGGATATCGTATTTTACTCCTACGTGCTGCCTTACTGTTATCTAGTATCTTGATCATCCTCTATTCTGCATCAGTTTCTCCTCCCGCAGGGATCGGCTCCTACAGAGGACGCATCGGCTCCTTCCACACCTGATATATCACAGGCCCCTGATTTCCCGTCTCAGATGGAGGAACAGTTTTCTGATCATGCTCCTGTTGCGGATTCAGAGGGGATTTCTCAGATCCTGACTATGCTCCACTCCATGCCCACGAAACAAGACTTTGAGCAGTTGGAGAACCGACTTCGTGATACTGTCCGATCAGAGATTGCCTCTATCCAATCAGAAATGTCCCAGCTCGACACTAGACTAGTCTCCCTGGAGGAATTTACTTCTGATTCGGCAGCTGCCCACAACGCTCTCCGTGCGGTTGTCCTCCGTCAAGCTTCTGATTTTCAACAACTACATGATCGCTTGGACGATTTGGATAACCGTGGAAGACGGAATAACCTGCGGATCAGAGGAGTTTTGGAGGATATTCCATCTCAGGGTATTATTGACTTTCTCACTAAAGTCTTCAATGAGCTCCTAGGTGCAGATCCTAATTCCCGAATTGAATTTGACAGGGCTCATCGCGCCTTGAGGCCTAGAGGCGCCCCCTCAGACCGCCCGAGAGATATAATTTGCCGCCTTCACTATTTTTCCCAGAAGGAGAGCATTCTTCGCACAGTGCGTCAGAGAGATGTTATCAGTGTGGATGATCAGCATATCCAGATATTCCAGGACCTGTCCTGGTTGACTTTACAGAAACGCAGAGCACTTCAGCCTTTAACTACAGAACTCCGCAAGCTGGGGATCAAATATAGGTGGGGCTTCCCATTGGGCCTTCAAGTCTCTCACAATGGCAAGATGTATACCTTCAAGGACTCAGCGGATCTTGCTTCCTTCTGTTCAAATTTGGGTCTGCCTTTGATTGTCTTACCGGATTGGCAGGAGCCTCTACTACGCTCCATCCCAGAGGAACTTGCCCACCCAAACAATGACTGGCAGAGGGTGCATCGTAATCCTAAACCTCCTAAGGTCCCACGTGCTCTCGGGTCCCTTACCTAAACACAACTGGTCTCCTCCGAGCAAGCTACTGGATTGACCTTCTTGTCAGAGGGGAATGAATACTACATTCTGATTCAGGTTGGAGTGGTTTGGTTCCATTCTTCTATTGTCTCGCAAAAAAGCCATTTTTTTCCTTCTTGAAAATTATTCGTTAATTCTTGCTCAGTTTAATGTTCTGTGATGTGTTTAATTTCTAACTGACGTAACATACTATTAGGATATGTATCTTGTCGATAGTGATATGCTTAATTTCTATAACGATGTTCCGGCTATATAAACCCATTGACCTGTTTTATCGTAGGCCAACTACCAAAGATAACTTGTTTAGTTATTGTATACTTTATTGAGTTGCGTATATTTGAGTGTACTCATTACTTATCAGTTTCGTTTAATGTTCAGGGATGCTGTGGTCACTGACCCCCGGTGACCTCCTTACCGCCTTATATACCTTGGTCTCGGTCGTGTCTTTTACGCCTGAGCTCCCAAGTTGCGGTTCTATCATATTTGTTTATGTGTTTGCTTGATTTTCTCTCTTTTTTGTTCACGGCGCCCCCTGGGATACTAGACATGTATATGTTCGGGCTTTCAGGTGGTGCCGTTTATATGATTCTTTATATGACTTTTTGCATTTTCAGTTTATTGCATTGTATGATTGTTAATTTCTGTATGTTATGTGGGTTGTATGTTGTCTGTTTTTTTTCCCCCTTGTACTTTCCTTTTGTGTCTTTCCCTCACCTTGTCCACATAGTGTTTTTTGACTTTTATGATGCTGGCTAATGCGCGAATGCAGACTATTAAAATAGTCTCTGTCAATGCCAAAGGACTCAATATTCCAGAGAAATGTTCTAGGGCTCTCCAAGACTTTTATGTAGCTAAAGCGGGGGTGGTGTTTGTTCAAGAGACGTATTTTAAGTCAGGTTCAGCTCCTCGATTTTCAGATCGTAATTATCCCAATGTTTTTCTTAGTAACAATAGTAGTTCTAAATCATTAGGAGTGGCCATGCTGTTCTCAAAGACACTCCCTTTTCAAGATTTTTCACATACTGTGTTGATAGAGGGTAGAGTACATATGGTTAGATGCTCTTTATATGGCCAGTCGTACTCTTTTATTAATGTTTATGTACCCAACCAGAACCAGCCGGTGTTTCTTGCTCAGTTTCTTGATCAGATAGATCCTCTGGTGTCTGGTATCCCTGTCATTGGTGGGGATTTGAACTGGTCTGTCCAACCTGAACTTGATATTTCAAGACCCTCCACTAGACACTCCACAAAGAGACATAGGCAAATAAGACGTACCCTGCATGAACATCAGCTGATAGATACCTGGAGGCTCCAGCATCACAGTGATAGAGACTATACGTTCTTTTCAAAGCCACATAATGTATATTCTAGAATTGATTACTTGTTTTTACCGCATAGGTTCCTTCACCTTCTTCAGCATTCTGACATTGGGCCCACTACATGGTCGGATCATTCTCCCATCTCCGTGACGCTGTTGACCTCATACCCCTTTGTTAAACAATGCTTATGGCGATTGAATGAACAAATTCTAGTTGACCCTCGTTGTAAGACTCAACTGGAGTTGGCCCTACAGGAATATTTTTCAATTAATGAAACTCCGGAGGTCTCCAGTGTTATGGTCTGGGAGACTCATAAATGCGTCCTCAGAGGTAAACTGATCCAGTTGGCGTCAATGCTGAAGAAGGAAAAAACGGAAAAGAAAGAGGCTCTTTTGCAGAGGCTTAAGTCATTAGGGACATCTCACAAGGGGTGTCCCTCTCCCCAACTTCTCACTGAGTTGACAGCTACCAGAGTAGCCATGAACAAACTTCTTTTTGATTCAGTGAGATGCGATTTCCGCCTTTGTAGGGGTCATTTTTTCCAGTGGGGGAATAAGCCGGGCAAGTACTTAGCTAGGGCCCTCAGAGCACAAAGAGCCTGTCTATTTATCCAATCTATTAATGCTCCCTCGGGCGAGACTCACACACTCTCTCGGGATATCGCATCTGATTTTCAATCATACTATACTAAGCTATATAACCTGAGAGACCCCAAGTCCCCAGATGAGATTAACACGTTTCGAGGGTTGGTAGCACAATATCTTCGCGATGTACAGTTCCCAACTATCACGGATGAAAATAGGGTCTGGTTGGAATCACCCTTCTCCCTTTCTGAGCTAGAGGGGGCACTTAAGACGACCCCATCTGGGAAAAGCCCAGGCCCAGATGGTTTCTCTGTTGTATACTATAAATCGTTCCAGAAAATATTGCTTCCCAAAATGCTCCTACCTTTTAATGCGATTACAGACGGACGATTCTTCTCGCCTCAAGCCCTTGAGGCACACATTACCGTTATCCCTAAGACAGGAAAAGATCCAGCCCAATGTTCGAGTTATCGTCCCATATCATTGCTCAATGTAGACATTAAACAATTTGCTAAACTCCTGGCCAATCGGCTTAAAACTTTACTTCCGAATCTTATACATTCAGATCAGGTGGGTTTTGTCCCGGGGAGGGAGGCTCGAGACAATACCACTAAAGTAATAGATCTGATACATTTGGCCAACGGTGACTCAGCTCCAGTTATCCTCCTCTCCACTGATGCCGAAAAGGCATTCGATAGGGTTGAGTGGTTGTTTATGCAGGGTGTTCTAACGCACATAGGTCTGGGTCCTGAATGTCTACATCGAATAATGGCGCTATATCACTTCCCTTTGGCTCGGGTTCGGATTAATGGGGTATTATCTGATATGGTTAGGATTAGTAACGGTACTAGACAAGGCTGTCCTCTATCCCCTCTTATCTTTGTGCTCTGTATAGAGGCCCTGGCGCGTGCTATTAGGATTAATCCCAATGTGAAAGGTATAAGGGTTAGGGAAAATGAATACAAATTGGCTTTATTTGCGGATGACCTATTAGCGGTGCTTTCCAACCCATTTACTTCCGTCCCTAATTTAGTAGCGGAATTTAGTAGATTTGGTGCTCTGTCTAATTTCAAGATTAATTACTCAAAATCCGTAGCAGTAAACCTAACAGCCAGCTCACACTCCATAGCCTCGTTGAAACATACATTTGCATTTTCCTGGCACACATCTAGCCTCAAATACCTTGGAGTTACACTAGATAGAGAACTCTCTAAGCTATTTGACCATAATTTTAAACCATTACTCCAGATTCTGCAATTAGAGTTAAAGACCTGAACAAATAAAACCTTCTCTTGGTTGGGACGGGTTAGTGTGATTAAAATGAATATTCTACCTAGGGTCTTATATTTACTTCAATCTTTGCCAATACATATACCTAAACAATGGTTTCAGGAGTTACAAAATATAGTGAGAGATTTTGTATGGGGGGGTCGCAAACCCCGTTTTAAACATGCTATATTAGACGCAAGACAATGGGGGGGCTTCAACTTCCGCACTTTCCCACTTACTACGATGCAATTATGCTTGGTCGCATAATGGACTGGACGAGGGCTGGAGATGCTAGACAGTGGGTTCAGTTGGAAAGCTACTCGGCCTCTAAGGTCCTCTCTACATATCCATGGAGGTCCAAGGTTCCAGGTCTGTCTCATCCCACGATAGGCCCTACCCTGGTTCGATGGAATAGACTGAGGAGATGTTCATGGATATCTTCTCCATTTTTACCCCTGACACCGTTGTTTGACAATCCCGACTTCCCCCCAGGTACTTCTGGACATCTGTTTCACAAATGGATTGAGCAGGGAGTCTCCCGGGTTGGGCAGTTGGTGGAATCAGGTAGGGTCATATCTTTTGGCTCTCTCCAGAACAAATGGGCCCTGCCAGCAGCAGAAATTTGGCAATACCTCCAGCTAAAGCATTTTGTTCAAAGTGGAGCAGTGCGATTGGCTTGCAATAGACCTTTGACCTCCTTTGAGAATATGTGCTTGATGGATACTCGTCCGACCCATTCTCTTTCTTTATGTTATCGACTATTGATTGAGAATATATACTCTTTACCCCCCAAGTTTCTAGATGATTGGGAAAGAGATTTAGGAGTTTCTTTCTCCCCTCAGGACAGACTTAAGATTTTTTATAATTCTTTTGCCAGTTCAGTCAGCTACTCTGTTATTGAAACTCATTATAAAGTGATCACACGCTGGTATAGATGCCCTCAAATACTAGCTAAAATGTTCCCTACTGTATCTAATTGTTGTTGGCGATGTAACTCCGCAGAAGGCTCGCCCCTACATATCTGGTGGGACTGCCAGGCATTGCGCCCCTTTTGGGAGAAAGTGACTTCTGTTTCTGCATTAATTTTAGGTCAGGTTGTTCCCCCAGATCCTTCCTTTTGGCTGCTAAACCTATATCCTGGACCGTTAACATTATATAAAAAATCTCTCCTCAAATTCCTTAATAGTGCAGCGAAAGCTGAAATACGGTGAATTTGCTGCCACTTGGCTCCCTTGGATTGAGTTTAAAACTTCCACTGAATATGCCACAGTTTTGATTTGAATATTTGGTGTTCAAGGTCCCCCTATTCCCCACATTCCCAATGTGTCTTCCCCAGTCTGGTCTTTTTCGTCTTTTATTTTGGTGAGTATATGTGTGTGTGTTTGTTTTGTGTATATATATAGAAATATATATATATTTTTTCTGATAGTGAATTATTCATTGTATGTTTTGGATTTCTAACATAGGTTTCGAAAATATATATCAGTGTATAGTTTTATTCTATATAGCAATGCTGTATAATTTGTTTGCATTTTGGAAGTGCTGTTTTTTCATTTAAAACCAATAAATATATATTGCAAAAAAAAAAATCCAAATATGCCTTTTTCAAGGATGTTAAGGGTGACGCCACAGTGTTTCCTCTTTCGGGTCAATTGGTGGACCACTTAGAGGAGGCGTGGAAACATCCTGGCAAACGGTATCAGCCTCAAAGACGTTTAGCTGAGGCTTATCCGTTTGCGGACAATTATTTTTCTAAGTGGGAATCCGCGCCACAGGTGGATTCCCATGTGACACGCCTGGTCCGAAGTGCCACGTTGCCCATGCCCTCCGTGTCCTCCTTAAAGGATGCCATGGACCATAAGGTGGAGATCTGCCTAAAGTCCGTTTATTCCCTTGCGGGGGGGGGCAGCCAGGCCGGCTATGGCCATTTGTTGGGTAGCCAGAGCTATGGAGCACTGGGCAGATAATTTAGAGGCGTCTTTCGATTCCGACTGTTCAGCTGAACAGACCGAGTTGATAGGCAATCTCCGGGATTCGGCCACTTACATTAATGAAGCGGCTTTAGATATCAGTACCCTGACTTCTCGGATTTCTTCGGCAGCTGTGGCGGCTCGTCGCACCTTATGGTTGTGATCTTGGAAGGCGGACGCTGATTCCAAAAAGGGCTTGGAAGCTTTGCCTTTTAATGGAGAAGTCCTATGTGGTCCGGATCTGGACAAAATTGTAGCCACGCTGGCGGCAGCCAAATCGGCATGTCTCCCGTCTGCTGCAGTTCCTTCCAGTTCAGGTACGTCATCCTTTCGGCCTTACAGGGCCCAGGGTAGGCCTAAAGCACAGTCTTTTCCCCGACAGGCTGGCCCCAAGAAATCGGCCAAGCCCCGGAAGCAGGCCTGGAGTACCAGACGTCCGGCCCCTAAGTCCGATGACAAACCTGCGGCCTGACGGTCCAGGCCTCCCTTTGGGGGATCCCAAAGTGGGAGGCCGTCTGCTACGGTTCGCCTAGTGTTGGTCGGTAACCACGACAGACAGTTGAGTTCACGAGGTGGTTTCTCACGGGTATGCCCTCTCCTTTTGGCACAGACCCCCATCCCGATTCTTCACCACGGGTCTGCCATCAGACCCGGAACAAAGCCTTGGAACTGCGGAAGGTTTTGCACACTATGCTCCAGGCTGGAGGTATAGTGCCTGTTCCTTTCTCCCAGAGAGGCCTGGGTTTCTATTCCAATCTGTTTTTGGTGCAGAAACCCAATGGGTCGTACCGTCCGATCCTCAACCTCAAAGCACTCAACAAGTCCTTGCGGGTGCCGAGGTTTCGGATGGAGACCCTATGGTCCATCATTCTGGCGCTGGAACCTGGGGATTACATGGTGTCGTTGGACATACAGGACGCTTACCTGCATGTCCCTATTCTTTCACGCCATCAACAGTTCCTCAGGTTTGCAATCCGCAACGATCACTTCCAGTTCCGGGCGTTACCTTTTGGCCTGGGGACAGCACCACGTGTGTTCACCAAGGTTATGGCGGTCATGGCAGCTTCCCTGCGGCTGCAGGGAGTCCGCATGTTGCCGTACCTAGATGACCTTCTGTTGGTAGCAGGATCTCCGGAGCTCCTTCTACACCATTTGCATCTGACGATTGCAGTACTGCAACAGCACAGCTGGTTGATAAACTGGCAAAAGTCCACCCTGATCCGTCTCAGAGGGTTCTGCACCTCGGAGCCTTGTTGGACTCCAGTCAGCAGAGGATCTTTGTGACGGGGGAAAAGATCTCTGCTTTGCAGTTGAGGGTGCGCAGTTGTCTGCAGAGTCGCCGTGTGTCTCTTCACTCTGCAATGAGGTTACTGGGCTCCATGGTGTCCGTATTCGACATGGTGGAATATGCCCAGTTTCACTCCAGACCTCTGCAGCAATTGATCCTGTCCAAATGGAATGGACTGCCTCAGAGTCTCAAATCCCAGATGATGGTGCTCACTCCGGAGGTTCGCCTGTCCCTTGCCTGGTGGTTGCAGATGACCCATCTCAACAAGGGTTGTCCTTTTTGGGTGGCGAACTGGGTCCTATTGACAACGGACGCCAGTCTTCGGGGCTGGGGAGCGGTCACGGGTCCACACTTGTTCCAAGGCAGAAAAGGAGCTTCCGATAAACATCTTGGAACTCCGTGCCATTTTCAATGCTCTCCGGCAGGCCAATCGGGTTCTCCAGGGTCATCCCGTGCAGGTCCAGTCGGACAACGCCACCACCGTGGCCCACATAAATCGGCAAGGAGGAACCTGAAGTCGGGCGGCACTCGTAGAGGTGTCCCGCATCCTGATCTGGGCGGAGCGCAATCTCCCAGCCATATCATCGGTATTCATCCTGGGAGTCCTCAACTGGGAGGCGGACTTTCTCAGTCAACAGGACGTTCATCCGGGGGAATGGTCTCTGCACCAGGACGTCTTTCAACTTCTGGTGGACAGGTGGGGTCTTCCAGAGATCGACCTCATGGCGTCACAGCACAACAACAAGTTGCTGGTGTACGGGTCTCGCACAAGAGACGAAAAGGCGTCTCTGGTGGATGCTCTGTCCGTCCAGTGGACGTTCCGGTTTCCTTATCTCTTTCCTCCATTTTCCCTTCTTCCACGGGTAATCCGAAAATTCAAACAAGAAGGAGGGACGCTCCTGTTGATAGCTCCCGCGTGGCCCAGACGGCACTGGTTCTCAGACCTTCAGGGTCTGTCCGTGGACATTCCTCTGCGGTTGCCGCTACGACCGGACCTACTGTCACAGGGTCCTTGTCTTCACCCGGACCTGACTCGACTGTCTTTGACGGCGTGGCTGTTGAGACGGCCATGTTAAGGTCCAGGGGGTTTTCCATCTCTGTAGTACGCACTATGCTGAGAGCTCGGAAACCGTCTTCTGCAAGAATATACCATCGTGTGTGGCATACGTTCTTCCAGTGGTGTTGACCAAGAGGTTATGTACCTCGGGAGTTCCATCTGTCTAGAGTGCTAGCCTTCCTACAGGCGGGACTAGACCATGGGCTTCACCTTGCTTCTTTGAAGGTGCAGGTATCTGCCCTGTCTGTCTGGTTCCATCGTAGGATTGCTACAATCCCTGATGTGCGCACCTTTATGCAAGGTGTTCTTCGAATTCAGCCGCCATTTGTTCCACCGGTGGTGCCTTGGGATTTAGCTGTGGTCCTGAGGGCTCTCCAGGGACCGCCGTTTGAACCACTGGGCTCAGTGTAACAATTTTCCTTCTGGCCATCGCTTCGGCCAGACGTGTTTCTGATTTAGGGGCTCTCTCTTGTAGACCCCCTTTCTTGATTTTTCATGGGAACAGGGCGGTGCTGCACACTCGTCCTGATTTTCTTCCCAAAGTTGTTTCCCGTTTTCATATCAACGAGGAAATCGTTGTGCCGGCTTTTAACTCACCGGACCTGTCAGTGGATGAGACCACTTTGGACGTTGTGCGGGCCTTAAGGATATATGTTGACCGCACTTCTTCGTTTAGGAAGTCGGACGCCTTGTTTGTCCTCTATGGCTTCCGTAAAAAGGGTTGGCCTGCTTCAAAGCAAACTTTGGCAGGTTGGATCCGTATGGCAATTTCAGAAGCTTATCTTCATAAAGGCCTGCCGGTTCCATCCTCTGTGAGGGCTCATTCCACTAGGTCTGTGGGTCCTTCGTGGGCAGCTCGACGTGGTGCCTCTGCAGTCCAGATCTGCAAGGCTGCCACGTGGTCCTCTGTCCATAACTTTGTGAGGTATTACGCGTTTGACACCTTTGCCTCTCAGGATTTTTCCTTCGGGCGATGGATTCTCCTTTCAGCACAGGAGCGTCCCCACCCTTGAAGGATACTGCTTTGGTACATCCCCAAGGTATCCTGTGGATACCCTATGGACCCTGAAGTAGAAAATATGAGATATGGTAAGAACTTACCTTTGTTATCTCTATTTCTACGAAGTCCATAGGGTTCCACAGGACTCCCGCCCTGTCGAACCTGTGCTGCAGATGGGCTTTGCTCTGATCACCGGTTTTTCCATCTCCCTCTGGTGAGAATGTGTTTCTTGAGTGTGTCCAGATCTTTTTTCTCTCTCTTCCTTCTCCTCCTCTGGCCTATGGCTTGGTACACAACTGAGATGCCTTGGCTCGGGGGCGGGGTATAGGAGGGGGACCCTAGTGCATCCTGGGAGGCTGAAAACTTAACTCTATGGTGTCCGATGCCTGACATCATCACCTATACCCCTAGGTATCCTGTGGAACCCTATGGACTTCGTAGAAATAGAGATAACAAAGGTAAGTTCTTACCATATCTCATATTATTCAGCCTTGTTGTTATTTTACGACTTTTTGGTAATAAAAAAAAAGGTCTTTCACAAGAAAATGTGTAGTGTTTTTACTCACCTTAATGTAGTAGTACTTCAGGACATTCACAATGGCTTTGCAGGTGTCCGGGATGATGTGCTCCAAAGCCTGGGGGTAAATGAGGGTCCCAAACTTCAGGTCTTCAAAGGACCTTCCTGTAGCCAGGTACTTCAGGGTAGAAACAAAGAAAAAGGAAAGCGCTGTGGCAATAATATAATTTTTATAGATATTATTAAAACAAATACATAAATTCAATTGGTAATGCAATGATTTATAAAAACAACAACAACAACAAAATCTACAGGATAGGCAATTGAGCTCAATGAAATCTACAATAAAGATCTTGTGTGCACACAGATATGTAGTCAATAGGACCAAGCAACAGTACAATTAAAAAATTGTAAAATTTAAATATATATCGTGCTTCCAGTAGATAATCGTTAGGGTCGTAAAGCAAGACAGGTTAGGGTCATAGGCGGATTTCCATATTAGGCACAGTTGTTAGTAATCAGTGGATATGGTAGCAGACCATGGCAATGGGTTAGTATGGATTAAATGTTGTTAGTGACATATAGCAGTTCAGAGTAGCAGACAGAGAAAAATGGTGACCTCAAAAATAGTCTCAGAATTAAATAGTAAGACACCTCTATTGATGCATAGGAGCAATCCACAAACTCCTAGGTGCTTGTATCAAATTTTATAAGAAGGCAGAAATGTCTTAATAAGCTGATACCGGCGTCCCGGTCAGCTAATGTATATATATATATAGATAACCACCAATAGAATCCCTCAATGGGGGTACCTTGCAGCTGCCACTGGATAAGTAATGCTGAGGGTTCTGGACGGGGCCTGAGTTGGGAACAGCCACTCATAAATAGGCACCCTCATAGATGGGGATCCGTTCACCGGCAGGGCTAGCGGTAGAGCCGCAGCCGCTAAGCAGGCAAAGCCACACTGTCGTCCTCGCTCGCGGTCTCTTAGAGTCAGCCGGTCTGTACGTGATGACGCAGACGATGTCTTCCGTCTCACCACTCCAGAGGTCCGCCTGTCCACCGAGCTGTCACCGTAAGTCAGCGTGCACTTGTGTTGAATGGGTGCCTGGCATCTCCTGTCTCCTAGCTCAATGTAGCACTTCCTGGTAGGGAACACCTGACGCGTTTCTCAGCCAATCAGCAAGGCCATTTCATCAGAGGCATGATGGAATAGAGAGCTATGTCTCTGGTATATATACACATATTGTTAGAACTCAATTAACATCAACCCATGTCTCATTAAGCTCCAATTAAGAATTTTAGGGTATTAAGAACCTTCATGAATCCAAAGACACTAGTTAATATTTATAAACCCCATGTGCATATTATATATAACATAAACAAACACTCTATTAAAAAATATATATAAATAAAAAGTATCATATAATGTAAATTAATACTAAAACAATTATAAACCATATATAAACTTTAAAAATATGTATCAATAAAAATGTTTAGAATAATATAATATAAATAGCTCTATTTTTTGATTGGAAAACTCATAAGCAGGATGCTCAAATAATTAATACATATAACAACATATATATATGTATATGTACATATATGCACACACACATACACATATTGACAAGAATGTGCAAACATGCACATATACTTATTAACCTTTATCGTATCATCTATAGTAGGAAATATAATAAACATGACACCAAATTGATAACTACGTAAACATATAATTTTTACATGGACATACACATCCATATAGGGACATGAATGGGTATAATTATATGCATACACATATGTATATACATCTTTGAGAACTAACATATTGGCATCGATAGTTCTATAGACATCGATATTAACTAAAAGTAAGATTCAAGATGAATTGTTTTTTATTTATCAAAAACATCAATCTTGATTATATATATATATATATACTATGGAATACCTTAATGGGCAAATATATGCAAACCCAAGATGTCATATAATACCAAAATAAACATATAGAGTAATAAACAGGTTGGACTATATCACCAAGACCTAACTTCAGGACATTCACAATGGCTTTGCTGGTGTCCGGGATGATGTGCTCCAAAGCCTGGGGGGAAATGAGGGTCCCAAACTTCAGGTCTTCAAAGGACCTTCCTGTAGCCAGGTACTTCAGGGTAGCAATGAGCCTCTCCTCAGCCGGGATGGCCCTCCCCATATTGGTGTCCTGCCTCCAGAAATAGAGGGTGACCAGATGCAGCAACTCCTGGAAGGTGGTATCATCCATACGCAGGTAGTTGCGGTAATCGTCCAGGTTGTTCTCCCATCAGCAGCAGCATGTGGGAGCGAGTCTCCCTTCTCATCAGCCATTCCTTTGTCCAGCAGGACCTCATCCTCCTCCTTTCCTCAGCTCCGTCACCTTTCAGCTTCAGATATCTATAGGCTAGCAAAAGCTTATAGCGATAGGAATCCATCACCATAGAATAGAATGTAGGATAGAAAACACTTTGTTAAAGGCAAGCCAAAATAGCAATATACAGCGTTCAGCAGGTATAAACCAAGCCTCACTAGTCACAGAGCAGAATGTGCACAGTACTAAATTGGATGCTGCCTTTTATACCCATTAGTTAAGCCCTACCATTATTAAAATTCTAGCAGATGAATCGTGAGGTTATTTGCTACAAACAAGATATCGTTTACGATCTGCAGTCGTTTATGACCCATCTATATCGTTTGGTCGTTTGTACAATGATACCGTGTGGGGCACAATATCGTATTTCCGGGAGAGTTCAGAAATTCAAGGGAAATCGTGAACGAGATTGGATCGTAAGCAAATCGCACCGTGTATGGGAGTCTTAAGAACCAGGTTCTATGTGATCAGGGAGGCAAGCCTGATTGTGAGTGTTCCCCATATTAGCTGACACAATGACAGATACATTTTATCAAATACAATGCTCTTTTTTTAAACCAAAAAATTAGCTATAGAATGCAAAGACATAATAGATGTAGATGTAAAACAACATGAGGATGTCAGTTGACAAAATAGACAAGAGAAATTTACAACTAAGGGCCGTATTCAGTTAGCTGCGATAATATCGGCCGATTTTATCGCACCCGCGATAATTTATCACACTTTTAAAGTGAGAAACAGGAGAAAAGTTTTCTCCATCTCAGACCTGGAGAAAAAGAAAAGCAAAATCCTTATTTTTGCCTAAAAATGTGGGGATTTATTTCAGAACCCTTTGGACACCCCCCAAATGATAAATTAGCACAAACATTTTTCGTACGTTGCATACTTTGTCGAAAAATGGGCGCGCACATTTTTTTAGGGGAAAAAAACCAGTTGAAAATGGGTTTAAAGTATTACATTTGGGCCCTTGTTTCTTTTTTTTTTTTTTAAATATTTGTTAATTAAGGATCAACACAATACACTGTTTCAAAAATAATGATTAAACAAAAGAATAATATAAATACAGAGAGAAACAATTAAACAGCTAGGTTATATGTAGCGCATTCCAAGTGATACTGTGAGATCCATTTTAATAAAATATAAATGGCAAAAAGAACATAGGGGGAAGGAAAAGAGCAGAGGCGGTGTGGCTAGATCCACCAAAGAGAAAAAATTAGGAATGGAATAGAGAAAGAGAAGAGAGGAAGAGTTAAGAGAAAGGGGAAAGAGCATTAAAATCAGACAACCATGGGCACCAGACCTTGTGAAAGACCTTAGAAGAGTATTTAACAATACTGGTCATGAACTCCATAAGTTGGACTAGCTAGACTCTACTTATTACTGACTGAAGGAGGGGGGACACTCGCTTCCAGTCAGCAGTCAGTTGACAAGTAGCCGAGGTAATGTGCCTGATTAATTTGATGGCAGGTGGCTGCAGGGATGTCAAGGGGTAAGAGGAAAAATTTAGGTTCCAGAGGGGCTGATATTTGAAGTATTGTAAATATCAAATTATTAACTTCTGACCAGAAACTAGCAAATTTAGGGCAGCTCCACCAGATGTGAAGAAACGTACCTTCAAAAGTGCAGCCACGCCAACATCTATCAGATGCATCAGGGAGCATCTTTTTCAGTAGAGAGAGGACCAAATACCATCTATAGAGTATTTTATAGACATTTTCTATTAGAAAACTTTTTTCCGAGGTGACTGCCCTTGAGCAGCAACTTTCTGTTCTCGTAGATCGTCAAAAGTATAACACATCCTCTGATTTGTTAGCTCAGACTGAATCCATCCGGGGGTCAACTTAATACTCTGCTTTCCCGGAGAGCAGCGTCTATTCTGAAGAAACACCAGCAGCGCTTTTATAACAAAGCCGACAAGGTGGATTCCATGTTGGCTAGAAAACTGCGGCAGAAACGTGCCCTCAACTTGATTGCGGAGACCCTAGTTCCTCACTTAAGGGACCTCTTTAATAGGGTCTAAAGGTAGGTATTACCATGTATTTAGGTGCTCCTCAACATAAATGCTGTGACAAAGTCGACCATATAGATGACATAGGTCAAGGTAGACATAAAATAAAATGTATTCATGAATACAGGGTGATGCATGGAATATAAATGCATACAGTAAAAATGTGCTGTAGATTCAAAAAGGATGAGAATTCACAGGATCAGTTGTTAAATACTGGATGAGGCAGAAAACCGGTATCTGCCGTGGACATTAGACATATGCAATAGGTGAATTATATATATTGTGGATGAATAAAGGCATGAAACACAAAACAAATGACAGGCCTGGTGGGTTCTGATTGCAACAGGAAATGTGACTCCTGACTCGAAATGCGTCGGCTAGCTACACCTGTAATCACTTCCAAGGACTCTGGACTTTTTCTACAGGATCTGATTTCCGTTTGGGTAAAGCGTAAGGAGCCTTGCAGGGCAACCCGGGCACCCTGCAATTCAACACCCGCTGGCTCCCCATCACCCACCGGGTATGATATCCTGTACTTTTTTGCCTACTACCAAGTGTACAATCATAACCATTTATTTGTACATTGCACGCTAGTGCTTATTTTAAACACAGGAGTCACATTTCCTTCTTTAATGGGGTGTTGAAGGGGGCATCCTTTGACTCTGCCACAACACACGCTAACATTACTGTTATACCGAAGCCCGGGTAAGACCACACACTTTGCTCTAGCCATAGGCCAATTTCCCTAGTGAACGTAGATTTAAAGCTATATGCCAAAATTTTAGCCAATAGATTGAATCCCCTCCTTTCATCATTAATTCATCCTGACCATGTGGGTTTCATCACTGGGCATCAAGCCCCCGACAACAATAAGAGTATTATCGACCTGATACACTCCATGACGGCAACATTTCTAGCAAATTCCTTCAGGTTATCTCTGCTCTATATCATTCCCCCTTAGCCACTGTCTCTGCTAATGATTTGACCTCAACTCCTTTTGGATTCTCTAACGGTACATGCGATGCCCCCTCTCACTGCTAATTTTCGCCCTCATTATAAACCTATGTCTGCTAGAATTCGGGCTAATCAGGCTAATCTAGAGATATCTGGTGTTCGCGTTGGGTCCATGGAACATAAATTGGCGTTATATGTGGATGATATTCTTTTGTCCATTACAAACCCACTCTTCTCACTTCCTTCTACCCTAACTGAACTCGAAATGTATGGTCACTTCTCCGGATATAAAATTTATTTTGATAAGACAGAAGTCCTTGACTTCTATATTTCTGAAGTAGACAAGGCTTTATTAGATCGTCATTTCCCTTTCAATTGGTGTCTTCAGAAGATTAAGTACCTGAGAGTCTTCATAACCAAACGTTACCATCAACTCTTTCAGGCTAACTTCCCACGCTTACTCTCCCAAATTAAGTCAGATCTTGCTTTGTGGTCCCACCTCTTTATTTTCTGGATAGGCCGAATTAAAGCTCTTGAAATTAATAGTTTACCTAGACTACTATACCTCCTCCAGACCTTTCCTATTCATGTTCCCCCCTATGTCTTCAAATTTCTTCAATTCCACACCTCAGAATTTATCTGGGCGGGTAAGTGACCTCGTGTGAGCTTTCGGGTTCTCCAGAAATCTACTCTAAGGGGTGGTCTAGGCATCCCTGATTTTACACATTTATATCTCTCTGCACATCTTGCTCAATGCGTCTTTTGGAATAGCTCTGGTTCCCCTAGAGTGTGGGTCCAACTGGAGGCAGAGGCTCTCGAGCTGATTTCTCTCGCTTCCCTCCTCGGGCTCGTCGCCCAAAAAAGGTTTGCGACCACCTTATCATCTCCCATTCCCTATCACTATGGGACTCCGCTGTTCATTTATTCGGCCTCTCCACCTCCCATGCCAGTTATTCCTCTGTTTAACTCCCTGAATTTCCCCCCTGGGCTGCTCTCTCTAGCTTTCCTTTCTTGGCTAAAAGATGGTATTAGATTTCTAAATGGTTTGACTTCAGACACCTCCTTTCCCCTATTTTCTGACATTCAATCTAAATTTTGCATTGACCTCTAAAAACTTTTTCCAGTACCTGCAGCTCTTCCATTGCCAGTTTGATCTCAAAATTATATTCTGAACTTTCCCTACCATCAGCACCTACTCGTGATTCTCATGAGCCTACTTGGGAGCGAAACCTGGTTCAGGGCCCTAGATCCTGATGACTGGGTTGAGATTGTCCGAGATGCTGCCTCTAGCTCGGTCTGCGTTAAAATGAAAATAAATGGACCTTTGTTTCTTAAAATGATTTATTTTATTTTTTTTTTCGAAAAATCTGGTACTAAGTGTAGTCTATTATTTTAATTTTATTACTTAAAAAAATCAGACGTACAGTAACATATTTCTTTACGGTCATTACATCAGAAAACTACCTTTTTTTCACTTGAATAGGTTTTGTACTGAAAAAAGTTAGTTGTTCTAAAAAGTGATATAAGGAATGAAATAGTTCTAACAAGCACTAATTATTAGGGGCCTAATTATCACTATGGCCTAAGAAAAAAAAAGCGATAGAACATCCCATTTTTCAATATAAAAATGACCATAGGAACTGACTGGCAGTGGTAAGAATATTCATATCACTCCTAGGCCAGTACAGGGAACCCCTTCACATAGGTGAGCCGGCATTAAAGCTCTTTGGATTCTTCATTATTTTTATTTTTTTTTGTAATTTTTCCCCATTTGAACTGTGTTGAATGAAGAAAAAAAAGCAATGGTTTTGGAGATTATTTTATAATGGTTTTGAAGATTATTTTATTCAGTTTAAGTTAATTTTAAAACGTGTGATGGGCAGGTGTCTCAGGCACACTTGTTCATTATACTAGGACCACAGGCAGGGCCGCCGAGAGCTCTGACGGGCCTGGATAATGGGGGAGGATGTGCCAAATCCGGGTAGTTGCCGCCAAAAAAACGTAAGAAAATAATTTTTGAATGGCGTATCTATAATGGGTGCAGTGTGTGCGGGGCACACGGGCCCCCGGGTCCAGGGGGGCCCCGCACCACACACCCTGCACCCATATTTTTTTTACTTACCTGTCCGTGGTCCCGCGTCGGGTGTTAGCGCTGCTCAGAACATGGGAAAAAGGCCGCCGCGGCCATTTTTCCGGTTTTCTGCGCATGCGCAGTAGACTCCGGGCACACGCTAGTGCCCAGAGTCTACTAATGCTCTGGTGGCTAGCCAGCCATGTCAGTCGGCTGCCGTCCACCGGGGGTAAAGGAGGGGGCTCCGCACGGGGAGTGCACATGGGCCCCCTCTTCTATTAAGACGCCCCTGACTTCACCTCTCTGTCCAGTATCACTGGCCGCACCTGTATAGTAGTGCAGCAGCAAATGGCACATCGGGCAATGGGGTAGATGTATGATAGAGGCACTTAACGTGCCGCTATAACGTTTCCCGCTTCGCCTCTTTACCGAGGCGAAGCAGGAAGCACTACTGATGAGATGTAAGAACATCTCATCGGCCGGAGAGGGGGAGCGTTAACCAGTACTGATGCGCTGTGTCTCTGTCCCGGCCAGCTCCACTGAGCATGCGCGGGATCTCGCAAGTATCGCGAGATCCCCGCGTGCAGACTGGAGCCGGCAGCAGCCTCAGCAGGGACAGCGTTGTCCCTGCTGTGGGGATAGGCTAGCACCAGGCTATAGCTGGCGATAACAGCTACAGCCGGCCGAACGGTCATGCGGTATGACCGTTCATACATGGCCCTGCCGCTCGGTGCTGCTACCTTGTAGCAGCGCCGATAATGACATAGCGCCCCTGTCATTTACCGCCCAGACCCCCGATCATACATCGGGGAGAAGCGGTATCATAACGTGCGCTGATACCGCTTCTGGGCTTCATACATCTCCCCCAATGAGAGGAGACTGCTGCAGCAGCCTTATTCTTGTGGGGGTCAATGTAGTGTGTTTTATTTCTCTGGGGCCAATGTATGTGTGTTTTATTCCTGTGAGGGCCAATGTAGTATTTTATTTCTCTGGCACCAATGTAGTGTGTTTTATTCCTGTGGAGGCCAATGGGTGTGTTTTTTATGTGGGAGACAATGTATATGTTTTTTCATAGGTCGCGTACGCCGCATCGCCGGATGGTGTGCCTTTGCAATTTTAAAGTCTTGCGTCGTGTGCCTCGAGTTGAAAAAGGTTGAAAATCACTGGTGTATGCCCTTCATACACTGCTCGGTGTGTCCGACTCCTTCTCTGATTGGCCATCCCTGAACATGGCCAATCTGTCGCTATTGGCAGATTGACCGGCAAGTTCAGCCGATGATTGATGTCGGTAACGGCCAGCGGGAGCGCACATCGCTGGTCGTTTCCAACATTATAGTGCACGACTTGTGCATAATTAATGAGCGATTGCACGATTACGATGTCCTAACCATACCGATTTTGTCAGGAGAGTCTCGCTTAATTGGACACCGCATGGACGTCTTACCCACGGGCCGCATTGTCCTGGTGTGGGGGGAATTGGGGGAAGGTTGGGAGGCACTATCTCACATGCTGCTCTGCTCCCCCACATCCTATTTTTGGTTGCGCGCTGCAGTTTCGCGATTGAAAGTTGGGAGGTTTGCAATTATCGGTACAATCCGCCCATAGGGCCTGATTCAGACCCGGACGCTACTTGCGGACGCTCGTTCTTAAAAAGGTGCGCTCACTCATTGCGGTGTGTTGGCGCCTCTGTGTCTGAGCGAGCGTCCGAAAAATGCACTCGCTATTTTGTAAAGACGCCCCATTCCCGTTCGCATCACATGTCATCTCCGTTATTTATTAGATTAATCAGGAACATCGAAAGGCATCTGAACTGCTCGCAGTGCTTGTGGTAGGATGTACTTCCCGCTATCACTGCGAGCAGTTCAGGCTAAAAGGCAACCAAGTGACGTGGTCGATGACGCTCCTTTACTAATTATGCACTCCCATTAAACGCCGTTTTTACCGTTAGGCACGCCTGCGTTCAGATCTCCACTCCCCGTTTTCAAGCACCTTCCCCTGTTACCACCCACAAACGGTACATTCTGTCACTCAAATTAGCAGCCCCTCGTTGTTTTACGAGCGCACGATTTCTGACCGCAATGACTGGTTTGCGCATGCGCATTGCGAACCACACGCATGCGCAGTTGTGCGAACATCGCTCAGAGGGAGCGAGCGGCCACTTACGAGCGGCTCTGAATCAGGCCCATAATCTGCAGATCAGGTCAATAATGTATGCACAGTTTCACTTAATACTTTCAAATTTAAATACATTTTTTGGATAAAATATTTAAAGTAAAAACAATGCTTTCAAATATTTTCCATGTATATGTTTTTAGCAATCTGACCTGTTCCAGCAGTCACACATTTTAATCCTCATATTATAATCTTAAACACATACTAGTAATTTAAAGATGCTGTCACTAGGTGGCAGGATTGTCTGTAGTAAAAGCCTTTTCTAGTCTGTGTTGTGCCTGGAACATACTGTTCATGCAAGTATAACCAACAAATACTGCTCTCTGGGGGTGATTCAGCAAGGATCACAATTGCAAAGCTGCATGCAGTCAGCTTTGCAATTACGCACTGAGACGGAGGTTGCAGACTGGGATCACCATCGCGACCATCGGTGGTCAATGGTCGCAATGGTGGACGGCGTCAGCCAGCTGAATAAGCCTCCGCTTACTCAGGCTGGCCGGCTTGCGAGCCCAGAACGCTGCGTCGGTCAACGCAGTCCCTGGGCTTGCCACTCCCAGAAAACAGAGGTGGACACGCCCCCGTTTCCGGGAACCGGCCAGCCCAGCCTCCACCCCATAAATGCTTCTGCCTGTCAATCAGGCAGAGGCACAGAAGGGGCTGCGTGTGACTACGCAGGACCCATCCAGACTCGCAGAATGGGTTCTGTGCACGCGCAGAATCAGGCCCTTTATACATATATTCTTAGTTTGACACTAACACATGTATGGCTAAACAATATCCCTTTTCTAGGAATATTAAGATACGTGTTATTTATTTTATTTGGTTCCATTTTCAATCCTCTTTTGATCTTAAGTGTTTTATAAGCACTGATGTATATGATTAATAAACAAATATTTAGTTAGTGTTTTATAGGCACTGATGTATATGTGCATGATCAATAACAAGGCTTTATTTATTTATTTGTTTCCTTATTTTAAGTATACTAAAGCCGCGTATCCACTACACGATATAATGAACGATTGAACGATAACGACATCGTTATCGTTCAATCATTCATTATATTGTGCAGTGGACATTGCGCCTACACTGAACAATATATCGTTCAGTGCCGATACCTTCCCTCATCCCCAAAACTGCACAACCTGACGATATCGTCAGGTTGGACAGCAGGTTCGGGCGATGAGCGATGGCGTCAACGACCAGCGGGAGCACGCATCGCTGGTCGTTGATGGCATATCCACTGCACGAAATTGCGGTCGATTGAACGATAACGATGTTGATATCATTTATTATATAGTATAATGGATACGCGGCTTAAAGTAAAATAATAAATATTTTGAAAGATATATTGGGCATCAGCAGTGTAGCACAGCAGACGCGATATGTCTGTGAATGACGTCGTTTACAGACATATTGCTGGTACACACTGGTCGACGCACACAAGATATATTGGCCAATCAATTGATCGGCCAATATATCTGTCAGTGTATTCCTAGCATTAGGGCCAGGTCCATTACGGCATTATGTTGGTGGAGAAAATTAATTAAACAACCTTCTGGTAAAAAAAAAAAATTTTCCAGGGAGGTGCAGCCAATCACAGTGGTAATGTAGCAGCGTGACTGTAATGTAGTATCTGCAGGATGTTAATCCCTCCATGAGGGATCCGCCTGTGAGAGCAGCAGGGGTAGAGACTGTGGGCCTGATTCACTACCGATTGCAACTGCGATTACGCATGCAATCGGACGATTGTTGCGTTCTGAGCATGTGTATGCATCTCAGTGCGCGTGTGCGAACAGGCAACTGCGACCGGGACTGCGTTCGCAGTGACTACGCAGACCCAATAAAGAGTGATTGACAGGAAGCACCATTTGTGTGTGGTGACGGGGTGGTCGGGGAAAGCAGGCATGTCAGTGCGTTTGAGAGCCTCTGCATGGGCGTGCATAAATTATCCAACGCAAAGCCGTATATAGCTTGAGGACTCATAGCATGTGATGAAGTTAGCAATTCCTGAGTAAAGTCAGAGCTTGTGCAAGTGGGTGAGGCTGCGATGATACTTGATTGTACCAATGGTTTTGCAGTCTTGCTAAACATTACGGATGTGTGTAAGGTAAAATGGGCTTCCTTATGTTGTCCTAGTTAGACCTTTGTGGACCTTTATAGTAAAATGTTTAAAGGGTCCCTCAGGGGCAAACACGGGGGGGTTGTGTGTGTGTGTATATATATATATATATATATATATACATATATATTATATACTAGCTGAAGTACTCGGCGTTCCTCAGGTTTAAATCTTCAAGTTATTACGTGTTATTATGTGATGTTGTCCTAATCCATCCTGTGGAAGGCCCAGAACAGGCTCCCTGGGTCTAAGATCTGCCCGATGCACACCACCGTTAGGTCCAACTGGGACCCCAACCACTCCATTAGACTCCATCCCAGACCTATTGCCACGCCTCTGTGAAATCCATCCAGTGGAAGGCCCAGAACAGGCTCTGCGGATCAAAGTTCTGCCCAGCGTACACCAACGGGAGGTCTGACCGGGAATTCAACTCCCTAATATGTCTTCTGGGATCCAATGTGACACGACTGGCTCAGAAGGATCTCCTACTGAGGAGCTGAAAGCTGAGGTCCCAGGTTGTGGAAGGAATTGGAGGCGAAGGGCCTGGATGTATGTCATCCACAAGTATTGGATGTTGGCGAGACCTGACCAAAGGTGCAGCTTCCAACCTGCTGGGAGGTGTTCACCAGTGACCCCTCAAAGCGGGAAATGGGTTTAAGCTGCACCCAGCAAGCAGGTCGCGGCCCTTTGGTTAGGTATTCGATACAGGTGGGAAATGGAGGGAGATAACACTGATGAGGCCCAGGGGAGTTCATCATTGTTCATCATTTAAGCTGTAATAAAAGCAATGAAAGATAGATAGATATCTATCTAAATAAAAACAAAAAACACTGCAATTACTATACTAGTAAAAGAAGCACTAGCGAGGATTCTGTACTTGGATATTGTACTGAGTGTGCGGGCAAGGTATCATATGCACCGCTGGCACAGGAGGGTGACACTGTGATGCATGGTATCCAGTCATCACAAGAGAGTAACTAGAAATGACTCTAGAGCAGAATAGCAAGGGAACCTGGAACGAAGTGACGGCAAGCAAACACAAGTAGAAACAACCTTGTACAGGCAACTTCCCGTTGTCCAGAGCCCAGTAATATACCCCAAGCGTGCAGTCCATTAGAGGACATCGTCAGCTGATAACAACCATGCTACCATTGGACGAAGGGTCAGTCAGGTGATGAAGACTGTCATGGTTATGCCCATGACGGCAACCTCAGTAACCAAGTCACAGAGCAGCACATGGATGTCCAAGTGCACCTAAGGCATAATCCTTAGAGCATCACTCGCCGGCCCCACCTGACGTCTGACCGCACGAGAAGTCAGGGGAAGTTGGCACTGTGGTGAGTAACGGCCGATCCTAGGCCGAAACCTGACTCAAATGTTACCATTCTGTGAAGTTTTTGTCCAAATCCATCCAGTGGAAGGCATAGTACAGGCTCCCTGGGTCAAAGTTCTGTAGAGTGTACACCAACGGGATGTCCGACCGAGACCCTAACCCCCGGAAAACCTGGTCAGAATCCAAGTAGACTATCTCGCGTTAGTTCAATCCAAATTGGTGCAGGGGTGTATCTTCAAGTTATTAAGTTTTATTTGAATTTTAATCCCTGAATTGGTCCCTCCAATCCTGAGATCTCCATGATTACGGCATGTTCGATGAATCAGCCAGACAGCAAAAGGTATCCACGTGAATGCCTAGTCCGTTGGTCTTCGGCACAGTAGTGACGTCACACCGTCACTAGAGTTGCCGTAATATGTGCCAGCCCTCCTTTTCCGTACCTCACCAGTGGGTTGCCAGACAACAGCTGACGTGGTCTAGCCTGCTGCCGGAGATCAACGTACCGGGCATTCACAGTCACGTGTGGTTCCTTGGTGGTGTGCTTGATTGCCAGCCGGCAGGAGCTGCAGCTCTCCATGCACTCTGCTGCCACGAACATAAGGACAAACAGGTCACTTCATCTTTATTCCTCACTGGCCCCCCCCCCCTCTATATTTTCATTGATCAACTCAATCTTGGGACTGAAAAAACAGCCTGGGATTGGCCCTCCTAAGTGGCAGGCTCAGAACAGACTCCCCGGGTCAAAGTTCTGCCCAGCGTACACCAATGGGACAGGGACCCTAACCCCCTCTAAAACCTGGGCAAGATGCAGCTGGACCACCTCGCATTGGTTTCATCCCAATCCGTGCAGGGGTGTCCGAATGCATAATATGACACACAAACAAAAAGGCCAATTAGATTTTTATATAAGATTTCTCACTCTGTCACTTTGTCGCTATGTGGTCTAATAGCCTACTATTTTGATACTAAATAACTTTGTAAGATTTTACAGCTTTACCTTGAGAGCTGTGAAAGAGATTCACAAACAAAGAAACAAACTTCTTTTATTTATATATGTGGTATCCCCATAGTTATGGGGTCACTTAGATATACTGAGGTCCCTACAGAATTGTAAATATAATAGATAGATAGATAGATAGATAGATAGATAGATAGATAGATAGATAGATAGATAGATAGATAGATGCCTCATTAAGCCCTATAACAGCAGGCATTGAATTTAGTTTTACCCCCTTCAGCCTGGCTGCACTGAGTCTGCATGGCATAGGCAGACTGGACCCTGCGGATGGCAACACGGAGAAGCCCAGGAATTAACCCCTGATGTGGATTGGTGGCCAGTATCTTAGGGCTAAAGTCCCTGGGGACTGGCTGTCCCCAGGGAGCTGGAACCAGTAAAGCAGCAGGGACGCGGCAGCTGAGGCGGGACAATCAGCGGAGACCCACATAAAATAGATGACCAGAAGGAGAGAGGGGACACATATGGGAGGCACATGTGTAGTGCACAGCAAAGTAGCCACCGGAGACCGAGCGTGGACCAGGAGAGTGGAAGAGGATGCTCAGAGGCTGTGGCACCAATCAGAGGAGGTGCCGCCTTGAAGAATAAGCCGGCTGTGTGAAGCTGGCGAGAGTAGGCAAGATCCTTTTGGGTAGCTGTATGAAGCAGTGAAAAGAGTGGAGTGAAGAAGTTGCTCATGGCAACCAATCAGCTTTGAGGTAGCATTTATCAAGTACATTCTATAAATTGACAGGTAGAAGTTGATTGGTTGCCATGGGTAACTTCTCCACTCTTTTCACTGCTTCATACATCTACCCCTTTGTGAGAACAGGAGAGAATCCCCACCAGGAGGACTACTGCTTTGCTGCCAGACCACATAGGCGATGTCGGAGGAGGGCTGCTGCTACTGCTGGGGGAACCTGGGAGAAGGCTGCGCTGCCTGCTGACTGAACCCCCGCCACGGTGAAGCGCCGCTGGACTGAAAAGAAGACTGATACTAAAAGGCCAAGACAGGCGGGCAGTGAAGCCAACCCATGCAGCCAGAAGCCCGCTATGAGGAGAAGACTCCATATGAGTGACTGTGCTGGTGCCCGGATTGCTGGAGAGTAGACTGGCGCTGCTGCTGCTGGTCCCTGTGAAGAACATCACCTGTGGTAAAGTGCTGCTGCCACGTAAAATGGAAGAGGGTGGCCACCGCTGAGGAGTTCCCATCTTATAAAGAGGACGTCAGGACCTAAGGAGACAGCCCAGATCGAGAACCCTGAAGGACCCTCGCTGGGAGGACTACAGAGCACCACACCTGTTAGTATGAGGAGTCTGAGGAGGGAGACCCCTGCAGCACCGACCTGACAGAGGGGCCAGAGTGCAGAGGGCACCTGGAAACCTCCCCTGCCAGACCTTGGAGACTGCACAGGAAGGAGCCCCGCTGAAGACCCTGGCTCAAAGGAAAGCAATTGAATAGCCAAAGTCCCCAGAGCTAAAGACAAGAGGATCCAGTATCCAGGTCACGGAGCACAGTCCGGGGCGGTGCCTAGCATCCTGGGCTGTGGCTGGAATTTTCAGGTGGCAGAAGCGCCGGAGCAGGTGGTGAAACCGTGATTAACCCCTCACCAACCCCTCTTTAAAAATGCCATTCCTAGTTGGCCCCTTTGTAGTGGGACATAGCGCTGCCGCTGCGTGGCTAGTTGGATGGGACTAGTGGCTACTGGTAAATGCTCTAGGTGGTTTGGGGTCTCATTAGCCTTCTCCCTTACCATAGTGGGTAATATGATGGTACAGGGGGGGAAGCAGGAGCGAGGTCTCCCCACGTAGTTTTCTCCCTACATAGTTCCATCCCACTATGACTTATGCTGAAAGTTACAGTGGTGCTTGAAAGTTTGTGAACCCTTCATAATTTTCTATATATTTCTGCTGAAATTTGGCCTAAAACTACCTCAGATTTTAAAAAAAGTCCTAAAAGTAGATAAGGAGATCCAAACCAAACAAATGATAAAAAAAAATTAGACGTGCTCTTTTTTTATTGAGGAAAATTACCCAATATCAAATATCGGTGAGTGTCAAAAGTATGTGAACCTTCAGGCTTAGCAGATATTTTGAAGGTGAAATTAGAGTCAGGTATATTCAATCTACGGGATGACAATCAAGGTGTGAGTGGACAACCTGTCTTCTGTGTTTGCACTTGAGATTGATTTGGACGCTTCATAGTGACTTTCTGTTGCATTAATCTCTGCATTTTACTTGCCATGTCCTAACTACTTTCTAAATTCACAATTCCGTGTGTTATATCAATGCACTTGCCAGCTGAGGTCATAGATAGGGTGCAGGGGTATTAGAAATTTCTCGGGGTTCATTGCTCCTTAAGGTACCGAAGTCATGCATACTATATAAATTAAGTTAATGCATTGCTATAAACTATCAATTATTGTTTCAGATATAGTAAAATTGCGTTGTACCTTGCAATTGTGTCTGTCATTATGTCTGGGCAGCACAGCCTGTATAATGGTTAGCATTACTGCCTCACAGCACTGAGTTTGTGGGTTTAATTCCCACCATGGCCATTCCCACCATGTGGAGTTTGTATATTCTCCCTGTGCTTGCGTGGGCTTCCTCTGGGTGCTCCGGTTTCCTCCCACACTCCAAAAATATACTGGTAGGTTAAATGACTCCCAATAAAATTTAACCCAAGTGTGTGTGAGCACACGGTAGGGAATAAAGAATGTAAGCTCCACTGGGGCAGGGACTAATGTGAATGGCCAATTATTCTCTTTGAAAAGTGCTGCAGAAAATGTGTGCACTATACAAATAACTGGTAATAAATAAATAAATAAATGTCTGATAAAAAGTGTCGAAGTCAAATAATTGAATATGATCGCTTACAATTATTATCTGATGATCTGATCGTCTATAGTCTGATGTCGAGTAAACCACGAAGCTACTTTGTGTCGGCGCAATCCGATGCGCTAAACTGCGTATTCACAACACACATTTACTGATGCACATAATGCACACCCATGTAAATGAATATATACTTATATACACTAATGCTCATATGCATACGCACATACTTACACATGGACGCTCATTTGTATATAGTTGCTATTTCAACACACAGACGCTCATATGCAGACGCATATGTGCAAGATGGTTCCCATTCACAATGGTTAATAACCAGTGTTATTAAAAGGTTTTATTGACTAATAATTTTGATGTAAAATGTACTTAAATGAGATCTAAGGTATAGAACATAGTGGACATGTCATGTTTGGTATCATGCTAAATCCCTGTTTAATTGCAGATTTCCGTTCCTATCGGCAAAGGAACTAGCGTCCGCTAGTTATGGATGATAGGGAGTTATTGCATAGAATGTTATTATCTGTATGCAGTGTTGTAGCTAGGGGAGGTTTCCAGGTGCCCTCTGCTCTCTGGCCCTGATTCAGAGCCGGATGCTCTGAAAGAGCGCTCGCTCTGAATCAGGGCGTTTTTTTTCTTTCGTGCGGCCTCCTGGCCGCTCGCATAGCTGTGGGTGACCACCCACAGCTACAGTGAGCGGCCATGATGATGGTCGCGATGGTCAAGACCATCGCGACCATCGGGCTTGCGATGAGACCCTTGTGGTAGGGTCTCATTGCCACAAGCCCCAGAGAGATTTTCGGCTCTCACAGAGCCGGAATCTCTTCACTGACATCACTCGTGATGTCAGTGGGGCCGCCCCCAAATGGGAGGCGTTCTCATGGGAACGCCTCTGTTTTGGCAGCCACCCCCCCAGCCCACCCACCAAAGGGGGCGAGCTGTCACTCAACATCGACAGCTCGCCCTCTTTGGTGCGAGACCCAGAGCGACGGATTGCCCATTGCTATCCGGGTCTCGCGCATGCGCACGATGGAGCCGGCTCCATCGTGCGCATGCGCTCTGGGCCACCATCGACCCGGTTGCGAGCTCTAAGCGCTTGCGACCGGGTCTGAACCAGGCCCTCTGGCCCCTGTCAGGTTGGTGCTGCAGGGGTCTCCCTCCTCAGACTCCTCATACTAACAGGTGTGGTGCTCCGTAGTCCTTCCAGCGAGGGTCCTTCAGGGTTCTCAATCTGGGATGTCTCCTTAGGTCCTGACATCCTCTTCACCAGGATATTCTGTGTATCACCGGTTTCACTATGAGGCTGTTACGATTGTCAGTAATCCGACTCCCAAGAATCCCTGTGGAAGAGCGGTACAGACAAGGTGGAAAGAGAAGTTTATTAATTGCCCTGGACAACTGGCTGAAAGCCGGTCGAAGAAGTCTTGTCTTGGAGACATTTTGCGCCAGATTTTTTTCTTTTAAATTACAGGGCTGTGCAGGAGATGCTCTATCTGGCTCAAAAAATTTCTGGACATTTTCACCATTCAGCAGGTGCATGTAGAAGATTGTAGCACCTGCAAGAAATGTTGAATTTGCCCTGCCACCAGCTGAAGCAAGAGGTAGTTACAAGATGGAACTCCACCATTTAAATGCTTCAGTGGATGGAGGAACAGCAAAAAGCCATCCAAAGCTACACAGCAAACTATGACATAGGAAGAGGAGGAGGAATGCACCTTACTCAAGCTCAGTGTTGTGCAAAGTGCTGAAATCCTTCGAAGTAGTCACCTGTGAAGTGAGGGCCTGATTCAGACCCGGTTGCAAGTGCTCGCAACCGGGTCGATGGTGGCCTAAAGCGCATGCGCACTATGGAGCCGGCTACGTCGTGTACCCAGATAGCGACGGACAATGCGTCGCTCCGGGTCTCGCACCAAAGGGGGCGTGCTGTCGATGTTGAGTGACAGCACGCCCCCTTTGGTGGGCAGGCCGGGGGGGTGGCTGCCCAAACGGAGGCATGCCCATGTGAACACCTACCATTTGGGGCCAGCCCCACTGACATCACAAGTGATGTCAGTGAAGAGATTCCGGCTCTGTTAGAGCCAAAAATCTCTCTGGGGCTTGCGGCAATGAGACTCTACCACAAGGGTCTCATCGCAAGCCCAATGGTCGAGATGGTCTTGACCATCGCGACCATCTTCCTGGCCGCTCACTATAGCTGTGGGTGGTCACCCACAGCTATGCAAGCGGCCAGGAGGCCGTTCTAAGTAAAAAAAGAGACCGGCCCTGATTCAGAGCGAGCGCTCTGTCAGAGCGTCCAGCTCTGATTCAAGGCCTGAGTTCAGATACTGACAGCTTGAGTCAGGTAATTCCCCTAATTAGACTGTTGGAAAAGCAACTTGAGAAACTGAAGGAGGAGTGAAATGAAGCGATTCTGCAAAGTACGTTGGACTTGTAGATCAAGTCCTTTATTCGCTTCACCAGGAACCAAGGGTTGTCAGGACCTTCCAATCGGATCTGAAGAGATGCAAAGACCTATTGGTAAGCAAATTGTCATCGCAAGTGGCACATGATGCAGCGATGGCTTCTCCTTCAGTTTTCAAGCAAGTGCGGCTGCTAAGGAAAAACTAAACTTTCCCAAAAGACCCACGGGTGATGAAGGTGAGTCAACACAACCAAGTTTTGACATCTGGCCGGGTCTAAAAGAATTGCCTACAAATAAATTAATGAGACCTCTACTGTGACTCCATCTGATACGGATACCATTCACAAAATGGTTGAAGACTATTTTTAATGATAGCATCCAAATAGGCATGTCAGACAGTCCATTTGAATACTACCAAGAAAAAAAGGCAATTTGGAGGCCCTGGCATAAACTGGCTTTGCTTTACTAGAGCTGCCCACCCTCCAGTGTGTACTCCGAAAGTGTTTTCAGCACAGCCATGAACCTTGTCAGCGAACGGCGTAGGAGGCTACTTCCTCAAAATGTGGAATAGATGATGTTCATCAAAATTAACTACAAATTCCAAGATGAAGTTGTTTAGCGCTAATTACATCCAAAAATTACAGATGCACCTGTAATGGCGGATTCCAGCGGGGACTAATTAATATTGTGTGAAGAAAGATGATGTAGACACTGATGAGGGTGAGGAATCGGATGATGATGGCGACAACATCTTGCCTCTGTAATTGCAGTTTGTGCATGTATAGATCATTGCCAGCAATGTCAGCTGCCCATTGGTAGCTTGTCTTCTGGTGGCCCAAACAAACCACTACTTTCATGATTGAGGATATTGTTGATGAAGGTGTTGGTGGTGAAGATGGCATGTGCTTGGATCTAGCAGAGAGAAAGGAGCTAGCTGATGCTGGACTACTTGTTGTTACTTTTTTAGCCAAAGTTTCTTAATTTTGAAAATACTGTTTTGATGGATGTGTAACAGATGACGTAACAGGGAGGAGGTTCCTAGATGGTTAAGGTTCCTACCTCTACTGATTCTGGCTTTACAAAGGGTACAGATGGCTTGACAATTGTTGTCTGGATTTGGGTAGAAATAATTCCACACATAAGTGGATTTTTTTGCCTTATGACAAGACATGACAATGGGCTTTTCCTTATCATGAGCAACAATTGTTTCTTATACTGGTGCCTGATTTACACAACCGACATCCTCATCAACAACTTCATCATCATCATCATCAACATCTTTATTAGTGTTAGCTACACAAATATCCTCATCCTGGTGCACTTTCACAGAAGCATCCTCAATTTTTATCAGCATGTTCACTTGTGCTTAAATCATCATAAGAGGCAGAACCATCAGTCATAAATAAAAACACAAGGCCTTAGCCTTTCCTTGCCACTTTGTGTGGTGAATGGCATATTGCCAATTTTATGTCTTTCTGCAGCTAACTTTCCCTCTGATGTTTTTTTCTTTACCACTATAAAAAATTGGTTCTTTGATTTTGTCACGAACCGTACGGGAAAAGCCAGGGGGTAGGGTGGCTAGGGAATAAGCAAGTGAGTGACAGCTAGGTCTCCTTATTGCAGCCAAACCCAGGTTTGGCTAGACCTGCCCAGACTCGCGAAGTCTAACTCACTTGGTGGTCCTCACCAGTGTCCCCCCCAGTTGGGATATGGGTTTTGCTGCACTAAGTGAGCAGGTCGCGGCCCTCTGAGCAGATACCTGGGAGTGGCAGGAAAACTGGAACTATATTAGAATGAATACTTGAACACAGAAGATGAATTTAGTACTTGAACACAGGAGATTATCTGAGTACTTGAACACAGGAGATGGTCTGAATACTTGAACACAGGAGTTGAACTGAATACTTGAACACAGGAGTTGAACTGAATACTTTTTTTATGCAAATTGTTTTTATTGAAAAAAAAGATCAATCATTTTAGATGGAATACAGCGGAAGAAACATGTAAATACAAATATTGGCAGATGGTGTTTCCATTTCAAATAGTACAGTCAGAATCATGATATAGTATAGATAGATCACATACAAAATATACAATAAAGTAAAATAACATCAAATAAAATAAAGCAAAATTAGTAAGATATAAAAAAAAAAGAAAATAAATAAAACAATATAGAAGGGAGTTCGGGGGAAGGAAAGTCAGAGGGGAGAAGGGAAATTGAGCGATATATTAGCAGGTGATCAAGGGGGATAATCTATCATAGCATCAAATGGGTTATATTGAGATCAGGAAGATGCAGGTATAGGTGCAGAATTTGAGTTATCAAACATTGAATATTGCATAGAGCCCTTGAACAGCAGCCAAGGGAACCACATAGCAGTAAAATCGGTAGGTCTACTCTTAGTGAACTGAATACTTGAACACAGGAGATGAACTGAATATTTGAACACAGGAGATGAACTGAATACTTGAACACAGGAGTTGAACTGAATACTTGAACACAGTAGTTGAATTGAATATTTGAACACAGGAGATGAACTGGATACTTGAACACAGGAGTTGAACTGAATACTTGAACACAGGAGTTGAACTGAATACTTGAACACAGGAGGTGAACTGAGTACTTGAACACAGGAGTTGAACTGAATACTTGAACACAGGAGATGGAATGAATACTTGAACACAGGAGTTGAACTGAATACTTAAACACAGGAGATGAACTGGATACTTGTACACAGGAGATGGAATGAATTCTTGAACACAGGAGTTGAACTAAATACTTGAACACAGCAGTTGAACTGAATACTGACAGACCACCCTTGGATGACACAGCACCCCTAGCCCCTTGATTGACAGGACAACAGTGACACATCAGCACCCCCCACTTTATGTACTGCAACCCCAACCCAACAACACTGCACCCTTGAACAACAGAGAACAACAGAGCCCCTTGATTGACAGGACAACAGTGACACAGCAGCACCCCCCACTTTATGTACTGCAGCCCCAGCCTGACAACACTGCACCTTTGAACAACAGAGAAGAACAGACACGTCTGTTTCGTACACTCTCCACACCTGGAATGAAAATGGCACCGATCACCGTGACCGTTATAAAATCCAAAATCTACGAGAACTCGACAGTGGGATGATGACGTTTTGCCTCATTTTTTATTCCAACCAGCCGTACTCGGATCCCCTATGTTCGAAGAACCGAACCCGCTCATCTCTAAAAATAAGGGATGTGTAAAATGTAAATGTACATGTACCACATACATGCCAATAGATGATAGCAGGTGACACTTTTTACAACCCTCATTCTGGTAAAGCATACACTATCAGACAGAGACTTACATGTAATTCCAAATATGTTATGTCCATGCATACAAAATTATATGTCCATGTGGTTTATCTTATATAGGCAAACATGAAAGATCTTTTAAAGAGCAGATGTCTGTAGACAGGACCGCCAAATGAGCTGCCCTCATGACGGGTAAAAGTGAGCAACCAGTGGCCAGACATTTCTGAATGGTACCACACACATTATCAACATTAAGATATTGTATGATTGATCAGGTCCCAGTATCACCCCAGTGTGGAGTGGCAATAGATCATTAAAATTACTACAATGTGAAACTAGGTGGATCCAAATTACTACAATGTGAAACTAGGTGGATCCATAGATTAGGGACCCTTGTTCCCAAGGGACCTAATTACCACTTGACTCTTAATTGTTTTATATAATGTGAAAGGGGTATTATTGTGGCATAATGTGTTATAATGGGCATTACTGTGTAGCATAATGTGTAAGGGGTATTACTGTGTGGCACAATGTGTTATAAAGGTCATTACTTAGTGTGACATAATATGTAAGGGACATTACTGTATCACAAAACTACACACCCTTTTTGGAAGTGTGCACGCATTTAGTGCATCTTCTGCACGCACGCCAAATGCGCGTACATTTCCGAAAAGGGTGTGTGGTTTTGTGATACAGTAATGTCCCTTACATATTATGCCACACTAAGTAATGTCCTCTTTGTTTTCGTTTTTCTATTTGGAGGGGTGCCAAATTACTGTCTTGCCCCGGGTGACAAAAATCCTAGTTTTGGCCCTGTCATGTATAATAAATAACATGTTATGTTCATCCTTTTGCTGTTTATAGTAACTATGTTCTGTGTCTGACTATGGCCCTCTTATGTGTGCGGCTGTCCATCTAGGAATGCAGCCACTTTCATAACACGCCCACTGAACGGACCATTTTTCGTGCACTTGTCAACGCCCAGGAACGCCTATTACTTTTCCACAACGTTTCTGATAGTGTCCATCTCGTAAGACACAGCACCTTTATGTGTACAGTCTGTGTAACGCTTGCCCCGTTTTTGGAAGTTTTAACGTATATGCACGGTTACAGAAAATCGCTCAATCGGTTTGCGTGCGGCTCAGAATCAGGTCCTCTGCCTGGGGCAAAATCCCAGCCAAAACTACAGCTGTCTATTGTGTGTGTGCACCAATGGCAAGCCCTAGACCAAGCTCTGCCCATTGTTACATTCTGCCCCATTTGATGCTGGCGAGTTGAGGCTGTCCAGCTGAATTTTCCAGCTACATGCTCCTTCCTCCCCATCTACCCCATCTGTGTCAAACCTGTTTGTCTTCCCCTCCCTTTTAGAATGTAAGCTCTTACGACCAGGGCCCTCTACCCTCTTGTGCTTCTTCCTACTATAGTGTCATTTACTTATTACACACCACTAGGGCACCTAACACTTGGTTGCTTATACTCTGTTGCTTATCTGGGTGTTATGGTTGCTTGTCAACAATTTGTTTATGTACTTTGTAAGGCGCTGCGGAACACTTGTGGCGCCATATAAATAAATGATGATAATAATAGTAATAATAATAATAATAATTAGGGACATTACTGATTTATGCCATCATGTCATACACTTACATATTTGAATTTTCAATGCTCCAGTTCAATAATTATTAAGTTAAAAAGACCAGCTATTAACAAAACACAGTTGGAATTGTATCCAGTATATAAACTAAAATGAAATACATAAACGTAAAGCGCTTGGACTAAATGAACCATGAATTTCATCAACATGTGACAAGAACTTTACTGACAGAGCTGCCAGCTAATCAGTCACAGGGCGTGGCGTTAAACCAGTAAATTCATCCAATCACGTCGCAACATTATTATGTAGGCGTGGCCGTGTCCTTAGCTCCTGAACCAATGAGCTCATTGCATCTCTCATTGTCTGGGCGTCATCTCACGCAGCGCTTCCAGCCAATCATAATTGAAATGGGGAGACATCGCTTTTTTGATTGACAGCCCCATGCTAATCCACACGCTCTGCTTTGTACATGAAGTGGGCGGTGATGCCTGACCCAGGGAGACTGACATGTCCATCATCTAATGAACGCGCTTCGTTCCTTTTCTCCGCCCAGCGTCTACGATGCAGTGACCAATGAGCGCAAAGCGGGGGCTGGCGACTAACTAACGTTGGGTATCGAGGGGGAAGAGAGAGAACAGAAGAGGGAGGCTGAGAGTGGGGGGAGAAAGAATCGGGACGTTGCGGGGACGGATCAGGCTCAGACTCGGATGGAAATACTGCTGGCTGTCCAGGGTTTATACAGGAGGCGGCAGCGGCTAAAGATCAGCGAGAGCCGTGTACTGTAATCCGGGAGTCGCCAGGGGATCAGCTACGGAACGCTGGGTGATCCGGCCCGGTGAGTACACACAGTGGGGGGCAGCACGGACGTGCCTATAGGTGGCTGCATGTCTCAGTCCCTCTCCGATACCTATCACAGGGCACTAGGAGCAGGCAAATCACTGCCCCTCTGTCCCCAAGAGCTTGCAGTCTAATGTCGCTGCAGAGCTGTGTTTGCCTGTCAGACAATGCAGATGCAGCACATGTGACACTTGCAGGTATTTGCTTATAAAATGTTGTGTTTTCGGATTAATGCGATTAGAATGGCATCACTAGGGGGTGAAGCATGTCATAAATGCCTTTTATTTTTTTTTTAAAGAAATAAGATTCAGCCCTCATGCTTAGATATATTTTCTGTAGGCAAACGTGTGAGAAATAAAACACACACACACAATCAGTAGTAGAGAAGTGCCTAGGAATAGCTAACAGTTGCTGTCACCATAGGTACACCGCTGCAGGTATCACTGGACTATGGGCTCCTTTTAAGAATGGGACTAGTTGCTCCAGGCATATATATGTATCTCTGCATGTTGTAGTGATACTTTTATACCGCAGGTATTTGCCATCACTCAGCTGTCCGGTGAGGTTCAGCTCCTCCGTGGTGTCCTCAGCTGTGCTGCTGACAGCCTTACGCTCCCGGCGATGGGTCACTAACCAATGCACATGCGCGACGACTTTCTGTGCTTAGTGGGTCTGATTCAGAGATGGACGCAATGCTCATGTTTACGCAGTCGAGCGTTTATCGCTAATCTGCGCATGCTTATGAGTCGCACTGCGCATGTGTCAAGTTACATTACCGATGTCGCTCACAGTGAGATATTAATCACAAAGTGATTGACAGGCTGGGACTGTATGTTGGCGGCAACGGAGTTGGAGATGAAAATGCAGGCATGTCGTGACCGTTTTTTTGGCGTGTCTCACCCTGCGACTGTGTTCCTGTGCACAATAAAAATGGCTCAGTCGTCTCCCCACGACCATTCCGCACAACCATAGGGTTACTCAGAAGGCCGATAATTGACTGATCTGCAACCGATGCTGTGTCTTTGTACGCAGTCGCTGAGATTTGCAAAGTCGTGCATGGGAGTCTCAATACAAATCCAGACTAATGTGAAATTTGCATATCTTTGCTCAACCGCTGCGTACAAATTCGCAGCTGTGTGTCTCTACATCTCTGAATCATGCCCAGTGCTTTAACCTGGCCTGGAAGGCATCTCTGAAGCTGGAAAGGTGCTGCTGTGTCCCCTTGGGGACTGTACTGCTTACAGGTCTGCAGCAACATGATTGCAAGCTCTTCGCAAATGGCAGTAAACTAAGCTTATAGCTGGTAGACACACATTGTCTAGTGTGTACACTCAATATCGCGCGCTCGGGCGCCATTGTCAGTTAGGGCCATGCTGCCGAACGCTACCGATATTGGAAAGTGTGTATGTACTTGCCGATGCAGACACGTCTATCGGGTCCCGTTGCACAACAGGTCGGCTGGGGACACGTCTTAAATGTGTACCCAGCTTTAGACACAAGCAACGAGTGCTAAAGGGGATGTGAGTCGTTCTTAAATGGAGGCCTATATAGCGATCACTACTACTTCACATCACTGCTGTGTCACCCATTTTGTAGTGATCGGTACAAGATGTAATGATGGCAAATTATCTCTGTAGTAAGAAGATCATGTTATGTGGATTAATAAATGCATCTGAGATATAAGTGGTTGTCCCCTTTTTTATTTCCACTGAATAATTTGCCTGTGCGTTGGCACCTAGATGAACCCAGTGATACAGATTATAGACTTACGTTTGTTGTACCACATCTGACACTCATGGGGAAGCCATGTTTTGTTTTTATACAATTTATTTTTCGGACTGAGGAAAATGAAAGTTACATTGGTGTGACATAACATTTGCTAGTTAAAGTTTCCTAGATGGCTTTTAAGTTGCCTTGAAGCAATTTCATTACTGGTTATATGTCTGTGTACCGCAGGTATTTACCATCACTCACCTGTCCACTGAGGTTCAGCAGAGTCTCACTCCTGTTTCTGAAGTAGTCATTATGTTCAGGCTGCCTGTATACCGAGACTATGACTGATCACACTGTTGTCCCCTTGGTTTCTGTTCACATGGATTTATGACTCATAAATATTCCTAACTTCTGGGGTCAGCGTCCCTCTCTGATGATAGGTCACTGAAACTTTCTTGTCACTACTGAGATGGGTATGAAAATGTATGTGGTACAGTTGGTTGTAGCTGTTTCTTTGAACTTCATTTTCGTATGTCTGATTTTAGAATCTCTTATGATTTATATTGCTGTAATTGAGTCTGCCTATCTATTAATGGGGGGGGGGGAACGCTCTTTGCGGGGATGTAGCTCTCGGGTTAAGTTCTTTGAGCTATTTTACTTGTGTGGCAAACCCGTGACTATCTAGTACCTCAGGGCTAGTCACGGTGTTACCTCTTGTAGTAACAGCATCAGGCCTGGCACTTAAGTCGGGAAAAGCAATTTACCACAAGTAAGCCCCGGGCATTAGTCGCTGTAAGGTGCATCTCCCGGCTTAAGTGATGGACGCAATGCAGTCAATTGAATAGCTCCAGGCACATAACCCGGGAGCCACATCCCCGCAAAGAGGATGGAATTCTCCCCCCCTATGTGACTTGGAGAGTAGCAATATTTCCTAACCGAACAATACAGACCTAAAACGTTATATTTGCAAATCAATAGAAATGTAAAATGTGTGGGTTAGGGGCAGAGTAGTAATTGGGTGCTTGGCTAATTTTGTGGTTTTTTTTTTACTTACGTCCTACAGCAAATAGTTTTATAAAAAAAATATTTTTTTCCATAAAAAAATATTTTTTTCCACAACAAAATGGTTGAATTTCCCTATGTTTTATTTTTTGTATTATTATTATTATTATTTTTGTTTAAGAAAATAAAACCAAATGAAATATACAATGACATTGATCTTATTTATATAAGTACCCCTTTGGTGAACTTCCTGTTTCATATTGGCAGGGTATACAAACAGCTAAAACATATGAAGCCATCTCCTGTCACCAATCAATGGGGTAAAGCAATTAACTGACATATGAACTATAGGGGATGTAGTCAGCATCCCAATATGCGGAAAGCCGACAGTCTAAATACCGGCACCGGAATCCCGTCAGCGCAAGTGGCTAATTTATGAACATCCATGTAACTGGGTTCAAACTGACACACACCTGCGTTTCTCTGACCACTTCCCATTTCCACCCCCAAACGCTGACAACCTGTCACTCACACTGTGATGGATTTCTATGTGCGTCCGTAATCGCAGTGCGATCGCTGCACACGCGGCTTATGCGCAATGGCAAACAATCGCTCGATCTGCGTACTTAATACCCACTGCGTCTGTCTCTAAATCAGGCCTTTAAGCTGGATACACACCTAACAGATGTATCTGCAGATCGAGTGATCTGCAGATATATTTGTAGATGATGGTTGTTTAGTGTGTATGAACAACGACGATCTGGTCGCGGGTCCGATGGCCGGGGTGCGTGTTGCGCCTCCCTCCCCGTGGCCTCTGCTGCAAGTGCATAGGCGGCTGACCGCCCGTACACATAGCACGATGCCCCAATATATCTGTCCATCGGCTGTGCAGCACAGCTGACGCGATATGTCTGTTAACGATGTCGTTCACAGGAATTTTGCTGGTACACACTGCCCAACGCACACAAGATATATTGGCCGATCAATTGCTTGGCCAATATATCTGTCAGTGTGTACCCAGCATTAGTGCCTTGGCCTGCCCCTGCTCTAAACTGTGTCATTTTGGAGAGCGAAGAGTGAGAAAACCAATGAGAAGTCTCAGACATTGCAGCTTCTCTGTAATAACTCTCCTGCCCACTCCTCCCTTCTGCAACCATTTTACAGCGATGAATGATAATTTTCACTACTTAAGGAGGCAATGGACCTTTTAAGCCCTATAGTTGCATGGTCTGATGTGAAAAAGGCAGATCGCAAGTCTAGATCTATTGACGAGATTATGGGGAAATTCTGCATAGCGATATAGTCCGATTACTCCCATTGTGTTTACCAAAAAGAAATGAAAAAAAAAAAAAATCAGGATTTTTTTTTTTTTTTTTTTTTTAAATGTCTGTCATCTGTTTCAGAGGATTGGAATTCATGGTACAGATTGATATTGCCCTGCACGTACTCAGAAGCAGTGTTTGGCCGGAATAGCAGATGGACCATTACCAGGTCCCCCGTAGACCCATAGCCATTGCAGCCCCTGCGACAGCTGTACTTCCACCCTTGTTTCCACTGTTTGCTATTGACAGGTGTACTTCATGACTTGTCGTGACTATGGGCCTGATTCAAAGATGGTCGCAGGAGTGATCTCTGCTGCGTCTTCGGCCGCAGTGAATCAGCAAAGTTTTCTTAATCCAGCAGGAGGTGTTTTTGTAAAAAGCTTCCGACTTCTCAGATCTGCTGCCTGCGTCCGAAGAAGCAGCATCAGGTCTGCATCGCGACCATCGGCCATCTGTGTAACTCTCAGGTTGCTCAGAAAGTCCAGCTGTTGAGGCCAGTGAAGCTGCGTACGGTGACGCAGTTGCTGGCCTCGGCATGCCCCTAAAATGCCAGCGACATACCAGCGTTTTAGACTCTCCTCCCCCCTCGCTGCCCTGATACGGCAACAGCTTGTCAATCAGGCTGCAGCTTCCCATACACTGCAACCAGAACTGCAGCAGCATTGCAGCACATGCTCATGCTCAATCCCAAAATCATTGGTCAATAGCGACCAATTCGGGGCTGCGCCCAGGGCTGAATTAGTCCCTTTGACACCTTGTGCCTCAGTCTCTTTTGTACTGGCAGACGGAATAATTGTTCCTCCTACAAAATATCCGCCTTTACACACAGCCAGATTAAGGGGTCTATTTACTAAGCAGTGTTAGGAGACAGAGTGGTAAGGTGCCAGCCAATCAGCTCCCAACTGTCATTTTTCAAACACAGCCTGTGAGATGACAGTTGGGAGCTGATTGGCTGGCATCTTATCACAGACATCACTTTTCACTCTCTCATAACACTGCTTAGTAAATAGACCCCCTAAGGCCCCTACACGCAGAAAACATATTTACATTTAAATAACAAGTTGGGTATCTCCCAGGCACACATGGTGATGAGCTTAATTAATTGATATATGTATGTAGGTTCCCCTGTGTTTGGGAGCCCCTAGGCGGCCGCCCCAGCTGCCTTGGTAAACTAGTACTGCCTTTACTGTATGTAAGGGAAAGGTTCATTATAGGACTTGTGCAGATTATTTCTGTGACAATAAGCAACAAACTAGTTTTGTTTACATGTAATCCAGTGTTTTAGCAATTGTGCCTCTTATCACATGCATAAACATAGCCATGCTGTACTTTAGAACTGCTTACTAATTTGATGCTTCAGTAACTGTTGTCATCGGGGTAGTAAAGGGTGTGTAATCATCATGTGACATTTTGCATGTTAAATCATAACATGCCGTTATTATTTCCCTTCTTTTAAAATTCCAGTTTCTGTTAATAGCTCATCCAATTTGCAATGAAGAAACAGTTACAATATGATGCAATGTACTAATAGGTAACTTAGTGCATAGGAAACTGGCACTTATGCTGGGCACTCACTGTCATAAAAAAGGTCTGTCAGACTTACACATTTTATCGGAAAAGCTGAAACCATCAGATACTGTGGTCATACACTGAGATATTTCACATTATATGGCCAAAATATCAGAGTTTCTTCACAGGGGAGGAAACCTTTTCATGTACCTCCCCTTAAGAACATGAGAAATGTCAGGCATACACTGCCAGATGCAGCCGACTAATCATTGAATCTTTTGAACATGCTGGACGATTTCAGCTGGTCCATTGGTCTGTCGCGGCAATACACTGTACAATTATTTGGGCAATCCAGTGATACTGGTAGAACGGCCATTGTATAGTGTTTAGCCCAGCATTACTTTTGTTTCTGATTGTACAAAATGAACATTATATTATTAACTAGCTGGGATACCCGGAATTGCCCAGGTTGAAGACTGGACCCTGAAGTACACCTGCAGCCTTCATTGTTTTTACATTGGCCTCCCCTATACCCTATAACCTGGATAACTATGCAAATTAGGAGTAAATGACAGTGCAGATAGGCGTATTCTCATACCGTTTGGAATGGGGTATATTAGGAGCAGACTGACTTAAAGAACAGAAATCCATATAGCTTCCAAAATCACAGAATAGAGGGGGTGATTCAGCTGCCGACGGATAAGTTGTCGCAGCTGCTAACATGTTAGCAGCTGCGATAGCTGTAATATGGTAATGCAGCAGGAGGCGTTACGTCTCCTGCATACATTACTGATCTGAGCTGAGTCCAAGGACGCAGCATTGGATTATCTGCGATCCCTTCGGCCCGGCTCAGTGACAATGGGGTCGTGAAAGCCGGCCGCCACAGATGAGTAAAAGTGAAGTTCAGTGAAAGCACTTCACAGACAGACAAACGACTTCACTATAACAATGTCGTAATCGTGCAGTCTTTTGCCTGTCTAGCGGATGTGTGCCTTTAGTCTTAAGCTGGCCATACACTGCACTATATACGTGCCCATCCAATGAATTGGCACAATATAGGTGCTATATCGTGCCGTGTATGGGCACGATATCGTACCTGGTACAGTGCTGCGCGCTCCCGCAGGATTGTACATCGCATCCCCAGATCTTCCCGCAGGTTCATCAGATCTGGGATGCGATGTACGATCCCATTCAGATGGAGGAGCCGGCATATCGCGCGGTCTGCGGAGACCGCACTGGCAAAGCATGATCAGTCTACCGACGGATCGGCAGTCGCCCTACGCGGTGCATCGCACCATGTATGGGCACCTATAGCGACAGGTGTGCTTTAACTGTACAGAGGTATACATAAGATGGCCAGGTTGCAGGCTGGAGACATTTATCTCTATCAATACTTCCGGACAGCATAGACATCAGTGTGAAATGTTTATATAGCAGACGCGTCAAATGGCTGTTGGCCTCACACAGAGCTGCTCTCTGTGACATCTGTACTCTGTCAGAAGAGAATTAGTACATAAAATGTTTAGCAGGATACAAGTCACACTGACATTTAAAGCATCACTGAGAATGTGCAGGATAAGGAGAGATCAATAAAATGACTGTGATCTGTTTGTATAGAATATTTGTTAAATATAAAAACTCTTTTAACTTTTCTGAATTTATAACTGTGCAAATGTTTAAACAGTGCAAGATTCAATTACTTTACTGAGCGCCAGCACGTATTCAATTAGCCCCACTTATCAGGGATTTCTTTTCTACTGAGACCCGAAAAAAAAATACACGTTAACTGTGCAGTTATTGGGTGCTATCTCCCATGTCACAAGTCAGTGAACTTATCATGGATCCTACTTGTTAATGCACGTGTTTAACGTGCATTAAGGCTATCGGGCGAATGTGGGAGGCTCATTGAGTAGCCATGGGTGTTATAGTCTGGATAAATAAAAAAAAATTATAAAATTGTGCAATTGTAATGCAAAATTGATTTTAACTAAAATAACGGTGTTATGTGTCTGGGTGAGCAAGCTATGTAGCCGGACAAATATAGAAACAACTGTCGGTGGTTTTGATTGCTTTAAATATTATTAATCTAGTGTTCACTCTAGTTACGGCAGCAGGCAGAGCGCCGGAGCTAGAGAGGGCACCTTTGTGGGCGCGTCTATAAGACGCATCCCCTTTTCGTCACTCTTGGGGGCGTTCCCGGCACTTACGGACATGCCGGGCTGCCCCAAAGCGCTGCAGACAGGGAGAATAGATGCCGGGCGCATGCACCCGGCGTCTATTCTCTGGCAGTGACCGGGTCACCGCACATTTCTCCACCTGCGGGACAAAGCGACCAGCGGGTGAAGATGGCACCCGCAGGCTGTGAGGGCAGGGCGCTTTTTGCCTTCCAGAAGGAGGGCAGGGCGCCGCGCCCCGCTAAAACAGCCTAGCGAGAACGCTATAATGATAACAATGCACACGATCAATTTACCAGTACTAGTGATCTCACTGAGATGTTTTGGTTTCCAGTTAATTAACTGCAGTGTTCTCAGAATCCCAAAGTGTTATTGTACAAGTCTACCATGGTAAATGGCTCATATACCATGACATTTTAAGGTCATTTGGTAGTTTAACATGGTACTTTGTGTGAGTTTACTTTGAAAAGGCTACACATGCGTTTTAATTAGCACTGTGGCTTTTGGCGTTAGTGTACAGTATCTGACTTTAGTAGCTTTATGGACTGTGAGGAATGTTGATTTGATCATTCCCTGAAGTTATTTTACTACTTGTATGATGAAGCCTGTGATACTCTATTGACTTATGTACAGTTACCTCTGGGTGGCCTCCACGACTTACTAGTCTCATATCACAGTATATGCAGGTGCAAATGTTGCGTTGATGCTGTCCTAGGAGGCTATAAGTGAATACACCCTAAATGAATAATTGTGAACCCTTCGTGTGTATACTTCCATCCAATATATGAGGGTGGTTCACTAAGTAAGATAACAAGACCTCTCTCATGTGTAATGTTCTCTATTTCATTCTAATTTCCCACCAGGCCAGTGCAGGTAGACCACTGTTTCCCCTCGTGGCCATAAGACTGCGTCTCATATCGTTCATACTGTCTTTACAGTAGTGTCACAAGTGGGGTGCCGGGGGTGTGGGCCGCACCCGGGTGTTACCTGCCTAGGGGTGACTCCAAGGTACAGGCTCACCCTCAGTGACAGGAGCCGGGTGCTGCACTGCATAATTAAGTGCAGCACTCTGCTCCTGACACTGTGAGGGAGCCGGCCGGCACTGCACACAGGGCAGTCCGCGCCTCCAGCACCCCCCCCCCCCTGCCCCCCAGTAATAATGGGACCACAGGGGTTCAGCCGAGAGGCCACGCCCCTTCCCATGTGGCCACGCCCCATGCCAGAGAGGCCACACACCCTTTTTTGGCGGTGCACGACTACGCCGCACACACAGCATACCTCCCCGCCCCGGGTGACACTACAGGAAGGGACGCCACTGTGTCTGAACATCAGTTTCAAGAGAGCAGGGTTGGCGTTCAAGATGAACAGTGTTCCGTCCGGCCAAGCACGTCTACCACAGATTAAATTTTGTGCCGCATTGAAGGTCTGATTCAGGAGGACAGACTCATTCCAGTTAGTAATATTGCTGATGAACTCAACATCTCAGTGGGTACTGTGTGCAGCATTGTTCACTCACAGAAGTTCACAAAACCAATAGAATGGGGTTACTGCGAACAGGCATCGTATTGATGTACGTTTACGCCAGGCCACATTCAGCCAACTGCACGTGTGAGTTGTTACGGCGCTACCGTTGGGAAGTACTGGACCATCCTCCCTGAAGCCCTGACTTGGCACCAAGTGACTTCCATCTCTTTGGACCATTGAAGAAGCACCTGGATGGAAGGCAATTTGCAAGCGGTGGTTAAGTTTAGCAAGCCGTCATATTCTGGTTCAGACGCATGACACTGGTTTCTTCTATTCCCGGGAGATTTCTTGGTGTACCATTGGAACACATGCTTAGACAAGTATGGGGACTATGTGGAAAAAGAATCTGTACCAAGGCCATACTATTGATTATACGTATATGTACAAAATTAATACATTTACACAATGGGAGGTCTTTTTACCTTATTTATTGAACCACCATCGTATCTTCGGTCTTTATGTTGGAATTTGCCTTTTGATTTGTGCCTATAGACGGGAGTTCATAGCCATGTTTGAGTTCCATTCTGCTCACCCTGTGGACAACTTGGTGCAAATGGAGTTTCAAATAGGGATCGTTGATCCCCATGCTAATGGGAGTTTTCACACATGGGTATTTAGCTGTACTTGTGTTTGAAGTGTTAAGAACTGTGTGAAGAGAATACAGCTTGCATAAACGCTAAGGCTAAGTAAAATGCAATAAAATGTATATTTTGTTGTGTAAAACATAGTATTCAAATAAAGGCTTAAATTGAAAAGTGCAACAATAAATAATATAGATTATATATATATATAATTATGATCTATTACTATAATCTATAGATATATATGAAAGATGTATGTATATATCCTTATAAAGGAAAGGTGTTGTTTTTTTTTTAGTTCTTTTACTAAATGTACATTAAAGGATAACCTGTTTCTTATTCTGTTTATATGACTGTCAGTGATGACATCACACACAGACATAGCACTAAGCTAGAAACCCATTACAAGTTTGATTTCTGCTGTGACACACTGAAGAGTGGAATCGTCATACGTGACACACAATTTCCAACCCTGGAGCAGGCATACCCCCAACGATCTTGTGTCCTGGGTGGTCACATATTCCACGCGTGTGTGTGTGTATAGTAAAAAATAAATAAATATATATATATATATATAATGATTGTGTATGTTATCGGCTGTGTTGAGTATACACTTATTATTGTATCAAGTGCTAGTCTACTTAAAGCATACTTATTACTACTATTTACTAGTAAAAATATGTTCCATAGTTCCAGCACCTGTTTCTTACTCTGTTCTTTCCACACCTACCTCAACTCTATCCTCATCTACCCAAACCCCCTCCTGTTCTTAACTGACCTCCCAGCACATTTGTCACACATACCCCCCCCCTGTCCCACGCGCGCGCACACACACACACACACACACACACACACACACACACACACACACACACACACACACACACACACACACACAGGCGCACGCTCAGAGTAAGCCATGATCTGCGCTCTCTAAATTGTGTATCTGTTAAACTAAAGTGACTATACAGGCCATCTAATAGTTAAATTGTGTTAAGTATTTTAGTTATAGCATTAATAAAGGTGGACTTTAACTCTTGTAGTGAAACGAAATAAGCCCCCCTCATTGCTCAATAGCTGATTGATGTAGACCTGTGATAATGGGTTCTTATGGTCCCAGATACACCTTGTGAATAATTTCATGGATTGTGCTGAGGTTAGCACCCAAGCGGAGAGTGAGAGGTGTGTGTTTGTGTGTGTGTGTGTGTGCTGTAGTAGACACAAGAGGTAACCTGTATCATCCTAACGCATCTTGTTGTTGAGGAACTGTTGACTCCCAGCTGAGAGAACCCACAAGTTGTTTCCTCCTCATGTTCTTCCTCTTTGCTTCCTGTGTGAGATGTAATGTGTTTCAGTTCTTAACCCCTTGCGTCCAGAATAGTTACAACAGATCTATTTTAGTCATTACTGTGACCCTGACCCTGGTTCAGGTTTAAGACAGACAAGTCTGTAGATATTCTGTATGGTTTCTTGTCGCATTTAATGATGGTGATTGCTGTGTAAAATACATCATGCATACAGATACGTGTAACTGAAGGCATCATGTATGGGTTTATTTATTGGCTCTATCTGATGTGTAGATGTCTGCTTGGCTACGTGGGCGAGTGTCTGAGCCTATGAAAGTGCTGCTGTCTGTGAGTCGGGATATTTCTGTTATGTGTTGTCTCCTGTGTTCCCTGGTAGATGTCAGACTCCTCAGTCCCTGGGAATGGGGCCTCAGCAGATCTGTGACAGGATGAGGAGTCACAGGGAAGGGAGGAATTCATTGCTTTATTACCGTATTGTGTCTAGAAGGGTTCTGAATGTTTTATTGCATCTCTCCGTCTAAGCAGTAGTCATGTAAGCTGCATTTTATCATGAAAACATGAACATTGATTTGCCATGTATTTTACATTGTTCCTCCATTGTTGTCCGCGCAATTTATAGACCTACTTTATTGCTATCAGAAGGCAGTATACAGCGATATACAGCAGTTACCTTCTACTCCTGGGCTATAGGTACAATGACAAGCAATGTGCTGTCTGCATGCAGTGCTTTCCTCCCACAGTACATACTCCTCAGTTCATTGGATTTTGAGTTAGCTGGAGCTAGTATGTGTCTTTGTGTACCTGTGTTATAGAAATTAGACTACACGCTCCACTGGGACATGGAGACTAATGCACTTGAATGAAATACACGGATTGTATAATGCAGTTGGTACTATATTAATAATAATACATAAATTAAGTATAATAATACTGAATGCTCAGCTTAGTATGTACTTGAAATCCTCAGCGTCTGAGTCGCAGAACCTGTATAATGTGTAAATAGCAATGAAGGGGATACTGGGCCTGATTCAGAGCCGGAAGCTATTTGTGCTCGCTCGTTCAGAAAAAGGGTCCGGCTGTTTAAATTGAGCGCTCGCTCTTTGCGGTCTGTTGACGCCTCTATGTCTGAGCGAGCGAACGAAACATGCGCTCGCTATTTTGTAAAGACGCCCCCCTGGCCGCTCGCATCATACTTCATCTCCGCTATTTATTTGATTAATCGAGTACATCGAAAGGCGTCTGAACTGCTCGCAGTGCTTGTGGTTGGATTTTCCTACCGCATTCATGCGAACAGTTCAGACTAAGAAACAACCAAGTGACGTGGTCGATGACGCTGCTTTGTTAATTATGCACACCCTTAAAACGCCCGTTTTGACCGTTTGGCACGCCTGCGTTCGGATCTCCACTCCCCGTTTTCAAGCACCTTCCCCTGTTACCACCCACAAACGCCTCATCTTGTCACTCAAATTAGCAGGCACTCTCAATTTTGCGAACACACGTTTTCCGACTGCACTGACTGGTTGGCGCATGCGCATTACGACCCATTCGCATACGCAGATGTGCGAACATCGCTCGGAGCGAACGAGCGGCCACTTACGAGTGGCTCTGAATCAGGCCCTCTGTGCAGTTAAACTGGGGTAATCTTTGGCAGGAATAAAGAACTAGCGGCAGCTTTTAGTTACTCAATAAGAGAATTTATTTCATTGTTACTATTCTAAATGCGTCTTTTCAGTATTAATGAACAAAGTAGTTTAGTATTTTCCTGATGATTGCTGTATGATTTGGGACAGATAAGAGAACGTGTGCTGCATACTGTATCTATTACACCTATTGTATTGTGACTATGTTGCTGGGTGTTGAGAATCCCCAATACTACCAGACATTTGTACGAAGCTCATGGTAATGAGTAACTGAACGGTTGATGATTTTATTTAAGCTATGGTGGTTTTATAATAACGTGCCAACGTACAGCTGGCGCTTGTCAGAATAAGGAACTGTCTGCTGTCCATGAGTATGGATCAGTGCTTTCAGGAACAACTCATTTTTCTAGAACAATGGAATTATCCACTGGCTGATCAGTCCGTTTTATGTGGCAGAGGTAGCAAACCCATCTTGCACAAGCGTTTCCCATTAATGTCCTGCTGTGAGAAGATCTGAGTTCAGCAATAAAACAATGAACACGTCTTTGTACTGTATCTGGTGTTGACTCTGACTTGGAGCATACATGCAGCTGCCTGCCGTGGGGACCTGTTACCATGACTCAACAGCACTGCAGTCAGATCATTTGCACCTTGTACTATATATAAGGAAATGAACTATTAAATAGAAATCAGACATTTCCCGCAGAAAGAAATTAATTATACATGACATTATTTGTGAGTATCCAAATATCTCATAATCGCCATAATGATTTTTGTATATCCATATCTGGCAGTAAGTATAGTTTTATTAGGTCACCCATACACATCATAAACGTGTCATTCAGCATGCTGCTTTGTATATGCTACTGTGGAGGAGGTGTGATCCTGGCTTGTGGACCTTGTGGTACTCTACACTTCTTAGGTGGGTATAATGGCTGTTGCCAGACTACAACTCCCATCATCCCCAGCGAACTATCTGGTTTGTAGATAGTATTCACGTTATAAGCTGCAGGTAGTGGAGCTGCTAGAACTCTATGGGGCTCAAGTATTTTATTTGTATGCAGTTACACAGATATAAGCTTAAGGTGGAATTTATCAAAGCTCAGCGCACCTAATGTGCCAGATGTCAGCCAGTTGAATAAAAGAAAAGACTTGAGTAAAGAGATGCAGTCTGTCTAGACAATGTTAGTGCTCCTAATTGCACTGTAGACCACAGTCTAGACATATGAAGTGCATGTCTCTAGCATGTGGCTACGTAATGTTCTACTCTTCCACAAAAAAGTTTTTTTAATTTTTTTTTATTTCTCCATTAAATATTTTTTTTTTTTTATTTAAAACCTAATTAGGTTGTATTTTTACATTATTTTGGACTTCTGTAGTTTAGATGAGACAGACATCAAGAATCTGTTACAGAACTTCAGTTTGGCAAGGCACTCTGGTTCTTGTAGTTCCACAGCAGTCAGCAAGCTACGGGTTTCCTTGGTCTGGTTCAGAATAAATGAGTTGAAAGCTCTTAGCTCATTATTTGTCACTATATTTCTGTCATATTTATTTTTTTATTTTTTTGCATCTATGACAAGGAGCATTCAAGCGATGTTCAAAGAAATATTTGCAGTCTTTGATGTAAAGTAAGAAATGATAACAAAACACAGTACACACATTCTTTCGCCTGTGACACTAACGTTCCTCTCATACCAGGAAGGAAACTAGATTATTTGGAATAATTACAGATTCTGCATGTTGCATATTTTATTTTTAAAATCACAGTGTGAATTGATTATTAAGAATTGAAAGTTGCTTGTAGCCTGACACTTTTGTAAACTCCCAAATACCATATTAAATGGAAAATTTAGCAAATGCTAAGGCAATTCATAACCAGCATTTTTAGATTAAATACTGCTTATCTGTGGAAAATAGTATTTTGGCATATTTTATTAGGATATTATCTTGGCTATTACTGTGATAATTTTATTTTGTTATAATTTATATTCTATTTAAAAAAAATTATGCTAAGTAATATGAGATTATGGGAGACCTTTTTAGAGATCAGCAAAAGTTGAATAAATGGAGCTATAAAAAACTACACAGAGAAGATTGTATATTTACCATAATCTTGAAAACCTTTTATTGCCGGATTGCTGTTGGAAAACCCTGCTCCTTACATTCTCCTTCTCTGGCTCCCAGGATGCAGTCGCCGCCTAGTAGAGACTGTGCTGCTGTGAACATTCTGATGATCTGATTTTTTACAGATGGTTCTAAAAACAAATGCCCCCCACTCTGGTCTACAACTGTAACCTGCCGCATAGAGGTGCCTGTGGGTATTATTTATCTTAATCAAAATGAGCAGTCTTGGTCGTTCCAGTCCTGTTAATAAATGATATGTATATAAGTGAGGACTGGATGATAACTTCTGCCCATATCTAGTGTCAACTCTAGATCCGGCGCCGAGCAGGGTGCTGGACCTAGAGAAAGAGCACTCTAGCGTGCGTGTGCCTGAAAAAGGAGTGTGGCCATGAGAAAAGGGGAGTGTCTTTAAGCCCCACCCCTTTTGTCACACTGTGGGGCGTGCTCGGCACTTACGGACATGACTGGTTGCCCCTAAGCGCATGTTTTTACAAGAAATAAAGAAACAATCCCTTTTAAAAATAGGGATTGTATTACATCTAAAGTGCGCTTATCTAGTTGAGACAGCCATTTTTGCGGCCATAGCATTATTTATGAGTTTGTTACCTGAAATTTCACCAGTATCTAATGACATTACTGATTCCTGAGGAACATATAGGTTGCATTCTTCTTATCAGTGGTTCCTTGTGAAGTGAATGATTTCAGTTGATGGCGTCTAGAGAATGGATAGGCTGCTTTCTTTGTCCTCACATGATAAACAGGGAAAATTGAGAAAGGGTATTCCCATTGTTGGTATTATTGGATTTCCACTCCACATGCTAGGGGTTAGAGATAAGATGGTAAATCTAAATCTATAAAAACAGTATTGTCACATGAGGTATTATCAATTAATCCCAGGGATCAAGATAAGTGTTTGTAAATATATGGGCCAAAATTATGCAAACCTGTGTTAAATAGACTAATACCACTTTCACACAAAAACTCTTGCTTTTACTCGGTGAATACCAGGGTCGAAATTCCGGGTATTTTGACCCTTTCACACAGAAAAAGGACCTGTGTTGATTGATCCTCAAATTTCCAGGGTCCAAATGCTTGACCTGGGAATTTGCTTTTCTGTGTGAAAGGGGTATAAGGGTAAAAATAAATGTAGTAATTTAAAGAAAATATTAAAAGCAAATAATTATTAAAAATAAAGTCTAGTGTTTGTGGAAAACAAAACAAAAATCCAAGAAAACTGCCCACAAGTATTAGCATCATACAAATGCAGCAGAAAGACAAACATAACAAATACTTAAACTAAAACCAACAATCAGTAGCTCAAGAGTCTATACCTAGTTGATTTGATCTGTGTGTTTTTTTATATTTAAATAACTTTTCTTTGGCTCTGCTGGTAAATTCACAAACTGATTTATTGTATTTGCACTTATTGGTCATTGGCTAACTGCACTATTGAGGACTTGCTATTTGGCCAGAATTTTGTCATTTTCATGGACAAAGTAGACACAGACCCATTTGTTTGTCAGTCAGTTGCAACATTCAAAGCCATCTATTTACATCTTCATGTTATTTTCCAGTTATGACAAATATGTTGTGCATGTAAAAATGCTTTTTGAAATTGTATACAATTATTATTATTTTTATTTTTTTAATGTTTTTCAGGTTCAAAATACGCACATAAATATGCCTTGGGCTTCTCTGGGAAATGTTAACTTGTCTTATTCCTGTCATACATATTTCATTTTTATCATTATGTATGTATGTGCATCACATGTATTATTTACTCCCTATTCTGGGAAATGCATTTTGTACCTAACTTGCTGTTGTGATCATATCCTACTAGTGTGATACAGTTCTGCTCTTGTTTTTCATCATTTGTTTTTTTACATGTGCATCAACTTGTGCTAAACAAGGACACTCACTCACTCATTTCAGAGATCTCAAGTGTTTCGGTGCTAATGATCAGTGGGTGGCAGTAGTTGTAGCTGGTGGGCTGTTAATGGGTCGTTCTGTTTTGCAGGATCCTTTTTGGTCTGGTAGTTGATCATATGAGAGCGCTCAGATTGGGACTGGTGTACCATGTTGACTAATAAACCCGCCGACAGCCTAAAGTTGGGTACACACGTAAAGATTTTCTGTCCACTCATCCAACTAGTTGGTTGGTTGGAATGAAAATCTGGTAACTGATGATCAGCAATTTGCTCCTAAATGCCAGAAAACAGATGAAAATGGTCGTTCAGACAAGTTTGTTAAATGTTTGATCTGAACAAATTGTTTAGATCAAACAACAGTTTTTGTCCATTTTCCGGCATTTGGGAGCAAATTGCTGATTGTCATTTGCTTACATACCTTACCAGATTTTCATTCCAACCAATCAACTAGTTGGATAGTTGGACAGAAAATCTTTACGTATGTACCCAGCTTTACCCTAATTCTGGCGGCATTCTGGCGATTTCGACATTCCGAAAATGTTGACCTGTTACCAGTGCATTAAAATATTCACATCTGCAGAAACAATGCCTATTGTTCCTGCGCCATTTTATTGCACTGCCTGGAGCCATAAAGCCATTACATGCATGGTTGCAGCACATTAGATGCGAGATTGTGTTCTAAAGACAAAATTCTGACATAACCTCTACTGTGTGAACTTCAGATGGGGATTAATAACCAATTGCAAACAATTGTTTGAAAATAATATATGGAGACCTTGGGTTTAAATGGCCTTTCGCTAGGGAGCAAAGCATGAATTGCAGTATATATACGACTGTGATTCAGATATAGTATGGACGCATGTGCGTGTATGTGAGAGAGAGCATGTGGTGTTGTTGTTGATTACAGGCAGTCAGACAGCTGATGTCTTTTCCCCGAGGAATAATTACACGAGCTGCGCTCTGATACACGTCCCCTGGGTTGGAAACGGTGTCTCTCTTCTTTTATGCAGTAGATATTGCTGTGCTGTTCTGCCATTCTTATGTGACAATGCTAATCTGAGTGTTCTGCTCAGATTCCAGTATTGTGTAACACACGGATATCTGACAGTGACATGTAATACCATTCCCATTGTCTATGTGGTTGTAACCGACTTCTTGTTTACACTGAACCAGTATGTGAATTGTGCAGTTCTTTTATGGATGTCTTCTTTTTGCTCTATCATTTTATCCTGGTTTCCTTCCAGCCCACCTGAGCTATCTGTCTTGTAATGAAGCTGGCTATAGAGAGCATCAGCACTTTCTACTCTTAGAGGCCCCCAAAAAGTAGCCATACGGTTAGATAAAGGAACCATCCATTGACTCCGATAAGTGTCTCAAGATAGGGTCAACAGTCTTCATTTTGGTGCTAACTGGGTCCTACCTCTAGAGTCCTAACCACCATACAGATGTGTCCTCATACATCTAGCTTCAATGCGCCATGTGGTGCGAGACGCCTGGCGTAAGTGAGCTGTCAGGTCCCGTGATACTCTGCTTACGCCGAGCGCCTTTTGTTGTTTTGTTGCAATGTGATGCGACTAGGACGCACCAGGAGACTGTTCCTGATTAATTTGATATGCGACACTTATTATTATTAGTATATTTTTGTGGGACTGAGCACAATATAACTTGGCATGAAAAAAAGCCACGGCTGCTGCATCGTAGCACTTTGCATGCAGATTCAGACTCAGTTGCACACATGTAATACGAGGTGTGGCTGTTACTCACGAGACTGTACTGAAATACAATACTCTGTGAGTTAAAAGACAGTGGGGGAACATTGACCTTGGACTATCCTAAAACTGTTTTGCAAGTTTCACCCCTCTCGCACAGATCGCTTTAGTGACGTCATGAGGATGTTGACGATGAGGAACGTCCCGGAAGGCCTTGCACATCAAAAACAAATGAAAATGTGGAATAAATTGAGAAAATTGTTTCAATTGACTTTCAACACCGCATCCAAATGATGAATCAACATTACTACAAAAATGTTCTAGCAACTTTGCAGGAAAGAATCAGAAGAAAGTTGCCAGAGTTGTGGAAAAATGGTTTCATCCTCCATCAGGACAACGCACCAGCCCACACATCTCTCTCTGTGAAGCAGTTGTTGGCCAAGGAATAAATTGCAGTGCTAGGACACCCTCCACACTCGCCAGACCTAGCACCGAGTAACTTTTCTTTTCCTTAAAGTCAAATCTGTACTCAAGGGAACCCGTTTTACATCGGTTAGTGAGTAAAGAAGAAAACAAAGGAGCTGTAGTGACAGCTGACCGATAATGAGTTACCATTGGAAAAGAAGAATGCAGCGGTGTATGGAGGCAGGAGGGGAGTATATATAAGGGAAACGGAGTTACAATTGAATTGCCATGTTGGGCGCCCATTGTGTTTGGACGCCCAAAAAACATTTGAATTGCCCACAGACCGTTTAATGCTCTGTCCCTTATTTCCTGGATTTTAAAAATGTCTGCAGTGTTTTCCCTGGAAGTGGTGTGGCTTAATGACGACATCGCATCCCTCACACATTGACTAGTGTTCCCTTTAGCCTGCTTTAGCTTTGCGCCCTGCCCGTTATTTAGATGTTGAGATGCGCCCTGCCCGTTTTGCGAGTGCCAGGTTGCGCCCTGCGCCTGCACTTCCCCGGAGCAAGCTGACAGTCTGGGAGCAACAGGAGATGGGTGGAGCAAAGGGCCAGGTGCCTGCCAAAATCCAGCCACCAGGAGTTGGGCCACACACCATTCAAAGAACAAGAGGGATGACTTTGGTAACACAGATCAGTGTCGAGGGCGGGTGACTCTGGCATCAGTACACTGCTATTCGTGCCTGAACGGGCTTGAATGCCTCTTCCTGCAATTCATCTTTCGCCGGGTCGTGTCCATTTCAGGGTTTGCTCCGCGATGTTTGCACGTTTCCACATACTGGCGTGCAGACTCAGTAGGTGTCAGCAGGTAGAGGAGACCTTAAGGTATGGGCTGAGGATCTGGAGTAAGACAGGCCATTCTCTGCATGACAAAACTATTTAGGAAGTTGGGCATCCCTTTTGGAAGGGAATTGTTTATTTGTCAGGAAATGGGTTTGAATTTTCGTGTATTGTCGGGGAAGTTTCGATTTTATAATGAGGTTGCATTTCGGTCCTGAGTGATAGACTTAAAAGTGGAAAGAATTTTGTGTAAACAGTCTATTTCCCAGACATGTACCTACTAATCCCTGTGCAGTAGTGGATACAAGCATGTCCTGGAAGGATCACTCAAAGCTCCTCGTCTTCATACATGAATGACATGGTAACGCTATGTTCTGTGCCATTGGGTGTCATATTCGTCATAAAATCCTGGTGTTGTGTCACTAGAGTCTGACCAGGAATATGCATGTGATGTAGTCTGAGAAATGTAGTAAAAATGCTTCAGATGTACAAAACTGCAGACTGTGAATAATGTCTTATATGAGGGGGATGTGGAAAATCCTTAAATATAGTTTATATGTATCTGGGTGTATATAGTACATTAGGTGCATATATGTGTATAAACACTATTAACATATGTTCTGTGCATTGCACTCTAACTACCAATTGTATCTTTAGCAATGTGTAGTGCAGCATCAACAATCTGCCCTTCAAAACTAAGAAGTTCCCTCCTCGGTGATCAGCACCCTGACCTAAAAAATCCTACAGTGAACACTAATGATGTCATCAAGCCATAACCCCTCCTGGGAACAAGTAATAGCAACCACTGAGGGGGGCACTTTTAGGTATGTACCTCACCTATTTGAACTCCTGCAGTGGAGGCATTACAGTGGCATGAGTAGTACAGCATTTGTTTAGTGATCTGTAGATCACTACTAAGATTAGAATACCATGCGTAGCTCTAGAAATTACCCATGAGCACCAAGCTCTAAAGTGGCTCATCATTGTCTTTTGACCCTTTGCTTTGGGAATCATGTCCTTTTTGTGATGTGTGACATTCTATCCGTGACATTCCGGGGGGAGCAGATAGCATTGATGTATAAAACTGTCCAACTTCTCACAAAGTCCTTCCCCTGTCTTGTACCCTGCCTGGCATTACACCTCTTGTTGGAGGAGGAGGAATTCTGTGCGCCACTCCAGGGACCAGCAATACTGGCACTGCTGGAAACATAAACCAGGGCTTATCCTCCCAGTGGAGACACTATATGTATCCAAGCCATCTTTTTCCACTGGATGCTCCTCCCCATCCTTCTTATACATACTTTGTATTGTACCGCTGGTAAAACTGGGACAAACTCTTGGCTTCTGCCCGAGATCTTACGTCAGTGTAGGAGCAATTTGCAGCAATGGACGGTTTCTATCATTATCCCCTATGTCTCTTCGGAAGTAAACCTAAATGTGATGGTAACATTTCAGTGTTAACTATTGTGTTGTAATTTCACATTTGCACGGAGACACCTCTTTAAATAAACAAAAAATTACCAAATTGACCACCAAGTGAAACTATGTGTGACCTGCATAAAGTCTAACTCAACATTTACAAACTATGTATCTATATAAAGGCAACACAAATAATCATTACAGGCGTATGCATCTATTAGAGAATCATTAAACCTTAAATTCGTTTTTTGACCCCCTACTGGCACACAGTCCTATCCTTTCCCTCTCTCTCCCTCGTGCAGATTTGTAATCAGAAGTTGATAACATTTGCCCCATGGTAACTGCTATAAAACAGGAAGTGATCTCAATATGTATATTGTATTTTTCCTTTTTAAACAATTGTCTGAATATTTCATGTTATGATGGCAAAATCTGGCTACGAATCCCGTCTTATTAGGCCTTTATGAGCCCCTTGAAAATCATCCTTGTTTTTCCTTCTTGCTTAGTTATAACACTTACAAAACAGGACAGAACGGGATGAAGAACCATATGAAACAATTCGAGCCAATAGAGGTCTACCCTGTGATATTGGGTGTGGGCAGGGAATCTGGAATATGCTGCACAGCCTTGGCATCCGTCACAGCTTTTGTTCATTGTGTTCATAATAATCTATTATGAACAGCAAGCTATAGTTTAGTGGCATGAGCTATAGTCGTCTGTACTATCACAGTGACCCAGTATATTAAGTATATGAGAATATAATACACCATACACGTGTGATGAGTGAGGGTAGGTGATGACTCCCAGGCAGAGCCGTAGCTAGACTTTTTGGTGCCCTGTGCCAGAAAGAGCATTGGTGCCCCCTCATTTTTCAAAGGGACATAATGCACCCAAAAAAGGGCCATGGCTTCATGGGGAAGGGCCAGGGAAGAGATAGGAGAGGCCAGGAGATGCTGGGGATGAAATTAGAGGAAGCTACAAGCAAAAATGATAATAAAACGGAAATTTGACAGGCCCAAACAGCGCCCCCGACCTGTGGTGCCCTGTGTGATGGCACCGGCCGCACTGCCCTAGCTACGGCCCTGACTCCAGGACTCCGTATTCCTGCCACCACAGCCTATTTTGCACCATTTGTATTTGTTTGCAGAAGAGAGTAGAGAAACAGAAGCCGGGGGGCATAAAATTACCCAGATTTTAATGCATTTCTTTGTGGTAATATGATGTGAATATCAAATAATTTTAAACTTTTTTTTTTATTAACCTAGAGAGTAAAATGATACATATAGGAGAATTAGGAGAAACACATGGTGTAGTATTGATAAACAGGCTAACATGTATGGGCCCATCCCAGATTACAAATATTTCTATTATGATGTCTTCACGTATATCCTGTGCACATGTGTGTGTGTGTATGTATGTATGTATGTATGTGTGTGTATATGTATATATATATATATATATATATATATATATATATATATAAATTTATATTATGTGTTTACATCTGTGTGCATGTATGTACAGTACCAGTCAAAAGTTTGGACACACCTTCTCTTTTAATGGTTTTTATTTAAATTATTTTCAACATAGTAGATTAATACTGAAGACATAAAGACTATGAAAGAAACACATATGGATTATGGTTGTAAACAAAAAAGTGTTAAATCAAAATATGTTTTATATTTTAGATTCCTCAAAGTAGCCCCCTTTTGCTTGGATGACGGCTTTGCACACTCTTGGCATTCTCTCAATCAGCTTCATGAGGTAGTCTCCTGGAATGGTTTTCCAACAGTCTTGAAGGAGTTCCCAGAGGTGCTGAGTACTTGTTGGCTGTTTTTCCTTCACTCTGCGGTTCAACTCATCCCAAACCAGCTCAATTGGGCTTGGGTTCGGTGATTGTGGAGGCCAGGTCATCTGACGTAGCACTCCATCACTTTCCTTCTTGGTCAAGTAGCCCAGTAAGCGCAAACTAGATGGGATGGCATGGCGCTGCAGAATGCTGTGGTAGCCATGATGGTTAAGTGTGCCTTGAATTTTGAATAAATCACAAACCGTGTCACCAGCAAAGCACCCCCACACCATCACACCACTTCCTCCATGCTTCACAGTGGGAACCACACATGCAGAAACCATCCACTCACCTTCTCTGCGTCTCACAAGGACACAGCGGTTGGAACCAAAAATCTAAAATTTGGACTCAGGAGACCAAAGTACAGATTTCCACTGGTCTAATGTCCATTCCTTGTGTTTCTTGGCCCAAACAATTCTCTTCTTCTTGTTGATCATCCTCAGAAGTGGCTTCTTCGCAGCAATACGACCATGAAGGTTTGATTCACGCAGTCTCCTCTGAACAGTTGATGTTGAGATTTGTCTGCTACTTGAACTCTGTGAGGACTTTATGTGGTCTCTAATCTGAGGTGCTGTTAAGTAGCGGTTTCTGAGGCTGGTAACTCAAATGAACTTATCCTCTGCAGCAGAGGTAACTCTTGGTCTTCCTTTCCTGGGGCAGTCCTCATGAGAGCCAGTTTCATCATAGCTTTTGATAGTTTTTGCAACTGCACTTGAGGATAAAGTCAAAGTTCTTGAAATTTTCCTGATCAACTGACCTTCATGTCTTAAAGTAATGATGGACTGTCGTTTCTCTTGACTGAGTTGAGGGGTTGGTGCCATAATATGGATTACAAAAATAGTCAAATAGTGGTGTCCACTGTGTACTAACCCTACCTCTGCACAACACAACTGATGGTCTCAAACACATTAAGAAGGCAAGTAATTCCACAGACTGACTCTTGACAAGGCACACCTGTTACTTCAACACCATTCCAGGAGACTATCTCATGAGGCTGATTGAGAGAATGCCAAGAGTCTGCAAAGCTGTCATCCAAGCAAAAGGGGGCTACTTTGAGGAATCTAAATTATAAAACCTATTTTGATTTGTTTAACACTTTTTTGTTTACAACATAATTCCATATGTGTTCTTTCATAGTTTTGATGTCTTCAGTATTAATCTACTATGTTGAAAATAATTAAAATAAACAAAAACCATTGAATGAGAAGGTGAGTCCAAACTTTTGACTGGTACTGTATATGTAATATATATATCTGTGTGCGACTGCATCTCCGTGTAAAATGCTACGTTAGTGTCACAGCGCTGACACTGTAACGTATCATTGCGGATGCAGTAGCACATAGAACATAGGCATGCCGCATTTTATCATTTTAGTCAGCAGAAGTTGCTTTTGCGTCCTATTAGCATAGCTGTGCGAATAAGACACATTTTGTAGGTAAAAAGTTGCACAAAATGATGCTCAGCGCTACCGAGTCACACCGCAATCATGCTTTATGTGTAATGTGACGTAGCCCAGAGAGTATAGATGTATGTGGACACATCTGTATATTCTAGGCGGCACATAGCAATGGTTACAAATAGATTGGAGGTTATATGGGGAAAATAACTTTGAAGCCCTATAAATGACCTTTAACAAATAAGGAGCTGCAGTATTTAAACACTTAAATGCACACAAATGGACTCCAGCCCATTGATTTGACTTTTGCAGACATGTTGATCCACTTTTATTTATGTTTAGAAAATTCCTGTCATTTATTTTTGCCTGTTTTTCCATTTGTATTTAAGAAAATATGTGCATATAGTGGATTGTGAGTTGGAAGCAAAGCAAAAAAAATAAAGGGAGAAACATTGCACCTTGGTATGTGTACAGAGATTGAAGGTGGCCACACAGTGAAATATTTTCAGCCAACTGACCAACCTGTCTGTCCAACTAAAACCGTGAAGCTGGTTACACACCTTATACAAATCGTAACATTCATGACCTCTTGGTGAGATACTGTAAGTGTGTGTGCACCGAAGATCATGTTCTATCTAAAGAAAACTGGTCTTGTCTGCAGATCTGGTTTTCTGGAAGTCCTAATATTTCTGAGCCGAGATGGTACAATGTCTGGCAAACCTGGTTGAGTGTACACACGCTATCTGCCATACTGTCCAATACTTCTGCTGATGCTCCTTCAGTCAGTCTTTTCAGCAGATGATTTTCAGAGATGAAGATTACAACAAGGTAGGTTGTAATACTGTATATGTATAAATCTGCATGTTCACCTGGACTTTCAATCCTAAGTGTAATGCTGGGTACACGCTTATACAATCAGTGGGCCATTCTTTCGATTTTGACCCGTTCTTTCGATATCGCATGAGTAATGGTACATTTGGTAATGTTTTATCAGATGAAAACTGGTCTAATCGATGGATTGCATCTTATGTGATTTTTAATATTAATCCATATTCGACAGGGCCATATCTGACCAAAAGTGCTGTGTGTACCCACCTTAACCATTGTTGTGATTCTACACCAGCAGCAGCACTGGCTCTGTGGTTGGTACAATAATTTTCTTTCAATATTTTGGCTTTCGGGGATTGAAGTTGCAAGTATGATTGCTTTGTTGTGTACGAGCGCGTCGGCGTTGTGGTTGAGACTTACAATCGGGAGTTAAGTCGAACGAAATATCGCATTGAAAGAGTGATCACAAAGGTGTGTTTCTACTTCAGGGTCCATAGGGTATCCACAGGATACCTTGGGGTATAGGTGTGACGTCAGTCGCAGGGCACCAAAGAGTTAAGCTTTCAGCCTCCCAAGATGCACTAGGTCCCCCTGCTATACCCCGCCCCCGAGCCAAGGCACCTCAGTTTAGTTTGGTGCCCGGCCGGAGTCGGGTGCACCTGTTGGAGTGGGGGCTAGAAGAGCCCCTGAAGCTTATTCTTCATGCAGCTGTGGCTGCACAACTGGATGAACAGCATGGACAGTCAGTCCTGACGTCCATGCTGTCTTCCCTACACCCCGCCGGTACCAGAACGCCGGTACTGATCCGGGGATGCTGGTGGGCGTCTGGGGTCACAGCTAGCGGTGACCCCAGATGCTCCGGACCATGGCCGGATTCAAGGGGGACAGAGGTAAGCAGCGGGGTCCCGCGGTGGGTCCCCGCTGATCACATGGTCCTAAGTCCCCAGGCAGGGGGCTCACTGGGGACTGGCTGCAGCGTGGAGCCAGGCGACCAACCTGCGCTTCCACTACCCCCAGGGACAGCGGACCGCAGCAGAGCGGTAGCGCTGCGGCGTCCCAGGGGTTAAATGCATGCCAGGGGAGCGCGCCTTCCCTGTCTCACAGCCAGCGCCTCCCCCGCTGCACACAGCCCTCTCTGCATGCTGCCGACTGGTCCTGTGGCAGCGCTCCTCCCCCAGGCCAGCCTCCTCTCTGCTCCTCGGCGGCCATCTTCTCCAGAACGCATGGTGAACGCTGCTGGAAGCGCTGGAAGGAAGCATCGTGGTCTGGGTCCCCCCGCATACCTCTCCTCCGCTGTGGTCAGGTCTGTGTATGCAGCGCTGTGTCCTACCAGGCCCTGTGTCTGTGTAGTTGAGTGATCAGCGCTGTTAGTGCAGGAATTGTTATTTTTCTGCATTGTATGTGACTGTGCTAGTGCTGCTGCCTGTAATCTTTTCTTCTCTAAACTGTCAGCTTTATTACTGTCCCTGTTCTTTCTGCTAAAGCCCTTGCGGTGCGGTGCTGCAGGGTGGTCTCTCGCCTATTTAATACTTAATTGGTGAGAGAGGTCACATACGTGGTGCCATCATGTCTGAAAGTGATTTTCCCCTCCGGCTACAGTGTACCACGTGCAAAGTACCGTTAGCGGAGGGGGAGGGTAGCGCGGAGGGCCTTTGCCGGCAGTGTTTGTCCATGGCGCGGCCTATTACGGTTACAGCACCGGTACAGGAGCCGCCCTGGGCTTGTTTCGCTCAGGCGTTAACAGCTTTAGTGGGCCAGTTAGCTCCGCAGCCCGCGTTTACTCCGATGGGTTTGTCCCAGCAGTCTGTGGTGTCGTCACCCATGCAGGGGTTCCCACGACAATTGGTGGTACCCCACAGTCTCCCTATTTCCCCGCTCCCGGGTTCTCAGGAGCCAGCGTGGGTTAACTCCCTGACGAGTTCTGTACAGCACTTGTCGGATGTGTTGCAAGGGGAGTCTGTGATGCGGTCTCATAAAAGGCCGGTGGCGTCTCTGTCCGCTCCTTATGAGGATGACGAAGGGACGTCTGATGATGGGGAGATTCTAGATCCTTACGATCAGGAACCTCTCCATACTAAGGACGCTGATGCTAAGTCCAAGGTATATATTCCTGGACTTATTCGGGCGGTCCGCACAGCCTTGGTGATTGAGGACGAAGTTCCCCCAGCGGCTAAATCTAAGTATGCCTTTTTCAAAGATGTGAAGGGCGATGCCACAGTCTTTCCTCTTTCGGGTCAGTTGGTGGACCATTTAGAGGAGGCGTGGAAACAACCTGGCAAAAGATACCAGCCGCAGAGACGCCTGGCGGTGGCTTATCCGTTCGCGGATAATTATTTTGCGAAGTGGGAATCCCCTCCACAGGTGGATTCTCACGTGACCCGTCCTGTCCGTAGTGCCACATTGCCGATGCCATCCATGTCCTCCCTTAAGGATGCTACGGACCGCAAGGTAGAAATCTGCCTGAAGTCCGCTTATTCCCTTGCAGGGGGGGCAGCACGGCCGGCTATGGCCATTTGCTGGGTTGCCAGAGCGATGGAGCGCTGGGCGGATTCATTAGAGGCTTCTTTTGAATCCGACTGTCCGGCCGATCAGGCGGAGTTGATTGGCAATCTCCGTGATTCGGCCACCTACATCAACGAGGCGGCTCTAGACATTAGTACTCTGGTGTCTAGAATTTCTTCAGCAGCGGTAGCTGCTCGTCGCACCTTGTGGCTGCGATCCTGGAAGGCGGACGCAGATTCCAAGAAAGGTCTGGAAGCGTTGCCGTTTACCGGAGAAGTTCTCTTCGGTCCGGATCTGGATAAGATTGTGGCCACGCTGGCGGCAGCCAAATCTGCCTGTCTCCCGTCGGCCGCTGCTCCTTCTGGTTCGGGACCATCGTCCTTTCGGTCATCTAGGGCCCAGGGCAGGCCCAAACCACAGTCGTTTCCTCGACAGGCTGGCCCTAAGAAATCGGTCAAGCCCCGGAAGCAGGCATGGAGTACCAGACGTCCGGCCCCCAAGCCAGATGACAAGCCTGCGGCCTGACGGTCCGGGCCTCCCTTTGGGGGATCCCAGGGTGGGAGGCCGCCTGCTACAGTTCGCCCAGTGTTGGTCGACCACTACGACAGACACTTGGGTTCTGGAGGTGGTTTCCCACGGATACGCCCTCTCCTTCCGGCACAGACCCCCGGCTCGCTTCTTCACCACGGGTCTCCCATCAGACCGGAACAAGGCTACGGAGCTGCGGAAGGTATTGCACACTATGCTCCAGGCTGGAGTTATAGTGGCGGTTCCATTCTCCCAGAGGGGCCAGGGTTTCTATTCAAATCTATTTTTGGTACAGAAACCCAATGGGTCATATCGTCCGATTCTCAACCTCAAAGCACTCAACAAGTCTTTGCGGGTCCCGAAGTTTCGGATGGAGACCCTACGGTCCATCATTCTGTCGCTGGAACCTGGGGACTACTTGGTGTCATTGGACATACAGGACGCTTACCTGCATGTCCCTATTCTTTGGCGCCATCAACAGTTCCTCAGGTTTGCAATCAGCAGCGACCACTTCCAGTTTCGGGCGTTACCTTTTGGCCTGGCAACAGCACCACGTGTTTTCACCAAGGTGATGGCGGTCATGGCGGCTTCTCTGCGGCTGCAGGGAGTCCGCATGTTGCCGTATTTGGACGACCTGTTATTGGTGGCAGGATCTCCAGAGCTCCTGTTACGCCACTTGGACCTGACCATTGCACTGCTGCAACGGCACGGCTGGCTAATCAACTGGCAGAAGTCCACTCTAATCCCGTCTCGGAGGATTCTGCATCTTGGAGCCTTATTGGACTCGGGACAGCAAAGGATCTTCGTGACGGAGGACAAGATCTCTGCTTTACAGTCAAGGGTGCGCAGTTGTCTGCACAGCCGCCGGGTGTCCTTACACTCGGCGATGAGGTTACTGGGCTCCATGGTGTCGGTGTTCGACATGGTGGAATACGCCCAGTTTCACTCCAGACCTCTGCAGCACCTGATCCTGTCCAAGTGGAACGGGCTGACTCAGTCTCTGAAGTCCCAGACGATTGTGCTCACCCAGGAGGTTCGCCTGTCCCTTACGTGGTGGTTACAGACGACCCACCTCAACAAGGGACGTCCGTTCTGGGTTCCAAATTGGGTCCTGTTGACAACGGACGCCAGTCTTCGGGGCTGGGGAGCAGTTTCGGGTCCACACTTGTTCCAGGGCAGGTGGACGCCGACAGAAGCGGAGCTTCCAATAAATATCTTGGAACTCCGTGCGGTCTTCAATGCTCTCCAGCAGGCACAGCGGTTTCTCCAGGGTCGCCCGGTGCAGGTCCAGTCGGACAACGCTACCACCGTGGCCTACATAAACAGGCAAGGAGGAACTCGCAGTCGGGCGGCTCTCGTAGAGGTCTCTCGGATCCTGGTTTGGGCGGAGCGCAATCTTCCGGCCATATCAGCAGTCTTCATCCCGGGAGTGCTCAATTGGGAGGCGGACTTTCTAAGTCGCCAGGACGTTCATCCAGGGGAATGGTCCCTGCACCCGGACGTTTTTCAACTACTGGTGGACAGGTGGGGTCTTCCAGAAATCGACCTCATGGCGTCCCGGCACAACAACAAGTTGCCGGTGTACGGGTCTCGCACAAGAGACGAAGGGGCGTCTCTGGTGGATGCTCTGTCCGTCCGGTGGACGTTCCGGTTCGCATACCTGTTCCCTCCGGTCTCCCTTCTTCCACGGGTAATCCGGAAATTCAAACAGGAAGGAGGGACGCTCCTGTTGGTAGCTCCCGCGTGGCCCAGACGGCACTGGTTCTCAGACCTTCAGGGTCTGTCCGTGGACATTCCTCTGCGGTTGCCGCTACGACCGGACCTTCTGTCTCAGGGTCCTTGCCTTCACCCGGACCTGACTCGGCTGTCTTTGACGGCGTGGCTGTTGAGACGGCCATGCTGAGGTCCCGGGGGTTTTCCAGCTCTGTGGTGCGGACCATGTTACGAGCTCGGAAACCGTCTTCCGCGAGGATATACCATCGCGTGTGGCATACGTTCTTCCAGTGGTGTCGACCGAGAGGTTATGCACCGCGGGAGTTTCGTCTGTCTCGGATTCTCGCCTTCCTGCAAGCGGGACTAGATCATGGGCTTCGCCTTGCTTCTTTGAAGGTACAGGTTTCGGCCCTATCTGTCTGGTTTCACCGAAGGATTGCTACAATCCCGGATGTGCGCACCTTTATGCAGGGTGTTCTCCGCATTCAGCCGCCCTTTGTTCCACCTGTGGCGCCTTGGGATTTGGCTGTGGTCCTGAGGGCTCTCCAAGGACCGCCGTTTAAACCACTGGGCTCAGTGGATCTTAAATGGCTAACAGCTAAGACTGTTTTCCTTCTGGCCATTGCTTCGGCCAGACGTGTTTCTGAGTTAGGGGCTCTTTCTTGTAGACCCCCTTTCTTGGTTTTTTATGGGAACAGGGCAGTGCTCCGCACTCGGCCCGAGTTTCTTCCCAAAGTTGTTTCCCAGTTTCATATTAACGAGGAAATAGTTGTTCCGGCCTTTAACTCACCGGGTCTTTCCGTGGGTGAGGCCTCTTTGGATGTTGTGCGGGCCTTAAGGACTTATGTTGACCGCACTTCTTCGTTTAGGAAGTCGGACGCTTTGTTTGTCCTCTTTGGCTTCCGTAAAAAGGGTTGGCCTGCTTCAAAGCAAACTTTGGCAGCCTGGATCCGTATGGCTATTTCTGAAGCTTATCTTCATGAAGGCCTACCGGTCCCTCCTTCTCTGAAGGCTCATTCCACTAGGTCTGTGGGTCCTTCGTGGGCAGTTCGACGTGGTGCCTCGGCAGTTCAGATCTGCAAGGCTGCTACGTGGTCTTCTGTCCATACCTTCGTGAGGTATTACAGGTTTGACACCTTCGCCTCTCAGGATGCTTCCTTCGGGCGGCGGATTCTCCTTTCTGCACAGGAGCGTCCCCACCCTTAAAGGATACTGCTTTGGGACATCCCCAAGGTATCCTGTGGATACCCTATGGACCCTGAAGTAGAAAATATGAGATATGGTAAGAACTTACCCTTGTTATCTCTATTTCTACGAAGTCCATAGGGTTCCACAGGACTCCCGCCCTGTCGCACCTGTGCTGCAGATGGGCTTTGCTCTGGTCACCGGTTTTCCGTCTCCCTCTGGTGAGAATGTGATTCTTGTATGTGTCCAGATCTTTGTTCTCTCTCTTCCTTCTCCTCCTCCGGCCTATGGCTTGGTAACTAACTGAGGTGCCTTGGCTCGGGGGCGGGGTATAGGAGGGGGACCTAGTGCATCCTGGGAGGCTGAAAGCTTAACTCTTTGGTGCCCTGCGACTGACGTCACACCTATACCCCAAGGTATCCTGTGGAACCCTATGGACTTCGTAGAAATAGAGATAACAAGGGTAAGTTCTTACCATATCTCATATTATTTCAAGTATGATTGTAAAACTGTGCATCTAGTTTGACTCCATACACTGAACCAACTTTCTTAGCAGACCAGGCATTAATACATAACTCTCTGGAGTCCCACGTCGGTGCTGCAGTAGTAGTAGATGGCATGGTGGCCATATTCCCAGAGGTTTGCGCATGCTCAGTAGAGGTGTCTTTGTGGTGGGTGCCATGTTAGAAGAGATCTGCACAGTAGACTGGCACATTGCTAGAGTCTACTGATCCACACAGGGAGGAGGGGGACCACTCGGAGTAGTATGCCCCATCCTCTCTTTAGCTGCTCCTGCCTGGGACCCCAGGTTAAGTTCTGGGTATGGCCAACTTTAGTTTTGCGAGAGGCATGACTAATCTAAAATCAAGATTGCAGTATAAAACACAAGTTGTCCTGCATTTGTGGGCTTCATGCAAAAACAGCCAGTATTTACACTGAATGCAGAAAATATAAATCCATGTATTTGCACCCCCTGCAGTGCCGCATGGTTTATTTCATGTGCAAAGTTATTTGATTTTTTTTGCTTTGCTCCAAACTCAGAATCGGTCCCATAGCTATTTACTTTTTGTTCTATTGACACTACAGATTACTTGTGTTCAGTGGTAATAATTCCTACACAAATCCTATTTAATTCTATGATGCAAGAACATAAAATGTGAAAGAATACTTTTATGTATACATAATGTTCCTATTATTAAGGGGACAATTCAATTCCTTTTAGTTGTGCTTATTAATTGGGCACCCATTGTAGCAATTCAATTTGTTTTTGGCAGCCCATTAATTATTAGCGCGTTTCGTGCCCAATAAGCCCGGGTTTAACCACGTAAAACGGCTAAACCCGTCTAAAGTCCTGGTTAGGATGCCCAAACAGTAGTTTGGGCACCCAAAACTATGACCTTTCTCACATTTCTGCTTTCCTCCTCAGGAGCAGGTGGTCAGAAATGCCGGTGGCTATTGTGCCCGAACTTGGCAACAATTTAATCGCTCAACTGACAGCCGCCAGCGCTAACAATTGAATTTCCCTTTATCACTTTTTTTTTTACTCGTCCTTTTAACCACAATCAGTAACCATGTTGCTAAAGTTACATTGTCTGGGCTTTGTAGTGCCCTCAAATGTCTTTATGGTGCTGATAATTTGTATTGCATGGAATGGGTGTATGTCTTTAAAAAAAAAACGGTTCACACGTTAAATGAGCAGTTGTTGCCTCTAATACAACAGGTTGCACTTGTCCAACTATAGATTTTATTTTTAACATTGTATGGCTTGGGGGCTCTTGTAGATTGACACTGCACAGTCTTGTGGTATGTTGGTCCAGTCTTCCATCTCTCATTGGCTACACCCGTGTTTTAATATATCATTCTCTGTAATTAGTGTAATACCAATAACTGGCCCCTAGTGCAGACGTGGTTCCCATACACATCAATGATTATTTTGAATATCATATTCATTTCTCTGTAAGAATGTGTTCTGAGAGAGGCAATAATCTGATAAACCTTTAGTTGCTGTATATGTTTTATTAGAAGTGTTTGCTGACTTTTATTACTCTGGCCATATCCCCTGATCAAATTGTACATGATACCACACCGTTTATTCACTGTGTTTATTGAGTGGAAATTTCCATCGCTGTATATGATGTTTTCTGTCAACTGGAACCTTCCACTTTTTACTTTTGGTTTAAAATGTTGTGTATTGTGTTGTGGCAGATTTTATCGTCACCCTTTAGCTGCGCTGCCTTAATTAGGAAGCTGAATCAATTGTACATTTAATTTGGTAAGTGTTTTCACAGGGACTGTTTCCTATAGATGGTTTCCATTGTTTACCAGTGAGGGGAAGTCTGTTATTTCTTGTAAGAACAGAACAGAGATAAAGAGCGGCTGCAAGAGAGCTGTGTGGTGAAGGGGATCTGTACTGCCATGAAGAAGGAATGTCTGTGGGAAGGGGAGTGGGCAGAGGCAGGCTGCCCTAACATGTCTGAGCACGAGTCTTTCTGATCGGAGCGCTGGAAATGTCCTCTTCCTCTCAATGTTCGTTCTCTCCTTTTCTTTCACTCTTTGTTTTTTTTTCTTTGCTGTTGACAGACTACAGTCACGTCACAGCTGGAGCAAGTTACAGCACGGATCCATGTAGTCTTGTAAGTGATGACTTCACTTGTTATAAAACTAGTTTATTTGTCTTAATGCTTACTACTTCATGCACCTAGAGTGTGCGCCTGCATTCGATGTCCCCTGCATTGTACTCCAAGTCTCAGCATGGCAGCACCTCCTATTATGTTTAAAATGAGGGTGTGCAGTCCAAGCCCAACACTTACTACTTCATGGACCTACCTTATTCTGCATAGAAATCCACGTACATACTATACAAGTCTGTTCTTATTAAAGAGATGTGCACTTGGCACTTCAGCTGTTACTAATGCAAATTATTTTATAGATTAACCGAGCGTGCCCAAGATGGCTGCCTCACTGTCTGCAATAATGTGTAGTGCTTTCAGTCTTATTGTGAGAAAGGTGCTATAGAAATCATTAACATTAACATAATTAATTTTAAATGTGTTCATCCTGCAAATGCAGCTGCTGTGTACAAGCCTACGGATGTCCCCTACTGTAGAACATCGTTGGAGTACTTGATCTGACGTTCAGGGATACCCAAAAGAGTTCAATAATGGTTAGAGTTGGGGCCAGGTTTTGGCAGCCGTTAGTGGCAGACTTGCTTCCTTGATGGACCCCGTGTGCAGGAGATTTGTTACCCCACCGGCCTAGCTAGTATAGTAGCCAAAACAGTCGCCAGCTCTTCCTCCCCATTTTAGAGGCTCAGCCCCTGGCCACATATTCTCTTGTCATTTGTGGAAGTCGTTTATCATTTCCTTGTCATCAGTTACATTAGAACTTGGTTCACACTAAAGGGGCCTATCCACTAGGCGACCTGAAAGACTGAACGTCTAGCGTTCAGACCTTCAGGTTGCCGAGGCGCGGTGCCCGCACTGAACGACGTTCACTGAACATCATTCAGTGCAGGAGTCCGACCTCCTATCTCTGAACATGCTGGACCTGACGAGCGTATGACTAGCATGTTTAGTAGACAGTTGGGGTCGGAAGGTCCCAGCGTGCACGCGCATCGCTGGTCCTTGCCGGCTATCCATTACACGACTTTGTGAACAATGCGACCAAAGCCTCCTGGTTTTGGTCGGATTGTTCACAAAGTCGTGTAATGGGTAGGCCCCTTTAGAAGGCCAACAGCACCCAACTTATTGTTGAGGTGTCATACTGGACATCCAGGTGATGATTAGACATGTGGGGGCAATTCAGTTCAGTATGATGCCCAGCTGTGCACACATTGGACATGTACGGTACTGCTGGCACCTCTATTGGATGCGAGAGTAAACTTGCGATGCTGGCTGGCTGTTTCGGAACACTACAGCCCGTTGCTATTGGGAATTTAATTTTCCCAATAGGGAAAGCAAAATCCTAGGGAAATTTACCGCCAAACCTCACAGTAGAACCCTGATAACAGGCAGGAAAATACAAGATCACGGGTGTTTCCTGTATAAAAGTTAGTGAAATCAAACCTCCCAGTTTCTAGTTGATTCAAAAAAATTAAGTTGTAAAAAAAATAAATCTGAACATTAATGTTAGAAAATGAAAAAGTCCAGAGGTTTGGAGTCTTTGTAATTGTCAGAATATAATATAGGCTCTTTTTTGCTTTCTATTCATTTTAAAACTGGATTATAGTTATATTGTAATTTTTTTTTTTCCTTAAATTGTATTATGTGACAAATGGTGTCCAGTCACATGGCCGACATTCATATTGACACTACAATGTAGACACTAGAATGTCGATATGGTTCAACATGTCGGCGGGCGACATGTGAAATGTCAACATTTTCCGAATGCCGACGGTTAGGGCTAGGTGTCACAGGGAGGGTTAGACGGAAGTGACAGTTTAGGGATAAAGCATGTGTATTTATCGGAACGCTAGTGCATGACATCACTTTACCGGATCTGGTGGTCACATGACTGCTGGAAGAAGAAGCTGGAGACTCCACTGCTGTCGGGACCAGGTAAGGAACTCCTGGCAGACACGTGGACATGCCATCCATGTAGACGTGATGAATATTCACGTCACTGTAGACATGCAAAGCATGTTAACATTCTCATGTTGACCTAATGCTTGTCAACATGAGAACTGTCGCCCTAACATGTCACACCCATGAGAAACCTATATGTACAATTCATTCTACTCTTACATTGTTTATTTAAAATCTTGTTTATAGCACATTTTATAGCTTTTATATATAGTGGTGCATTTTGGGGTTGATGCGTGGAAACGCTGCCAATGGCACCACAACTTGCACCCCTCACGGCCCGATCTCGCCCAGGACCCATGGATTTTTGTACGGAGCTAATTGAATCGGGCCCTCTGGGTCTAATTCTGAGTTGGGAGCAAAGCAAAAAAAACAAAAGCCAGTATCACATGTGGAATCAGAGGAAGATGGACGTGCAGTCTCTGCCTCATGAACTGGAGGTGTAAATTTAAGCAGTGTTTAATCATTATGTTAGTAGTGGGTCACTCATGCACCCAGTGCAGGATTTCAGGAACGTTTTGTTTTGGGACTGAGGACCTTGGGGAATTTGAGAAGTGAGTGGGGCTCTAGGAAGTTTTAGGGCAGAAGTTAGGTATGCGATTTGAAAGGGAATATTTAGGTAAATGGGCCTGGAGTGCCTGTTTTGAGGCAAAGAGGGGTTTCATTGGTGTTTAAAGAAATTTTAAGGGTGATATTGAAATTATGTAATTTAAATGTGTATCAAAAACAATTTTAGTACATGCGAAGAGTTGTGACAATAAAGTAATTGCATCAAATAAGACAGTAGATATTTGTGTTTGTACATACAATTGCTTTACAGTGTGTTTTTTTATAATATTAATACCCCAGTGCAGGTCAATTTGCATCTCATTAGGAGCGAATTGTCACCACAATGAAAAGTAAATTAGTTGCATTAAGAGTTGCTTTTGCCATGAACAAGTTAACAACTTCCTGTTTTGACAAACTTGTATCTGAAAATCATAATGATGAAAAATCGTGTATAGTCCTAGGTTTAGAGGAACTTTGCTATTCCTGACTATAGCAATTATAACTCTACGAGTTACCAATATCATAGAAAAGCAGCCTACTTACCAACCAATGGCAGTTTAGATAGAAAATTCCAGATCAGAGAGGGTGAGTCAGTAGTTTATAGCTCCTTCCAAACTGCACGGGAGCTATTCAGTAGTTTGTGTGACCAGCCCCTGTCTCTCACGCGCTGCTGGGCGCCGGCTGCTGTTACTGTGTGCCCGGCACTCACGACCAACTGCGAGCAGAAATGTGTTATAAATACAGCCTTGGGTGTTGCATACAATTTAATAGCTTCACCAAAGAGTTAAATACAAGGATTTCACCATGGGGGGGGGGGGTTACGCTAAAATGTCCAGGTTGCTCAGTTACTGGGAGCAGTGTTTACAGCTGTGCAGTGGGTGCCTAGGAGACTAATGTAAATAGGACGGTAGAGGAAGTTTACATTCTCTCTTTGTTAAGATGACAGGTTGCTCATCTAGATGAATGAATGGCAATACCACATTTGTTTTTATGCAAAATAATGAAAAGTAGAGGACCTGAATGTCTATATATCTTTCAGGGCAGCACAACATCAGTAAACTGCCAGAAGCCTCTCCTTGTGTATCCATACCAAAGATTGTAAGCTAGCAAGCAGGGCCCTCTTACCTCTATGTCTGTCTGTTATTACCCTGTTTTGTTCTATAAATGTTTCCAATTGTAAAGCGCAATGGAATATGCTGCGCTATATAAGAAACTGTTAATAAATAAACCACTCCTGCCTCCTTGCTTGCGCCAGATCTTATTAGATCAGTTTTTTAGCTTCTGATCCCGGGAGCACACAAAACACTCACCTGTGTTACTATGGGGCCGGTTTAGAAGTGGATGCGGTGCCGAGGTTTGCGGAGTTGAGCGTTTTTTTGTAGTGCGCACGAGTTGCTGTACAAGCGCAATTGCATTCTCATGGTGGTCACAGTGAGAATTTATACTGTGAGTGAGCGTTTATGGGAGATAACCAGGGGGGTGGTGGGTGCTCGAACACTGGCGTGTTGCGAGTGTTCCGCAGGGCTTGTCTTGGCCAGCAACTGCGTCTGTGTACACCGTTCCAATAGCTTCGGCGGCTTACTTCTGTTGGACATTCTGGCCAATTTGCTGAAGATCGATGGTGCTTATTTGGACACAAGTAGTCGATCAGATATTCCGCCTCAGGGCGTCTCTGCACAGATCCTAGTAGCTGCGGCATTGCATATTTTTGCAGCACTTCTGCGTATGGTTGTGCAGTCGTGATGGGATTAGGTTCCACCTTTTAATCAGGCCCTACAGTATGTGAGATAACAGACTACTTCAGTGTTGGCTAACCTTGACACTCCAGCTGTTGTGGAACTATATATCCCAGCATGCCCTGCCACAGTTTTAGCATGCCCTAATAGCAAAACTGTAGCAGTGCATGCTGGGTTATGTAGTTCCATAACAGCTGGAGTGTCAAGGTTAGCCAACACTGGACTACTTGTTAGTTTTTCAAATACTTTTTATTAGGACGTTTCAAAGAGTAATAAAGTCACAATTAACATAACATAATAAAAGTGGAATCGGAAGTAAAACAGAAAAGTTACATGCAAGGTAGTTTAGGAGAGAACATGTACAAACATCAATATGGCAATGTAAATCTAAAAAACAGCTATATTGTCTGAAATGTCATACGTATATCAATATGGGAGGGGTAAAGTGAGGTCAATTTATAGAAATAATAGGTAAGGGAACAACCAGGGGGAAGTAGGGGGGACATATTATCACGCAATGAGAACTCGCATATTCGCAATAAGTCACATTGAAAGGTAATATTCAAAGTATACTAAAAGGAAGGACATAAAGAGAAAAGATTGGGCAAGATGACGCAGCAAATACCATGTGGTTGATTGAAAGATCTTATTAATTTGAAATAGGACATTCGCTGGAAGTGTAAATACATATGGTTCCCATTTCCTGTAGAATCGCTGTACCCCTCTTTCTATATGGGAGAAAGTATCCCTGCGATCACAATAAATGAATTCTAGGAGAACAGCTTGGATCTCACTAAAGGAATCGTTTTCTTGATTCACTTACGGAGAGGGTTTTCTTAGCCACTATTACAATGAGTGTGAGAATGGGAATGAGATGAGTGGTATTAGAATTCGCCTTCCATAAGCTAAAATGAGCAAATAATAGTGGTCTAGGATGGAAGGACAAGTGACCCTGGAACAGTGGGTTAATAATGAGAAGACTTTAATCCAGTAGCGTCTAATCTTTGGACACAACCTCATGCCGTGAATATAGTCTGCGGGGGATATGGCCTATGGAGGGATTTTAAATGAACCTCTTTTTAATGTGGACGAACCCAAAACCCTCAATAGTTTATCAATGGGGTGCAAAATATCCTGTAAATTAGTGAACTCTGGTAGATCTTTGGACCACGCTAAATTGAGGGAGTTCCACAATGTTTCAGGGTCCCGAGCCACTAAATCCGAGTACAGATGCCTAATGTGGAAGGAGTTTTGACATTAAAATGTGTAATTGCTATGTAAGCGTGTAAGCCAGAGAGGTATTATAAGCAGGAGGTTGAGTGGCTTTGCTGGACACAATGTCTTACCTGTAGGTACATAAGTGAGACTTAGGAATATGAAACTTGTCTCGCAGTTGCTGAAAGGAAAACTTATGGCCCCAGGGTCAATGACACACACTTCCACACAAGAAACCAGGCAATGTGCAATAATGGCAGAAATTCAGGATTACCCCAGATGGGACTATGGACCTCATTCAGAGGCGCTCACTCTGAATGAGGGCGGCCGCATCTATATATCGGCCAGCCTCCTGGCCGCTCGCTAGGCTGTGGGTGACCACCCACAGCTTTAGCGAGTGGCCAGGTTGATGCTCGCGATGGCCAAGACCATCGGGGCTTGCGATGAGACCCTTGTGGTAGGGTCTCATCTGCCACAAGCCCCAGTGAGCTTTCGGCTCTATTAGAGCTGGAAGCTCACCACTGACATCACGAGTGATGTCAGTGGGGCCGCCCCCAAATGGCAGGCGTTCCGTCGGGTACGCCTCCGTTTGGCAAGCCACCCCACCTCCCTGCCTACAAAACGGTGCGAGCTGTCGATCACCATCGACAGCCGCCCCTTTTGTAGTAAGCCACGGACAGAATTCCTCTCTCACTCCAGGGCTTGTGCACGTGCAGTGCGGCCGCTGCGCGTGCGCAGGGCCTCTACATCGACCCGCTTGCGAGTGGGTCTGAATGAGACCCTATATCTGGAGCTACTGTAGTCCCTGCGTAATTTACTTACCGCTAGCCATGCTGTATATGTATATATGAAAAAAAGGTGACTCTGTATATGGAGGGGGAGGGGGAAGTGGGCGCTCTGTATATATGAAACAGAGCTGCTGGGGCAAATGGTGCAAAAACACAATATACTGGCAAAATTATTGTAATTTAACAACCAGTCTGCATTCAAGAGGAAGAAAGCAGCATGCAAGAAGGTTTTGGCCTCCCCGATATCCAGGCTATCTGGATGTTTCTTTGGATTAAACACTTTGATAGCTTAGGTTTTTTTGTTTGCCAGATAAATTTAGTGAATTCCCTTGACATTGATCTTTGAAATTGCTAATGGGAGTATTTGGGTACAGTAAGAGAGTTTAGGGAATATTACGCTCGAGTAAAGTTGTTTTCCCAAGTAAGGAAAGGGGCATGTGCATTCTACCCCATCTGTGTCACACCGGTTTGTCTGCCCCTCCCCTTTAGAATGTAAGCTCTTGCGAGCAGGGCCTCTACCCTCTTGTGCTTCTTCTTTATTTTCATCTACTTCTTACTCCCCACCAGGGCACCTAACACTTGGTACTTATGCTCTGCTGCTTATTTGGGTGTTATGGTCACTAATGTGTCAATGTATATTATCCTTGTCCTGCAGTGTATTGTACTGTAAGTCACTTTTTTTGGTTATGTACATAGTAAGGTGCTGTAGAACACTTGTGGCGCCATATAAATAAACGATAATAGTAATAATAATGCAGTTGTCTAGTTGGGATAAAATTTTCTGTATAATAGGTGAGTAATTGAGATTATATAAATGAAGTCTCCATATATTTTACGTATTGGGGGCGATTCAATTCCACGTGATGCTGAATAGCCCTGGAGGCCATTTGGTCGGACTTAAGGATTTCTTCTCGCACCCCCCTGGGAATACGAGAAGAAATCAGGCTTAAATGTCCGGCCATGCGGCTGTTTTCCTGCTTAGGGCCATATTCAATGAGACGCGAAAAGTCGGAAAGGTTTTGCCTGTCCGCCTCTCCACCTACACCGCCAGTTTCAGAGGCGAAAACGTTTCGTGCACGTCCCCGCTTTTTGCCCTATTTAAGTCCAAACCACAGGAAAGTGGAACAGGTGGAAAGTACGGTCACAAGTGGGGAATTCAGTCTGTACTCCCAAGAAAGATGCACTAACATAGGGAATCAATGTAGATGTGTACTAATAGCCCTAATAAAAGTGTTTGTTTGGGGTACTAAAGTAATTTAAATTGCTTCTTATTAGCGTCTTTGCATTAGTGGTGAAGAATGACATAAAGCAGTATTTTTTGGTTACAATAAGTAGTCCAGTGAAATTTGGTGTACTTGAAAACGGGTGCTAGCTTATTTTTATGTCTCCTAAAGTGAAGTTTTAAAAAAACGTGAAAAACCGCCCTCATACATGCACCTGTAATCCCAAAAACACTTGGCCCCTCCTTACAGTACCCCAAGAAGTCTATTTTGCTAGTTTTTATAGTTGTCCCCCCACTTTTTTGGGGTATTCTGAGGTAATTTTTTTGCTGATTTGTCCTTTTGGGGGGCTGTCCCTAGGGTTCTGGGTAATTTCCCCACGTTTGCACCCAAAAATAAAGATTTTGCACTTTTCACCTGCTATTCATAGGCCAATCTCTTTCGCATATTATATTGCATTGAGTTTCTGCTTGGGCGAAATAGTCCTTGAATTGAATATGGGCATACTTTGAAAACAGGTGGAAAGTCAGAAACTTATCGCTAAACGGCACTTTTCGCCTCTAATTGAATACGGCCTAAGTCGGAGAATGCTGGTTCTCTCGACTAAACACCCAGGTTAAGTCGCAAGATCCGGCATCCTGCGTCTTAACCACTTGCCGACTAAGCAAACAGCGCAGTGAATTGAAAACCTCTGGGTGCTCCCTCCCAGAGCTATTCAGCATCGCGCTGAATTGAATCGCTCCCATTGATGGGTGATGTGGAATTGAGATAATAGAGGTAGAGAAAGAAGCTAATGGCAGGAGGGGGTTGAAGGTAGGATCTCAAATTTTAGGATAATAATGTGATACCCAGCAAATGAGCTGAAATGTTAATGGTTTCCATTATAGCAGGTAAAAACGTAGCTGGGTTGGAGATAAGTAACAGCATGTCGTCAGCAAATATGGATACCTTTTAGTTCTAAAGACCCAACTTATATCCCTGAATACAAGGGAATACCGAGTAAAAGCCACAGATTCCCGTACTATGGCAAACAATAGAGGGAGTGGGGGCACCTTTGCCTGGTCCCTCTTTGTATGGAGAGAGTGGAGGGGGATGTGTACAGGGTTTGTATTAGTCGTATATACTGGGGAAGGAAACCAAATCTCAGAAGGGTCTCATAGAGGTTGCCCCAGGTCACTAGGTCAAATGCATTTTCTACATCAAGTGAAGGCAAAAAATAGGAAACGCCGCCACCACCAGAAGCCACAGTAAGAGAGAGAACTGCTAGAACCGGTATTTTATACTCCCTTTGTAAGTGCCGACTAGAAGCCTGATTCATCATAGATCGCAATTGCAACTGTGTATGCAGATCGGTCGATGGTACGTACTCCGTATGCATCGCAGTGCCCATGTGCGAGTTAGCATTGTGATCGCTCTGCGAGAAAGCCATTGCAAAGTGAGTAACGGGAGGTCAGAGTTTGAGGATGGTAACATGGGAGTGGTCGGAGAAATGCAGGCTTGCCAGTCAGTTTGAATGCCGTAGCATGGGCATGTATAAATTAGCCACTGCAACCGCATGCACAGCTTGTGTACTCATTGCGTGCGACGAGGTTAGCAATTTCTGAGTAAGGTCAGGCCTGCTGTAATTGTGCGTGAGGGGCCGTTGTTACTCGATGTTCCTGATGTATACACAGGACTGCAAGGTATTACGGATGTGAGATAGCGGTAGTGGGCGTCTCTATGCTGGCTGTGCAACGACTTTGCGATTGTTTTCATTTACATATTTTCACAGCAGACCTCAGTGCGTAATCATGGCTGCGATCCGTAATGAATCCGGCCCTAAGGGCGAAGCTGATGGCAGTCTGTCTACAATATTGAATACCACCATGTTGAGTACAGGATAGGAGCAGAGATGTTTGCAATAATATATTGGTGGTTCGCAGTGGTGGCGACCAAGATTACAAACTCACAGCTGGGTCCACTGTTGTATAATGGACATCAACCTGCAAATCTTTAGGGGCCAAAATGACCACACCCCTCTATTTGGAAGAATAGGAGGCAGAGGCCAAAACCTTTTATCTAAACCTATTATGTTCAGCATGCTCAGCTTGGGTGAGGTGGGCTTCTTGCCGGGGGAGACATCTGCATGAGCCTTATTAAGAAATGTTAAAATATATTTCCTCTTAATGGGGAATTGATACCTATTAACACTCCATGAGCATATGTTAAGGATAGTCCTAAAACCAGAAAGAAGGAGGTCAACGGGGTCTACAGAATGGTCTCAATGTGTACTAGTAATTGTGAGAGAACATTAATGCAACAATAAGAGAATGGACAGGGCGAGGGAAAGGTAGCTGAAATCAAATAGCAATTCCACATATCAAGTGGGAAAAGATGAGAAGGGTGAGACCGCCTAGTGGTCATATAAACGAGAAGAACAACGAGAGAAGAAAAGAAACGTGTGTGTGTGTGTGTGTGTGTGTGTGTGTAAACAAACAATATCTTCTATATTAAAAATGGATAACCACAATGTAGGAAACCAGTAATGAAAATAAGCAGTGCACACTTGAAGAGGCCTGAAAACCTAACCGCTAACAGAGGAACCTAAGATTAAACATTACTAGACCGCTGTGTCTGCAGCAGACGTAGAAAATAATAATCCATAACAAATGTTAATGGAGTAATGGTAACAACTTGTAGGCCAAATACAGGCAGCTAAATTGGAGCGCTCCATGTCTTCCTCAATGAGGAGCTCTTGAGCGTCAGCAGGGGTGCTAAAATCTTTAAAGTCCTTGCCCTCATTGAAATGGGGGCGTGCTGGGGAGAGCAACGCAAATTTGCAGTGAGCAAGTTTTGTACAAATGGGAGCTATTCACACCGGGCCTTGCGACTTCTGCAGAATAGTTCTGGTACATGAGGAGAGAGAGTTGTTCCATGTGATCCGTCCAGCTTGGTTTGCTGCAGATCACAGCATCTTTTTGTGATGGAAACTGAGACACTGGAAGATAACAGCCCTGGGTCTGGAATCCAGGCCATCCCGAAATGGACCAAAGGAGTGTGCACTTTTGTTTTTTAAATTCGGAGTTCTCTCCGGCGATCCACATCACCGGCTGTTTCTTAATGGCTGCATCGTCTGCAGTCCCTAGGAGCCGGGTAGGGCTGGCCGAAAAGCAGAGGTGCGGCTTCCTACGGGATGCGGCTCCCTGCTACTAGCAACCCGAACTGGAAATCCTATGGGGAGGAGACACCTCCCCCTGAGTCTGCTTGATGTTTAAGTGACTGGCAGGTAGCGTTTCCAATGGGAAGCCACCTCATGTCACATCGTAGCCAGTGCAGTCACAGACTGCACTCACTACACTGAGGGTGCACATTTTACAATCCGCCTCTGATGAGCAGGGATTCATAGGTGTAAATTGTCATATGTGAAATTGACCACTAGGTGGAGGTCTATGAGAGCAAGTGTCACATAGCAGTGATAGTGCCCTCTAATTGGAGATCAGGTGTCAGGAAGAAAGTCTCCGAGAGATACTCACCCTTTCAAATACATCTGCAGATTGATGACAATTTGTGGTGTTGCAGCTAACAGGGATGCAGTAATTCCAACCCATATCAATAGAGCCACTGGATCCAGGCAGGAGGAATTCAACATGGCACCCACAGCGTGTGTGTGGCCTATAAGATGGAAAGCAAACCAGGTGCAGGGAATACTCGGGAGAATGAGTGGATTGCTTCTGGAGAGACAAGCGAGGACCTGACCAGCGGTGGCCCTGTTCGTGATGTGCACAGAAATGGCCGGGGGGCGGGTGGAGCGGGGACCCAGAAGCCAGGGGCATCCAACTGTTTAGATTCATTCCTGGTTGTCGTAGGCCACAGGTGCGATTACTGCCACTGCCAGGTGAAGACCTACCCGGCAGCCTGAATCACGGAGGCGGGCAGAGGGGGTGGAATAGAGGCAGGGCCACAGGAGATGGGCATTGTTGCAGGTCTCAGCGGTGGAATAGCAGTTTACAATAAAAATAATAATAATAAAAAATGGGTATGAAATACCGACTTCTGACTAGGATCCCTTAGTGGTGCCCTAACCCTAACCTCCCCCAGTGGTGCCTAACCCTTCCAGGGGGGGGGCCTAACCTCCTCCCGGTGGTGCCTAACCCTAAACCCGCTCCCCACAGCTTATCCCCCCCCCCTTCTTTCCCCGGGCTAACGGCACATACCCAGATCCATTGTTCAGGATTCAGGCCATCGAGATGCTGATCCCCTTCGGGATATCGGCGTCGGCATTTTGCTGGGCGTCGGGATTCTGGCGTTGGTATATTGACGCCCGCCGTCCCGTCCGCCGGCATACCCACTACATCCCATAAAAAATTGATTTTGTTTTGGATTTTCCCACTAATATCTGGTCTGGATAGTATTATTACTATTGCTACCCCTGGCAGCAATAGCAGGAGTGTGCGCTTATGATAGGTAGCGCTTAGTAGAGTTGCTGGTTTGCTGGCCACTAGATACAAACCTTGATGATGGCGGCATAGAGGGGTTTAGGATTAGGCAAGTGCTCCACAGAGGTGTCTGCATAAGCGAGCGGTTCTTCCCATGAACAAGCTGTTAATGTCCACTTTAATTTATAATGTGCAGTCCCACTTTGCAGACAATGCTGTATAATATTAATGCTACCTTAATAGATAATTCAGGCAGTGGACAAATGTTGGAGATGGCATACACCTTACTTGCAGATAACGATGCAGTCGGTTTTGCCTTTGGTGAATGTATGGGGCAGGGCTGCCATCAGAGATTGTGGGGCCCAGTAAAAATTAAAAGGGCAGGGCCCCCACCTCATGGATCACAGGCATCCCCCAAAGCCCTGGTGGATGCAGTGATGTTGCATTGAGCCCTGGTACCCAGAACAGGCACATGCTAAGAAGCTCTCTCCATGGTAGTGACAAGCCCCACAAGCCCCCATTTTTTCCATGGGCTTCAATATGCCACCTAAAATGGGTTTATTCAGGATTTTAACAATACAAATATATAGAGCTATAGAAATAGAGCTATATACTGTTAGTTATTAGCCAGAACTCAACCATTTCAATGCAAGTTGTGGTTATCCTCTGCCTGCCCATTGTACTGTGGCTTGTGTTAAATCTCAGTGGATTTGCTATTTGGCTGCAATATTCAAGATGTATACATAATAGCTACATATAATGTAGGTTTGAGATTGTTTGCACATAAGTAACTCAAACAGAAAAAAAGTACACAAGTCAAATGGTAACGAGCTTGTATAAAATCAAATCAGTTTTGAAATGACAATGGGCCATATTCAATTAGCAGCGATAATATCGGCTGATTATCGGTTGATTTTTATCGCACCCGCAATAATTTATCGCCCTTATATAGTGAGAAACAGGAGAAAAGATTTCTCTACCTCAGACCTGGAGAAATAAAATGCAAAATCCCTATTTTTGCCTAAAAATGTGGGGATTTCTTTCAGAACCCTTTGGACACCCCTCTAATGATAAATTAGCACATTTTTTTTTTTTTTGTAAGTTGCGTACTTCGTCGATAAAACCACGCACATTTGTGGCAAAAAAAACCCCATTTGAAAATGGGTTTCCAGTATTGTGTCTGGTTTTTCGGGCGGCCGTATGGATGCGACAAGTGTATTAAACATCACACATGGCTGCAGCAGGTGTTTTTTTTAACAGTTTTTACTTGAAACCCATTTTCAACGTAGGCAACTTACGATTTTTTTTCTGATCATTTATCATTGGGGGGGGGGGGGGCTGTCCTTCAGAAAGAAATACCCACATTTATATTATCGCCGCTAATTGAATATGGCCAAATGTATACATTTAGCGTGAATTGTCTGAGATTGTATGTATAGACAAGTGTTTAGAAAATGAAACAAAATAGTTTTATCTTAGAGTGTGTGCTCTTTTTAATGACTTCAGCTAAAGTACATGAGGAGATTACAAGCACATTATTATATAGCCAGACTGTAATTTTGTAAGTGTATAAATCCCTGTAAAGATAAGCATTAAAGATTTTGTACCATCCTTCCAAAAATAAGGACACTTTGGTAATTGTGGTATTAGTAAGAATGTAACGTTTAACATTTTAGTTGCAGAAATCAATGGGGGAGAATTCAGTTGTGTTTGCTCACCCGATTGCCCATCTAAACTGATGGAGCAATTTTCAATATTGTCATGTTTCTTGCATGCCATTTCTCTCAAACGACCGTTTGAGTGCCCGAAAGAGGGACTGTCTGTGAACTACGTAATTTACAGACATATCGCGTCGATTGTGCTGCACAGCCGATGGCAGATATATCTGTCCATCGTGGTGTGAACGGGCGGTCAGCCTACCACCATAACGGGACCCGCTGCTCCCTGGAAGATGATGGTCGTTCAGTGTATATGAACGACCATCATTTACAGATATATCTGCATATCACTCGATCTACAGATATAACTTTGCAGTGTGTACCCAACTTAAGGGCCTGATTCAGAGATGGACCCAATGCTGCTGATTGTACAGTTGAGTGATTACTCTACTCCACAAAATGTAAAGAATTCTCTGCATCTGGCATGTGAGTGTGTGTTGTCGCCTCATTTAGGGATCCTGAATTCAGTGTAAAAATCAGATTTTCTCTATCACGTCACATTTATTAGATACACGCAAATAACAAAAGCAGCAATAGCTATATCTGAAGATAGTAAGATGATAAGTGAGCATTTCAAGTAATCTCTATTTAATAGAAATATTCTCATCATTAATTTTATGAAATACTAAAAAAACTACAGAAATGCTTAAAAACATCAGAAACTAAACCTTAGAAACTCTTAACTATCCAAATTAGCTGTAATGTGATTGTTAATAAAAGATAAACTGTAAAGTAATTTTGCTTTAGGGAAATAGGATGTTGACACTTTCTGTGTACAGTGTCCCATTGGTCTCTCTAAAAAGGAACCAGCAGTAGTTCCCCATCATTGGAGGGTCCCAGTGTCCTTGGTAGTGACGCTGAATTGTCTGAAAATCATGGTGAAAACGTTCCCCCTGTTCATCACTTACACTACACAGGCTGTCAGGGAAATAAATGGGAATGTAAAAAGTGAATCTTATGTAACATTCTACAACCCATATTTTTGTAGTTGTCCAATAGTTCATTCATGATGGACATGTATGTAGTTGGCCTCTTTTCTGTTCCCTAAGTCCACGCACAGCAGCCTTGAAGTAGGACCAAGCTTTAATTACTTAATCTGTAAGTATTTTCCTTATTTTGGCGCCAACAAATATGCCTTCATTTAGCGTCTCTACTGTCCCATAAACAGAGACCAGCAGTACTTTCTAAATCCACCTTGCCAACCTAACAGTGCAACTACCTCGACAACAAAGATTCCATCCATGAATCTTATACTTGATTCCCTCCAACAACACAGCTATACTGTCATAAGTTACTTTCATGTTCACTGCTTGGGGCCGGAGGCACTGAAGGGAGTCTTGATGAGCACTTAGTGTGATTAAATGCCTTTAATTTTCCAATTTAAAGTTTTCACAATATCTCAAAAACCTTACATCATATCACATTTCTGATGGTATATTGGACTTACCCATACCTTGCGGTAAAGTTGGCTATATGAATCCCTTTAGCACTTGTCCAGAGAATGCTATTGGGTGCATATTTTAGCTAGCCAGTCGTGTTTTTAACACCAAGGTCCTGTTTGACACCGAATCAGTACATCCCTACTGGTGCTAACTATTAAGTGCTACATTAGAAGGACGTTTGTTGTACAAGTGAGTGATGAAATGCTTAGATCCTTCCTTTACCTGCTTGGTTGAAGGACCAGTTAATCTCAGTGTGTGTGACTGAGAATGGAGACCGGGGTCTCCCAAATCCTCAAGCAGCTCATATTTTCATGAATTTTTTTTATAGTGCACAGAAGATAGTATTGAATGTGCTAATATCTCTGTACGGGATATGTTCAGCGTCCCAGCGGTTGGGATGCTGGCACTTACATTACCAATGCTGGAATCCCAGCCGCCGGGATAAGTAGTGATGTTGGGGGGAGGGGGGGGTGGTGGTTAGGATTAGGCACTAGGGGGATGGTTATGGTTAGGCAGTAAGGGGGGCAGGTTAAGGTTTAGGGTACTGGGTGGGGGAGGTTAGGTTTAGGCACTGGGGGGGAGGTTAGCATACGGACCAACAAGTGTCGGTATGCTAACCCTGTCGTGATGTCAGCGTTGGGATTCTGACTGCCGGGATCCCGAACACCGGCATCCCATACCCAACCCTCTGTACATATGTAAGATTTACTATGGCATTAGTACATTTAATGATGGGAGAGATGTGTTCTAACAGTTTTTTTTCTCTCATCAGCTTAAGAAAAGCCTGGCCAATGTTGGATATCAAGCGTTAAAGCGGCCCGTCTTCAGCCAAACTCTTGGGGTTAGTACGTTTTGTAACCTTTTTTTTTTTTTAAATTCAAGTAGAGAACTGTGCTGAAATAAATCTAATATACACAGCTGTGTGTGTACTGACCGCACCAGCCAGCGCTGCGCTAACAAACCATGAAGCCGGCCAGGGTAATTCCCTTACTGGCAACCCCTTCCCCAGCGACCCCGTCACCTGGTGCGTGCTGCAGCAGCGCATGTACAGTGTTATGAATGATCGGCAGTGGTGTCATTACGCATGCCGCTGTGCTGGCTCTTCTGTCCCAGGGCCACCTAGGGAGAGAAGCGGGAGACGAGTGCAACTGCAAGCTTACGGTGCAAACTGGCTGCAAGCCCACCTCTCTGCTCCTGAGGAACCCCCAGCAGCACTGGAATCCATTAAAAAAAATAAAAAAAAATAAATATATATATATATATAAAATCTATATTATTTATTGTTGCACTGTATGTGTGTGTATATATATATATGTGTGTATGTATATATATATATATATATATATATATATATACACAAATGTGTGTGTGTGTGTATGCATGTATATGTGTGTGTATATATATATATATATATATATATATATATATATGCGTATATATATATATATGCGTATATATATATGTGTATATATATATGTGTGTGTGTATATATGTGTATATATATATATATATATATTTTATATTCCAAGGTTGATCCGGCACTCAAAATATAATAGAAGTATGTGCCAGGGTGCCTTCTGTAAGTGTCCAATATTCATGCAAATAATCAGCGGCACTCCTGGACTGGTGTCATAAGCAAAAAGAGATTTAATACATGCCAAACTGCCGACGTTTCAGAGCCAGACACGGCCCTTTTCTCAAGGCTGGCATAACAATATTAAATTTATAAACAGCTGCTGCTTCTGGAGCTCTGAGCTCCATGTGTGCGCTGTGCAGGTTGCTGTTGATGCTGCCACTATGAAGGATTAGGTGATGTTAACACGTCCATATCCTCATTGTGCCAGGCAGCGTTTCTGATACAGTATGTTGAACATACATATGATTTTGACATCTATAAACTTGTGATTTGAAAGACACTAGTCTTGAAAAAGGTCATAAATTGGACCGAAACGTCGACACAACCAAATATGGTGTCTGACTTTAACGTCTAAAAGTTTTTTGAAGAAAAATGTCTCAATAAAATCAATAATTTTTAAGTGAGTGCCTTCATCTGAGAAATTCACAGATATTTCTTATATATATATATATATATATATATATATATATATATATAACCAACGTACCAGGCGGCACTCAGAGTCCATGGTCTCTGAGTGCCGCCTGGTACGTTGGTTATTTAGCGAGGACCCTGTTCTCTGATAAGGAAGGCACCAGAGCAAGTATTTATATATCGATTTCAGTGAGTGCCGGATCATTGTGCAGTGTGTGTATATGTGTGTATATATATATCAATTTAGACTTCTTTCCTGGGTTTTAAGTTCAGGAAATCTGGTACATGTATTAGCACAAGCAGTGGAGGAATGTGTGGTTGAGGTTGGTCACGTGAGGGATTCAAGGGGGGCCCCTAAACACATCAGTGTACCGGGCCCCAAAATTTCTGTTGCCGGCTCTGGGTAGCATTAATAACTCACTTTCTATTGAGTTTGGAATAAACATTTTGGAGGTTGTGGAATGCTAAGGGACCTCTGAGATACTGGCTACATTTGTAAGGAATCAATTCAACGCGAATTCAATAGCGCCGGGATGGAGCTCCCAGAGCTATTCAATTCAGAGCGCTGTTAACCCCGACTAAGTATTTCTTCTCGCACCCTCCTGGGGTGTGAGCAGAAATCCGACAAAACTACAGGCGCGTTGCTGTTTTCTGCCCTTAGCGCCACGGAAACAGCATCGCACCGGGTAGTTTAGTCGGAAAATGGCAGTTCTCGTGACTAAACACCATGTTTAAGGCGCTAGGGGTGCGAGAACCAGCATTCTCTGACAAAACCGCGCTCTCAATAGACTAGCTCTGGTAGCTCCTTCCCAGCGCTATTCAATTCGCGTTGGATTAAATCGAGTCTTAAATGTTTGAATATTTGTGAATGTAAATATTTTGGAGATATTGCGCTTATACAGGTCCATGAATTATGCTATGAATACTGCCAGCAAAGTATCACATTACAATTGTTATAATGGAATGTTTCTTTTGGCATAGCAATGTTTTATAGACCACATTTATTTAGAAAGCAATGCTTTAGTTCACAAGGCCGTGCTCCAAAGCAATGTCGCAGATCTCAGTGCTATGTCCAGGAGCTTGGAGTGAAGTGTGTTGGGGTTGTGACTATATGTATATATGACTTTGTTTTATAGAGAATACGGTGTACGTGATAACATTTGCAGCGCACATACTCCGGAGCAGAGCGTGCACAAATGCAACGCCGTGTTGTACGCAACTCAGTCTTCAACTTGTGACTGAAGGGGTATATCTTGTGTGTAATATATGTCAGTTACATTAGTCTCATCAATTTCTGCCATACTTCTAATGTCTGCATCTCTCAATCTGACATTGAAGCAGAAATGTAATGTACTGCACAAGATGCAAATTATAGTGAGCTACACGGACCGTGTCCTTATTCTGTATGTCCTGGACAACTGTATTTGTGTGAATGGACCTGAATACCCCAAAAATTTAGATGTTTAGTTAAACATCCAGTGATATCTGCTGATGGCTCTGTTTTCACTTTGGGAAGGTGTGCTTAGTGACCTGGTAGCTCTTAATAAGCTGCTGTAACCCATAGCAACCAATCAGATATTTTGCTTTCATTTACTAGCAATATTTCACCCTAATTTGGACTTTACAGCACCTTTTTTTTAACGAATGAACTGTGCACCAGTTTTAATAAATGCTCTCTGCATGCTTTAATGTTACTGTTATGTCGTCTTCAGAGAGTAGCGTGTCCCTTTTTCTAGTTAAGGTTGACGGCGTTGTCTTCCCGGTACACTTGCACAGAATGGATAGACTATACGTATGCAGTGAGTCAAATTAGGTCGTCTTCCATTAGAATACATTTCTAACTACACTATGCCCTATAATTATCCATGGGGTGGAGCCTGTCCTGCGTCATTGATTATCCATATTTATCTACAGTTTAAAAGCCGCTTTTGTAGCGCAATCAGTCCACGTCTCTTTTTAACATATTCAGCCTTTTTTCCCTTTCAAAGTTTTGCTGGTTCAGCTGTGGTGCCAGTGAATGGGCACACTCCTACAATGCACTGAGAGCTGCTGACATGGTCACTCATCTGCTGGAGCTGACATCACAGATGAAGGAGAAAATAGGTGGCCAATTACATGTATAATGAGGAAAAGAATGCACTATAGAAAGCAATCAGCTAGCTGAGTATGGACGTTGGGAAGTGCAACTGATTTGTAGTTATAAATATGGGAACTTATACTTTGTTTTCCCAGTTGCACCTGTTAGCATTTGTATTTCCTCTCACAAGAGACAGTCCATTATGTTTTACTTCTGTCCAAACATACTCCGGCAGATCTGCTCCTTGCCTTTGGCCAAGCATACTGTATATTTTTAAAATGTAATTACATCTGTAAAAGTCTTGACTAGATAAATGTATTAATCAACATGTACTTATATAGCAGCAGCAAATTATGGGAGCAAAACCGTAATTAAACAAGACTGGGTAATAACAGACGGGCTGAGAGGTGAGAGGGCCCTGCTCGCAAGCTTACAATCTATAGGGAAATAGGTGTTTTATACGGGAGGATATTGCTTATTGGTCCAGCCAAGTTGCAGATGTGTTTGGTGAAGATGTTGTAAACTATAGTTAATGAATAGAATTGGGGTCAGCACTGATTAATGAAGTTTACTGAGGATCTGCAAAATAGTAATTGTAGAGGTAGCATGACAGTCAGGATGGGTTAGCGTATATTTGGCTACAGGTTAGGGGGTATATTTACTAAAGTTTGGGTTTTTAGAAGTGGAGATGTTGCCCATAGTAACCAATCAGATTCTACTTAACATTTATCTAGCACCTTCTAGAAGATGATAGCTAGAATCTGGTTGCTGTGGACAACATCTCCACTTCTAATAATCCGCACTTTAGTAAATATACCTTTTAGGGTGGGATTCAGTGTGGCCATTTGTAGCAGATAAATCCAGAATAAATATTAATGAAAGTAGGAAGAGTTTAATGAGCGAAGTCCGTTCTGCAGGTTCCCGCAGAGAGATTGTAGACCAGGTGTGTAAACAATTGATTAAAGGGGAAGTTAATGAGACGACAGTATATATATATATATATATATATATATATGATAGTATGGGCGTTATGGAAGAAGGGAGTGGGAAAAGGATGAATTACAGATATTTATTAAATTAGAGCTGGAAATAGAGAGTTATGCTGGGTACACATCTAAACGACCGGCAATCGTGCCGATGTACAGGGCGATTTGCCTTCACCCTGGACGTCGCATGATTGTCGGTACACACTAAAAAGATTTAATGAAAGACGGAACGATCACTGTTCCATCCTTCATTAATATGTACAGCCTCACATGTGATATTGTGTGTTTGGCCGTGCAGCACGGCCAATCACATGATATCGCATGCAACCACGGGAGCGCGCAAATTGGGCATATGCACTGCACGATATGCCCAATTTGTCATTCCGATTTGGCCAAATCGTAATGATATTGTCCTGGTGTATATGCACCCTAAGTATGATTTGAGGGAATGGATTTAGTAAGTGGTTGTATTATATGAGAAAGAAGGGCTTAGATTTTATCCCGAGTACTGGAGCACTTCAATGAGTAAATAAAAACAAAGTATTGTTCATAATGTGATAAATTATGTATAATCCTTAATTAATAGTACTAAGTCTATCCAATGCATTTTTTAATTGAGTCTCCAGCACAATTGTTGCGGAACTATTCAGCGGATCTCTGACTTTTGTTTCCCTATGTTACTTTTCAGTCTTTCTCCCAATTTTAAAGTGTGTCCCCTCATGAGGAGGAGGATGATGGTTATTAGTTCTTTATTCTGACCTTCTAATAATGTTTTTCTTTATTTTAATTGATCTGTCATGTGACTGTACCTTCTTTCAGTTGTTTATGGTCAGCACTTCTCAGTTTATTTTTATTCGTTTGGTTGTGCCGCCCATCCACAGTTTTTACTTTTTCTATCTTATTTTGTTATTTTGGGGGATGCGGCTGATGATACTGGATCAGAACCTCTATATACCCCTGCCTATACATTCTAATATCCTACCTATAAACCTCTAAGGATGACGCTAATTTGCGTACTCAGTCATACAGTAAATAAAGACTTAAGACCTGGAATCTGTGGTTCCAAAGCACAAGTATTTTTCAGGTAAAAGTAGTCAGTTAAACGCTGTTGATCCAGACACAATTCGGCGCAAAGGAATTATACAGACCCAAGTACAGTATACATATGCAGCGCATTCTGGTCCAGGTGTTAGGCATCAGCAAGAAACCCCTCAGTCAGCATTCAGCAAGAAGACTAAAAACCCAGTGTTGGAGCACACATATTTATACCCCCCCCCCCAGAATAGACAGGACAATAGAGAAGTTTCTTGCTTATGCCATTGGCTCCCAGGGGGGGAAGCATCTGTTACAGGGCGTTTAACAGGCTGGTTCAAATAGACTCATCCCATCCTCTAACAACTGGGGGTCTCTGCCCTCCCGCCCCCATGCAACATCCTAACAGTTGTTCATAATATACATTTTGTTGCTTGAAGTCTCTGCGGTCCATAAGTTGAGAATGCATGATGCGATCTCCACACCGATAATACCGGAATTCTGTTGAAAGAGTACGCATCAATACGAAACCAAACACGGCTTTCTTAGCATGTATAAAACCTTAGTTATCAAATATCTTTATTTCACAGCATTTATACTAACTGAACCAACTTAAATCTTCTACCTTAAAGATTATTATACCTTTTATGTGGATATGTAATGTGTGAGTATGCGAGGTTTGATATAAAGATGCTAGTTAACTTGGGGCAGATGCGTGCGCATGAAGCTAATAAAACAGTGTTTTCATACAAGGTCTTATGCATTCGCTAATATGCGACTAGTTAACAGCACAATTGTGCTTATTAATGTGTGTATGAGGAATGGTGCACTTAAATCTCACTAAGTGAACACCTAGCAGTGTTGAATGCTGAGCCTTCTAGTTCCACATGCCCCTTCTCTCAGCAGCCCCCACCTTTCCCAGGCTCAAAAGAAAAACCCTTTATTCTCCCAGACTCTTGTGTGGATGCAAATTAGCCCAGCTACAAGACCCAGACCTAAGATAACACTCTTGGCTTTGAAGTTATTTCATTGCAGGAAGCCTGCTAATGTAAGGTGTGTATTCTAGCCGGGCCACCTGGAGTGAGAGCAGACGTTATCCAGGAAGCTTATCTACACAGGCTAGTTATCACGTGGCCATTTGCTCTGTTCTAGCTAAATGCAATATATCCTTTTAGGGGAATTATAATAATATGCATTTTATCCAGAACACCCAAACTACGTAAAGTCATGAAATGGGCTTTTGGTGAATCGCCGTAACTTATGGCGATGGTCACGGATGCAATCGCATGATGCTAATAGTATTATCGCCACATGTACTAAAGTGTGAGTTTATCTAAAATGGTGCTTAGGCGGCCATTCGCAAAATGGCGTCTTGCGGCCAGTCGCAAGATGGTGTCGCTGCGATTCAATTTTAAACTGATCTTGTCTCAGCTAATAATCCAGTTTCGACAGGGCCTCCAGAGCTGTACACATTGCTTAAATTGAGGCGCTATAATGACCTATAAATTAGCAAATTATTCTCCCTCTTTCTGTTCCTAATACCTTTCCATATAACCTAGTATTCTGCTGATTACTGCATTCGTCGACCTATGCTGCTTGCTTACCTTTATATTATCAGCCGATCTAATCCCAAGACTCCTTTCCTCAGACGTTGACATTGTAGCTGCACTACCACCTACATAAAGGTGGTGATTTAGTTGTTGCGGTGGCTGTGATGTGCTGTTCCGGAGGTGCGCAGGAAACTAGAGATGCTGCAGGTAATGGACAAAAATGTGCACATCCGATCGTACTGCTGCACATCGCCCCTAAGTGAATCAGCCCCAATAGGTTGTAGTAACATGTTCCTCCCCTCAACTTGAGCCTTCTGGAAAATTCCTGTATCAGGCTTTCGGTCTCCTGTCCTTTAGAGAAAGCTTCATCCCTTCCACTATTTTTGAATCAAATCCAAAAACATTGTTTTACCAGATTATTTAGCTTTGGGCAAGGCATTTAATCTGTAGCCACTGAAGAAGGTTTATCATGATCTACTGACAGCAAATCTGTAAATGATTATATTAATTTCCCGGCTATTTGTTTGAGGCTCGCGGTTCTATTGTTATAAGAAGTAGTTCCTGATGCCTTTTTCTGATCTTCAGTCACCTGTATTACGCCTGTGAGTAGCAGTTGGGTATTGGCGCTGCGAAAGCTGCTGTTAGCGAATACATTACTAGTGGATGTAGAGAATCTGAACCATTGACTTATCTACTTTTTATATTTTGAGAGTTCAAGGATGCCCAGGTCCCTTTTCTCTTACACCCAACAACAGACTGCGTTATATATTTTATTGAACACTGTTGCTGCAGTGAGCACTGTGTAATGTAAATATATATATCCTAGTTTAGCATTAGAATAATTAAAAAAAAGTGTCTAAATTCCCAAGACATACTTTCATGGTCCAGTGGGAATCCAGCAATGCAAAGACCCCTGTGCTACTGTAGGTTCCCCCAAAACTGGTGATTCCCTGTAGGTACTGTGGCTGGGCAGCAGCTCATATGCAGAGCAGCAGTGGCAAACCACCATATTCCAGTCCTGTTAGGCACCTCCTGAACTAAATGAATCCAGGAGACAGATTTGTAATCTAGTCCTGTAAAATGTCGATGTCCCGTGAATTCCTGTGGCCTATAGATATGCACTAGCACACTCTCTTACCCCCTCTGTGTTTAATCAGCATCCTGTGTCACATTTCTGCCTGATACCCATCAATCCTGATCCAAAGAAATAGTCCTGGCTGAATTAGCCACCATTACCAGCAAGGTAATTGCGATTTAGGATAGTTTCTCCCACTCACGTCCCTCTTGGCCACCATTCAGTATTAGTTAACAAAATGTGTTTGATGCAAGGACTGCTACAAATATCTCAGATTTTGGTTTATCACTTGGTGGTTTATTTGCATTCTCATCCTCCCACTGGTAAATATATGGCAAGAGTAAATGTTAATCCTCTGAGGACGGATGTCACATTGCAATCCTACTGTTTTATAATCCTAGTCCTTCCAACTGCTGCATATAATCAGAGGTACGGAATTGTAAGTTCAGATGTACAGGTCTGTTCTGCGCCACTTTTTAGGAGCTGACTAAGTAATCATCAGTGTCGGCTATGCAGTAAATGCAGGACGCAGGATTTCTACCGGGGCCTTTCCGAATGCTTGATTTAGGAACAAAGGGCCTGATTCAGCATGGATCGCAATTGCGTACGCAGATTCGCCGATTGTTGTGTACTGTGAATGCACCGTACTGTGCGGAGATGGCACTGCGATTATGGACGCAGAGAGCAATCCGTAGCAGAGTGAGTGGGCGTCTCTATGCTGGCTGTGCGGTTGCCGACATTGGCATATTTTAGCAGATTCATTGCATGCGATTACGCAGCTGCGATCCATGCTGAATCAGGCCCAAAGTAAAGGAAAGCTGCCCCAGTAAGCCTAAAACAGACACTTTCTTTTTATACTTGAGTTATTTCATATATATATATGGTTGAATCTCAGTTTGGCTTATTCACATATTCGTTTCTAACAAGATTAATATCTTTACAAGGGTATTTTGTTTTTTAATCCACACAATTAAGTAACATTTTACCTTGCAGTGAAGTAAGCTGCACCCACTACACATTGTGTGTTTTAGTTACATCCATGACTGGATAAGTATGCAGCATATACATTTACCATAGAACCGGGAGTTCTTGCTACCCACCTTGTGGTTTATACCACTAGCAGGGCTATGAATACAATGCTCTTGCTTTATGTTTACCTTGTGTGCTTCAGTTCTTGGAATAGGTACTGTGCAGATATACTGTACAATCACAGCCAATGTTACACATACCCATTCTTTGCATCAAAAAGCAACCTACCTTCTGCAGAGGCTACTGCCAGGACTGGAGAATACACAGATCAGACTGAGACACAGACTCACTGACAGGACGGACAGACACACTGGCAATGCTAGAAGACACACTGACAGGTCAGACAGACACACTGACAGAACTCGCCCTCTTTGCTTGTGGATCAGGCATCTAATGACTCTCTCCCCCCCCCCCCCCCCCTTTCTGAGCTGTGTGCCTCCTGACAACATAGAGGAGATTCCCAGTTTATGACTGACATGTTCTGCTTTCTGAACTAGTCCTAACTCTCCCTTTCCACTCTTCAAAACAGTGGAGGAACTAGAGAGGGGAAACAGGTGAAGGCTTGGAGGGCTGCTTGTAACTACTTCAATCTGGGAAGAATGAGTGTTCTCTGCTATAATGAAGGCTACATCCTTTTTGCCTTTAGATGATACTTGCAGATTGGATTCTTATTCTGATGCATTGTCTAGGTTTACATTTTTTACCTTTTAAGGTTGTATTTTATATCTGGTTTTTCCAGCGAGTCCCTCACAGCAGTAACACCGTAGCACACTGGTTTAGCTCCAACTGTAAACACAACTTGTTACAAAGTGACAAATCCGTTTACACATAATAATCTCAGCATATGTACTACTGTATGAGAGCACGTATGGAGGAATGTTCCCATATTAAAAGCAGATTAGGTTATAATTATACCTGAGGAGTCTTCACTTGTGTTTGGTTTTGTCGTCAGAGGAAGATGTTTTTCCATGTAAGGATGCCAGTAGGCAATGTGCAGGGTTTGATGTAGTCATAATAAGGGACCGGTCGTGTCTGCATTTTGCCTGTGCAGCTCCCATGTCTAGAAGTGACTGGTTATAAGTAATGTAGTTTTTCCCCCTTCTATAATGACACTGCCTATGGAAGATCTGTTTTATGTGAACGTTAGGAGTACGTTATTTACTGTTTGATACATGTGCAATTCTGATATTTAGTATAAATTAATTGTAAATGTCTATTCTTGAATGTTTATTTCCTCATAATGTCACTAAGATGATGGACTAAACCACTGTTAGTCATTGATAAAGGCTAATACCTCTGATATGTGATAAAATGTAGCCGTTGTTATGAGTCAGTAGTGATATGAATGAGCACCTGAGAACTAGAGTTATCTACTACTGACTTATACTAAGTATACTGCTGACCTATACTAAGTATACTACTGACCTATACTAAGTATACTGCTGACCTATACTAAGTATACTGCTGACCTATACTAAGTATACTGCTGACCTATACTAAGTATACTACTGACCTATACTAAGTATACTGCTGACCTATACTAAGTATACTGCTGACCTATACTAAGTATACTGCTGACCTATACTAAGTATACTGCTGACCTATACTAAGTATACTGCTGACCTCTACTAAGTATACTGCTGACCTCTACTAAGTATACTGCTGACCTCTACTAAGTATACTGCTGACCTCTACTAAGTATACTGCTGACCTCTACTAAGTATACTGCTGACCTCTACTAAGTATACTGCTGACCTCTACTAAGTATACTGCTGACCTCTACTAAGTATACTGCTGACCTCTACTAAGTATACTGCTGACCTCTACTAAGTATACTGCTGACCTCTACTAAGTATACTGCTGACCTCTACTAAGTATACTGCTGACCTCTACTAAGTATACTGCTGACCTCTACTAAGTATACTGCTGACCTCTACTAAGTATACTGCTGACCTCTACTAAGTATACTGCTGGCCTCTACTAAGTATACTGCTGGCCTATACTAAGTATACTGCTGACCTATACTAAGTATACTGCTGACCTATACTAAATACCAGAACCCAAGTCCTATAAGGTGACTGGGAGCTCTTATGTATGATCGCTCTCAGCATCTCATAATCTTGCTACTCCTATAGACACCAATAGTATATACTACAGATGTATCCTCATACGTCTAGCCTAAATACACCACGCAGCGCGACTTACCTGGCGTGAGTGATCCGCCAGGTCCCGTGCTACTCTGCTAATGTCGGGGGGGGGGGGGGGGGGGGGGGTTTGCTGAAAATGTGTCAAGTTGCAACATAATGTGACTCGGACCCACCAGCAGACTGTGCTGATTCATTGGATATGTGACACTTGTATATCTGTGTGCACCTGAGTCTGTATATGAACCACAACGGAACTTGGAATGAAAAAGCTGCGGCTGCTACATTGTAGCACGTGATATACAGATTCAGAGACTCAAAGGGGTATTCAATATGAAACGTAAACTTTGCCGTCTATGCGGGTCTAAGCTTTCGCCGCACATCGGAGCTTTTGCCGGCGAAAAAGTATCGGGCGTGCCCCCGATTATACCTGTATTCAATATGAAATCGTCGAAAACGGCACCCGGCGAATGTGAAATCGGCGAAAACTTTGCTAATTTTTTGGGAAATGACCCTAACACCCCCAAAAAGATGCTCTGACATGGGGGATCACTCTTGATACCCCCGATTAGCCCTGCCGAAGGTTTTTGGGGTCTTTAAACGGCCTCGATAGCTGCTATTTTGGGGAGGTGGCGAAGAATAATATTTAGAAGGGTTTTTTTGGCAGAAAATAAGTAGTCCCAGCAAATTTGGGGTACTTGAAAATGAGGGTGAGCATATTTAAAAGTTGCTAAAGTGAAGTTTTGAAAAACGTGAAAAATCCACCTGCCGCAAACACCTGCAATGAAAAAAAACACCTGGGGCATACTTGGGGACCCCCCTAGATTGTAGTTCGCTAGTTTTTACCCCCAATTTTTTTTTCGCCCCCAAAATGAAAGTGCTTTTTTTGGGGTTCTCTGAGGTATTTTTTTTTACATTTTTTGACACAGTTTACCTTTGGGGGACTGTCTGAAGGTTACAGGGTGGTTTCCCAGATGTTGCACCCCAAAACCCCAATTCTGCACTTTTTTTCGCCACCCATTCCTTGGTGATACTTTCCGCAGGGTCGAATGCAATATACTTTTCTTACCGGCGAAAAGTTTTCAAATTGAATACGGTGAAAATGACGTCATCCGAGCGAAAACCTCGCAGAAACGGCATTTTCGCTCCATATTGAATACCCCTATCAGTTGCAGACAGATATACAAGTGTTGCATATCAAATAAATCAGCAAAGTCTCCTGGTGCGTCCTGGACGTATCACATTGCAGCTTAGAGACATTTTCGGCACAAAAAAAAATACGCAAACAAGACACCCGGTGCTTTCAGAGTCTCACGTGACCTGATGCGCCGAGAGGGGTTTTTCAGCACGACTGCAGCAGATGTGTGAGAACGCATCTGTAGGCTCAAACATTCAGTATTTACAAAAAGTTTTTGTCAAAATGTTTAAAGTGAACAGCGTGGTCCAGAGGAATGATCAATCTGTAAATTGAAATGATGAAGTGTATTGTCAAACAAAGTTAATAATATCCTGTTTTTGTTGCATGTCATAGTGCAGGAATAGTTCAGTAAATCACACTCCTGTTTATGAATGTCTGATTATTTGGTTTAGTGAGATACAATTGAATAACCAAATATTATTCTGTGAATCAATCTCTCTCTCTCTGAGTATACTGTATACTCAGTGGTCACTTTACTAGGTACACCTGCTTGTTAATGGAAATATATCATCAACTAATTATGTTGCAGCTAAGCATAAAAGCATGTACAGTAGGTGTATAGATGTATTCTACCCAGAATTGGGACGAAATTTTGATGTAAGTGGGTCTGGAATCATTGTTGTTGCCAGACAAGGTGCTATGTGTATCTGAGAAATGGCTGATTTTCTTGGATTTTCACGCCCAACGGTCTCTAGAGTTAACAGAGATTGGTACTCAAAAAAAGTTCTGTGGGTGAATATGACTGTTTAATGAGAATGGTTAGCCTGGTTCTTGTTCACCAGATTTTGATGTGTCAAACGACCGCACGATATGTCATTCATCGCATCGTGCGTCAGCCGGGTACATACATCGTGTAGTGTGTACCTGGCATAAGAGACAGAACCACACCCAAGTATATTAGTTAATGAGCACCTGGGGAATAAGATGACAAAATGTTATTTGCATATGGGAAATTGGGGTGCCATAGAAAGTGTGACCACAAAAACAATTCTCTAAACAATTGGCTTCAATTCACGGCACTCATGCTTCTGCGGTGCCTTTGGTATGTGACCACACCATTTAAATAAAATTATCATACAGACTCTGCACTCAATTCAAACTGTTATTCATTAGTTCCAAAATATTGCAATAATTTGACAACCTGACTAACCGCGTCACGGTCATATACACGGAGAGTATGTATAGGCAGAGAGGCAGCGTCATATTGTTATAGGTGATGGTTAAAACAAAAGTGTTTATTTTAATTTATGTAATTCCCAAAAATTGGGTTATTCCCACTAGAAGTACAAGAGAAGACCAGATGGTCAGTCTTACCTGTCTGGTTCTGTGGGATTTATTCTGGCAGCATGTATATACAGGTTGAGTCTCCCATATCCAAATATTCCGAAATACGGAATATTTTTAGCATGACTGAGGTAGTGAAACCTTTGCTTTCTGATGGTTTAATGTACACAAACTTTGTTTGAGCCACAAAATTATTGAAAATATTGTATAAAATGGCCTGCAGGCTGTGTGTATAAGGTGTATATAACACATAAATGCGTTCTGTGTTTAGATTTGGGTCCTATTCCTAAGATATATTTAATTATAGTTTGCAAATATTCCAAAATATGGAATATGCCGATATCCAAAACATCGCTGGTCCCAAGCATTTGGGATATGGGAGACTCAACCTGTATTATAATGTGTGTTTGTGTGTGTGTGTATATATATTTAAACACTATTATTGTGTACATTCGGTTTCCTCCTTTCAGTGCTTGCTACTGAGAAGTTATTTTCTGAGCAACCTATTTATCTTCATCCAGAATTTAGTGCTGCCAAAGAAGTTGCATGTGAGGCTCAGATTACAATTCACCAGGGTTTTATGCGAGATGCAGTTCTGCACATGTCCTGCAGGTGGAGTAGTTTGACTTCATCTCCAGCTTAAATCATTCTGAAAATGTTCTGTTTCTTATGGCTGTACATTGTGTGATTCCCATCTTAAACATAACTAAAATCTTATTTATCAATTAAAACCTGGTTGTGGCAAAAGAATTATAAAAAAAAAGGTTAACAGGTAACTTTTTAATGCTCCACTTACATGATTCGCAAGATGGTTTGGGGGAAAAATGTGTGGAGTATTGATGGTCATAGCAAGGCAATTGGGGCACAAGTTGGCTGACCACCCTGCTGTAAATTAGTGCTAACTACGCGGTTGGTGAATATTTGTATGTGTGTGTATAAATATATATATATATATATATATATATATATTTATATAATGTGTATGTATGTGCATACATCATACATATATACAGCGGGTAAAATAAGAATTGAACACAACATTTTTCTCAGTAAGTATATTTGTAATGGGGCTATTGTAATGAAATTTTCACCAAATGTCAGCAACAACCCATGCAATCCACACATGCAAAGAAATCTAACCATAGATGTCCATAAATTAAGTTACATTTGTGTAATAATGTGAAATGACTCAGGGAAAAAGTATTTAACACATGAAGAAAGGGAGGTGCAAAAAGGCATGGAAAGCTAAGACACCAGCTGAAATCTATCAGTAATTAGAAAGCAATCCTGCCCCTGTCAGTGCAAATTATTATAAGATGGTTTAGTCCCAAATGATGACCTATAAAAAGGTGTCTCATTACCAATGTGTCACACAAGAAACATCTCATGATGGGTTAAAGCAAAGAGCTCCCTCAAGACCTTCGCAACCTTATTGTCGCAAAACATACTGATGGCATTGGTTACAGAACGATTTCTAAACTTTTGAATGTACCATTGAGCACTGTTGGGGCCATAATCTGGTAGTGGAAGAACATAATTTCACCATAAACCAGCCATGACCAGATGCTCCTCGCAAGATTTCTGACAGAGGAATGTAAAGAAATATCAGAAGAGTAGTCCAAGAGCCGAGGACCATTTGTGGAGAGCTCCAGAAAGACCTGGAATTAGCAGGTACAATTGTATCAAAGAAAACAATAAGTAATGCACTCAACCGCCGTGGCCTGTATGCACGCTCACCACGCAAGACTCCATTGCTGAAGAAAAAGCATGTTGAAGCTCGTTTAAAGTTTGCTGCACAACATTTGGACAAGCCTGTGAAATACTGGGAGAATATAGTCTGGTCAGAACTCGTTGGATGCCATAATACACACAATGTTTGGAGGAGAAATGGCACTGCACATCACCCCAAAAACACCATACCAACAGTGAAGTTTGGAGGTGGGAACATCATGGTATGGGGCTGTTTTTTAGCATACGGTACTGGCATACTTCATATCATTGAAGGAAGGATGAATGGAAAAATGGAAAAACCTGCTGCCATCTACCAGGATTGGGAAGATGAAACGTGGGTGGACATTTCAACAAGACAATGATCCCAAACACACAGCCAAGGACACTCTCAGTTGGTTTCAGAGAAAATCTATGGAAAGAACTAAGGATCAGAGGCCCTGATTCAGAGCCGGACGCTCTGACAGAGCGCTCGCTCTGAATCAGGGCGTCTTTTTTTTATTTTTTTTTATTTTTTTTTTATTATTGGAGCGGTCCCTTGGCCGCTCGCATTGCTGTGGGTTGCCACCCACAGCTAATGCGAGCGGCCACAATGATGGTCGCGATGGTCAATACCATCGCGACCATCGGGCTTGCGACGAGACCCTTGTGGTAGGGTCTCGTGGCCGCAAGCCCCAGAGAGCTTTCGGCTCAAACACTTGTGATGTCAGTGGGGCCGCCCCCAGACGGTAGGCGTTCTCATGGGGGAACGCCTCCGTCTGGGCAGACCCCCCCCGTCCCCGTCCCGCCCACCAAAGGGGGCGTGCTGTCACTCAACATCGACAGCACGCCCCCTTTGGTGCGAGACCCGGAGCGACTGATTGCCCGTCGCCATCCGGGTCTCGCACATGCGCACGACTGAGCTGGCTCCGTCGCGCGCATGCGCTCTGGGCCACCATCGACCCGGTTGCGAGCGCTCAGCGCTCGCAACCGTGTCTGAATCAGGTCCAGAGTTCATAGAAGAAGCCACGGAACCTTCAAGATTTGAAGACTGTTTGTGTGGAAGAATGGGCCAAAACCACACCTGAGCAATGCATGTGACTAGTTTCTCCATACAGGAGGTGTCTTGAAGCTGTCATTACCAACAAAGGCTTTTGTATGAAGTATTAAATAAATTTCAGTAAGTGTGTTCAATACTTTTTCCCTGTGTCATTTCACATTATTACACATAACTTAATTTATGGACATCTATGGTGTGATTTCTTTGCATGTGTGGATTGCATGGGTTGTTCTGACATTTGGTGAACATTTCATTACAATAGCCCCATTCCAAATATATTTACTGAGAAAAATGTTGTGTTCAATATTTATTTTACCCACTGTATACATACATACATACATACATACATACATACATACATACAGGGCAGTAACAATAGGTGTGCAGGCGGTGACATCGGCAGCACAGCTCACCCATAGCCCCTGCATCAGGCTAGCACAGAGATGCTTCCAGTGGGACGCCACTCCCTGCCTTTCCATCAAACCTTCCTGGCTTCTTGGAGCTGCAACTAATACAGGCTTTTATAGACTGTGTTTGTGCACACGTGCCCCGGTCACAGGCCATATGTATTGTGCATGCACAGTGTACATTACAGGCTCCGAAGGGAATGGACCAGGCCACTGACTGGCCTGTGACACCAACAGCCCCCCTCACATAATGGGGTAGGAGCTATCACTAAGTATAACACACATCCAATGCACTTCAACCATCTCCAGCTGTTTTTTCATCCTATATCTTTTCTTGCTTCTGACTATTATGGTGCATACACACGGTCAGATATGTCAGATGAACGATTGAACGATATGCAAATGATTGAACAATTTCAGCCTGTATTAAAATGAATGAAATCGACCAAATCTGACTGCAAACACATCAGATGTCAGATATCGTTATCTGACCATTGGGAACACGCATCGTTCATCGTTGCCCACATGTCACATTTTTCTTTCAGATATGAACGATTGAATGATTTTTAAAATCGTTATCGTTCAGATCTGAAGAAAAATCTGACCGTGTGTATGCACCACATGTTGTATATTTCAAGTTAAAATGTCTCTTTTAAAGGAATGAATACTGCAGTGATAGCTATCCAGTGAGTGCAAACTGCATGTACACACAAACAGCACCAAGGCCATTGTAAGGCCAATACCCTCTGGAAATGACAGCGGCATCTGGATTTATGACAGCTGAAGTTTGTTATAGAAAACATATATGGGTTTATGCACTCCCTACTTTAACTTTATAAGAACATTCAATGTCACCGAAGAGTTCTGTAAACATATACTGTAAGAGCATAACTGTAGGCAGGTAAATCAGCTGCTTATAAGCAGGTTGCAGAAATATGAGGTGATAATAATTTAGCAAAGAAACCCATCATGTAATTGCCGTACAGATTGGAGGCACCTTTCTCCAGTGTGTGCCCAGGGGAATACCGGCCAACCCCAAATCTGGCCGCAGATCCTCATTGTGGGATGGTGAGACTGTATGTTGGTAGGTATGGTACTATAATAGCATAGATGGGTATTTACAAAGAAAGTGCTAGCAACCGACAAGTATTTTATCTTCAACATCTAACATGTACTAACTATATCTAACTAGGTTAATGGTATATAATGGTATATGTTAGCCTTAAAAGATATAGATTGCAGGTTAACAGCTCTAGTGATCAGGTCCCTCTCCCCTCATATTCTGTTACGTAATTATGTGCATATGCCAGTTATGTTCTCGTCTGTACCATTCTGTATTTGTGCGATTTATGGGGCATATTCAGTTAGCTGCATTAACCCATTTTCAGCGGTTAATGCGGCCGAATACAACTCATTGTGACTGTAGTGTTAATTTTCCGTAGTATTTAATGCAGCTTTTTTCTTGCAGCCCCTGAGCAGCTAAAAAGTTTGGGAAAATCTCTGTTGTAAGGTAAACATGTTGGGACTTGTTCAGGACCCCTGGAACAACCCCCTAGGAATTAATTAGGCACTTGGAAGTTTTTAATTAGCCTAATTTGGCCAGTAATGTCATGCCATTTTTGTGATGACCTTCTACAAAATATAGAATAATGGATTTAATGATGGGGCAGGCGTACCGGGGTGCTGTATTAATGGGACATGTTATTAGGTTGGCAGGTGGGAGTTACAGGTGTGTGTGTTTTTTTTTTTTTTTAACACAACAGAGTCCCAATTACTTTGCTTTTGTCACTAATATACTTCTGTGATGTTAACCAATGTTGGCTTGCACTTTTATGGGGTACAGATTGATTTCCCCATTTTTCCCCACACTTACATTGTAGAAATTTACCACGCTTCCACTTTATACAAGTGGATTTGGAGGTAAGCGGGAGAGAACACTGCCGCGCTAAGGTAAATAGCTGCGCAATAGGCACGTTTACTTGAGCTGCGGTAAACTAAGATTTTAAAGCGGACAATTGAATATGCCACTGTGTGTCACAGCCAAACTTTTGTGCCTGTGAATAAATAAAAGAGGATCATAATATATAGCCATGTACATCTCCAGAAGTTTGCGTTTAGTTTCCCCACGTATTGATGGAGGAAGTTGTGGCGCTCCCCGTGACTTTGTTGCAGCTGTTGTGATGACAGCTGAAATGGGGCCCTCTGATATCTTCATTGAATGGACATAAACCTTTGTATTAGTGCAGCGTTGTGTATACTATAATACAGACTTAGGGCCTGATTCAGACCCACTCGCGAGCAGCTGTCCGCTCGCAAGTGGGTCGATGGTGTGCACTGCGCATGCGCACGACGGAGGGAGCTCCGTCGTGCACATGCGCGAGACGCGACGAGCGAAGGACTTTCCTTCGCTCGTAGTGTCTGATCAAAGGGGGCGTGCTGTCGATGTTGATTGACAGCACGCCCCCTTTGGTGGGCGTGCCGGGGGCGTGCCTCCCAGACGGGGGCGTTCCCAAGGGAATGCCTACCGTCAGAAGCCGGCCCCACTGACATCACTAGTGATGTCAGTGGGAGTGATTTTGGCTCTGATAGAGCCAAAATCACTCCGGGCCATGCGGTTGAGAAACTGAACCGCAGGCTTCAACTCGCAGTGGCGATGGTCACGATGGTCAAGACCATCGCGACCATCAACCTGCACGCTCGTATATGCTGTGGGTGGTGACCCACAGCTATACGAGCGTCCAGGAGGACGCTCCATATTTATGGAGGTGGGCCCTGATTCAGAGTGAGCGCTCTGGTCAGAGCGTCCGGCTCTGAATCAGGGCCTTAGTGCTGCTGCTGCTATTTTAAGATCTACCAGTAAGGTAGAGAATCCAAACATCGCGCTTCACCACAAAACCTGCCTGCTGCAGTATATATAATTTTATCTGCACATCTCCCATGCGCTTTGGTACTATTCGTATGAACCAACTGTCTGTATAGCAATTAAAGATAAAAATAGAAATCTCATCCATTTCATAATGTTTCTTCCACCCCCATCCCCTCTAAAGAAGTGTCTGATAAGAAAGTAAAGGACTCCTCTCTGTAGTTAGAGTTACCACACTTGTATTGTCCTATTTCCAGGCAGGGGGCATACCCACATTGTCACCTTTTTGATAGTATTTACAATATTTTTTTGTTTGTTTATTTTGGTTTATTTCTGTATTTTGATAACATTGCCAACTGTTTTCTTCCCCATTCATCCTGATCTGCCAAGATTAGACCGAATCCTATGTCCTCCCCTCTCTGTTCTTGGCGCTGGTTGTGATGCCTTGCACTGCCTTCCTGACTCCTGCTTGCTGCTGCTGTTTTGGTGGCTGGTGCCTACTCCTGCCATAGCAGCAGGCCTCATGTTGAGTTTTGTCCCGGACAGCGAACATTGAAGGGACTTGTTGTTTCAATTACTAGTTGCTGCAGTCATCTTAGCATGTACCGTGATGGATAATTATCATCCAGGATTAGATTACCTCCTTTATACTACTACTATACACTACCTCTCTAGTGTATTGTGTAAGGGCAGATAGAGATGGTTGCTGTACACTTATGCTGGGTGCACACCTGTACGATGGATCGGCTGGCCACTTGATAGGCCGATCGATCCACCGATTTGGTAAGTGTTCTGCATAGTCGATTACACTTGCCAATCTGCTGCCCGACATGTCTGGGAACAGGAAGTGACGTTATTGTCGGTGGTTCCAGCTGCCAGTGTACGGGTGGCCGGCAGGTTGCCTGTACACACATGCAGATGCACATATATATATGTATATGTGTATATATATACATATGTATATGTGTGTGTATATATGTATATATATATATATATATATATATATATATATATTAATTATATATATATATATTAATTATATATATATATATATTCATGATCTAGTGGCATCGGCTGTGCTGCAGGGCTGACCTGTTATGTCTGAACAACGTGGTTCAGACATATCTGATGTACCCACCTGCTGATGTACTACCGATATGTCATTCGTCGTTCGAACAAACCATATACGATGTACCCAGCAGCACAAGCATAGTACAAGGTCCTATCCGGAAAGACATCACGAACAGTGGTGGTGCTTCAGAAGGGCTGTGTAACTGAATGGTAATGTTACAGAATGCATAAAAAAACCTGCGTCTACAAATGTTTTTATAAATATTGTATTTCTTTGTAATTCCCTGAAATAAAATGATGAGGGATCTTTATTAATAAACCACCAAACCACAGCAAAGATGTAAACCTTGCTCTAGCAATTCTGGATATAGATAGACAAGTTGCTCCCTTGTTGGTGCACAGGGTACGTGGATTTTTAGTATGAATACAGCCAGTGATATGGAGCCATAAAGCTAACTCGCACAAGGCCTGTTTCTGTCTGGTTAAATGTCTTCTATGCATAATATACTTATTTGATGTATGTAAAAAAAAAATGATAATCATAATGAATCCTAGCCATAATCATTTCTGTAAAAAATGTTTTATTCCCCTTTCTGTATTATAAAAGATATGGCTGGCTTTACCCAATTATCCATGGTAATGATTTGGATTAGAACATTTATCAGAAACTGTAACCACACATTAAGGACAGGAGAGCAGAAATCTCTGCTGTACAGGCCTCTATCCATTTCTGTATGCATTGGCCATGTCATGGCATCAGCAGGTTTCAATACGGCCGATGTCCCTACTAATTGATGTATGTGTTCCTCTTTCTAGCTGCTGCAGCTCACTGAGTTCTGATGGTTCCACGCCTGCCGGTCTACTTCTCTCATCTGCTCCGGCTTCCCGATATTAAGATAGATGCACTGAATTTCGGCAGAGGACCTAGACCCGACTGCAATCATGTAAGCACGTTGCTGGTACTGTGTCCGTTAATCTCTGCAGTCCTTGCAACCAAGCTATTATTTAACTTTTTATGGAAACAAGTTTGTTAACCTAGGCACTGTCCAACAGTTACAAGCCACATTTATGTTTTCAGCAGATTAATTACTATACTTACCCGTCCATGTGTATAGTGAAGTTATATATTAACAGAAAGACGTTAGAACACAACCCTAGCAGATTGGTTTGACTGCACATCCTGTCCTTTATGTAAAACAGCTTATGTCTTGTCTGATTTAATGTCTGTCTTGCGAATTAGCATGAAAACTGCCATCTCTAGTGTGTAACGCTGCTTACAGAGTGTTTGTGGGAGTCTATCGATGCTAGTGCTGTTATTATCATCAAATTAGCCAATCTCCACACAATCTCTCCTGATTAAAACAAGAAAATCAAATCTGACTGGAAGTGCATACTAATATTGTTTTAATTGCAATTTGACAATAGAGGAGATTTTGCTTTGATAGTTTTGCGTTATGAGAATTTAAGTCCATTGAGAATATAGCTCATTATTTGACTTGATAAGTGGAAGGTTTCTAATGGCACCAGTCCTCTTGTCTGTTTCTTTAGTCTCTAAAGAGAAGGATTTAAAATAAAAATGACTTCCTGCCGTCTTGTACATTTGTCTTTATTACCATGTCTGATAACAGGACTTTACTATTCTGTATTTCAATTGTGAGACCTGCCTGCGTTTCCCCAGTGTATTCAGTGCAAGAATTGTTTTCAATATATCGCATTAAGTCGCACGGTTATATGAAGCAGAAAATGTTACTGTATTATTTCTAATGTAATTGGTTTATCTTGGCACATCGAAAATAAAATTGTGCCGTGAAAGGGACATTCTGATAAAATATTATTCAATTTGATAATAATGTTCGTAGTTTTACAACATTGAGTTGTATTATTTTGTTTTGCTGCTTGTGTAGCTAACAAGCTTTTCTAGCGGTGGTTTGAATGCTTGAGAGTGTTTATCACATCTAAAGTTTGTCCTCATAAACTTCAATCCTTTTAAAAGAAAACCGTATAGACAGATGTGTCCTTATACATCTAGCCTTAATACGCCACACTGCGACTTGCCTGGTGTAAGTGAGACGCCAGCTCCTGTGCTACTCTGCATCTGGTGTCTTTTTTTTTTTTTTTTTTTGCCGAAATGCATCTAAGTTGCAATGTGAAGTGACTAGGACGCACCGGAATACTGTGCTGATTACTTTGATGTGTGACACTTGTATATCTGTGTGCACCTGAGTCTGTATATGAAGCACAATGGAACTTGAAATGAAAATAGCTGCGGCCACTACATTGTAGCACTTCGTATACAGATTCAGAGACTTTAAGTCGCACACAGATATACAAGTGTCGCAAGTCAAATTACTAAGCACAGTCTGCTGGTGCGTCCCAGTCGCATCGCCTCGCGACTTAGACGCATTTTTGGCAAAATAGACGCCTGGCGCTATCAGAGTCTCACGGGACCAGGCTCGCCAAGAGGGGCTTTTTGGTGCAACTGCAGCAAAGATGTGTGAGAACACATAAGTACCTATGTGCATGATTTGTCTTTTAAACAAGACATTAAAGAAAAAAAAACCATTGAGCTTTAATTTCAATGTTACTGGTGAATAAAAATATAAATCCCAATATCCCTTCTTTTGTTTCCTCCTGGATCTTTCTCTAGTTGAACCGATACACAATGTATGGGCAGCATTGACGTAGGAATATTGTATATGGATAACTCCACTGGAAAATGCTATGGGGGGAATGTTTAACATGGGGATTAGCCTTCCGAAATTCTTATTTCAAAAGTTGTCACTTGGCAAATCGAAAACAATATTGTGTTATTTTTAAAAACACTAAATGTGTATTATTAAATACAAGTAATTTATATATTGTTTGCAATTTTTGATATCTACTATTTAAAAGCGAAAATTTGTCCTTCTGTCTTTCTGTACAAATCCACAGTTTACAAGCCAAGATTGTGAAATTTTATATACGAGTGTATTAAAACACGGCCGAGGCAACTAAAAAAATTTGAAATCAAAATTAATTACTGTTGATTTTTAATTAATTCAAAACCACAATTTTTGCTGGACGCTCATTGTGGGGCCTTGCACTCAGTACTGCTGTCTGCTGCCTCCAGTGGTGATATTTAAGAACTTTCATATCTCTACTATTTAAACTATTTCTGTACTTCTGTCTTTCTATACAAATCCACAGATTACAAGCCAAGATCGTGAAATTTTACATACGAGCGTATTAAAACATGCCTGAGGCAACTAAAACAAAACAAAAATAATTAATGTTCATTTTTAATTAATTAAAAACCACAATTTTGGCTGTACGCTCATTGTGGGGCCTCACAGCATATGGGTAGGGTCTCGGAGCGAGCGTTTTGTGTTGTCATGATCTTAATGTTTATTATCGAAGAGCGCTTTAGTAGGCTTTCTCAGCTGTCTGACTATACCAAATGACGCAACAATATTGACTTCTTTCTTCGAAATGATGGCATTGCAAGGACCCTGCTGTACTGTGAGCTGCCAAAATATTACACGTGGAATGCTTCTGGAAAAGTTTTTATGCGCAGAAAACAGGGAGTTGCTGTAGATGGTCATCCTGGTATCAGAGCAACAGGAGCTCTTGGCCGTGTTTACACTGTACATCCTACACATTTTGAATGCTTCTATCTCCGAAGTTTGCTTTACACCGTTACAGGTCCTACTTCCTTCGAAGATCTTAGGACTGTTGATGGGGAAGTTTGTCACACTTTTCGTGAGGCCTGCCTAAGGAGAGGTTGGTTGGAGGATGATGTGTAAACAAACATTCTTAAAATCCAGGGCAACGCCGGGTACTCCAGCTAGTGTATAATACAATAACAAAAACATAAGCCTTACTGTTGTAAGTCACACACCATTCTCTAGCTCCTCCTAATAGTGCAGGTATGTGATGACAGTATGTGGTTTTGTGGCCTGGTGTGTTAGTCTGGCCACACACAAACTTCCACACTGGTAGTAGGCTTCTCTGGTAAGGGTTATAATGGAGCTATTCGGAAGCTCAGCACCTGACACGCTCTCATAAAATACAGCAATTGTATTCAAATAACTCTTTCGAGGCCATGAACAAAATAAATGTCATATATTTTGGTGCTTATTCAGTGTGTGTCCTATGAGCTGAATATTACAGGACTTGCTATGTTTATGTATGAAAATGATTAAACCCTTATATTTTGTTTGGGAGTCGTCACTGCTTTGGTGCATTTATTTTGCATTGATCGTTGTTGCATGTACCGACTGTAATGAGTTTCTGCTGCTTTTATTTATGTAAACAGTCTGGGTGCTAGTATATTGACATATGTAACCATTATGTTACTGTGCAAGAACAGAATGCAGGTTCTACCATACAGTATTTGTGAAGTACTTGTCTGCAGGTAGTATTACACCCACTGTGTGCGTCAGTGATCAGTAAGTATGCCATAGCCAACCTTCTGTAAAGTAATATATTGTTATTGGTTTGGGTCATAGAACAGGTATAAATACATAAATGTTTTAATACATTATTTATTCAATATTTTATAATGGTTATAAATTGCATCCATTTGTAAACTGGCCAAAGTCCTCAGTCATCAGTATTGTTTATTTGTGAGGCGTCGCAAAACTCCTCAGAGCTGGACGGCTGAATCACAAACCATACAATATAAAAATACCGCATAGAATCAGAGCAAGTGCCTGCAAGGGTAACAAAGGAGGTGGAGATAGGAGATAGAAAGTAGAGAGATCCTTGCTCCTAAACGGGGGTATCCACCAGGCGATTGCACGATAGCGACGTCGTTATCGTGCAATCGCCTGCAAATCGGGCATGTAAATTACAAAAAAGGCCAGCGATGCGCGTGTCCGCTGGTCGTTTTTGCCGTGTGTCATCGCCCGTACATGCTGGTCACCTTGACGATTACGTCAGGTTCAGCATGTACGGTGATGATGGATGTTCCTGGACTGAACGAGTGAACATTCAGTGTAGGCACATCACTAGATATACAAACGACAGTACGATTACAATGTCGTAATCGTGCCCTCATTTGTATATCTATAAGTGGATACGCACCTCAAGAGCTTACAGTCTAGAGCAGTGATGGGCAACCTGATTCATTTTGGGGGAGCTGCATTGGGTGGCCCACTAACCTACCAATACCCTCAACCTTAATAGTCATTTAAATGACTACCTTTGATCAATGAAAACGGCACCGATCTATATATATATATATATATATATATATATATATATATATATATATATATATATCAGCAGCCCTTTTAAATAAGCATTACACGTTATTTCAAACAAATATAACAGCAAGCAGGAACGAACTGGGGAATGCAATTGAGGGCTCAGAGGGCCGCCTGTTGCCCATTACTGGACAGTGTTGCGACCATACTGTAGGGTAGAGGGGATGACCGTAGAGGCAGTTGGAGGGCGTAGAATAGGCTGTAGTGAAGATGTGGGTTTTGAGAGAGTGCCAAGTTTTTTTTATAAGCATCAAAGTTCTTCTTTACAAAAAGGGTACATGCTTGTAGGTGGCTGTTGGATGTACAATCTCTTTGAATGCTATTATTTGTGGTCCTGGTCCTTTAAGACCACAGAGGCTGCCGTGCGCAGTTGGTTGTATGAATACTCAGCCCTATAGAGTAGTGTGTAAGTGATAAGGCTTATCTTCTACAACAGACTATTGCTCCTCCCTGCTAGCTGTGTTCAGAGGTTATCATGCTACAGTTAAAACAATTATATTTGGTACATCACTCCGTTTCTAATTTTGTCACTTAGCGCAATATAGTGCCTTTACAGACAGTAACGTAGTTACAAAGTCTTATGAAGCACGTTATTTTATGAGGCTGTTACCTTGTGGTTTTATCAGTTTGTACAGTAAATACAGTTTACAATCTGCCTCATAACAGCTGGCTGTTGACCTGTTCATATTTGGCACCACCCTGACTCAGCGTGACATCACTGTGCAAAGCAGGCTTGTCCACCTTAATGTTATTTCAAGGAAGCTGCACATACACCTCGCTTGTGTCTTTGCTGCTGGAGTCGGAGGCTTACATTTACTTGTCAGTGATATGATTGAAGATGGAGTTTTTAAAACGGGTTGTACCCTCCTCCGTTTCGGCTGGCGTGGTCTTGGATATTGGAGGCACATTGCGCGAAAGTTCCCCCAAACTTTTGAAGATGCGGAGAGTAAGCCTGCTCTCACTAGGACAGACCATAGACGAGGAGCTTGAAACTCATTTCCAGGTGCAACACCTGAGCAAGCTCAAGAGGCGCCCTCTAGGTATGGTTTAAAACAGGAATTATGCAGGTTTTGCAGTATCACTATGTATCTATGATTTTTATTTGAGACTCGGATGTCGGTTATTAATTTTTATTATTTATTTTAACAACTAGTATATTTATTTACTTTATTTTGTCGTTGTCTTACTTCATTTTAATGCTGTGCCCTTTTGTATGTAGTGCTGGAAATGCATTGCCCTGTGTTATTCCCGGGGGTCACTGGTTGCACAGCTAACCCTGATTAGGAAGCGGTTGCGTGCGGAATGGTGAGTGCAGGCCAGGCCTGAGCTGCTCGCATGTTAAACAAGTGAGGAAAAGTACACCTTTTGTAAGCTCATCAATCAGCTGTACTTACACATGGCTCTGGGAGTGAAGTGTTTGCTCTAGGTGGCTTTTAAGATTGGAAATCAAATGAGCATTTTACACCCATGTTATCTATTTGTTATGAAGCTCTTTAATGTTAAATAGAAAGTTTATCAAAGAGTTGTGCCAGTTTAGGGTCTGAATTGGGTGACTATGGACTTCTTTGTGCTGTCATGGGAACATCTAACAAGGGGGGAAATGAGTGCAGACAAAATACAACTATTATCAGTACATCTTTACTGTATTACGTGTTTTATTGCTTGTGGTTAACACGCAGTAGCTAATTTTTCTTTTGCATTTATCCTACATGGAAAATGTCATACAAAAGGTTGTGGGTTTTTTTATGTGCCTCCATTAAATCAATATAAGCTAACAGACTTACTCCTGAAAACCTGGAACAGGCAGTATTTTGGAAGATACACTGGGGATGTGCAGAAAATGATCATGACCACAGTTGATCCCCGATGTACGGCACCAGAATGTAGCTGTGCTCATGTGTTTATAGTTAGACGAACAAGTGTGTTTTATTTATGTTATAGATGGGATAATTGTGCATTTTATGTCTGAATTAATGAAGATTGTGATTCATTGGGGCCTGTGGGCTAATAGCTTCTCAAGTTCTGTCAAGGGATAGTTTCTTTATCCTTATCGTATGTTCTCGTTGTTATGGTTCTGTAAAAGTGGAGATTTTTGGTAATCAATATTTAAAGGAAGCCAGCTCATATGTTTGTGTTTACATGGTTCCAGAGTTAATTGTGTGATCTGCATTGAATTCCTGCCTATAAACCATTATTAGTAAAATGTAAACAGATCATTTAGTATTTAGGGCCGGGTCAAACTGGCGTTTTTTTTAAATAAAGCCGTGATTCCTGATCATTGCAATAATTGCGTCATTATATGTTGGAGCATTAAAAACTATGGAATTCATTACAACTTGTTTATTTTTTTTGTATTTTATTTGCAACACGCTTTTTTACTAGTTATTGTTTGTGATCTACCACATAATACAGTTATTATTGAAATGGTTGGCTTATTTACAGACTGAAATAAAACTTCTATCTAGGCATATCCTGTTGTTCAGGGGCTGGCTGTCAGCTTTCAGTCTGGGGAGACAGACACAAGTGGCCCTGGCACCGCAATGGAAAAACTGGTACGACGAAAACCCCCAAAGGCCTGGTTTATATAATGTGGGTGTGGTTTAAATAGCCAATTAATATTTTGAAATATTATGCCAAAGAACTTTAAATAAATTCAACACTGACAAGCCCCATCTGACAAAGACACAGAGCACTTTAGTGGCCAATATACAATGCGGGGACCATAGTAGTGACCATGATAAATGCTAAATGTATGATTAAAGTACCACTCTATACACTCTGTATGTAAAATACATATATATATATATATATATATATATATATATATACATACACATATACACAATCTATATCTCAAACCCCAGCTATGACTTCCCTGGTTTAAGTTCAAGACCCATATCTGACACCCCACTTCCCTCATTCAAATGAGACCTGGATCTGAGCCTCATATTTGACATTAGTCTGCAGATCCGATTCCTTAATTAAAAACATATTCCAGGGGGCTTATATAATAAAGTGCGACGTGCAGCCGCTGCAGGAACTCCTGCGAGTCTTCCTGTATTTTTAAAGGGGCAATCATTTTACAGGAAAAACCAGCTCGGTTTTGCCTTTAAAATGATTGCCTCTTTAAAAATACGGGAAGACTCGCAGGAGTTCCCGCAGCGACTGCAAGGTGTGCACCATATTGCTTCAGCCCCCAGATCTGAATTATCCCCTAAAGCTGGCCATACACGAGACCAACTTTCCTCCAACCATCCAACTAGTTGGTTGGCTGGAATGAAAATCCGGTAATGCATGGGAGCATATGACAATCAGCAATTTGCTCCCAAACACGGGAAAATGGAGGAAAGTTGGTCTGGTGTATGGCCAGCTTAACACAGTAGTTCTCAAACTCGATCCTCAGAACTCCAAACAGTTCACGTTTCCCAGGTCATTTAGCAGGTGCACAGGTGTGTCCTTTACTCACTGACAGATTTTAAAAGATCAACAGGTGGAGATGATTATTTCTCGTGCGATTCTGTGAGGAGACCTGGAAAACATGAACTGTTTGTGTTCCTGAGTTCAGAGTTTGAGAACCTGTGCTTTAACCCATTATAAATCAGATCTCTCATCCAATCAACTTACTCTTGTCCCTCATCTTCTCTTGATGACTTAACACACAGGTTCTCAAACTCTGTCCTCAGGACCCCAAACAGTGCATGGTTTTCAGATCTCTTTAAAGAATCAAAGTGAAATAATTAACTCCACCAGTGGAACTTTTAAAATGTGTCCGTGAGTATGAATACACCTGTGCACCTGCTGGGTGATCTGGAAAATGTGAACTGTGTGGGGTCCTGAAGACCGAGTTTGAGAACCTCTGCCTTAACAGCTTCATGAACTCTGACCTATCACTACTCTCTATGCGAATGGCCAGAGCCATCTACCAGTCCTCATTCCATCAGCCGTTTACTTGGTATGACAACACCACACAAGTCAAAAGAAGTGCTGGCAGTTGAATAAAATATTTGTATTATATTTGAAATAAAGTGTATAAAATATGGTTTACCCAATAAGTTGTTCAACCTAAACACAGAACAAAATAATAATACAATATCATCATAAAATATTGTTGGGGAATGGTAAACAGGAGTTGTATGAAGGTTTCCGATGCTGTCGGTCAGAGGCAGGACGCTAGTGCAGCCGGTCACAATCCCAACAGCTGAATGCCGGCTAGGGATTTATGATAGGCATCGAAATACCGGCGCTTATTGTAATCCCAACGCCGGAATCCAGGACGACGCGTGCCCGAACGAGGTAAGTCCCGGGCGCCTGACCTGTTAGCTGCGGCGGGGGGGGGGGGGAGGTTAGGTTTAGGGCCGTTAGTCCACTAACTGCCTTCTAATAGTGTTTTGCTGTGTTATTTGGCATTTGTGGTGGGTTCATGATGATTTCCCACTTCTTCATGCACTTCTCCCAGGTCGCTCATTGTAGAATTAATGTGTGACATTGTCTCAATTCCCGATGAATTGTGTTAAGAATAGTGTTTGTTCGTGTGCAAGTTCAGATGTATTGGGCTGAAATGAATAAACCTGCAGCATGTTCTGCAGAAACACTGCACAGATCAGTGTGATCTGTGCAGTGCCTTTGTGCTATAGGTGTAATAAAGGGTTAAAATGTAAAAACAAAAACTTGCGTGTGGTTCCCTGGTACAGGAAAATCGGGTGGGAAAACCAGTGTGGGGCTCCCCCTATTTTCCTATAACCAGCACAGGGCTGAACCAGCCGGGGTTATAGTGCCATAGCAGGGAGACATACAGCAATGGGTTCCCCCTGCCAAAGCATTCACCAGTCCAAAACTGTTCAGCCCAATGCTGGCAATCTTCGGAAAATGGGGACTCCACTATATCTCCAAAATCGATCTTCCCTGCACCCCTGGAAGTGATGGGTGCAGGGGTAATGTGTTAAATCTAGAAATAATAATCTTCACTGTGGGACTACAGGTCCCAGCAAGCATGCCCTGTGGCACTTGCAGCTGTACCTTCACTGTGAAGAAAATATAAAAAAAGACAGGACATATACAGCGTATATTTTAACCCTTTATTACATATTTTCTCACTCACCTGTGCTCACTTTCTTCCAGTAAGCATTCAGGGGGCAGAAAAAAACAAAATGAACACCTGATCCAGCAAACACAAAACAAACTGTACATACAGCACTTCCCCTGAGACTGACAGGTCCCGCACGTGGTTTCCTGCACCTTAGCCATGATTGGCTGATGCTAGGTGTACACTATACAGCTATATCTGCAGATGATCGTTCATACACATCTGCTTCTGGCTGCAGGTCCCGGCGGCCGGGGAGCAGGTCGGGGGGCGTGTCCGCCCTCCTTCTCACGGCCTCTGCTGCATTGACCGCCCGTACACACTGGCCGATGACCCGGTATATCTGGAGATATATCTGCCATCGGCTCTGCAGCACAGCAGATGCGATATGTCTGAACGACGTCGTTCACAGACATCGCTGGTACACACTGGCCAACGGGCAGCAGATTTATTGGCCAATCAATTGATCAGCCAATATATCTGTGTGTACCCAGTTTAAGATTCGGACCACTCTTAACCAATCAGCGGCCGCTCTCATACGACAGTGAGTTGCTTGCTGGGAAGTTTAGTCCCACTGTGCAGAACAAATTTATTTTTGGGGTCCACTCCTTTCAGGGATTTCCAGCCCTGGGCTGGTGAATGCTTCGGCAGACGGACTCCACACTGTATGTCTTTCTGCTATAGCATTATCACATTGACTGGTTCAGTCCGGTGCTGGCTATAAGAAAATAGGGGGAACCCCACACCGGTTCCGCCCCGATTTTCCTGTACCAGAATGGGCACAGAGGTCCAGGGCTGGCTATGCTTTTGGGGTGGGACCCTGCACTTTTCTTTTTTTTAATTTGTAACCCTTTATTAAAACTATACCACAGAAGCACTACACAGATCACACTGATCTGTGCAGTGCTTCAGCAGAACACGATGCTGATGAGGTATTCTATATGATTCATCTATTTTAGCCAGTTTGCTCCATGTCCATTTTTAGTAAATCCTGTTTTTTTTTTTTTTTAACCTGTCTATAGAAAGTACACGTACTTGCAAATTGATTATGAAGTGGTTTATTATTATTACTATTATCATCATCATTTATTAATATGGCGCCACACTTCTATTTGTGTGTTCGGACAGATTTTACAGATAGAATTGTGTTTTTACACCCGTGTTTGTCTTTAGCAAACCTTCGTGTTTGAAAATCAGGGGAAACTCGCACGAGAATGCAATCTGTGTCAGACATGATTCTTCGTGAATATGCCCTTATGGGGGGAATCCACTAGACGATAAAGCTGAGCGATTGAACGATAACGATAAAATCATTCGATAATCGTTCAAACATCGTTTGAAAATAGTTTGAAAATTTGGTCTTTTAGACATCTATCATCGTGCAAACATGCTGGTCAACCTGACGATATTGTCAGGCTCAGCATGTTTCCAGATGATGGATGACCCTGCACTGAATGACTGCTCGTTCAGTGCAGGCACATCACACGACTGACAAACGACTGCATGATTACAATGTCGTAATCGTGCAGTCATTTTCAGATCTTGTAGTGGATGTCCCCCATTAGAGTGCACAAAGTGTGTGTTTGACCTATCGGTGGTGGCTGAGGCTCCTATTTGGTTGAAGTGTGAGAGAGCTACATTATTTGTGACAGAAATGATGTAACCCTTATCTGACAAAGTGAAGTGTATCCAGGCCCTAGATCCTCTGTCTGCTCTTTTTTAATTTGGTGAAATCCATTACTGCGCTAGGAAATTATTTATACATTGTTATTCTCATACCTTCCTGCTGGTTTCCATCTGGGTTCACTGTAAGTAAAGTTACATAAAAAGTAATTGTAATGATGAGTGAGACGTTTCAGTGTCATACAAGGTAGCGTGCCAACCTCTGTAACATTAATATATAGTTTGTTTAAGTCAATACAAAATACTAGTGTTGGGTAGACGGCGACTAATCAGAAACGGTACCAGTTAAATATACTCTGAGAGTATCTAACCAATGATTAAAGGCTGATTGCAGACTGAGCCAATATAATAATATTAGAGGATTTATGTTAAATATTTGGAATGTATTGTGTTATGGATTTTTTTGGCTAGGTTGCAAGTGTTTGCCAACGTAATGTAACATTAAGCAGTATAATTATACTTTATCAAGAGAATAATCGGGTAATAAAATGTGCTGTTTATTGTCCGACACATTGTATGAAAAAAATATATTAAAGCATTTAGAGTAGAACAAGGCGAAACGTAGTCTACCGCAAAATGTTTTTTTTTGAGGGGTGGGGCGGCTGAGTCTGACTGACGTGAATGGGCCAGCCCCTCCCCCAGCCTTAGCACTGCAGTCTGAGTCCTGTTGTCTTGAACGGCCCAGCCGGAGGGGGAGGAGGTCCTCAGGAGGGGCCACTCTGTTTTTTTTGCATACTATATGTGCTTTATGTAGGATGCTGCAGCAGCAGTGACCATTAATGCATGATATAGAGTCTGTCTGGCACTGCACCCTAGGGTTTCAGAATATTTTTCTTAGCACCCCTAGGCCAAAATTTTCTTATTGTAAATTCAGAGAAATATTAAGTAAACTGTGCTTATGTCATCCTTAGGGTGGGTCAGTTATTATGAGGTGAGACAGGTTTCACTTTTGTTTGTCCACAGATTTTCTGTTTGGAGGCCACGAGCACTTGTTTTGCTTATTACGTTTACCATAAATAATTTGATTTATTTATGTTCCCGATGTCGCCCTGCAGAGTTTACAGCAGCACAGAGTATATCAGGAGAAGAGTGATGTGTTAGGGAGGACAGGGCTGCATGTGACAGGGGCAGTGACAGGGTCGGACTGGCCCACAGGGGTACAAGGAAAAGTCCCAGTGTGCCCCATTGCCTAGGGGCCTACCCCCTCCTGTAGGGGTCAGGATCCAGACTGTGCCCTTCAATTATACATTATACATATCTGACACTATACTGCACAGGACTATGGTGTATATTCTGCAGTGTATTGCTGTTATTGTTCTGGTACTTGCGAGCAGGGCCCTCTACCCTCTTGTGCTTCTCCCTACTTTATTTTCATCTACTTCTTACTCACCACTAGGACACCTAACACTTGGTGCTTATGCTCTATTGCTTAATTGGGTGTTATGTCCACCAATGTATCAATGTATATTATCCATGTCCTTGTCCTTCATTGTATTGTATTTTACTGTAAGTCACTTTTTTTGGTTATGTACCTTGCGGAACACTTGTGGTGCTATATAAATAAACGATAATGATAATAATGCACTAGGAGTATTTATTTTATATATTTATCAAGGAGCACAGACCATGCACTCGGTAATGGATAGCCAAGCTTCTAAGCATGGGCCCCTACCCCTGCATTCCCCCTCTGGGCCCTTCAGGCCCCTGTCCGACACTAGGCAGTGACATAATGTGAGGAGGGGAAAATGGGGTGCTAAGTTCCAGGAATGGGGGGGGGGCATATTCTTGCACCTGGGCCCACCACTCTCTAGTTCCGCCACTGGTACTATTTTTATTTTATTTTGAGGTAAGTTGAGCCACTGTGAAAATGGCAGTATGAGCAAGACCTGTTAAAGAAGGTATAATCTTTCATATGCTCTCTGAACATCATCCTCTTTACTAGAGGGTTCCTTAGTCACGCCTGCACTACTCACATTGGTGCACCCGGTGTACTGTTCCAATCTGAACTCTATGCCACTGCGGTGCCTTACATATCGACAATAATAATATTGTCCCGGCGGTCAGGATCCTGACCGTGTTAGAGTACAGACACTTGTTAGTCAGTATTCTAACCCTCCCTCCCCAGTGCCTGACCCTAACCTCCGTCTCCCGGCACCCTAAACCTAACCATCCCCCCTTAGTGCCTAACCCTACTCCTAGTACCTCACACTAACCCCTAACTCTCCCCCCAACCCCGCTACTTACCTTCGGGATTTTGGCACCGACATACTGAGCGTCGGAATCCCCGCGGTTGGGATATTGACCGCATCCCGTCCCAACATTGAGAAATGCAGAATTAGAGCAAAGTCCGCTTTGCCCAAATTCTCCCCCCACATTGTCCTGTTTGGATAAACTTCCCTTTTTCCTTTTTCCAACCCTTTAAGATACCTGTGATTCAGTACTATCCTATCCTGTCCAAATCGGGATGGTTGGGAGGTATGCACAGCGGCCCACTGCATTCACATCCTCTTTTACATGATTAGCATTGCTGCTTACTGTGATGGAGGAAGGAGGCATTTGCATATCAGTCTGTATGACATTTCAACGAGCACCAGCTGGTTCTCAAAATGTTCTTGGTAAAAAAAAAAAATGAGTGTGTGATCTATAGATTGATATATAATTTATATTTGGTAATTATATGCTGCAAGAAAACCATCTCTGTTACATTTGGAATTAGAAAAAGTGCAGACACATATTGTTTAAAAAGATCAATTAGAAATTGAGCAGTGCGCTGAGATTGTATTAGCTGAAATGCTGCATCTGCTAAAAAACATTCGGTTTTGTTTAAACTGTAGAAATCCATAGAAATGACTTCTTATTCCTTCCTAATTACCACTAGAAATGCAGGTGAGCAAAGGTGCCGGTTTTGGTGAGAAATTGTGGATTGGATGACAGGTTAAATTCTGTATATGCTGTATATGAGTTGCTACTCTTCTGTATGTGAGTTGGCTTACTTCTCTGTAAGTACTATATGGAATGTGTGTTACTCTCTTCTAAATCTGCTGAGTGTGATTGGTCACTCGCCTGTAACTGCTGCATGTGATTGGTCACTCGCCTGTAACTGCTGCATGTGATTGGTCACTCGCCTGTAACTGCTGCATGCGATTGGTCACTCGCCTGTAACTGCTGCATGTGATTGGTCACTCGCCTGTAACTGCTGCATGCGATTGGTCACTCGCCTGTAACTGCTGCATGTGAACTGTGTGATTCTCCTGTATCTACAAGTGAGTTGTCACTCTCCTGTATCTGCTGTATGAGACATGTCACACTCTTCTGTATATGTTTTATGTGACTTATGTTACTCTCCTGTATCTGCTGCATGTGAGTGGTCACTCCTGTATGTGGCTTGTGTTACTCTCTTCTGTATCTGCTGTGTGTGACTTGTCACTCTCTTCTGTATACTTTGTGTGTTACTTAAGTTAAGGGGTCCATACACCAGCAACGAATCGCCGCATTCCTGCAATCCTGAGATGCCAGGTTGTAAGATCGGTGAAATCCATCATGTTGGATTTAATTAATTTGCCGTTCACGCTCAAAATATGATCGTGATTTGCAAATTTGGTGAAATTTAATATAGCGAATTTTAGCGATCCTCCGAACATCGATGGTCAGCATTTCCGATCCCATCGCAGGATCACAAGACCTGTTGATGGGTGTATGGGGGCCTTCACTCTTTTGTTTGCTCTGTGAATTAATTTGGCAAGATGCATTAAGGGCCCCTAAAACTAGGCGATTGCTCGATTCTGCGTTCAGATCGGGAATGGCGGCCATTGATGTTCTGTGATTCGTCAGAGGAACGGTGACATTCTCCATGTTAAATTTCACCGATTTGTAAATCATGATCATAATATTGAACGTGATCGGCAAATCCGTAAAATCCAACATGTCGTATTTTACCGATCCTGCAACCCAGCATCTAAGGAACGTGGCGATCAGTCGCTAGTGTATGGGCCCCTTTAGGCTGAGGGTTGGGGTTGTTAATGAGCAGGTATGACCTTGCTGGCTTGTTCAATAGATGCAGCTTGTAGGCACATAGTGATCACTTCTTAGAAATAAAACGGGAGCTGCACAGGTCACCAGTCTTTAAAGTCACATTCTGATCATCTTCCGTCTGAGTTGGGCATAGGTGAACTGTTCGGACAAGGCAGGGTGAAGACTACAAGCTGGGGAATCTGCCATGTGTTTTGGATATAACTGCTAGCGCAGCCAATCTTCACCACCACAGGCTGGTCTCACAAGCGGTCATGCGATCCATTCAGGTCTATATTTACCAGTAGCGTGGTAAAGCCACTATATTTTTGAGGGTCTGCATTATAAAGCCACATTGTGGTGTAATTATTAATGTTGCAAAGTGATCCCGATGATGAAAAATATTGAATACAGGTCAGATGGGGCTTAATTTAATTGACTTAATACATGTGTGCCCACAATATCCCAAGCGCTCACGTCTGAGCATGTCCAATTTGCCATGGGGAGAATGCTACAGCAGCCTGGGCAACTTACCCGTGTTTGTTCCCCTCCTCTTCCAGGAATGATATTAGAAAATATATTTCCTGCAAGCATGCTGCAGATAACATTTTGGGGGTTCCTAAGCTGAGTATGGTCATTGAGGGAGGACATGGAAGAGGGAACTTATGGAATGACATGCTGGTTTTCAGCTGAACCGAGTGACTTCTGACCAGGCAACCAGTGCTGCTTACATGGGCCTTTTACTAGTAAGATGACCCCACCTTGAGGTTAGTAACTACCAGGCCTTTACCATGCTCTATGAGTACCAGAGATTAGACAGGAAATTTTCCACCCATCTCACAGAAATCATTATCCTCTGGGCATGGCGGATTATACAGAGAACACCTGGTTTGCTCCTTTATTTTAATTAAGATTTTATAGCACTGGATGAGTTGTTTCTTGTTTCCTGGACTTGTACCAACCTAAACTCTGAGCAAGACCTTTTTTTTTTTTTTCCAAGTAATTATCCTGTCATGTCCTACAGTGAATAAGTTATCCATCCACGCAATTGCAAAAACAAAGTCATTATCAAAAGGTGGTGTTAAGTACTAATGAAAATGTCATCTTTGCCAGTGATACTTGACCAGTATACAGCATTATCGCTTGTAGGATTTTGAACATCTTTTGCAGTGTCTGTTATAGTCACCTGGTCATTATATATCATAGGAGTAAATTCTAAATGGCCGAAGGATCCAGAATGTAAATGTTCAGATATGAAGCATAGGACATTATATTCTTTCACATTACCCTGGGATTGTACATCTTACCCCACATCACTGCAAAATACAGAAGCCACTTCCTACATCATTAGGATGTGTTCTTATGGTAAAGGTCAAAATGCTGACGCTTCAGTCAGTTGAGCTACTAACTAATGCTCTGGTGCTGTATAACAGATGTATAAATCTACCATAAAACAAGTCCGCAAATGTGTCATTCATAACTGTGCCTGCTGAGTTAGAGAAGCTCTTCCCAACTGACATGGTAAGAGGTGAAATAACAAGATGGAATTATTTATCCAAATGCAAACACATCAGTTATAACAGATGTATTATTCAGCTTCATAAACAAGCACTTCATATATATAAATATTTGGTACTTGTGTATTTTACAGACTCATTGCAGAGAGAACCCAATGAATGTTTTAAATGGTACTTGTGTACCGAAAGTTGTCCCCACCTAAAGAAGAAAGTTATCCCCTTGCAGGCTCGGTGGCTCGCTACCCTCGCCACAAGGTTATATTCCCCCTCTATATGGTAGGGAATGACGCTGGACACTGGCTGATGATGTCAAGGTCTTCTCCGTGAAGGGGATTTAGACATTACCATGATTGATAATAATAATGAGTGTAGGACACTTGTGTACTTTACGGACTCATTGCAGAGAGAACCCAAGTACCAAATATTTAGTGATTTTATATTGAAATCTAAATGTCATGTTTACAAGTTCTGTTATTGAATGGAAATGGTTTGTATGGCTTACAGCACATCTCATGTAGTTTGCACACAGGGGTATATTTACTGAAGTGCTGGTTTTTGGTAGTGGAGATGTTACCAATAGCAACCAATCAGATTCTACTTAACATTTATCTAGTACGTTATAGAATATAATAACTAGAATCTGATTGGTGGTTATGGGCAATATCTCTACTTCTAAAAACATGCACTTTAGTAAATATACCCCTTTATAGTTTGCTTAGAGCTATAAACGGAAAAACTTTGCAAAACTCCCACCTATTTTAAGCCCAAAGATAAAGGAATAAAATCAGTAGCCCCATGTATCTGTGTGTTCTGCCATCCTTGCCTTGTGCCTCAGTAATACCTTTTGTCCCAAGTGAATGAATGTTTTTTTTTCTGGTGAATGTTGGTTCATTATCCAGCATTCCGGACTTCTCCACATGTATCTGACTTCTATGATTGGATTATTACACATCTGGAACAAGTACAGATTACTGGAAGAGTCCATAATTCTGAAATAAAGTTTCTTTAAATAAGTCTAAATTATACAATTGTAAAAAATTAGGCTTGTGTATTACTGAACACCATTCACATTATATTAGTTCTTAGGCATTACATTTTCTTCAGTTGTAATGAAAAATCTTTGTTACCAAAATGTTAAATTACTCTTGTAGTTAGAAGTCTCTTCGCTCTGTATCCTCCTCATCTTGCGCAATCCCACTTCCAGCATTTCATTGTAAAGTAGATGTGTATCAGTTTGCCCATACGGCTCCCTGTGTTGTGCGAGCACTCTCTGGGAACAGGACCTTGGCTGGATCATCCTGTCTGGCATGGCTTTTTATATTGCTTTTTAAGTAACGCAGTGGAAAAGAACAGATGGCGGCAAGCATCAACATAGGAATTGTAAGTATTAAAATACAAAGGCGGTCACCGTGGAGACATATTGAGGGATACCAGCTCCGAATATGCCAAGCAACAGGCTTATTAGCAAAATAGTTATTTAACCTGTTGCTGTCACGTGGTTTGGCAGAATATTAAATAATCCATATCATGAAATTCAGAAACTTTTCTCATGACAATACCAATCTGAGGGTTCAGTTCACTTAGCAGTGAGAAGGTATATGCTGTTGTAATGGCATGAAATGGCATAGAATTGCTAACAACAGCACCACAACTTGCCATGGTGTATTTCTGTGACCTGAAACTGTCTTCCACAACCTCACCTTTGTAGCAGAGTTTGGCTGTTCCTCACCCAGTTTTAAGCCTCCTACACAGCTGTGTCTATTTCAGTTAATGACTGTGGCCCTGATTCAGAACCGGACGCTCTGACAGAGCGCTCGCTCTGAATCAGGGCCGGCCCTCTTACTATTTGGAGCGGCCTACTGGGTGACCACTCACAGCTATAGCGAGCGGCCAAAATGATGGTCGCGATGGTCAAGACCATCGCGACCATCGGGCTTGCGATGAGACCCTGCGGTAGGGTCTCGCTGCCGCAAGCCCTGGAGTGCTTTTGGCTCTATCAGAGGAAAAAGCACTCCCACTGACATAACTAGTGATGTAAGTGGGGCCGGCCCCAGACGGTAGGCGTTCCCATGTCAATCAACATCGATAGCACGCCACCTTTGGTGCGAGACCCATAACGACGGCTTGGCCGTCGTTATTCGGGTCTCGCGCATGACGGAGCGGGTCTGAATTAGGCCCTGTGTTTCAACCTACATATGAAAATGATGATCATTCTCACCTGTTTGGTATGATTGGTTAATCATATACCCGACTATAATCCTACAAAATCAGCGACTTTGTGCAAGTGTACCTAGAAGAATTTATGCTATTTTGAAGGCAAAGGGTGGTCACACCAAATATTGATTTGATTTAGAGTTCTAATCACTCACTTTGCATTTGTTAGTTTAATTTTTATGAATTAACACTACTGTTTTTGAAAGCAATCTTACTCTGCAGCATTTTTTTCCACACCTGACTAAAACTTTAGCACAATACTGTGTATTAGGGAGGCCAATCATGGGGCTTATTTTCAATCCCGGGATTGGATAAAAAAAAAAAAGTCCCCCGCCCAGCCCCACAGTGACTTACCGGCGGGGCTTTCGGTGGCGGGACTTTCAGCTACGGCGTCTGTGTCCTGTAGAACGGTGGGTCATGTGGGCGTTCCAGCCGGCATTGGGCTGCGCAGTGTGACCTCTGTCCTCAAGTCACGCTACGCAGTGCCAGGCCATCCGGGGGAAGAGGGAGCTGGGCAGCCTCTGAGCACTCTGCTGGAGGTGCTCAGCGCTGCCCGGCAATTAAAAAAAAAAAAAAACATTTACGGCCAATATCTGGATTGGAGGCTTCCAATCCCGGGATTCAATCCTGCCCATTTTTAGACCTAACCCCTGTATATGTGCTGCCACTGATTATGTCTAGAAATAAATTTTTTAGTGATGTGTGGGAAGGGGGGAATAGTAAGTTTAAGGACAACCAATCATTTTAACAAATAGTCTCCAATGCTCTGAATAAATGTTGGACCTCAAAATTTGCCAGACATTTTTAAACTCACAGAACTCTTCTGTTCTGTTTTGGAGGCCATTATGCAATTTCATTTAAGAGAATTCTTTCATTCAGTTAAGCATGAAAATACTTTACGACTGATCCTTTACTAAGTGTTGGAATTGTCTGAATTCTGTGGCTCTTACTGCCTGGCACTGCAAGCTGTGCTAAATAAATAGCAGCACATATCTTGTCCCATTGCCCTAGTAATGTGTGACTTGGCCGGAACAGTTTGTTTTCCCAGAATACCCTAGGGTAGTCCTTGTTTATGCGTTCCCTCGGAAGAGAACATCTGAGAGCACCTCAGTAAACCGGCATGACGGCCAAACATTTTCTTGGCCTTCACCGTGTACAGCAACTGTGCGGTCAGTCTGCCTGTGTGTCTCTGAAATACATGTGCTTGTCCTTTGCATGCTGACACTATCCACACTGCATGAGTCCAAACACATCTGATCGGCAAAGGATGTGTATGCTTGTTTGATTGCTTGCATGTGTGCATATATTAATAAATATATATATATATTATATAATAATATATTACAATACACACAGTTTGACTTGCATCCTTTGCAACGGGTTACAGTCAGTTTGCCGGCAGACGGGATTGCCGGCTATTGAAATCTCTACATCGAAATCCTGACCTGGGACTAAACATATAGGCGTCGAAATGCCGACGCCAGTTTAGATACCGACACCAGAATCCCAACAGGTGCCATACCGATCGTAGGTATAATGGGGCACCTTAGCTGTTAGCCAAGGTTTAGGCACCGGGGGGGGGGGGAGAAGGGTGGGTTAGGCACTAAGGGAGGACAGTTAGGTTTAGGCACCAAGGGGGGAGGGTTAGGGTGCAAAAATGGGGGAGGGTTAACATACTTACTTGACCCCTGTCGGGATCCCGAGTATCGGGATGCTGCTGTCGGCATTTTGACAGAAGGCACCCCGACTGCCGGTATTTCATACCGATTCCCTTTGTAACACCTGAAAGCTAGACTTTCTATGCCAGAACTTGGCTGGTGTAAGTATTAAAACTAGGAATAGCGGTTTGCTTTCTATAGTAAATCATGCCAAGTATATGATTACCCATTTGTAAATACTGTCTGTAAACTAATCCTCAGACAAATTTTATACTATCTCTTATTAAATTAACTAAACACAATGTTAAAGGACACTGTCTTGCAAATTGCAACTGCTGCACGTTAAACGAAGTTAAATACTACAGTAAGATTCAATCGATTTTTTTTTTTTTTTTTTTATTCAATGTGTGTGAAATACTGTTCTAGATAAAGTGGTGAGAGAGCGCACATTAAAAAATAGTGTAAGGGGAACAAAAACATTAGATTTTCACAATAATGTATTGTACACCCAAAATATTATTATTATTATTATTACTATTATTATTATTATTAGATATTCAAGGCCGTTGATTGACTGGCTGAACTGGCCTCTCCTGTTCACGATATTGACATACTTTCATGGCCACTGGCTTTACTTCTCCTAGCATTGGCCTGCACTGCAGTGATGCCAGCCCTATTGTAAATTGAAGCCTAATATTGATAATGACTGAGGCTGATGCAAACATTTTAACAAACCAGTTTGCAGAAGTGCAAAATTATTAAAGTTTTCACGTTGCCTTGTTAATGCCAAACCCCATGTACATTGCCAGGCAATAAAAATCATTTAGAAAACAGTGTCCTGTCCTGGTGTGCACAGATTTGTCTTAGTGAAGACCAGCATAGGACCGGTCAGTGCAGGGTTAGTACCTCTGTAGTGTCTCTGCCTCGTCCTGGAAAGCAGCTTCAAAAAGTAGAAAATATATCTGTCTTTCCCTGACCTTCTGTTTTCTTAGACTCTGGTAGTTAATGAGATTCTGCTTTCCTGAGTGGTAACTTTGCCACACCAGATGTCCTAATATAACAGACAGGGATTTGTAAGGCCCAGTTCATATTAAACCTATATAATGATTTTTTTATTTTCTTGTTGTTAAGCCATTGTTGTCTAAATGGGGAAAAATATTTTCTACGTTGACGCTACGAAGTGCTAAGGCATGAGTTCCTTCACTGCCAGCCAATCACAGGCTCTCATGGGAAGACGCTTCTAAGTGACTGAGTAGTGGTGAGGGGTGGTCCCAGGGAATTTTATCATGCTTTGAACAAGACTCAATCTCTGCCCCCTTTGAGCTGCTGCAGAATTCAAATCCTCATGTGATGGGGTGAATAGCAATATATGCTCCTGTAAATGCAATAATCCACGCTGCTCCGCAAATTAGGTCACATTGGTGTTTCCTCTTCAGTACTTCAGCGCCTTCATTCCACCCTACTCCACCGTTATGCCTGCACAGGCTTCTGCTCCATGCCAATGCCACAATCTCTCTCTATAATTATGGGCCTCGGTGGAAATGTATGTGTATTTGTGAAAATCTAGGTGCACAGTGCCTCATGCCTCAGTGATTTCACAGATCCCGAGTGATATTATGGTCTGACTTCTCCCATTTATTGGCTGAAATTGCTAATAGAAGTTGCATTGATTTTTCCATCCAGCCCAAGTAAATATAAACTCTTGCAGACAGGATATCTTGCATCATATATACTAACAACATAAGTTATTTACAGATGTGTGGGTAAGTGCCGAGATAACCACAGTCCTCAGAAGATCCCCAATAGTGTCTGTACGCCCACGCTTTTAAATATAACCCTTCCAATCTTTAAATAGTGCTTTCTGGCTGCTGTTATTCTTTCATACACTTGACAATGCGAGGAATTCTGTTCTTGGCAGAAAGCTCTCAGGCATGAAGTCTTGTTTACCACGTGGTTTTATCCTTGGTTACGCTATGTTACAGGCCAGGTTGGCAGATGATGTGAAATGTCAGCTGCGAGCGAGCAGGCCCTGGGATTAAACTGGTGCTCAGTAGAGTGCAATGTCTGCGTTACACTGTCATAATATTTACCTTTTTAAGTGATAGTGATGAAGTTTAGTCTCCAGCGGTTCTTCAGGAAATAGGTTGTCTGTTTTGTAACCTGCCAAGGGATTAATGAGAGTTGGGCATGTGAAATTGAATGTGCGATACAGGGTCTACTGTCCTTATGCATTTAGACATAACGCTCTTGCATATACTTTGTAAGGTGGTTTACAAATCCGGAGCAGGTTGATTTATAGCTAGAAAATGGAAACTGAATGTAATTTGTGTAGGTTGAGAACTATCAAAATACACAACTTCTTGATTTATGCTGCCAATACAGGACCTATTGATAAAATGTCGTGCCTCCTTGATACATGTTGAAGTATTTTTGGTGCTTTTATGTAATGAATACTTTTAGCCAGTAGTCAGTTTAGTTTATTGGTACATCTAGATACAGTATACTGGGTTTTATGCCAGAAAACAGTGGATCCACTTATACACACCCATTCCTTTCCTCGGGTGTATTATAGACCATGTAATGCTGGTTTTCAGAAGGATTCAAGTCTCCTATTTTACTCTTTTTTTTTTTCCTTTTTGTTTTCACCCAAGTAATGACTACAGATTTTTTTTTGTTTGTGTCGTTCCCTTTTTCGGTGAGATGATAGTGATGGAGAACGGAGTTAAGACCTGCAACATGACATACAAATAGTAGCTCTATGGACCTTGTATAGCCATATAGTGTGAGCTGTCATCAATAGCAGCAGCCCCTTCTGATGTGATTGTTTCTTTATATATCATTGAAGGAGAGGGAATAAAGGATTAAAAAATGATCTTAAAATATACAGTCTGTGACATAGTAAGGAGACACCCCTTAAGGGGACTACAGGTATTACCCTATTTTATACACTTAAAGGGATCATCCCCATTCAAGTGTGTACCCCTGTGTGTTATCCATTTACTATTATCTGTATTATGGTATGTCCCGCACTTTTGTGTTCTTATCATGTCTGTCTTGATCACATTACCAGTGAGTGAGAGAGCGTTATCTGCACACTAAGGAGAGGAATCAGAAGATTGAAGAAATGATCCATAAAGTCCCTTTGATGAGCTCTATAGCACCTTGTGATCTAGGGAGACATCCCTTAGGGCAGCGGTTCCCAAACTTTTATGAATCACGGCGCCCTAGTGTATCAGAATTGTTTTCACGGCACCCCTAAGCCAAAAGTTTGTTATTGAGAAATTCAGAAACAAAATGTATTAAAGTGAAGTAAATTGTGCTGACCTGTCATCCTTAGGCTCAGTTATGTGGTGGGTGACAGGTTTGCGCTTCTGTTTGTCCACATATTTACATTACATTGACCATAAAGAATTTGAATTGGTGCTGGACCACCAACCTGAGGCACCCCTGCAAGTGTCCTGAGGCACCCCAGGGTGCCGCGGGACACAGTTTGGGAACCACTGCCTTAGGGGGATCATTAGTCTTTTCTTTGGATTCCAAGGGATTATCACTATATCAGTGTCTTTTAAGTAGCTGTTGAAATTATTATGCTATGTTTGTTATCTTGTATTTATAAGTGCCCATAAATATATACCATGAAGGTTACATGTAAACAGGAGGTGTGCCTATGCGAGACAAACAACTGCAGCTACATACATTGTCATCTCCACTGTGTGGGCAGTGACATAGCGATAGAGTTATGTTAGTCTGTGTGGGTAGAGCCTGAGACTGTAGGGTCCGTTTGGCAGGGTCCCATGTGAGTGATTGAACATTCTCTGTAAAGGGTTTTGCAATAAGAACACTCAGCGTCTTTCCACTCCTGGCTGCAGTGTCCTCACAGTACCAAGCGCAGCTAGCGTTTGACACCCTGCCTATCTGTACATGGCTTGAATTAGTCTCAAAGTGAATACAGAGACCACGCTGGAACATGACGATATAACTACATCGTGCCGGTTGTAGACACTGCACGATCCGGTGTACATCTGTATCGTTCCATGCTACATGTATCAACATGGCGTTGTTCATTGCAAGGTCCCATCTGCTGTGCTGCACAGCAGATGGGACGATGCAATGAATGATCGCCGTGCACGCGCAATCGGTCGTACACACTCTGCGATCCGCACGATATATAACGTGATCCCATCTGAGCAATATATCATACACTATGGGGGGTATTTATCCAAGCTGGGAGAGAGATAATTGTAATAGATAAAATACTAACCAATCAGCTTCCAATCTACGTTTTGCAGTCTGTGTTTATAAAATTATAGTTAGGTGTTGATTGGTTGGTAATTTATTTTTTACAATTTATCTCTCTCCCTTCTTTGATGACTACCTCCCTATATCTTGTAGTGTGTACCCAGCTTTACCAATCGGCCGCTGGCATGGCGGATCAGTGTGCTAACCAATCTGTTGTCTAGTGTGTACCTAGCAGGATTTCTCCCATATTTATTGTGCATCAATGCATGCTTTTATTCTGGATGCTTTATATGAGCACTTATATTTTTCTCTTCCAGCTCCTCGCTGGTGGTGGTTAAACGTGCACATTATTCCGGTTTACACGGATTGGTTACAGAACTTGTACACATTTCTTAAGTGTGGCTTTTACATAAGTACACAAGGAGTAATAAATGTACTTCAGAGCTGTTTTCCTAGCTTTCTTTGTCTGTGTAACAACTAAACCCAGTCTCATTCTAAACTTGTAGATGCAGGATGTTACTCTACTTACAACAGCTAGGGGGGACATGGATCTCTATAAATTGCTATATAGACAATGAAATGTGACCACTCTATTAATGTGTTGGGCACAGATAGGTGAAGTTTCATCTTGTGCAGTGTAAAAATATAATATATTGTAATTCTTGTCTCCCTGACGACATTTCTTTAGATTGTCATAGTGGTGCGTCCAGCAGTAAATGCATGCACCACCTTCTATGGGTATTTATTTAGTAATTATCCTCCGCTGTACAGTCTGCCGCGGAACATGTTGGCTGCTTACATGAAATTGTAAAGAATAATTAATGCTCTGAGAAGAGCCTTCCAGGAGTGGCGGCTATTAGGGAAGGATTTCCATATTGGAGAGTGCTCTTTCCTCTCACTGATGTGCTTTTATGTTTTGTACAAAATCTATCAAAGTCACTATATTATTGGCCTCTTTAAAAGGTTGGAGATAGTCATTAAGATTTTCTTGATTCCCTATGGAAGAACGTTTACATGCTTCGGTTAAACCCATGAGACTAACAGATTGTAATTATGAAAGGAAAAAAAAAAAAGCGTTCATCTTTTGTGCAGTATATATCAATTGTAGGCTTGCACAATATAAGTATATATAATCTGTGGCAGCATGAAGTCATTCCATCCAATACAAAATAATGCATGATGTTTATGTCGTTGGGCAAACTGACTGTGTACAATAACTTAATCACTGCTATATACCAATATATATACTTCTGCATATATCCTAAGAGGAGAAAATAAAATATTTTAAAACAAGGGTTATTTGAGACTATTAATACGATTCATGTATAGCAATACTCCATAACATCACAATGAGTGTAGCAATGCATGTATTTATCATTATAAGAAAGTTAATAGAGAACATTATTGTGCCTATCAGATTAAAGCTAGTCCTTAATTGTTTACTTCTAGACAATCTGATTTGTAGACAATGTCTAAGATTTTTCCTAAATGCTCATACATTTGTAAAGAAGAATCGCTTATTACATACATGTACATCACCACGGGGCGGCCACCCACAGAAGCAAAGTAGTTATGTTTTTTTGGTTTATATTAAACAGAACTGTTTCTCTTAGTCCTTCTGAGCTTGCTCACTGTCTCCAGAAAGAGAAGGAGGTATACACATGTACTGGAGGCAGGTTATGAAAGCTTCTTGGTGTATATATCTGTGACTGCGATCATCTTAGATTTCCATTGAGGACCATTTTTGAGCGAACACATTTTTAGAGAAGTGTAAAGACAAATAAACTCTGCACAGTGAAATGCGATGACTTGCAGCTTATGGCTGTATTCTCATTTCTGCAGTGTCTTTCCTAAGCCACATTTCCCTTACCTCCAGGGTCCTCGTGAGGCAGAGAAGCAAATGCAGGAAACCACTTGCAAATAAGGGAAGAGTAATACGACTTGCTGAATAGATTGAGACTTGTCAATTAGGCTATATTAATGCTTCATAATGGGAGTATCAAAATGCCCTGATTTGTCTGTCCTAACAATAAAATTCAAATCTATCTATATTATATAATAACAACGTTGTGTCTGTTTCTTCCAAGATGGCACAAAAACGACTGAACCGAACTGCATCAGTTTGTAGTGGAAACTTCTAGAAATAACCTGCACTTTGTTTCATCTCGATCTGTCAAGTTAAAGCTGAACAATAACAAAATTTATTGACATCATTAATGCAAGAGATAGGTGTGGCACCATACGCGCGGCCGGTGAGGGGATGGATGGAGAGGTGTTTGGGCCAGCGTTCACCTGAATAGGCTACATAGCAGTCTGTGCACAGGGCACACAGTAACATTGGTGTGAGTGGTGGGTGAATAGAATACATAGCAGTCTGTGCACAGGGCACACAGTAACATTGGTGTGAGTGGTGGGTGAATAGGATACATAGCAGTCTGTGCACAGGGCACACAGTAACATTGGTGTGAGTGAATAGGATACATAGCGGTCTGTGCACAGGGCACACAGTCACATTGGTGTGAGTGGTGGGTGAATAGGATACATAGCAGTCTGTGCACAGGGCACACAGTCACATTGGTGTGAGTGGTGGGTGAATAGGAGAGGTTACAAAGCAGTCTGTGCACAGGGCACACAGTAACATTGGTGTGAATGGTGGGTGAATAGGATACATAGCAGTCTGTGCACAGGGCACACAGTAACATTGGTGTGAGTGGTGGGTGAATAGGATACATAGCAGTCTGTGCACAGGGCACACAGTAACATTGGTGTGAGTGGTGGGTGAATAGAATACATAGCAGTCTGCACAGGGCACACAGTCACATTGGTGTGAGTGGTGGGTGAATAGGATACATAGCAGTCTGTGCACAGGGCACACAGTAACATTGGTGTGAGTGGTGAGTGAATAGGATACATAGCGGTCTGTGCACAGGGAACACAGTAACATTGGTGTGAATGGTGGGTGAATAGGATACATAGCAGTCTGTGCACAGGGCACACAGTAACATTGGTGTGAGTGGTGGGTGAATAGGATACATAGCAGTCTGTGCACAGGGCACACAGTAACATTGGTGTGAGTGGTGGGTGAATAGGATACATAGCAGTCTGTGCACAGGGCACACAGTAACATTGGTGTGAGTGGTGAGTGAATAGGATACATAGCGGTCTGTGCACAGGGCACACAGTCACATTGGTGTGAGTGGTGGGTGAATAGGATACATAGCAGTCTGTGCACAGGGCACACAGTAACATTGGTGTGAGTGGTGGGTGAATAGGAGAGGTTACAAAGCAGTCTGTGCACAGGGCACATGGTAACATTGGTGTGAGTGGTGGGTGAATAGGATACATAGCAGTCTGTGCACAGGGCACACAGTCACATTGGTGTGAGTGGTGGGTGAATAGGATACATAGCAGTCTGCACAGGGCACACAGTCACATTGGTGTGAGTGGTGGGTGAATAGGAGAGGTTACAAAGCAGTCTGTGCACAGGGCACACAGTAACATTGGTGTGAATGGTGGGTGAATAGGATACATAGCAGTCTGTGCACAGGGCACACAGTAACATTGGTGTGAGTGGTGGGTGAATAGGATACATAGCAGTCTGTGCACAGGGCACACAGTCACATTGGTGTGAGTGGTGGGTGAATAGGAGAGGTTACAAAGCAGTCTGTGCACAGGGCACACTAACATTGGTGTGAGTGGTGGGTGAATAGGATACATAGCAGTCTGTGCACAGGGCACACAGTCACATTGGTGTGAGTGGTGTGTGAATAGGATGCATAGCAGTCTGTGCACAGGGCACACAGTCACATTGGTGTGAGTGGTGGGTGAATAGGAGAGGTTACAAAGCAGTCTGTGCACAGGGCACACAGTGACATTGGTGTGAGTGGTGGGTGAATAGGATACATAGCAGCCTGTGCACAGGGCACACAGTAACATTGGTGTGAGTGGTGGGTGAATAGGATACATAGCAGTCTGTGCACAGGGCACACAGTCACATTGGTGTGGGTGAATAGGATAGGATACATAGCAGTCTGTGCACAGGGGACACAGTGACATTGGTGTGAGTGGTGGGTGAATAGGAGAGGTTACAAAGCAGTCTGTGCACAGGGCACGCAGTCACATTGGTGTGAGTGGTGGGTGAATAGAATACATAGCAGTCTGTGCACAGGGCACACAGTCACATTGGTGTGAGTGGTGGGTGAATAGGATACATAACAGTCTGTGCACAGGGCACACAGTCACATTGGTGTGAGTGGTGGGTGAAGGCGCTGCTGGTCACGTGCGCCACTCCTGCGACAGGGCCCCTATGCAAAGTAATACAACTAGAACACAGCAAATAAAAAAAATTCATAGCAATTCAATTGTGGACGAAGCCGCGGGCAACAGCTAGTGTTATATAAAATTGCAGTGAGGTATGTGTAATTGCTTGGTAGATAATTTATACTGTAAACTGCACTGTGGGCAGAGACTGATGTGAACAATTCAATATTCTCTGCTGTGTAATGGGGTGTTGGGGAGGGGTGTGGAATGTGCACACTTTGGGAAAGTCAAGTTGAGCTTTTACCACCAATCTGTGAACACAATAAACTTACAGGAATTGGAATTTCAACAGCATTGGGACAATAGGTTGCTAATCTGAGTTATTTTTATAAATACTTTTGTCGAACTCCCTGTTGTACAAAATATGTGCGTTTCATTTTTAGATTCTTTTTTTTTTTTTAAAACATACACTTGTCAGTAATTAAGGGGGGAAATGTTTGCTGTTCCTTTCTGATATCAATTCTGAATGGTTTTATGCAGAACGCTTAGCAGCACTACACACCTAAAGACTCACTGCTGTAGTACAGGACGCCCGGCTGAAAGCAGAGCTAATGAAGCCGTACAAGTCATGGTGTCCAGTTTGAGATTTTGAAATCGTTTTAATATGTGTCTGAGCATTCAGCCTATCACCTCTTAATGATTTGTGCTGCATAACTTTACAGAGTGCCTGAGCGAGATACGTGATTCTGTGTGTAATGGAAATGGAGATTTATTTCCGCGTTAATTCTACTATTCTACCAGTAACTTTTGTTTAGGACAAGATATGGTCCATTTTAATCTATGCTAACAAATACATATTAACATACTACACTTGTACATTGGTTATCTGTTGGTTTGCGGCAAATATTAGCGCAAACATATCGTGGTTACCCACCTTTAGATGACAAGTGACATCCTGGAAACTTTGTGTTATACTTTTCTGTGCAGCCATTAATTTATATCCTGTGGGCAACCTAAGTCGCTTCAAGTGGTCTCCAACTTTCAAAACGGTCACACAATGTTAATCTCTGTAATAAATGAACACCTATAACCACACATACCTTCTTACCCTGCACCACCTCTCCCCTCTGCTATATGCCCACCCACAATAATATATATTTTTTCTAAAACAAATAAACCCCTAGAAATATCCCCCCATCCTTATATACCCATGTCAGTCAGTCGTCCGGCTTGCTGCATAATGCCCAGGTGCACTCCAAAACTCTCTGCAGCATTCCCCACATATAGCTGAAATTCCTACATGCTCCCACCCCTCACTAATCATAAACTAATCACCCCCAATAAACAGGAAATGGATACCGATAACATTAACACCTAATTCATACCACCTTGCACAAAAAGTGCACTTACCTTGTGAGTCAGGTTCTGAGGATGGAAGAAGATCATATGACACTGAGCCCCAGTTCTGACTAGTCAATCATCCAAACCAGTGGGCAATTGATCTATCATCTGTGGGTCTGCAACTTGACTGATTGCTGGGCCACCCATTTGCCATCTGTGATGTTATCTCATCAGTCAGAATTGTTAATTGGTATTGCACTGTGATACATCTCCCAAGCAACAATACCAAATAACTTTTCCTGGTACTGTAAAGCAGTGGTTCTCAAACTTGGGGGCATATGTATAAAGATGATTTTTACATAAAATTATGCAGAAACTGCAGTTTCTGCAAAATGTTATGCATCTATCCTATGTACTAATAGCACAATGCAGGAGATTTCACTGAAATTTCTGGCAAAGTGCTAATTAGCACTACAGATCACAGTCCCAATTATATCAATGGGGACTACGATCTGACCCCTATGTACTCAACTCCAAAAAGCAAAGCTTTTCAGAGTTTAACACCGGTAATTTACACCATCTTCAGATGGTGTAAACTACGTTTTGTCTATTGGGGCTCCAGGGCAGGAGAGAGAGCTTTCGATCTCTCCCCCGCAACCCCGGCCGGCCTCGGAAGCTGATGCTGTGGGTATGCGTAGTGTCAGCTTCCCCAGGAGAAGTCTTTCGATTCTCCCCCGGCCGGCCTCGGAAGCTGATGCTGTGCGCATGCGTAGTGTCAGCTTCCCCAGGAGAAGTCTTTCGATTCTCCCTCGGAAGCTGATGCTGTGCGTATGCGTAGTGTCAGCTTCCCCAGGAGAAGTCTTTCGATTCTCCCCCGGCCGGCCTCGGAAGCTGATGATGTGCGCTTGCGCAGTGTCAGCTTCCCCAGGAGAAGTCTTTCACTTCTGTAAAAGACTTCTCTGAAATGCTGGGGATATAACTCACGGGGACAGCGGTTTCCACAACCGCTATCCCTGCGAGTTCCCGGTAGTACATAGTTGGATGTTTTTATTAAATATTTAAAATATCCCCGGCGAATTGGACCGTTAAGCATTAATACATAGACCCTTTGGTCCTCAGGACACCACACAGGTCACATTTTCCAGGTCACCTAGCATATGTGCACAGGGGTATTTATTACTCACTGACACATTTTAATAGTCACAGCTGGAACGAATTATTTCATTTGTGATTCTGTGAGGAAACCTGGAAAACATGCAACTGTTTGGGGTCCTGAGGAACGATTTTTAGAATCTGTTCTATAAAGGAATGGCTGATATGCACATAAGGTACATAGAAAAAAACTATTAAGTAAAAGTTGCAAGATTGCATTTGGAAGCAGTGATATTAAAGTAATCTGTAGGTAGAAATCCAATTAAATGATATAATCTGAGCAATGTGCTTATCTTTGGATAGTCAATATGCAACAGATTAAATGGAAACATGCTAATGTTGTGATTGCCTTCGTTAGTGTAGTACTATGAAGTCTTTTCACTTGTATGGTAGCCATCTTTTGTTTTAAACTTCTAGAATGTCTGGTGAATATGTCTCCTCCTTGCAGATGTTAAAAGGAAAATGCATAAGACAGATGTTGCCAAGGCACCCCAACAGTTCAGGTTTTAGAGATATCCATGGTTAAGCTCAGGTGGGTACTTCAAATTGACTGAGGTACTTATTAACCTGTGGTCAAGTATGGATATCTTTAAAAACTGGACTGTTAGGGTGCCTTGAGGACCAAGTTTAGGAACCCCTGGCATAAGCTGATGTGTCCATTTGTTATATATGTAGTGTTGTACGATTTGTTGGTATTGCATGTCCAGTTTACAGTACAGACCTGACATAGGTGTGTATATGTATATGTGTATATATATATATATATATATATATATATATATATATATATACCTATCTCTATCTAACATGTTCACGGTCTGTGGACTCTACATTTGTTTACTAGAATATAACATCAAAAAAATACCTATTTGTAAAATAAACCCATGTTAGAGAATAAATCATTTTGTTTTGATTTTATGTCATTATTATTATTATTATTATTATTATTATTATTATTATTATTATTATTATTAAGTTTTATGTTTTAGTGTAGAGAGTTTTTATTATACACCTCCAATTGCTGACTTTGGCATTCAAGTTGAAGGGTTGGTGACCTAATGGCGAATAACTTCCTTTTACATGCACACTGCACAGTTGTCTATTGTTACATTCCAGTCATCATCTGTATTTACAGTGGAAGGTGACAGATTTAAGGACTTTTGCACCAAAAAGGAACTACATCTAAAATATTTTTAATTTATTTAGCTTGCATTATAGGGCAAGTAATACCTACATATAGTAGGTATGGGCAGTATATATAATATATATTATTCATGACAATGCCTGTTGATTTTCTTAGTAACTAGAGGCCTCACGAAGGCATAATGCAATGAAGTATCCTGAATGAATATAATTAGTGCTTCAGTAGAGCAGTGCATCTGTGGAACATGTACACACACTGGAAGCTGCTGTTTTGTGGGCTGAACCAATATTCATGAAACAATTTATTTTTCTTGAAATCATTGAGGTATGACTTTGTCTAATACCCCTCTCTTATGCCGTCTGCCCTTCCTAGCCTATCCCCTCTCCGACTGCCGCTGATGAGGTCATCAAAATGCAACCGGCCATTCCAGCAAATTTTTTATTTATTTAATTTTATTAATAAATTATTTGTTTAACCCCTATTTGCCGTACCCCCTTCCTCTCTCTCTCCCCGACCCCCCCAAATGGGGAAGAGATAGAACCCCTTCCGTTAATGTACTGCCCTGGGGGTCCAGCAGGAGTGCAGGCGGCTGTGGCAGAGACCTGTCGGCTGTCTCCAGCATTGGTGGGTGTCCCCGGCATCCGGCTGGGGTATCCTGTGTCCCGATCTATAGCGACACAGCCACCAGCGCGGGGGTGGTGAGTGGCAGCGCTGAGCGTCCTATAGGACGCTGTGCACTGCCAACTGAAAGCAGCAGCGCTGAGTGTCCTATAGGGCTCTCTGCGCTGCCAACTCAAGGTAAAAGCTGATTGGTGCAGCCCGGGAATAGTAAATTCCCGGGTAGCACCATTCAGACATAAGACTTAAGTCCCGGGAAATTCCCTGGTCGATTGAAGACATACGCGGCAACCTGGGAATTTGGCTGAGGCAGGCCAAATTACTGGGATTCTCGGTATGTCTGAAAGTGGTTCGAGTGATGCTAGCATTTGCTAGGGAAACCAATAGGCTTTAGCATATAACCTGGATACTTTCACTATTGAATTGTTAGCCGGCATTTTAATGAATATTGTTTCAACGCAAAAAAAAAAGTCATCCACAATTGATATGCTGGGTATGGGACTTTGTTCATGAGAATAGGAATAGGCTGTATGTGATGAACAGGGACAGTGTGTGTTTAGGCTGTATGTGGTGGGCAGGAAGCTGTGTGGGATTATGCTGTATGTGGTGGGCAGGGAGCTGTATGTGGAATGGACTGAGCGTGGTGGGTAGGGAATAGGCTATACATGGTTGGCAGGGCGGCTGTGTTAGGGAATAGGTTATACATGCTGTGCAAGGGGGGCTGTGTAGGGATTAGGCTTTACCATATATGGTGTGCTGGGTGGTTGTGTAGGGAATAGGCTATACATGGTGGGCAGGGGGGCTGTGTTGGGAATAGGCTATATATGGTGTGCAGGGCGGCTGTGTAGGGATTAGATTTTACCGTATATGGTGTGCAGGGCGGCTGTGTAGGGAATAGGCTATACATGGTTTGCCAGGGGGGCTGTGTTAGGGAATAGGCTGTGTGGGGAGTAGGCTGTATGTGGTGGTCATGGACCTGTGTTGGGAATAGGCTATATATGGTGTGTAGGGGTTAGGCTTTACCGTATATGCTGTGCAGGGGGGCTGTGTAGGGAATAGGCTATACATGGTGTGCAGGAGGACTGTGTGGGGAGTAGTGGTCATTGAGCTGTTTGGGGAGTAGGCTGTATGCGGTGGTCATGGAGCTATGTGGAGAATAGGCTGTATCAGAGCCGTAACTAGACTTTTTGGTGCCCTGGGACAGAAAGAGCATTGGCGCCCCCTCCCCCATTTTTCAAATAGGAACATAAGACGCTTGCAGCAGGATTGGTCTATCAGAACAGCCATGCACAAGCCTGGAGCCGGCAGTGTAGATCACTGACTTAAGGTATAGAAAGAGCGCTACTCGTAGTGTGTATATGCAGCAAACATCAGCGGCAGGGAGGTCCGTGTATGTGCTCTGCATCGGCTGCTGATCTCACTGGCAAAGGTACCTGAGGTTAGCTGGTAATACCTGGGTCACGAATCTGTGGCTGTGCTAAGGGCTGCCAGCAGAAATTGTGGGGCAGATAGCTCCATGTGTGAGGTGTCTGACTGCCATGTGAGAGGTGATAAGTTTGAGTCCCAGGTATATCAGTATTTTAAAAATGTGTATGTTAAATGAAAGAGGAAGTGACTGAGCTTGGGGAGGTGGCCAGATGGAGGGAGAGTCGGCCAGGGAGGAGAAGGGGACAGCCAGGGGATGCTGAGGATTAAAGAAAAGAAAGCTACAAGTAAAGCCGCATACACACTAGACTATGAACGATATGGATGATAACGATATCGTTCAGTGTGTATGCAGTGAATGACCAATGATGCGCGCTCCTGCATGTTTTTTGTCGCCTATACATGCAGTCCAATCTGATGATATCGTCTAGAATTGCCTTTTCAGAGATGTGGCAGGATGACCTCACTGAAAGATATGTTTAAAGATATCTTTCAGTGTGTACACCCAGTATTGTTTGTCCTGCACTACTTTCACCAATATTGTTCATACAGTACATAGTCTAGTGTGTATGAGCCTTCAGAATGATTATAAACAGAAAATTGACAGGCCCATGCAGTGCCCCATGCCCTGCCGTGCCCTGTGCCACGGCACATGTCGCCCCACTCTAGTTAAAGCCCTGGGCTGTATGTGGTGGTCATGGATCTGTTTGGGGAATAGGGTGTATGTGGTGGGCATGGAGCTGTGTGGGGAATAGGGTGTATGTGGTGGGCAGGGAGCTATGTAGGGAATAGGGTGTATGTGGTGGTCATTGAGCTGTGTGGGGAATAGCCTGTTGTGGTGGGCAGGAGGGAGCTGTGTAGGGAATAGGCTTTATGTGTAGTGGTCATGGAGTTGCGTAGGGAATAGGCTGTATGCGTAGTGGTCATGGGGCTGTGTGGGGAGTAGACTGTGTGTGGTGGTCATGGGGCTGTGTGGGGAGTAGACTGTGTGTGGTGGCCATGGAGCTGTGTGAGGAGTAGCCTGTATGTAGTGGCCATGGAGCTGTGTGGGGAATAGGCTGTATGTGTAGTGGTCATGGAGGAGCTGTGTGGGGAATAGGCTGTGTGTGGTGGGCAGGAGGGAGTGGTGTGTGGAGAATAGGCTGTGTGTGGTGGGCAGGAGGGAGTGGTGTGTGGAGAATAGGCTGTGTGTGGTGGGCAGGAGGGAGCGGTGTGTGGAGAATAGGCTGTGTGTGTAGTGGTCATGGAGCTGTGGGGAGTAGACTGTGTGTGGAGCCCATGGAGCTGTGCGGGGAATAGGCTGTATGTGTAGTGGTCATGGAGGAGCTGTGTGGGGAATAGGCTGTGTGTGGTGGGCAGGAGGGAGTGGTGTGTGGAGAATAGGTTGTGTGTGGTGGGTAGGAGGGAACGGTGTGTGGAGAATAGGCTGTATGTAGGTCATGGAGCTCTGTGAGGTATAGGCTGTGTATGTGTGGGATGCAGTCAGAAAGCGGACGGTCGAAATGCCGAACGCCGGCTTCCCGACTGTCAAATCCCGGGAGGGTACTTGACAGGTGTCGAAATCCTGACATCTGTTATTAGACCTACGCTGGGAGCCAGACGCCCCGGCACACTAACGAAGGTAAGGCACTAGGGGGGGAGGTTAGGGTTAGGAACCCCTAAGGGAGGGTTAGGGGGGGTAGGGTTAGCATTACTTACCTAAATCCGCTGTCGGGATCTTCACCCCTGCCGGGCTTCCAGCGTCGGGGGTATTGGGTAATACATACTGGTTCCGTATGTGTAGTGGTCAGTGTGACATTTATCCTAAGCACAGTTTGCATGTAGTAATGGTAGACATAGTATAGACTAAATATGGTGGATGTAAATGTATTATGCCCAACAAGGCTGTGTGGGCGTCTCTCTGCCACAACATTGTTTGCTTTTTGGTGTTCCGTAATAAAAACTTCCTGACTGAAAATTGCTCAGTGACTCAGTAATATGTCTCCAGCTCCCCCTCCCTCTCTGTAATCTATTTATAGATCTACACACACTCACACACACATATATATGCAGTATATATATATGTGTATATATATATATATATAATCACATTATGCTGCTGCCATATAATAGCATATGATTTAAAGTGTATCTCATTAGTGAAGTGCCCACAATTGATTTACTGTTGTGTATAGAGCCTGGTATTACACTGCTGCTTTGACCATGCTCCCTGGTTGGCGCTGCAATTAGGGGACAAGGCATGATGACTGACACTGCTGTGCTGCTGAGCAATGCCTGACCCCCAGCAGCAACACTCATTACATCAGCCAGTGAGTGACACCACCGGCCGCTGCGCTCTGCACAGTCACAGGCTCTGCATGCCGAGAGTGTGTAGGAGGAATGCTCTGCTAGCAGTACAGGAAGGAGCTCTGCACAGGACACAAGTGTCTACTGCTTATACGGAGTCTCCCTGTGTCCCAGAATCTCTCCTGCCATCTGCCTGTGCGCTTCATGAACGCATCTCAGCGTCTAGTCGCTGGCCAAGTTCTCCGCTGCGTTTTTATTCTCTCCATCCAGTGACGTGATGATCCCACTGCAGGAAAGGTGAGGGTGTCCTTCAGACCCTTCTGACTGCAAACTTGAGAATTGTTTCCCATGATTTCCCCCTCCATCCTCCCCCTGTATCTGCAGCAGTAGATCCGTGCGTCACTGAGAGACTGCCAGGCGATGAGGCAGCAGCAGCAGCAGCGACTCTGAGCAGCAGACAGCCCCACTGCTGGCTGCTAACTCTGCCACCAGCATCATGCTAACTTTACAGGATTCTGTGTTTTTTGAGATTAGCATAAAGTCTCTGCTGAAGTCCTGGAGCAGTAGCTGTAAGTATATATATATATTTATATATTCACATTCATCCTGCATTAGGGACATTCTTCATTGCATGCTGCTTGCTGTTCTATGCCCTGGCCCTGTGTGCATGAGCAGTAATCCTGTGAAATTCCTGTGCCTGAAGCAGAGAGCAGTGAGCTGATTCATAAGCCAGAGAGTCTACGTACAAATATAGAGAATTTTGTGTCCTCTTCCCTTCTAGAGCTGTTCTTTGCTCCAGACAAGCCTGGTCTCTGCAGTCATCTGATAACAACATACTTTATTATTGCCAGCACAAAATGTTCATTTGAAGCATAATCTTTTGCCCGTACAGAAGTGGCGAATACCCTATAAATAATGCAAGGGGTGCCCTCTGTTCTCTGTCCTCACTTTTATTTTTTATATAAATTGCTGCACTGCTGTATATCGTGTCTAGGGCGAGATTAAATCAACTTTAATTCAGAGCGGAAAAGTTGCTTAATAGTATCACCTATGGCATTCTCTTGGCTCCCCAGACAGAGTATTTATAATTCTATGGAATATATTGCAGCAGCTATATAGCATACTCGTTGATTTGTGGTTGGTCTGCCCACTATTGTATATGAGAAACACGACACTGACAGCTGACTGATCATTTTAAACACTTTTTTTTTAAATTCGCTTACCATGTTAATATTTCTATTTGCAAAACTTTGACAGTATAACTTCAGGGGGCAGGACTCGACGTCAGCTGAATTGATTGAATTTGTGTCCATGGATCTGTCTCCACAACACAAAAAAACCCTATGTGGTCCGGGCTTTACAAGCTTGCTTAGCTAACAATATGGGCTGCTGTGCTGACCAGCGTTTGATTGCAGATGAGCTTATTTTTTCCTTTCACTAGTAACAATGGGGTGACATTCATATGGCCGATATACAGAATGCTGCATCAGTGCCAGCAACTTCATGTCTTTCATTTTTATTTTATTTCAACTTGTTAGGATTTGCTGCAACTTCACAAACTATGACCACTTGTAGTGACGTATGAAAGTTTATCAGAATGTAAAAGTTTACATAACCACAGTATGACTTAAGGTGCGTACACACGTAACGATTTTTTGAACGATTTGTCGTCGATAACGTCGTTATCGTTCAAATGTTCAAAAAATCGTTCATTTTTTGTGGATGAATGAAAATCATTCAAGCGCGCTCCCGTTTGTAGGTTTTGTTCATCATCCATTCTGACTGTTCAACATAACTATTTTCGTTCAGAAAATTGTTCGTTTGGCAGGATGAACGATGTCTATTCACTGTATGCATGCTTAAAAAAAAATCGTTCATCGTTCAGAAAATCGTTGACAAAATCGTTCCTTATTTTAGTAACAAACTATTTTCGTCAACGATTTTCGTTCACTTTTTCAAGGGACAATCTGAACGAAATTCGTTGGTTACTAAAATCGTTACGTGTGTATGCACCTTAAATGGTAGCTTATTAGATGTTTGCGCTTCTACATGGACTACTTGTGTTTATATATTTGTTCCAACCAGCTTCCTATGTAGTTTCCAAAAATAGGACCCTTTTCCAGCCCTTATTACTGATACTTCGTACATTGAGACTGTACTTAAATCCTTTTCTTAGCCGTAATAAGGCAGAACTGAGTTGCGTACAAGACAAGATATAAATGAATCTGTAAAATTAGTGTCTGTTTTATCCGTGTGTTTAGCATCTTACGCAGCTCTCATCCAAACCACAAATTACTTGTAATATTTCCATGGAGCTTGTTCTCATGTAGCGGAGAACTTTCTATCATTGTAACTAAGTATTTGATTGAGTATAACTTAAGATGACTGTACAGATTGATCCAGTCTCTCAGGCTGACCACTGTTTGCCGGAATGTGTCAGACATTAGCTAGCTATACGTGTGTGTGTGTGTGTGTGTGTGTGTGTGTGTGGTCAATTTTAAAGAACCAGCAGAGCACACCTGGTGCCACAGCACTGTGACTGCAAACTTGTTCAGATCATTTACTGATTGGGTCTATACACACACGCTGTGATTTGAGACCAGTTCGGCATAAAACCTCCTATCTGGTCATCGTAACTGCATAGTGCTTGAGCATCTTTATTCGTTACATTTCTTGAAGAATAATTTATGTGTATATCTAGGAACAAGCTCTAAAAATTAGGAAGCAGACTTTGTGTATTGCAGTGGTGGTGATGGGCACATAAAACAGTGGTTGGTAAGCAAGAATGCTGCATAATTATTACTATGCTATAATAACTAGGGATGTGCAGGCTCGGTTCTACTCGGTTCCGTTCGTTTTTTTTTACCGAATCTTATTGGCTATCCAAAACTCGTGACAGCTGAAACCCAATAAGATTCGGGAAAAAAAACCGAACAGAACCAAGCCTGCACATCCCTAATAATAACCAATGCTAAAAATTTATTCATTAGCCAGGCACTAAACATTTTATATATAGCATTGTGCACAGGCCACCAAATGTATTACTGCAGAAGTAATGACCTCCCCTATAATCCTCACGATTCTTATGACTTGTTTGACAATTCAACTAACAATACATTTTTTTTTTTTTTTAATTGCTACGAGCACAATGGACAAACAAAAGAATAAGGGGCATGTGTATCAAAGCTTGTGAGATATATATATCACCAACCAATCAGCTTCTAACTTAGATTTTGCAGGCTGTGTTTAAAAAATGTTAGTTAGGAGCTGATTGGTTGGTGATATATAACTCACAATTTTATCTCGCATCAAGCTTTGATACATATGCCCCTAAATACAAAAGGAGGCGGCCATTTTTAATGTAGTTTCATGGTTCAAATAATTGGTAATGAACTAATGAAAATTGCTGTTCTTTTTGAGGCTGTTTGGTGACACCATCAACACTATATGTCTTTGTCAATGCCAAAAACAAGTTGTGGTATTGACTATTTAGAGCTTGTAGTGATTATAATAGTGAGGTAAATATTTTGTTTGGTACATAGGATAAATGTACTAATTAGTCAAGTGATACAATTCCGACATCGCTTTGAATGCTAAGGTTTGCGTTTTGAATTGAGCATCACATGAAGTACTATGTGCTGGAGCTGTTATATTGACCTAGTGAAATGGCTGTTTGCCTAACAAGAGTGGTAGAAAGGCAGGGAATGTAACTATATGCACAGTTACTTTCAGCCCATTAACTTAAGTTGTGGAAAGAAAACGCTGACCCTCTGCCTGGCCCCTGTGAATGGGACCAAAGAGTGCAGGGGTCAACAGCGAGACCCTGCAAGAAACTTTGTGTACAAATGATGCATACAAATTGTGCTTCTTTATCTGTAGGGGTCCACTCTGACACTGGGGAATGGGATCTTAAGGACTTTTCCCTAAGTGGAAATATAGTTTGACATTAAAAAAAATGCCTTTGCTACCCGAAGTTTTTGTAAGGAATAAAAAGGTGGTTGCAGAACCTCCTTACTGTGAACTATTTATACAGGTTGAGTCTCCCATATCCAAATATTCCGAAATACGGAATATTCCGAAATACGGAATATTTTTAGCATGACTGAAATAGTGAAACCTTTGATTTTTGATGGTTCAATGTACACAAACTTTGTTTAAGGTACAAAATTATTAAAAATAAAGTATAAAATTACCTATAGGCTGTGTGTATAAGGTGTATATGACATATAAATGAATTTCACGTATCTACACAAACTTTGTTTGAGCCACAAAATTATTGAAAATATTGTATAAAATAACCTTCAGGATGTGTATATAAGGTGTATATGAACCATAAATGCATTCTGTGTTTAGATTTGGGCCCTATTCCTAAGACATTTCAAAATGGTATGCAATTATTCCAAAATACGGAATATTCCGATATCCAAAATACCCCTGGTCCCAAGCATTTTGGATATGGGAGACTCAACCTGTACTTTTATTAATATGGTGCCCCCATAATATGCCGCGCTTTACGGAGCATATCGATCAGTCACATTAGTTCCTGCCTCACTGGATCTTATAATCTTTATACCTACCACATGAACATAAAAACTTCCACACACACTTTTAATGTACTAGTATGTTTTTTGGACTAAACTGTTATATTTAAATATATTAAAATTGAAATTAGTGTTTTTTTGTGAGGTTAACGGGGCTACAAACAAAGTTGAGCCATGCGAAGTGTGATTTTTATTTTTACAGCACATATATGACCTCTATAAGTATAGTATGACCTCTATAAGTATAGTATGACCTCTATAAGTATAGTATGACCTCTATAAGTATAGTATGACCTCTATAAGTATAGTATGACCTCTATAAGTATAGTATGACCTCTATAAGTATATGTGATGCTCTAGGTAAAGCGCTGCAGGATCTTATCCTGTGCTGATGTAGCATTGGCAGTATTATTCTGTGCTGTTGTCCTGCCAGCATTTGGGGACATTATAAAATGCATTTTGTGAACTTGTCATTCACATTAAAATTATGGTGAGAACAGCACCATTATTGACCCTTATGGTCATATTTTAGGTGCAGGTTATTACTATGTGAGAGGGCAAGAAAAGCAGATAGGTGTGATCAAGCTCTCCTAAATGTCTCCAATTTTCTCTTACTGATGTGTTCTCATACACTATTGCCGCAGTCACGCCAAACAGTCCATCTCGGCGCGCCAGGTCCTGTGCTACTAGGCTTACGCAGAGCATCTTGTTTTTCTTCTATTTCGACCAGAAATGCAATTGGATGCACAACAACTGCTTCACGTGATTGCGCTGATTAATTTGATAGGCAACATAGCATGTCGTTTCTATGTCTGTGATGTGCCTACACTGAACGTTCAGTGTAGGGACATCCATCATCCCCGTACATGCTGAACCTGACGTGATCGTCAGGTTGACCAGCATGTACGGGCGATGATAGATGTCGAAAACTATCAGCGGGCGCGCACATTGCTGCTGGTTTCCAACCTAATGTGCCCGATGCATGCGCGATTTGCAAGCGATTTACACGATAACGACATCATTATCGTGCAGATATCGCTAAATGGATACCCCCCTTAAGTTGCATGAGATCTGGCGGCTCACTCGTGCATATTGAGGCTAGGCTAGGTGTCAGAGGACACATTTGTATGCCCACAGTGGAATGTGGTCTAACCAGTACTCATGCTTTTCCTTACCCTGCATGCTGCTTTTACTGTGCCTAAAATCCTGACACAGGCCCTCAGATCAGTACAGGCGTGTCTTTCCGATTACAGCCTGACACCTTGAGTCATTTATTTTATATTTGTCTAATGTAAATGTTAAGGGACAACGTTATAACCATATTCTTCTCATTATATGATGGTATTAATAAGACTGATTGCAGAACTCACATTTGTATACCATGATAATCAGCTTTTTCTTTTATTGGTTTTCTTGTAGCCTGTGTAGAAAGCTCACCTACTATATCCAGTATATATGTATACTTTCCAATTAATCATAGACATTTTAGTTTAGTGTCTCTTTAACATGACCTCCAAAAAGACTGGGGAGAATTGTATACATTTATTTATGTATGTTATATATATTTTGCTTGTATATCCTTTTTTGTTATCCTTTTCTGTAACTTGTACTGTTGTATTTATACACTGTTTTGTTTCTTTAGAAATCAGTGTTTGCAGTGTACGGAGCTTCCAGGTTAGTGTCATTCAATGGCACTTATCCTGTTTCCTCATGGTTTTGTTACTTTTGCTGATTTTATTTTGCATATCTTTGTAAATATGTGTAATGTTTGCAGAGCTGCTTTTCTCTCTGTTCCATATACACTGGAGGCAGCCATATTGTGGGCTGAACCAATATTGATGTACGTCAGGACTTTGTGATATCATTGGCTCCTATCGGGTAAGTGGACTGCATCAGCATTGAGTTGGTGGCCCGCCTGCAGTAACAGATGTGGCCGCGTCTGCAAGTGACTCTGCATCGGGCCATGTGTTGCTAAATTGGAGTTTGGAATTTGTTGCTTCAGAGGTTAGTCTTCATTCTAGCACCCTGCACCTGTCAAAACATGTGCAGTTCCTCTTTCCTGCCTGGGGTGTCGCGCTCTGCTCTGGTGCTTCTAGCACACTCGGCCGATGCAATAAACTTCTGATATACAGACCAGAGTGTGCTAGAAGCACCAGAGCAGAGTGTGACACCCCAAGCAGGAAAGAGGAACTGCACATGTTTCGACAGGTGCAGGGTGCTAGAATGAAGACTAGAGGTGATGTAGGGGAATGTGTTACTATATGTGTGCAGAAGGGGAAAAATGTTACATAGATAGGGCATGGTTACCCCCTTTCTGAAGTGATCATACCTGATACATGGGATGGTTGCAGCTCCCCCGGCGCACTGCCAATAAATGGCACTGAACGCACTTCTGTCCACATAGGGACTTTTTTAACAACTCTAACCGGTATGGCATGGCTTCAAAGAAAATTCCTAATTTCTTTGAGTATAGTCTATGTATTTTACATGCTTAAGCAAATGTAAGATTTATTAAATGAATGCTTCATCTTAATCCATTCATAGCACCAAAAAAGCTTGGCGGCAATTCGATCAGCTTGCTCGTTGAGACGCATAGATTTTTATAGCAAGTCAACATTTTGGACAAATGTGAAAAAGTGTGAAACAACCGCGCTTCACTGGTAATGCAGCTGGACAGTGTAAATGGGTAGTCCTCCACAAATACCCTTGATAAAGACTTCTGTGCAAGTTGAAACACGTTGGTTTTTGGGACTCTAAGTTGCCAAACCTGAAGGTTGGAATAGAGGCAGCTTACCCCCATGCTGACTAGGGACACCAGATTCCTGATCCCAGGGAGTGTATGTTCTATGCTGTTTTAGGTGTAGACTGCTTACACCCACACCTCCTGGTACGTTTGTCTTCCATTCATTGGTGGTTTACTTTTTTGGATATCTGTCAATTGGATTTTTACATTTTTTAACCATACTAAATTATATTGGATTATGCTATGTCGGCTCTTTCTGTGTTTACATTTCATTTGGATTATTGATTCGAGAGAAAACTGAAGATTTAATGGGTGTAGCTGTCAACTGAAGATTCATAGAAAATTGAGAAAAGATACTCAAACTGTGCTTTATTCTTATATTTTTATACTGTATACATTTGAAGTGGTTCATTGGACTTTTGAGGTCAATTGACTACTTACCTAATTTGTTTTGCGCTCATTGATTTTCTGTTTTCTGTCATTTTGGACAAATGTTTGTAACGTATTGAATATACAATTGGTTTTTGGAGGCGCAATTACTGTCCTGTTTTGTTTTTTTTGTCATACGAATATGCAATTCAGCCCATGAAAACTTGTGGTGTGATCTTTGTGATAAAACAGTGTATTAGAGTTCTCTTGAGTCTGTTATATAGCAGCATTTGTCAACATATAACCGTGCAAATGTGATGTCACCAGTACAGAAAGCTGTACATGTGAATGGCCAAACTAAATTCCAGACAAAGTAATCTCAGGCCAGTTTGAAGGCAATGTGCAACAACAAAATTTCAGTATTATTTTTTGTTTCTTTGTTTACCAGCGATACTGTAATCTTGGCAGGAAATTAGGTAATGGCGTTTCATCATCCTATCTAGTGGTGAAGTGTTTCACAATATAGAAATATTTTTCTCCCTTCTAGACTGCTTTTTCATTGTGACTAATTGTAAAGCTAATGTAGGGAAATTGCAGTAGTGACACCTGCGGATTATTAAAATCAGTGCTTAAAGTGGTCCTAGAGAAGTGGTGGACTCACCACCTCCTTCGGCGGTTTTTTAAGAAAAGGTACTGCGGTACATGAAGAAAAAGGGGCGTGGTCTTTTAAAAAGGGGCGTGGTCACACAATAGTATTCCCAATTCAAATTACGTCATACAGTAGCACAATTTTGATTCACCCCTGATTCACATTACACCACATATTAGTGTCCCTTATTCATGTATGACACACAGCAGTGCCCCTTTTACACAATGCCCACAGTAATAGTGCCCCTAATACACACAGAGGGGAATTCAATTAGAGGCAAAGTTTTCGCCTGTCCAACTTTTCGCTTCATTCGCCTGTTTCAGAGGCGAATTCATTCCGTGCTCGTCCTCGTTTTTCGCCTAATTCAATTGAAAAGAATTGGGGAAATCAGTCTGTACCCCAGAAAAAGATATATTAAAATAAGGAATCAATATAGATGTGTACTAATGGCCCTAATAAGACTGTTTTGCCTATTTAAGTTGTGTAAATTGCTTGCTATTAGCGTCTTTGTAAAAGTGGTAAAGAATGGCATAAAGCTGTATGTTTTGGTGAAAATAAGTAGTCCAGTCAAATTTGGGGTACTTGAAAATGGGTGCTAGCATGTTTTTATGTCTCTAAAGTGAACTTTTTAAAAACATGAAAAATCCACCTGCTGCATGCACCTGCAATCCCAAAAATACCTGACCCATACTTGGGGACCCCCAAAGGGTCTATTTCGCTACTTTTTATGTTTATCCCCCCGCTTTTTAAATTTTCACCCCAAAATGACATGTCTGTTTTGGGGTGTTCTTTTTTTTTTTTTGCAGATTTGTCCTTAGGGGGGCTGTCCCAAGGGTTCTGAGACGTTTCCCCACGTTTGCACCACAAAGTAAAGATTTTCGATTTCTTTTCATCTGCTATTCATTGGAGAATCTTTTTTGGAGAATTGTTTCCGCTTAGGCGAAATTGTCCTGGAATTGAATTTGGCAAATTTTTTTTTTTTTAGGCAAAATTTTCGCAAAAAAACAAGCAAAAATGGCTTTTTGTCTCTAATTGAATATGGCTCATAAAGCCACAGTAGCAGTACCCCTTATACAATGCCCACAGCAGTAGTGCTCCTTATACATAATGAACACAGCTGTATTGCCCCTTATGCAATGCCCATTGTAGCGGAGCCCCTTATGCAGTGCCACAGTAGTAGTAGTGCCCCCGAGTAAATTCCCCCAGAAGTTATGCCCCCAATATGGAAGCCGCTTACACAAAGAAAAAAAAATACTTACCTTAAGCCCCGCTCCCACGTCAGCGTCCATCCTGCTGGCCGCTCCTCGGAATTATGGGAGAGACGTCATGATGTCTCTCCCCTAGTGCGCTGTGGGAACCGGAAGCTGGGCGCACGCTGGTAACCAAATCTCAGCGGGCGCACGGCAAATGGAGCCACCCTGCGGCGCTAAACTGAGGTGGGTCGGAGGAGGCGGAACTGGTTCTGTCTCCAAATAGAAGTGACAGAACGCATTTCCGGCCCACTTTAAAGCCTGATTAAAATCACCTTATCAGGCATACTAAAGAGAGAGTGACTGCAACACTGTGTCCGGTCATTAGGTCTACAGTAAAAAGGTAGACTATGGAAGTTAGACAGGCAATAGGTCGACAGGGTCTGAAGGTCGATTAGTAAGAAGCTCGATAGGGTCATTAGGTCAACACACAAATGGTCGACACATGTTTTTTGCACCCTGTATCACCCCTAAATTTTACTTTGCAGCCCCATGGTGGTGTGGAATTAAAATGCATGATGTAGAAGCTTATGTTGAAAGTTGCAAAATTAATTTTTCATATTGTTTTTAGTGGTCAGTACATTGCAATAAATGATTCTAATTAATGCATGCTTGAAATAACTAAATGGATTTTAATGTGGACATTTCATATGGTTACCGATGTCTACTTCATTCTACTAAATGTTAACACACAAACTGGAAGCTTTGATAAGGTAGTGGGGAAGTTTTCATAAATGGATTCATTTGTCTTTGTTTGCTCTGAGTGGCTGGTTGTCTGGCAGCCATATCATGAATGTTTGGTATCTATGTGCCTTGGACAGGTGGTAATAAAGTAATCTATTGGTTACTTTATAATAGGATAAACAGGAAAACACACAATAAAACATGTATTATCCCTGGTTTGCATGTGTGACATGTATTCAATGTATTTCCTTCTAGCTTTGTTCACCTATGATAGTGATGAAGATAAGACTATATATTCTGTGTACTGAGAACATTGTATAATAATCTGATCTGTACAGGTAATATAAGTATACCTTATTAACATTACCTATAAGTTCTAAATTACATTTCTTCAAATAATGCATATTGTAAGAGCAATTTATTCATCCAAACATCCTACAATGGTCCAAACTAGATTTGCAGTTAAGCTTGAACTTATGGACTGTGTAATAAAGCCATATTATAATGCCGTATTCACCAATGCTGATATTAATGGAGCACTACGTTTTTGGGAGACAACTTGTTATATGTAACTTAGTATTGTGGTTTTTAAGGTTTTTCCACTGATGTTTGACTCAATTGTTTATGTACTAATTTACTGATCTCCAGACGGATAATCAGAGGTGGGTGCAGGTGGGACAGTTAAATGGTGAAAAGTAAAAAGGTGTGGTGGTGCTGATTACCAGATGTCTGCTATCTAGGGATGAGACTGTGGAGTTGTGGCATCTCTAGTGATGAGTGTACAAGGCTGATGTTGGGTGTACTTTACAGCTCGGCTTTCTGTCCTGTTGTTAGTCGGAGAGCACGCTAATAGCAGCTCCAGCACCAGGACAGAGAGATTATTTTGATTATAATTGGAGGTAGAAATGGTGCCCAAATGGTCTGTTATTGTCCTAAAACATATACAAATGACAGTACTATTCTGATAAATTAATACATGTCAACTTTGTTACTTGTGTAACCAAACCCATTGATTGTTTTTGGATCCCTAAATTTTTTTCTTTTGCATGTAGCAGCACCTGAACACATTGGGAAGCCCACAGTGAGATCTAAAACACAACTGGGTATACGGCTTTAAAGAGATCGAAGAGAATGCTTTTATACCATTCCCAATGAACCTTGTTTGCATTTTAGACTTTAAAATAATTGTTTCACCTTCATTCGCCTTTCACTTTCATTCTTTAAACCGTTTTTGGCTTGTCTGCCTGACACTCATGCTTTCTGTGACCTCCACTCCTTGCTGTTTGTCATCTCGGGAACATCTAAAACTCCCAAGGTGGCGGGGGAGCGGTTTGGTGGGGAAGAAAAGAATCTCAAGCTTGCAATAGCCCTGTCATACCTGATGGCGTAGAAGAGCAGGCGTAGCCTAAGGACAGATGTGAGACAATGGATGTGAATTTTTTAGCGTAGGCTGCAAATAATGGGTTCTCCTGTAACCTTTTGGTAAATAATGCAGCTGTCAATTATCTGTCTGTCTAATGCAGCACCTGATCCACATTGTAATCCTGCCGTGAGCTTTATTTAGGTTATCTATGTTAGACTATTGCATTTGTGGCTATCTTTACAAAGTGTTCTAGATTACTGTAACTATGTTCATATTAAAATACAGAACACATGTTCTAAAACAGTATTGAACATTCTCCGTTTATAGACCTGTACAAGCTCCATTTCTGACAAATGTTTGTATCGTGTCCATTTATCTTTGCCTGTTTAGTTCCGAAGCGAGAGAAAAATACTATGGCAACGTTCATTGAGTACATAGGTGATATTAAGGATGGCTATTGCGATCGCAGCTCCGTAATCGCACGCAGATCTGCTGCAAAAATACGCTAATGAATGCCCACTACCGCTATCTCACATTCGTAATACCTTGTAAACCTCCATAAATATGAGTAACATGGAGTACCATCAGCCCTTCATGCAGAATTACAGCAGCCCTGATTTTGCTGAGAAATTACTAACCTCGTTGCACGCAGTGAGTACTCAAGCTGCGCATGCAGTCACAATGGCTAATTTATGCATGCCCATGCAACGGCGTTCAAATGGACACACACCTGTGTTTCTCCGACCCCCTCCCTCAGTCACCACCCCCAAACACTCACTGCCTGTCAATCACTCTGCGATGGCTCTGCGTGGTCTGCTTGATCTCCGTGCGATCATAGTGGTGCCTTTGCTCACGCGCACTGCAATACATGCGCAGTACGCAACAATCGGCCATCTGCGAGCACTGTTTGTGTTGCGATCCTTATTGAATCAGGCCCATAGCACACTATACTGCTGCAAAGCATTACAGCAAGTCAGTGAGCAAATAAACTTTGATTTCCAATGACAAATCATTAAATTGTGGGGCAATTACTTAGATCTGTGATACCTGTTCTCATTCACAACACTTTTATTCTCCTTTTCCTTGTGATTATACTTGCATATAATTTTTTTAAAATAATTCCTAATTAAATCTAATATGTTGACAGTCTTAAGCTGCCCATACATGGAGCGATATGCACCTTGCTATGCGACTTGGGATCCGACGGCCGACATATTGGGCGGTCCCCACACACAGAGCAATCGGGTGGACGACTGCCCGATATGCTGGCACCCGCATAGCGCTGCATGGGACCGTACATCACATCCCCATATCAAGTGAACATGCAGTAAGATCTGGAGGTGGGATGTACGACCCCACGGGAGCGCGCACTGGCCGATATCTTGCACACACACGGTACGATATTGCAGCGATATCGTACCAGCCCGTCGGATCGGCTGCTAATTACACACCGTGTATGGGAACCTTTACAAATAGACTATTACAGAACTACAACAGCTTATTTATTGAACAAGATTTTAATCTAGGTGATATTGCAAGTGGTGCCTATACCAGTTTATATTTGTGATACATTTGTTTTGCTAGTGTGTTTTTTCAGGTGTTATTGTGCTAGCCACTGTACATGCATTCTACAATGGATATGTGGAAATTTGGGGAAACAAACATTTCTCTTTACATTGTTAACACTAACCCACTGAAAACACCTTTACCTACAAGTAAAGGGACAGACTGCTTGTTTATAAATGACATTATGTGAGTCAGCCCTGGAAAAGGCACTTTGCGGCATTGGAACCCGTCATGTCACAGAGTATATTTTGTTCTGTGTGTGTAAGCTGCAGACAGTACACACAGCTTTGTGTGTTTTGGCTATGTTTGCATTCAGCTATTTATATAAATATTTAAGTCTTGGATCCATCATATGATAAAATATTTGCATTTCCAAGAGGAAGCATGTTATCAGCAACAGTCATCAGGGCTTTATCAGAATGCAAGATAATACAATCTACCACCTTCATTGAATTATCTTGATGTCATGTATGTGAAAGTATAGAATGGTGTTGTAAAAAGTTGCCCGGATAAATCCAAATTCTGATTACTTTGTGATTTTGCAGTATACAGATTTATCACTTCCGATACAAGTATTTTGTTAAGGAATCCTCTGCTCTATGGTGCCCATACACAGTGCGATATAGCAGCCGATTTGACTGATTGGTACGATTTCGCTCCTATATCGTACCGTGTATGGGCATGATATCTGACAGAGCGCACACCCGTGGGGTCGTACATTGCACCTTTGATTTGGGGATGAGATTTACAATACTATGCAGTGCTATGCGGTTGGGGGAGGGGGGTGCCGGCATATTGGGCGGTTGGCCACCCGATCGCACCGTGTGTGGAGACCGCCCGATATGGCGGCCATCGGATCCCCCGATGTGTCGCGAGGTGCATATCGCAGAGTGTATGGGCGGCTTTAAGCTGTGTACACACCTAACTGATATATCTGCAGAAGATGGTTGTTCATACACACTGAACAACCATCATCTGGCCGCGGGTCCCGCTGGCTGGGGGTCGCGCAGCTGCAAGTGTATGGGTGGTCGGCTGACAGCCTGTCCACACAGCACGATGAGCAAATGACGCCGTTCGCAGACATATCGCATCGGCTGTGCTGCACAGCCGATGCGATATGTCTGCGAACGGCGTCATTCAGACATATCGCTGGTACACACTGGCCGACGGGCATGACATATATCAAAAGAAACTGCTATATGCATACGACCACTTTTCTATATGTAAGCATACATGTGAGCTGCTTATTGATTCTGTTACCTACACGTGGTGACTCTTTTAAAGTCATAGAAGAATTGTAAAGGTATTTTTTTTATAAGTCTGGGACCAACTTACTAATGTAAGCGTAGCGTTCCCGCTAGGTTTTTGTAGCGGGGCGCGGCACCCTGCCCTCCTTCTGGAGGACAAAAAGCACCCTGCCCTCCAGAAGGAGGGCAAAAAGCTCCCTGCCCTCACAGCCTGCGGGTGCCGTCTTCACCCACGGTTCGCAGTGTCCCGCCAGAGGAGAAATGTGCGGTGACCCAGTCACCGCCGGAGAATAGACGCCGGGCGCATGCGCCCGGCATCTATTCTCCCTGTCTGCAGCACTTGGGGGTTGCCCGGCGTGTCCATAAGTTCCGGGCGTGCCCCCAAGAGTGATGAAAAGGGGACGGTGTCTTATAGACCCGCCCCCTTTTCAATGACCACGCCCCCTTTTCGGGAGCGCACAAAAGTGCCCTCTCTGGCTCCGACGCCCTGTCTGCCGCCGGAGCTAGAGTGAACACTATAAGCGTACAGGTGAGCATTGCCTTCTAAAGCATTCAGTCACCAAAGGTGATCCCTCTTTTTTCTGAAAATTCATCGGCACAGTAAAAAGAGCCTAACTGTGGTTTAGAACTGGGGTCTATCATATTTCATTGACTAAAATTACTACACTATGAAAATGTATCCTTTTCCTTCTATGTGACGACTTCACTGACATTGTGGAGAGGACTATCAATCTGTTTGATTTGGAGAATTTGGACTACAGACATCATATCTCACCTGAATTGTGGTATCATATCCCTTCAGTGAGGCGCGGTATTGTCATTGCTGTTTATATGTTTATACTACTTACCCGGCTTTGATAACACTGGGAGATTTTACCAGCGGCCTCTTTTTCAGCGCAGGGCCAATCCATTCGTTGTATTTTGATAACATATATTTGCCAGTCAATTGATTTACCAATATATCTGCCAGTGTGAATGGGCAATATTATCTATAGTTCAGGGTGTGTACAGCGTCCAATCTGCTGTACAGCACAGGAGATGGTCAATATATCTGAAAAATATATTGGTCATCTGCTGGTGTGTATAAGCGACACCCCAGTCGCCCATACACATTTTGCTGGGACCCAGAGGTGATTGACACTCAACTGGGCCGGCAATTTAAATGCCCCCAGTTGAGCTGTCCATCACGGCACTTTGGGCAGAAGATTGGTAAGTGTGTATACACTTACCAATCGTCAGGTCGGCGGATCGACCTAGTGTGTGCCCAGCTTTATTCAGTATGCTGCAGAATCTATTGTCATTTGGTCTAATCCTAATGTATGAAATAGGTGTGTACCTAACAGAGAAGGGTAACTTCTAATCTTTTGCATCCAAATGTACATAAAGGCGCTCGTGTAGCTATGGACACACTTTACACTAAAATCTGCAACAAACAAATTAAATACAGACATCAGTTACTTTAAATAAACAAAATAGGAATTATGTTTTCTGTGCCGATAAAATAAATAAATATTACTAAATCACAGCAGCCACAGTGGGGAGGGATCATGATGAACAGGGCCAATCAAAATTGGCTACCCACAGTTTTTCTGCATATTGTGAACAAGAAAAAAAGAAAATGCAGGTGCACACTCTAAGCACTAAGAGCACTGATAGTCATATCAATTATGATAAATTCTACGCTACAAATAACATGGTGGATAATGAAGTCATTAACATATATTTAGCCAAACATGTGAGCCCATCCATCACTTTAAGGTGAACCCCATCAGATTGGACCCTAACATTGCTAATACTATTACATTATATACATTTTTCAAGGACTTGGCACAATAGTACCCCTAATCTGTAGACAGCAAGGCAGGATCTGTGCTGAATAAAATCACTTAAAGACAGAAGGAAGAGTGCTAGTACCAAGCAGAATTAGTCATAAACTGCTTAACATACACAAATACAGAGTAAACTTTTAGACGAGGGTCTAGGACCTGCAAGTGATACCCCGCCTTACAGATGCATGAGAGTCCCTCTTGTGATCTGCATGAATAACACCTAGCAGTTTGGCAATTGCTCCTAGTGGCCACATCACCTCCTGTGGCACTCTGGGCTAGTTAGTGCAGTTGTAATATGATCGTAGTGTCAGTCCAGTTGTGGCCATCATTTCCAAGATCCATCTTATTGATCAAATGTTTGTGACCAGCATTTAGTTATAGTGAACCTCTGAAACGGGGAGGACAATGCTGAAGAGTGGTTATGCCTTTTTGGGGGAGCAAGAAGAAAAAAATATTCAACATCATAATTGTTTTTGTTCCACGTTATGGTATGAAACTAGAGTGGATCCTCTTATCCACTCTGGCTAGACTAATGGCTCATGTTATAGGTGGTATTGGGCTACAGGCGATTTCTCCCCCCCCCTCCCCCTTTTTCTCTTTCTTTTTTTCTTTTCCTCCTTCTCATCAATAATTTAGTGTAATTAATGTGTTACATGATTTGTATAACTTTTTATGTGGGGATATATTCTCAATTACTGTTTTGTTATGATGTCTGCAATGTGGATATTGCTACCCTTCATTTGGTTATTATTATTTTGTATTTATTGGGCACAATTCAGTTCTTTTCACCGGCAGTTACCCCCCCCCCCCCCTCTTGCGCCTGACGGTTTTATTTAAATGTTACTCCTGCAGGGTGCGATCAGCTACCGGCACTTCAGCTCGAATTGAATTGCTTATGTATCCATCATGAAATTACCCTGTTTACAGTATAATGATTCTGCGTAGAATGAGGATCAATGTGAATTAATTTTCATTACATTAATAAATTCTTATGTACCTGTCTACCTAAAAATAATAATAATCATTGATATTGTGTGACATGTTTATAATTTGTTAATTGAGCATTGTCTTATGGGCTATAGAAACGCCACATTAATAATACCATTAGGCCAGGCAGTTATAGTAAATATGCCAGTCCTGTGGATTATGGAGCCTATGTATCAAGCCATTTTTTAAATAAAATTTTATGTATCAAATCTATGTACTAATAGCAAAATGCAGGAGATTTCACAGAAATTAGCACTTCAAATCGCAGTCCCCATTATTATCAAAGGAGACTATGGTCAGACTATGGTCAGACTATGTACTAAACTCCAAAAAGTGATGCTTTTCAGATTGGCCCTGGTAGTTTACACTATCCTCAGATGGTGTAAACTACTGTTTGCCTATGTGGGCTCCGGGGACAGGAGAGAGATCTTTTGATCTCTCCCCCGCAGCCCCCGGCCAGGTCAGGAAGCTGACGCTGTGCATATGCGCAGTGTATGCTTCCCCAGGAGAAGTCTTTCAATTCAGTGAGAGACTTCGCTGAAATGCCGGGGATATAACTCACAGGGACAGCGGTTACCGCAACTGCTGTCCCTGCGAGTTCCCTGTAGTACATAGCGGGATGTTTTTATTAAAAATTAAAATATCCCTGGCCTGTTGTAACATTAATAATTGCGGCAGTGCCGGGATTATTAATACATAGACCCTTATGTCTGCTTGTATTGGAGGTTTTCTAACAGTAATAAAAGAAATTGCATTCGTAGTCTTATTTCTGTTATTTATTTATACAGTAAGGCGTCGGTAGCATGTTATACTTTGTGTGAGCTATAGGGGATGATTAAAGGGTGACGTATGCAGGGCCGGCAACAAATCACGGGCCTGGTACACACATTTATTTAGGGCCCATCCCCGGGTGAAGCAGAAGGTGACAGGGAGGGGGTAACCGGTAGAGGAAAAAGGTGACAAGCAGAGGGTAATGGGGAGAAACCGAGGGTGATAGGGAGAAGCAGTGGGTCTCATAGGGTAAGGGTGAGAGGAAGTGGGTGACGGGTAGGGGGTAAGTGAGGGCTCAGGAGGCTGTAAAGGGATAATTGGGATGGAAGAGTTTACTGGGACATGAAGGAAAAGTATCAGGGGGGAAAGGGAGAGGGAGAGATCTGACTTTACCTTACCTTTCATTCTCTGGCCGACACAACAGGGTTCTCTCCATCTCAGCTGTTAGTACAGTAGGCCAAGTGGTGCAGCTGGGTGCGGGGATTGAGCGGCAGCAGCACTGGAGCTCTCAGCACGCTGTATGTGTGCGGTGTGACTTGTACTGCTCGCAGGTAATTCCGCCAGTTTCCCGGCCTCTCGCTATTGCAGTTTGAGCCCAAGCAGAAGGTGTAACCCCTCACATGACAGCGCTTCCCCCGTGATCAGCACTCTCTGTACCACTACTTTCCACCAGGTCCGCATACCCTTTGTGTCGGGGCCGGTCCCTACACTGTAGTGATGTCTAGTGAGTGGGTGTCTCAACACACTGACTCGAATCATTCAGATGAGCGAATGATTCGAGTCACTCAGTGTTTGGTGAGTTGAGACACCCACCTCCCCTAGCCTCTCTGTCAGTGGCAGCTAGAGTGAGTGCCAGCTCCATCCCCTACACTGCTGATCCGAGATGATTATATTTCTGCACTGAGTCAGATCAGCAGTGTAGGGGGCGGAGCTGTCAGCGAGTCGTGCAGCTAGAGCCAGGGCTCAGGGCAGTGGACTTAAGGTGCATACACACGATCAGATTTTTTCTTCAGATATGGACGATAACGATTTAAAAATCGTTCAGTCGTTCATATCTGAAGGAAAATCGTTCATATCTGACATGCCTGAACGATGGACGATCAACGATGCGCGTTCCCGTTTGTCAGATAACGATATCTGACATCTGATGGGTTTACAGTCAGACTTGGACGATTCCATTCATTTTAATGCAGTCAAAAATCGTTCAATCGTTCAAATCGTTCAAAACTTTGGTCAAATCGTTCAAATCGTTCAGATCGTTTAATCGTTCAATCGTTCATCTGACAAATCTGACAAGTCTGACAAATCTGACCGTGTGTACGCTCCATTACTCTCCTGAGTCAGTGCAGAGGCTTGAGCTGGGCTGCGGGGGGCGGAGCTGTCAGTGACTCACTCTGAGTCACTGGCTCCCCTGCTGGCTCCAGCGCTGCTCTATCTAAAGAGCCGTGTCTCGAGACACTTCACTGAGTTGACCCATGAGGCTCAACTCAGTTCAGTGAATTGATCTGCACATCCCTACTACATTGTGGCATCAGGCCCCTGGCAACAGCAGTTTCAGAGAGGAGAAGGGGAGGGGAGGAGATGGGAAGGGGGGTTACGGCCCGTGGCAGTGTACTGTAATGAGTCAGTCTGACTCATTACAGTACTGCTGTCAATACCGCTGCGGGCACCCTCATTACCACGGGCCCCGGTGCTATGCACTGGCTACACCGCCGGACATTACGCCACTGAGCCGGTGATGGACCATGCAGTGACGGGGCCCATACTTGCCTGTAGCAGAGCAGGCAGCTGTTACAACTGGGTTTGTCTCAGGGCCCGGTATGGCTGTGCCCCTAGTCCCCCCCCTGTCGCCGGGCCTGGACGCATGGCATTTTCCACTGCCTGTGACCAATTTTAGACCTAACAGAAGTGTACCCTCATACGCTGTAGTATTGAATGTACTCCACATCATTTGGGAAATTGGCAGTACAGTCGGGTAGTTATGGGAACACAACAAATAAGTCTAACAAAACAGCTTTCTCTTCATAATTGAATGCAGGTGCGAGCTGTCACAAGAACTATTAGTGGATTTTGAGCTTTTGCATTTTTAATACTTACATTGTTGGTTACTGGAAGCATAGTAAATAGAGAAAACGTAAAACAAAACAAAAACTTTGAAGCCATATTAAAAAAAACAAAAAAAAACTCTCAGGACTCTAGTTAATGAATGTACTATACTATATATAAGAGATGTTTTTAACAGTGTTCTGAAGCAAGTTCTTTTCCTGACTCCCCCTAGCTACAAATCAGCAATATATTAGGCAGGCTATATAAATGGGCAGGTCCTTAGCGCTCCAGCTGGCCCTGATCTGCGACTCCTATGATGGTCAGCCATCTAATGAGAGTAGTAAGCAACAGCTGGTGTACAGAATACTTTTCCCAGTTGTAATCCAGATTTATGGGACATATGAGAAGTCTTGTAACCTCATTCCATGCTGGAATATAGTTTGTTACGCCTGAAAATAAAAGAAAATATCTGCATTTTTGCCTAATCACATATTTTACAGAAGCTTCAGATGCTCATTGTACATGGATTGTATTTCTGCTTTGTCCTGGAACACAGTATGCGAAGGCTGGGATACAACAGACAACAACAACTGGGCGATCTAGGGTCCTGCTTTGCTCGTAAACTAGAGTTCCACCTGCTATGGCCCGTTATCTCGAGTCATCATTATTTTGTATTAGGTTTTCCATAATACTAGAGACTATCCTAATTAGTCTCCTTTTCCCAATTATTGCACCGTCTGTAAATTATATGACTATTAGACAGCACCAAGCAGTTCTGGAACCATATGCAACCATGAGACTGTAGGCTGAGTGTTCTTGTATATGTCACAAAATACCGAGGAGATTTCTGGAATCTGTATAATTTATAATAGGAATTAATTATTCCTTAAAATACACAACTCCTGGAAATGTCAATAAATAAAGAAAAGAAAGCCGAAAAGTTTTTTTTACAATCTGGTTACCATATATATGTACTCTCTTTGTCTGTGAAGGAGACTCTCCGTAAGGCGGTGATGTTAACCTCATGGTATAATTTAGAAACTCTCTCTTCTGGTCGTCCTCCGTTTTAAGTTATCACTTTTTATTCCACCAGATACAATACCTTTTGAGATGTATATGCTTCTGCATGGTGTAGTGGTTCGCATGTGTTTCTCTCACTCCATTTAAATGTTCTTATTACACTTTTTTGAACATGTTCTTGTATCTAATTATTAAGGTTTTTTTTCTGTATATGTATTTTTTTCTATTTTGATACATATGTTTGTATGTAATATGTAGTTCACCAATGAAATATTTGGGGAAAAAAATACACAACTCCTAAAATGATCACTTCAGTGATGATATTTGAATTTTGCCATTTATATGGATATTATGTACAGAAGTTTATACATGTATTATAGATGTATTTACATCACTTGTGTGTTAGCAATAAGTGTGCTGAGGTGCTTTTTAAATTATAGATGGTGGTTCAGCTGTGTCTTCAATGATTTAAGGTTGATTCACAAGGTTGGTCATCTGATTCTTGACTTAAGGAGTGTACACACTTGCCGATATTTTGGACGACTGAACGATATCGTTATCGTTCAGTCGTTCACTATATCGTCCAGTTTGTACGCAAAAACGATGAACGATAACGACCAACGATGAGCGCTCCCGCAGGTCGTTTGTCTTAGCCGTTCATCGCCCGAACATGCAGGCCAACCTGACGATATTGGGAGGGAGCCTGGTACTGAACGATATCGTTCATATCATCGTTAAGTGTTTTCATTAATGACATTGAGCACACACCTGCCGGGGACACACTAGACGATGTCTCTAATGAAGCGAATCATCTAGTGTGTATGCCCCTTAAGGGCCTGTTTCAGAGACGTACGCTAACCTGATGGTTTGTGCACATTTCCGATTGTTGGAGGACTGCGCATGCGTAGGAGTGTACTGTACATGTGCAGCCCTCCGTCTGCGAGTCCGCTCTCTGTGTCCACCATCTGAGGTGTTTGGGGGCAGAGTGGGTGTGTTCCTGGCCACTGTTCCTGGAAACGGACGCTGCACTCGGGATCTCTCAGATGCAGTAAGGAGGTGTCTATTTTCTCCAGATACCACCTCCTGCTGCTTTATATTTTGTTAGACGCTATTGCCCAGCTACTTCTGTCTGCCTGTGCAATACCGTCCATCTCTGAATCAGGCCCTTAATGTGATTTGAATACAAAGTACAGGTAAATTTAATTTTAGCATTATAGGCCTTGCTTAATTTTACGTTGATGGCTATTGACAGGCCTGCAAGGTAAATGGCGTTTTCCCAGAATCCCTTTCTGCTTTCAGAGAATATTAGTTGAGTTGATTTCTACAATTCGATGCCTGGTAAAAATATTATCATACCCCAGTGACCCCGAATTTGTACCTTTTGCTAACAATGTATTGTTAGAGCCAGGCTCATAGTGTCATTTTGTGCATCTACAGGTGAAAGCAACGTAACAAATATTTAGTTAACCAAAATGTTTTGTTAACTAGAAACTCTGTTTATTTTTGTGTGAAAAGACTCAACTTTTTCTTTTTTTGCAGTTAAATACATTTGCCGCTGGGTGGTCAGCATCTATGTCCTTGTGTTCTTCACTTACTATTGCAGTGAATGGAGAATGTCATACTTTTACATCATACATTAGAGATTTAGGGCCTCATTTATCAACGAGTGAAATTCTTGTTATTTCTCGTTAGGAGCTGATTGGTTGGAGCACCATTTAAGATTTGTAACGAGTGTTAACAAGAATATCACTCGTTGATAAATGAGGCCCTAATGGTGGGTACACACTATACAAATATATCTGCAAATGATGGGTGTTCATACACACTGAACGGCCATCATCTGCTTCTGGCCGCGTGGCCGGATCGCCTCCCCGCTGCCTTTGCTGCACGTGCCGACAGCCCGTACACACTGGCCGATGGCCAGATATATCTGGAGATATATCTGTCATCGGCTCTTCAGCACAGCAGACACGATATGTCTGTGAACGACGTCGTTCACGGACATATCGCTGGTACACACTGGCTGACGGGGAGGGCCGGCAACAGAAATCTCGGGGCCAGGTACACTGATGTCTCTGGGGGCCCCACTTTCTCACCACTACCCCAGATCCCACACATTCCACCCCTGCATGTGTGATATGTGAAGCATGATATTGTTAACTCCCCCAGTCCCATTACCTTCCTCTGCCCCTTCATCTTCCTCCATCCCCAGCCCACATTACCTTCCTCTGCCCCAGCTAGTGTAGTGTACCTTCTGCCCCAGCCCCTGTCACCTTCCTCTATTCCCAGCTAGTGTTACCTTCTGCCACAGCCCCCGTCACCTTCCTCTGTCCCCAGCCCCCGTCACCTTCCTCTGTCCCCAGCCCCCCGTCACCTTCCTCTGTCCCCAGCCCCCGTCACCTTCCTCTGTCCCCAGCCCCCGTCACCTTCCTCTGTCCCCAGCCCCCCGTCACCTTCCTCTGTCCCCAGCCCCCGTCACCTTCCTCTGTCCCCAGCCCCCGTCACCTTCCTCTGATCTATGACATAATGCCGCCACATTGCGCACTTAAAGGTCAGGCCCTGGCCGCAGTTGAGCCACCTGGAAGAGCCCAGCGCTGCCAGGGCCAGGCTACAAGGGAAACGGGGCTGAGGCTGGGCGGTGATTATGGGTCCCGGCAGCCGTGGCCCAGCAGGAACAAGGCTGCCTTGTGTTGTGGCCGTCCGGTCCTCAGGGCCCCTCTGGAGCGGATTGGTTGGTACTTTATCTCTTTCCAAGCTTTGATAAATCTCTGCCTTAGTTATTTATTTAGACTAAGTGCCTTTTGCATAAAATAGATCATCTCTAGAACCTCCATGAATGGCATGGGAACAAGCCCTCTGTTTTGCAAAAACATAATATATCATCTATTATTGTGGCCTTACAAAGCCCACTCAGGCAGCCGGTCAGGTCAGGCATGTACAGTAGTATGGGAATAGGGGTGTGCAGCTAGTCTCAAGAGTTAAAAATACTACATTTTTGCTGAATGAGGTCTTAGACTTATAATTTGTACAGACAATAGCAAACCAAACAAAATAACACATTCACAGCTCAATGAACACACTGCACATTATTCACTGAAAACAATGCTGTGTTTGTTTGTTCTCTAACCATGGCCCAGTTATGTGGGAAATCTACAAGCAAGCGCCGCTGTGGTGCGAAAGGAAACATCTCCAACACTACATTGTTCTCCAGCTTATGTGAACACTGCACATTATACTGTAGAGGTAATACTTAAGTTTAGATAAACAATGAAGAAAGTTGGGAATGTTCCTTTGATCTGTAGCAGTTACACAACATATGGGTTCTAGAGTTAGTAGACCAGCAACAGTGTATTTTGTGTGTGTAAATGTATGTACAAGTAGTGGGTACAAAAATGAAACCAGCTTGGTGAATGGGGACACCAAACATATTGGAAACAAGAGCTTCCATACAGGTTTCATTCATCAGTAGAAGTAAATGACATCCCAACATGATGAGGACCCTGTATAAATCAATTTAAAAACCTGAACAAGGGTGGACCACTCCCAAAACATTATTTTCTCTTTTACATGTTTGCATAAATACACACAACCCCCATGGGAAAGAGTCACTCCCAGGTAGACCCCTTTCAGACATAAGCCAGGTTTTTTAGTTTTTAATATTACCTACCTCTCCTTTGCCCTTCCTAGCCTATCCCCTCTCCGGCTGCTGTCATCATCATGCAGCAGGCAGCCGACCAATCACTGCAGCCATTTTATTTTAATAATAATAAATTAATATTATCTGCCCTGGTGGTCCAGCGGGAGTGCGGGAGTCCCGCTGTGGCGGAGACCCCGCCAGCGCTGGGTCCCCGGGGTCCGGCTGGGGTTCTCTGTACACAGCCACTGGCGCAGGGGGTGGTGAGCAGCAGCGCTGAGCGTCCTATAGGATGCTCTGTGCTGCCAACTCAAAGCAGCAGCGCTGCCAACTCAAAGCCGCAGCGCTGAGCGGTCCTATAGGACGCTCTGTGCTGCCAACTCAATGTAAAAGCTGCTTGGTGCAGCCCGGGAGTAAATTCCCGGGTAGCACCATTCAGACACTTAAGTCCCCAGAAATTCCCTGGTCGATTGAAGGGTCGGCTACCCGGGGACGTGTTCCCGGGTAGGTACCTTTCAGACATACGCGGCAACCCGGGAATTTGGCTGAGGCAGGCCAAATTTGCTGGATTCTCTGTATGTCTGAAAGGGGTATAAGTAATACCTGTACACTGCTTATTACAATTTTCGGTGAAGATGCAGTTCTCTGCTGGCACCAGAAACACAGGAGGGCAAATTTAATTAAGTGAGAGGTCCTGTAGGATCATCGCGCTATGAGACTTTGTGACATTGCTGGTAAGAAGCATCACTCTTATTTTTGGAGTGCAACTATGATGTTTTACCTACCGTAATACCCAGAATTGTGCGAGTCTCCAACTGGTGCTCTGGGCTAATTGAATCTCCCCCTTGGTTATAAATGCTGAACTTTATGCCTAAAAATATGCAAAAGTAGACTACAGTGTCTTTCAGAGAGGTGTTAGTGTTGGGCAGGAGACTCAGCTGGGTAATGTTTCCTGAGGACATGGAACTTAAAGGAAGGAACCTCATCCGAAAAAGGCAACAGTAGATAGAAGCACGTACTCCAGGATCATAATATATGTGCATTTATTTGAAGTACAATGAATGACAGAAGAACAATTGCTATCAACCTGTGGTGTGAGCAGCCGGTTTTCCTTAACTAAAAAAAAAAAAATAATTTGAAGAAAACTTGGAGATGGATAGTTACGTTACAGTGGGTAAATCCCACTTGGCAATTCATGTTTGTGTGTAGCACTGCTCGATCCTCTTTATTCATGTTGTAGCCTTTCTTTGCTGATGGGAGGAGTGTGATTTCAGGGTAATCATTTGCTACTACCACCACCAACCAGGCGTCAGTGAGTGACCTGTGGAATTCTGGGATTGCATCCCTTCTGCACTGTTACATACATGCTGTGCTGCCTGCTCATTGCGGTACAATGCTAAGTGAGATTAGAATGCCATTTCTCTTATTGTTGTTTGCCCACCGTTTGTATTATTTAATTATGCTTATCATATTACAATTATTATTGATGTATAAAAGCACCTCAGTGCTCCACAACGCCTGAGAGTGCAGAAAATGCATTACAGGAGAGCAGCCTACTAGATAGACAGATTAAATGCAGAAATTAAAACAAAGCTGGTCGAGTGAGATGATAACAAATGTGCTTACATTGTAGTGTGTAAAGGGCCCTTTGAGTCAAGACAAGAATTGTGATTGTGGATGGCTGTGATGGCAGGTCAGTGGGAGTAGGGGACACTGTAATAAGGAGATTTATATTGGCTTGCGAGGAAATTAGTATGTGTGAGATGGGTAACTGATGTGAGGCGCAGGTCATGAGGTATAGAAGAGTTTTTCAGAATGCCTGATGGCAGTGATGGCTTTGTAGGACATGATAAGTCATTTGAGTATTTGAGTTGGATTGTGGAGGAGGTCCTGGGTAACTTTTGCAGATCTGTAGTGGAGCAGTGAGAGAAAAGTCAGACACTTATTTATTTTGAGTTGAAGTTTAAAAGGTTTTGAACATCCACTGTACTCCACCTAAACACTTTTCACGTTATCATATATAGGTATTATCAAATACATAAGAATATAAAGAAACATATAGCAACATATTCTGAGAACTGACACAATCCTGGCAGTCTGCAGTGGCAAACGCAGGATTTCTAGAGGGAGGTTTCCAAATGCTCGATTTTAGAGTGAGTGTGGCCGGTCCATGAAGAGGGTAGAATTGCACTTAACCAGCTTTAATATGCGTCATACAAAGTGTATTGTGTGTCATACTTCCAGCATATACAGGTGCGGCAGTAGGCCATCCTGCCTGAGATGAATGTTTTTATTTTAGATGTGGGCATCATTCCAGAGCATGCAGCACTAGTAAAATTCTATATTTTACTATTTCTATTGTGGTAATGGTGTGGGCTGGGGAGGGGGGTTTCCAGGCAGACGGTTGCCTATGGTCTGATAAAGATTCATGAATTTCGTAAAGACTGGGAATCATGTGAAATTTATTCAAGAGAAGATACCTATAGTCTTCAGACACCAAGACCCCTCCAACTTTCACCCCAAAAGTAGTTTCAGTTGGGTAACAAATCTATCAGTAGGGTCCACTCTTTCTTATAAGATTTAGAACCCCCCTAGTAGTCTTGCGGTCTGTTCTACATACATAAAACCCTGTTCAGTATTACCACTCTGCTTCCTATTGCCAAGTTTAATTTTACTTGCTTTAACTTTCGGTAATTATTTATTTTTATATGGCATCACAGCGGTTTCTATTGGAAGATAGGTATTACACAGCTACTTTGCCTCTTATCCAATATTCCTCCCATCCGTCCATTAGTAACTAGTGCAATCACTGAAATGCTTAATTCCTCAGCTCCCAGAATACCGGTAGGCTGCTTTCTCATGACAGCAGGGCCAGTCCAAACATAGCTGTGTCCAGTGTGTGAAGGTGACGGATGCACTTTAAATATGTTTATTTACATGTTCAGTTTATACACACCAGTATTTGTATTATGTGGCTCCCGTAGGGTTCGCTAATGCCCTCATGATTTTCATTAGTGAGTGCAACACAATGACAGCCCACGTCTTTGAGAGGAAGGAATGCTGGTATCTTTTTATCTGGTCAGTCCACATGTCATCTATTCCAAGAACACTCATGCAGCTGTTGTGCCACTCACTATGGGTTTGTTTACGCAGAAGACTGTTTCATGGAAAATTAGCTGTGGTTTTCATTTTTATTCTCTCCAATTCACTTCAGTATTCGGTACAGATCTGTTCTCATACACCTAGGCTCAATACGGCTTGCTGCGCGAGTGACCCGCCAGGTCCCATTCGACTTGGCTTGCACCAAGCGTTTTTTCATGTCCTTGTCCCTAAAAATGCATCTTAGGCCCGTGTTCAATTAGACGTGAAAAGTCCGAATCGGCGAAAAAGTATCGCAGGTGACGTCATTTCGCCAGGCGGATAGCTTCCGCCGTGTTCAATTCCAAAGAATTTTCGCGTACGAGAAAAGTCAATGCAATGAATTCGGCGGAAAAGTTTCGCCTATGAATAGCAGGCGGAAAAAAGTGCAGAATTGCGGTTTAGGGGTGCAAACTTCGGGAAACCCCCCTGCACCCTTGGGACAATCCCCCAAAGATGAACTGTGTAAAAAAAATTAAAAAATACTTTAGAACACCCCCAAAAAGTACTTTCATTTTGGGGTGAAAAAGTTCAAAGTTGGGGGGACTTCGCTAAAAACTAGCGAAATACACTTCTGGGGGGGGGGTCCCCAAGTATGGGGCAGGTGTTTTTATGATTCCAGGTGCTTGCTGCAGGTGGATTTTTTACATAATTTAAAACTTCACTTTAGCAACTTTAAAATATGCTAGCCCCAATTTTCAAGTACCCCAAATTTGCTGGGAGTTAGTTATATTCTCAAAAAAATACTGCTTAATGCTATTCTTCACCACTAGTGTTAATGCGCTAATTGGCACCAATTGACACAACTTAAGTACCTCAAATACCTTCATTAGGGCTATTCGGAGGCATCTATAGTGATCCCTAATGTTAGTGAATCTTTTTGGTGGTGTCAGGCTGAGTACCCCATTTTTGACAGGACTTTTCGCCTCTTTCAGTTTCGTCGTGTGCCGTTTTCGTGTCCTTTCTAATTCAATACGGCGAATAGCGGGAGCGCGCCCGATATATTTCCACATGCAAAACGCGGTGTAGGCGACAAGTTTGGCAGGCGAAAAAGTATCGCAGGTGCGAAACGAATTGAATACGGCCCTCAGTAGCAATTCGATGTGACAAAACACTTCACTAGACTGCACTGATTAATTTGATATGCAACACTTGCAGGTGCTAAAGTGGGCCAGAGCACAGCGGAACAGTGTTCCGTCAGTTCCATTTGGAGGTGGAATGAGTTCTGCCTCCTCCAGCCCACCTTACCCGACCAGTTGCTCCTTGCCGCAGGGAGGCTTCATTTGCTTGGCGCCCGCTGAGATTTTACCACCAGCGGGCGCCCAGCTCCTTCCCCACAGTGGCAGCCAGAGGCTGGAGTTCACTCCTGAGCTCCGGCTTCCGGCTCCCGCAGTGGGCACTATGGGAGAAACGTCATGATGTCTCTCACATAGTTCCGAGGAGCGGTCGGACCAGGTAGCAGCGGATGCAGGAGCAGGGCTTAAGGTAAGTGTTGTGTTTGTATTTTTTATTGTAGTTTTTTTGTGTAGGGGCACTACTACAGAGGGCGTTACTACTGGGTGCACTGCTAATGGCACTGCATAAGGGGCACCACTACTGTGGGCACTGCATAAGGGGCACCACTACTGTGGGCACTACATCTCTAGGACCACCTTTACGAACTGGACACTTCTATATAGGTGTGCATTTAGTCGGTATACGAAGCACAATGGAGCGTGGCGTGAGTCAAAGCCGTGGCTTCTGTATCGTAACTCCTCTTATAAAGACTCAGACGCACACAGATGTCATAGTATTGTAAGTAAGCGTTGTATATTTCAAATTAATCAATGCAGTCTCGTGAAGTCTCGTTTGTCGCAGCCGATTGCGATTAAGACGCATTTTTGGACGGAAAAGATGCAAAAAATATGTTTGGCGCAAGACAAGTTGCACAGGATTTGGCGTGCCGGGAAGGACTGTTTGGCACGACTGCATTAGTGCATGAGTCTAATATTGTACATTGTATAGTCTCTGAATGATACATTTTATAGACAGTTGTAATATTTAATGATATTTTATTGCTACTCGTTTATAGGTTCAGAGGAGTAAGAAAAGGGGCAAATAGGAATTTAGTATCATCTGTCTACTTACACACTTGGCAACCTCATTGTGTTAGTAGCCTCAGGGCTACAATGTAGTTTATGTGAGTAAATACTATTTTTGAGTGAATCATGTTACAAATGTTGACATATGCTGTATAATTTAAATTTAGGATAGAAACTAATGTCCCTTTTGATCCACTAAGAGCCACTGTTTCTGTGGCTTACAAAATGCTCAGATAAGTAGCATTGAACATCCATTTGTACATGTAACTCTGCAAATGTGATATATTCATTACCTGGAACTATTGAAAGAGACCATTTATACAGACACTTTCCATCCAACAAGTCAGAGCTGTGCTTCACTCGTCAAGCTGGATTTCTGTCTTACAGGACTACTAAAATGAAATTACAATTAGGTTATATAAAAGAAGCACTATTAACGATCTCGCATCTATATGGCATTTATCAGGACTGAAGATATCTGAGATTAAGTTGTGATCATAAAGGAGGTACTTTCCAGCGTGAGAAATGGCTGATAACCGAGTAGGGTGGTGGTTCAAAACATTGACATGCACCATGTCAATATGACCGTAATATTGCCTTTGGGCCTGCTGACTTAATGTTTTACTACTGTTTTAAGCTGGCCATACACCAGACCAACTTACATCCAACCATCCAACTAGTTGATTGGTTGGAATGAAAATCTGGTAAGGTATGAAAGTAAATGACAATCAGCAATTTGCTCCCAAACGCCGGAAAATGGACAAAAACTGTTGTTTGAACAAATTGTTTAGATCAAACAGTTAACAAACTTGTCTGATGACCATTTTCATCTGTTTTCTGGCATTTAGGAGCAAATTGCTGATCATCATTTACTCCCATACTTTACCAGATTTTCATTCCAACCAACCAACTAGTTGGCTGGTTGGATAGATAATCTTTAGATGTGTGGCCAGCTATAGTCCTAACCTTACGCTAGCACTAACCACAGACTAACCCGAACCCTAAATATTGTGAATGTTGACATGTTCACTATCGACATACCATTAATTTTGACATTCTGAATGACGACATGTCGATATACATAGCCATAGAACAAATGTTTATCCTATTTATACAATGGAAAGTATAAAAAAATCTAACAAGGTCTGAAAAACTTCTACATATATATCTGTGAACATTATCAGTCATTACTTTTATCCTAGGACAACTTTCATCTTTCGATACAATATTTGTGTGAATTTTTTAAATGCATAATGTATGAAATATGTGTATTTTAAAGATATACATTTCAAGCCATTGTATTATTTCTGTCCTGTCAAATGAGTAAAGTAGCCCCAAACCCATGTAATGTGCACTTTACACACGCAGAAGGCAGCCATTTTGTGTGCTGCCCGAGTATTTATGACAAGGCAGTGACTTTACTGGGGGTCCGTGAATTTACTCAGGATCTCATGCCTAAGTGGTATCAATCATTTTAAATGAATTACCTGCTTTGTCGGCAATACTAGTGCAGCTGATAGAATGTCTGCGTCCACTATGTACAGGCCAGGGCTGTGGAGTCTGTACACCAAACCAGACTCCTCTATTTTACTACTGGCAGAGGGTTGGGTACAGGATGTTGGTTCCCGGGATCTCGGCGGTCAGAATCCCGATGTTGGTATTCCAACGCACGCATTCTGAGCGCCGACAGCCAGCTTTTCAACTACATCCCCTGTCAGACTCCTTCATTAATGTTAGATTTATATTATAAGTAACACATTTACTGTAATAAAATGGTAGCACGAGGTATTGTCATCAAACCACATAAATCAGCTTGATTTTCACTTCAAGCTAAGAAAAAAAGTATTTGCACACCTTGCTTGCTGTGCTGCGTGGTTTGTTCAAGAAATGCAATATGCACCAAGTCTAAATCAGGGCCATCATTAGTGCTCAGCCTATACCCTGTACCGCTACCAGCACGCCTGTACATGTGTTAATACGATCGCTGATATTTATATATTGTTATAGGTTTATGTATTTTAAAGCTGGAGTCTATATATTACTAACGATTCCACATCCATGGTACAGGCTGTGAGTGCAGGTGACTTTTGCATAGAATTGTCCCTATGTGAATATACCAGTTCTGCAGTAATTGTTTACAGAGGCTATTATACAGTCGACTCACTGCAAGCACCTATAATGACTGGACGTTCGTGTCTGTGTGCTTTCTCTACAGCTTCTGTTCCAGCCAGCACTGTAAACAAGAAACGGGTCGCTCCAATCAACCACTGCCCTTTGGAAAAGAGAAGTGTCACAATGTCAAACATTACGATTGACCCAGATGTCAAGCCTGGAGAATATGTCATTAAAAGCCTCTTTGCAGAATTCGCTGTTCAAGCGGAGAAAAAAATAGAAGTTGTAATGGCTGAACCCTTGGTAAGTGTTCATAGTGCTTTTATCCCAGTACCACCTTTTAGCTCTTGTACACTTTAGCTCCAGAAGAATAGCTCAGAGGTAATCTGGTCTATAACAGTGTGTTGCTGGCTCACACATCTCCATGATGAAGAGACTTGCAGGGAACACTGTTAAAGTGAAGGGCTGCTTTATTTGCTGGCTTTTGTTCATTTTTAGTGTATTATATAATTACATGCACTGAACAGTGTTCTCCTGGTACAGTGTGTTGAGGTGTCTTGTGCGGCTGTTTGTTGCTGTACTGGTCAGTAGCACATAAAGCAGGTTTAGCTTTGTACAGTATGTTGCCGCTTTTACTACACAAGTAAATTCAGCTTACTCGACATGACTCTTTATATTATTGTTCAGTCTTATAAAGTCTGTTTTATTTAAATTGAAAAGGAAGTAACATGTAACCTCTTGTCTGCTATAAGGATATTAGAAGCCTTTACAAACTGGCATCTATACAGATCCTTTATGATTTTAAGTATCCTCTGAGTTCACAATAGGGCTGTGTGGTATGTTAGGTTAACAGTTCTTATGTCGACATTCATTATGTCTACACGGATGACATGTTGACATTATAGAATGTCAATTTAGCATCCCTGGTGGCGTAACGATCACTTACCTGGTCCAGGCGGCAGGTACACCATCAGCGTTGTCTACTCGGTCACAGCAGCCATGTGACCAGCACTGTGAGCAGTGTTCTGTTGAATTTTTTAATACTTCTCCCCCCCCCCCACCAAATTTAACCTCCCCCCGCATTCTATCCCTAACCTTCCTGGTGGAGCCTGGACAAAATTGTCAGCATTCTAAGAATGTTGACACGTTGGACCATGTCGACATTGTGGTGTTGACAATTATGAAAATAAATAAATAAATATATATATATATATATAAAATGTGTGGGCAATGTACATCTACAAACAGTGTCAGGCTGATGGTGATGAGAAGGTAATCTAACTATAATCAGAAATTTTGTATTGTCTATTCAATAAATGACATTTTCAGGTAGATGTTACATTATCAAAATGTTACACTGCTTTTTGTTTTCAAAAATAGGGATACATTAGTAAGTTTATATAAAGGTGGCTTCATCTAGTATTGTTATTGTTTGCTACCCGTTGTGATCTTTTATTCCCTCCACCTTACAAATAAGCATTTGAAGTAACGATAAATTGAATGTATGAACAAAGGAATAAAAGTCTCATTTTCACAATGTTGAACAGAGAAAGAGCAACTAAAACATCTATAGTGAAATACTTACTGAATTGGCTTGGTTGCTCTCTTGGCAGGATCAGACTGGCACTTTGCACATGAGAATATTATAATGCAGAAGCATCTAATGATATTGATTGCTATTATTTTTGGTAATTAAAAAAAAAAATTATTGCTTGTCTTATTACATATAGCAGGAGAATGTGTGTGTGTGTTTTATTTTTTATAAATAGATATGACTCTCCAATGGGAAAAAAAAAAATATATCCCCTGGAGGATTACTGCATATATATGTGTGTATGTATATATATATGTGTGTGTGTGTGTGTGTGTATGTGTATATATATATATATATATATATATATATATATATATATATAATAAATGGAGATGGCACTCACCAGTATAATGCAGCTTATTTATTCCAGAGAAAAGTCATAAGTAGGCTTACATACAGGTAGCGACGTTTCGGTCCCCAAGTGGGCCTTTATCAAGCATTCAAGCCTTTACTTGCATAATGGCAAACGGGTATGACTCCCCACAGCTGAAAAGCCCTGGACCCAGAAGGAACAGCTGATGTGCACCCCTTTGCTGTATTGATGTCTGATGTGAGTGCTGGACATATATATATATATATATATATATATATATATATCTCTGTGAAAAAATAGCCAGCACAAATAATGCAAAAAGAATTTTAAAAATTATAGACACATTATACACACAGCAGCAACAATAACTAACATGCAGCACAGACCGTTCAAACAGGCATGATGGTATAATCCATAGAGAGTACTTCACAATATAGTATGGGTGGTCAAAAAAGTTATCAGCCCGTCAACCTTAATGGAAAGTCAGTCCGACAGCTGCTTAGGTGCTATTCTTGCACTTTCCTCATGGACATTTATGTGCCATGCACTCCTTTTATCATGGACATTGTAGCTAGTTTTTTTACAATATATATCTTGACAAAAGTCTCTGTGAGGACTAAAACATCGCTCCAATGTTTGATGGCTGAATCGTGATTAAAGTCCCATTTTTTCTACTTTGTCAGTCTGTTGAGTACATCTTACATTTTGGATTACTTTGCATTGGAGCCACTGGGCTTAGATGATCAAGATTGCTACTCCAGTGAACTTTTAATTTGGACGTAGGGGTGGATTTATTGGATGGAGATATATATATATATATACATATATATATATATATATATATATATATATATATATATATATATATATAGATAGATAGATAGATATATAACACCAAAAGAGAAAAGTAGTCCAATCGTTTGGATGCACAATAATGTTGGTATAGGTATGTAAATGTTAAAACATAACTTTTATTGAATAAACAATATTAAATATACAAAGTGTATTAAAATCAGCGAAATAAAACTATAGAAAAGTAATGAAAATTAAAATACAAGTGGCTGTATTAATCTGTGTCCCATTAGTGTTATGAGACGCTGTATATGTATATTCTGACTAGTGGATTGCTGCAAAAAAAGAGTAAAAGCAGAACTACGTCTGTTTATATTATAAATTATATTACTCAATAGCAGTGAAGCATATTCACATATTATCACTTGTGATCCTCAAATTGTGTCGCAACAATGTTGCTTCTATATATTTATAGGAACATAATATGTATATTCATCATGCGAGATACTGCTTATAAATTCAGACCTGGACTGTGTGTCCTATAATATAGTACATGTTATAATTATGCAATAGTCAAGCCTGTATTAATAAGAGTATCCACCAAGACACATTGTTATGATTTTATAATCACTTTGTTTCCATCTCAGTGACACACTCACCCTTTAATACGGATGTAGCAGATAATAGTTAGAGTATCTTACAGACAGTCTGTTAGCTCATATAATGTCACACTATTAAAGGCTTATAATAAATTCTCATCTATTGCTGAATGCCTTTACATAGGCTTCCAATTTATTGGTACATAATGTCTGAAACTATAATGCATATCCGTAGCCTCTTATGCTATAGATTGATCTCACTGCAAGCAACAAAACCACAGCAGCAGTTTGTTAGCTGGTACTGTGCCGGCTTAATCTTGCCCGGACATAGACTCAGCAAGCAGCCGCTGAGTCCCTGTGTGCCCCTGTGACACTGCCCTTACTGATATATTTTGTCATTGGAGCGCACGATAGTAGTTGCCGTTAGGTTGTATTTTAGTGGAGTCAGCAGCACACAAATGCATACTTCCAAAAACTATATACATTGTGTCAAGTAATATTCTGACTGCAATATAATACTTAGTGCCAGTTTTTTTCTAAATAAATAAAAATAAAACATTGTATTCATACATTTTCCTTTTTCATTTTGGTTACATTTGTTACATTTGTATCGTGATACTTTAACCAGCCAGTGATACTTTAACAATGGCGCTATTGAGAAAAAAGTGAAACCTTTGTGTCATTCATGCGTGGATATCTTTAAAACTTCCTTAAAAGGTGTGATGTCAAGCACTCTGTGGTTAATTATTTAATTCCTAATATGCAACACTCTGTAACCTTGCACTTACTGACTTTTTTTGTCTGTGATAAGCTGGCGGCATTACAGCTGATCAATGACTACCTGGTGGCATTACAGCTGATCAATGACTAGCTGGTGGCATTACAGCTGATCAATGACTACCTGGTGGCATTACAGCTGATCAATGACTAGATGGTGGCAGCACAGCTGATCAATGACTAGATGGTGGCAGCACAGCTGATCAATGACTAGCTGGTGGCAGCACAACTGATCAATGACTAGCTGGTGGCAGCACAGCTGATCAATGACTAGCTGGTGGCATTACAGCTGATCAATGACTAGCTGGCGGCATTACAGCTGATCAATGACTAGCTGGTGGCATTACAGCTGATCAATGACTAGCTGGTGGCATTACAGCTGATCAATGACTAGCTGGTGGCATTACAGCTGATCAATGACAAGCTGGCGGCATTACAGCTGATCAATGACTAGCTGACGGCATTACAGCTGATCAATGACTAGCTGGTGGCAGCACAGCCTAGCGATGACTAGCAGGTGGCAGTGCAGCCTAGCAATACCTAGCAGGTGGCAGTGCAGCCCAGCAATGCCTAACAGGTGGCAGTGGAGCATATGGAGTCAGTGGTATCAGTTGGAGCTGCTGTGTGTATGTGGCGCACACAGTGTAGTACATGCTCCGGCTTCCTCTGTGCATGACAGACACGGGAGAACATTCAGAGTTATATTATTGATTCTAATGCAATACGCCAACCTTTTTGGATGGAAAAGGCTTCTAGTCAGTATAAGTGATTACATACTGTGGTTTATGACCATTGTTACATTTATTTATTTATTGCTTTCCTCTTAAGGGTATCCTTACTATCTATTCCTATTTTCTGGGTTTTAAGTTTTTTTTTCTATGTATTTATAATGCAAGATAAATGTTTTGGAACATGCTTAGATGGTCTGGCTCAGCCACAAGGTGCCTGGATTAAGATGTTGGCAAATCTGTGTTACTGGGATTAGACAGTGTACCAGCTCAGTCACTGGTTAGTAGTAGGGATATTGGACTCTATTGTGTGCGATAGATAATTTAGATTATAAGCTCCAATGGGTTAGGGACTGATATGAATGATTCTGTGTTCTCTAGAAAGCGCAGCGTCATATGGTGGTATGAATGATAAGAAATAAATTACTTTTGTTATGTAGCAGGTATTAGCCTACTTCATATTGTTCTCTCCATCAGTTTATTAATTGTGAAAAAAAATTTCAATCAGTGAAAGTATCCATCATTATAGAAAATAGCTTTTTCATTTTCTGCTCAATGATCTCCTATTTGGAAGTATAGCTGTGGAGCTACTGCACCAGTTACGTGACCTTTTCACAGAGAAGTAGTTTAGATTATTTGCTTGGAGCACCTGCTTGGCTTTATTGCATAGTGACACCACTTGTATAAAGAATAGATGTCAGTAATCTGGTTATAAAAGAGCTTTTTATTTGACATCCAGGTGGTTTGTTAAGAAATCCTTTCATAAGTGCAAGGCAGGTGTCTGGTCATGTGCACGAAAGCCTCCATTGTTTGCTCTGTACAATGAAACCACAAAAAGATTAGTGATAAGAACTGGGCTGATTTTACTGCTGGGCTGATGATTGTTCACTGCTCTGCTGGCTTTAATGGCTCTGCATTTGCTGTTGCAGGTAACACGCATGTATTGTAAGTGGAGAATATATACAAGATGCCTGCACTCTTCTCCTTTCCTGGGTTCCGACACCCTCTTACTGTTAGGGGCTGTTTTGCCCTTGCTAGTGTGCTCGACCAATCCACAGTCCGCTTCCCTTTACCATGCTTATTTTAAACCTTGTAATGGTTAGAGCTAAATCGTAGAGTCTCCCTGCTTTTGGCAGGCATAACCCAGATGGTCAGCCAGTCAATTATTGACATTTATGAGTAGTCTGGGTACTTTTATTTCTAACGTCTGTAAATATTGAGGTGATGCTGAGGTAAAGTGGGACTTTAGCCCTCAGTCTTCCTTTTCCTTTCCTTCCGCGCCCCATACTTTAAAATGGCGATGTTGGCGAAAAGTCCGACCTCTGACTTTTTGCCTCTTATTGAATATGGCCCATAGTTGTCAGTCAGTACAATAACTTTAGCCGTTAAATTGGTAATTGTTAGACAGTCATTAAAATACATTTTATTAGATAGGGTAATCATTGGATGGGCACAAGTAAATAGTTGAAGGTGAGGTGGAAAATAGATAGGGGAGGCAAGAGAAAAGGGCAATGAGAGAGATGGGTATAGATAGATAAGATTATAGGACACAGCCTTATCCCAATGGCAGGACTTCCAGAGTGATACACAGGTGGAAAGGACACCAGAGCCACACCAGTACAAAGCAGGAATCTCCAAGTAGCTCCTGCATTATCAAAGAGATAAGTGGTACCAGCACCAGTCACTCTGCAGCATATAATGTTTGGGCCGGTGGAGCATATAAAGGTACGTCATGACATTAGATGACAACTCGACTATAGCACAGCAAGGAAACTCTCCAGAGTGATTCACCAATGATGTGAGGATCCACTAATAAAAAGCAATGGGGCCTATTCAATTCACCTCGAGCTGAATAGCGCCAGGAAGTTGGTCCAGGAGCTATTCAATTCAGCACGCTGTTTAGTCCGGCTATTACAAGTTACGTAACAATATTGAGTCAAATGTATTAGATAAAAATAGAATAACTGCGAGTCTTGGTAATTTCGTCTCAAACTTGATCCTGAAGGCAAACTGATCAGTCTAGGTTTTAAGGAATTGCTTGAGCACAGATGGCTTGAGGTATTAAGTCACCTGTGCTCTAGCATGGATAGATTTAAAGCTGGACTTTTAAGCTGACCACACATCTTTCCAAGAAAAATGAGAAAAAAAGGGTATTTGGGAAAGATTCTGCACAAGAAAAAACTAATATGTGTGTGTATATTTACCAGTGAACGTTATAGGGAGTGGACTCTCCCCTCTATGTTTAAAAATGTTATTGGTGCTCCCTGAGTGAGCTGGTTGGAACAAAAATCTAGTAATCAATGGAAGCAATCAGCAATTGTCTGTTTGCTCTCAAATGCTGGAAAATAGAGGAAAAAGGTTATTCAAGTTGGTTAAATTAAATAAATGTAACCAAATTGTCTGAAAGACCTTTTCATTGAGTTTCCAGCGTTTGGGAGCAAACGGCAGATTGTTGGTTTCTCCCATACACGATCAGATTTTCATTCCAACCAGAAACTAGTTTTTGCTGGTTGGAAAGATAATGTTTTAGATGTGTGGCCACCTTTAGTGAGCCTTTAGGACGGAGTTCTTTTATATATTGGTTTATTTAATTTTTTTATAAGGGGAGATTCTTATGGAGCACACAGTATATTAAGGAAACATATTGTGTCCCACTTTTCAACTGTAGCACACTCAGCACTTTATTCAAAATTGCACCTCCAAGGGAATTTCATCATTGGTTGCACCAAATATTCACGGTTAAAGAGATAATGCGGTTTCCGACTAGACAAAAAGGATCTGGATTGGAGATATTGTTATTCACAGGGCCTAAAATACTACACTATTAGGCACTTGTATCCTCTGCATTGTATGTATGTATGTGTGTGTGTGTGTGTGTGTATATGTATGTATATATATATATATATATATATATATACATACATACAGTCAGGTCCATAAATATTGGGACATTGACAGAATTTTCATATTTTGGCCTCTATTCACCACCACAATGGCTTTGAAATGAAACAAACAAGATGTGATTTAACTGCAGACTTTCAGATTTAATTTGAGGGTAATTACATCCAAATCAGGTGAACGGTGTAGAAATTACAACGGTTTGTATATGTGCCTCCCACTTTTTAAGGGGCCAAAAGTAATGGGACAAACTAAACAATCCTAAATCGAACTTTCACTTTTTAATACTTTGTTGCAAATCCTTTGCAGGCAATTACAGCCTGAAGTCTGGAACGCATAGACATCACCAGATGCTGGGTTTCATCCCTGGTGATGCTCTGCCAGGCCTCTACTGCAAATGTCTTCAGTTCCTGCTTGTTCTTGGGGCATTTTCCCTTCAGTTTTGTCTTCATCAAGTGAAATGCATGCTCAATCGGATTCAGGTCAGGGGATTGACTTGGCCATTGCATAACATTCCACTTTTTAGCCTTAAAAAACTCTTTGTTTGCTTTTGCAGTATGCTTCGGGTCATTGTCCATCTGCACTGTGAAGCGCCGTCCAATGAGTTCTGAAGTATTTGACTGAATATGAGCATATAATATTGCCCAAAACACTTCAGAATTCATTCTGCTGCTTTTGTCAGCAGTCACATCATCAATAAATACAAGGGAACCAGTTCCATTGGCAGCCATACATGGCCACGCCATGACACTACCACCACCATGCTTCACTGATGAGGTGGTATATTTTGGATAATGAGCAGTTCCTTTCCTTCTCTTCTCTTCCCATCACTCTGGTACAAGTTGATCTTTGTCTCATCTGTCCATAGGATGTTGTTGCAGAACTGTAATGGCTTTTTTAGATGTTGTTTGGCAAACTCTAATCTGGTCTTCCTGTTTTTGTGGCTCACCAATGGTTTGCATCTTGTGGTGAACCCTCTATATTCACTCTTGTGAAGTCTTCTCTTGATTGTTGACTTTGACACATATACATCTACCTCCTGGAGAGTGTTCTTGATTTGGCCAACTGTTGTGAAGGGGTTTTTCTTCACCAAGGAAATAATTCTTTTGTCATCCACCACAGTTGTTTTCCGTGGTCTTCCGGGTCTTTTGGTGTTGCTGAGCTCTCCGGTGCGTTCTTTCTTTTTAAGAATGTTCCAAGCAGTTGATTTGGCCACACCTAATGTTTTTGCTATCTCTCTGATGGGTTTGTTTTGATTTTTCAGCCTAATTACTGCTTGCTTCACTGATAGTGACAGCTCTTTGGTGAGAGTCGAGATCAACTGATTCCAAATGCAAATGTCACACCTAGAATCAACTCCTGACCTTTTACCTGCTTAATTGATAATGAAATAACGAGGGAATAGCTCACACCTGTCCATGAAATAGCTTTTGAGTTGATAGTCCCATTACTTTTGGTCCCTTAAAAAGTGGGAGGCACATATTGAAACTGTTGTAATTCCTACATCGTTCACCTGATTTGGATGTAATTACCCTCAAATTAAATCTGAAAGTCTGCAGTTAAAGCACATCTTGTTTGTTTCATTTCAAAACCATTGTGGTGGTGAATAGAGGCCAAAATCTGACAATTCTGTCAATGTCCCAATATTTATGGACCTGACTGTATATATATTATATATATATATGTGTGTGTGTGTATACAGTGCCTTGCAAAAGTATTCACCCCCTTTGCATTTTTCATGTTTTGTTGCCTCACAACCTGGAATTAAAATGGATTGTTTGAAGGTGTGCATCATTTAATTCACAGAACATGCCTACAACTGTGAAGTTGTGGGGTTTTTTTTATATTGTGAACAACATTCAGGATAACATAACTGAAAACTTCAGCGTGCAGAACTATTCACCCTCCTAAAGTCAGTACTTTGTCGAGCCACCTTTTGCGGCAATTACAGCTGCAAGTTGCTTTGGATAAGTCTCTATGAGCTTGCCACATCTTGCCTCTGGGATTTTTGCCCATTCCTCAAGGCAAAACTGCTCCAGCTCCTTCATGTTGGATGGTTTTCGCTTTTGAACAGCAATCTTCAAGTCTGACCACAGATTCTCAATTGGATTGAGATCAGGGCTTTAACTAGGCCATTCAAAAACATTTAAATGTTTCCTCTTATACCACTCGAGTGTTGCTTCAGCAGTATGCTTCGGGTCATTATCCTGCTGGAAGGTGAACCTCCGTCCCAGTCTCAAATCACAGGCAGACTGAAACAGGTTTTGCTAAAGCATATCCTTGTATTTAGCACCATCCATCTTTCCCTTGACTCCAATCAGTTTCCCAGTCCCTGCTGCTGAAAAACATCTCCACAACATGATGCTGCCACCACCATGTTTCACTGTGGGGATGGTGTTCTTGGGGTGATGGGATGGGTTGGGTTTGCGCCAGACATAGCGATTTCCTTGGTGGCTGAAAAGTTCAATTTTAGTCTCATCTGACCAGAGCACTTTCCTCCATACATTTGGGGAGTCGCCCACATGCCTTTTGGCAAACTCAAATCGGGTCTTATTTTTATCACTAAGTAATGTTTTTTTTCTGGCCACTCTTCCATAAAGCCCATGCACAGATACACCAGTCTCTGCTGTGGAACTGTGCAGCTCCTTCAGGGTTACCTTTGGTCTCTGTGCTGCTTCTCTGATTAATGCCCTCCTTGCCCGGTCAGTGAGTTTTGGTGGGCGGCCCTCTCTTGGCAGGTTTGTTGTGGTACCATATTCTTTCCATTTGTTGATGATGGATTTGATGGTGCTCCGTGGGATCTTCAAAGATTTGGATATATTTTTTTATAACCCAACCCAGAATTGTACTTCTCAACAACTTTGTCCCTGACTTGTTTGGAGAGCTCCTTGTCTTCATGGTGTGATGCCTCTTGCTTAGTGGTGTTGCAGTCTCTGGGGCCTTTCAGAAAAGGTGTGTTTATACTGAGAGATCATGTGACACTTAGATGTCACACAGGGGGACTTCATTTCACTAATTATGTGACTTCTGAAGGTAATTGGTTGCACCAGAACTTTTGAGGGGAGTGATTACATATGCCAATTTTCAGAATTTTATTTATAAAGATTTTTTTTTATATACTGTATATTTTTCTCATTTCACTTCACCAAATTAGAGTATTCTGTGCAGATCCATCACATAAAATTCAGATAAAAAAAAAAATATTACAGGTTGTAGTGTAACGAAAATGGTAAAAAGCCAAGGGGGGTGAATACTTTAGCAAGGCACTGTGTGTATGTGTGTGTGTGTGTGTGTGTATATATGTATGTGTATATATATGTATATATATGTGTGTGTGTGTGTGTGTATATATATATATATATATATATATATATATATATAATGTAATATTTATTCAAAAGAACAACATTTAGGCGCTCTCTGTGCATGCAGCACATATAAAACACACATCAAATAATAATTTCAATATAAACAGAAGTGTCCAGTTCCCAAAATTAAAGTGTTTAAAGTGCGTAGGACAATACACATATAAGGGACGACAGCTCTAGTCAGAAATCACACCAAACTTCTGAAATACATAAAAGACGAGGTGCACCTCCTAGCGTAATAAATCTCATAACCACCTATAGTGCATAAATTTACAAGGTGGACCCGTACCAAATAGAAATTAAATATGGCGTATCTGAACATCTAGAATGAATCCACATTATGGAATTGAAAATAATTATCTGCGCTTATCTGAAAATAGAGACAGCCTAACAGCATATACTCAATGTGTTTCTATGTCCTATCCTTCGGACTTCCTCAGTTTTATTTATATATATATATATATTGTACAGTGGAAACATGTAAATACTTACAGTGCAGGTCTCCCATGCCTCAGCTCCACACGTCGCCCAGAATCTGCGTTGTACTTCCAGCTGCGAAATCGGAAGTGATAATGCGTCTGGCATGGCTATTGCCCAGAATTCCCTGTAGTTACCATAGCAACTAGTAAACAGGAAATGGCTTCCAAACTTAGCCATAAAGCTCTGTGTCTGTACACTATTGGCCAATAAAAAGGAAATACATACACATCCCACCGTTTAACAATGATAAAAATAACATGACTTCTATAAAAGATATCACATATTTAAAATACACTGTACATATCAGTCAATCCATTGACAGTGTAATCACCCGTACAAACGGGTCGATCAGACAACGATCAGATATCGTTGTCTGAATCATCCTGCATGTGCTGGATGTTTGATATCGAACATCCAGCAACATGCACCAACCCCCTAACGACTTAACGATTCCACGATCAACGGGGGCCCTAGGACAAACAGGCTAACCTGGTCGATATCGAATGCCCATTCTCACAACGAAACACCATGTTTAAGGCGTGAGAAAGAGCATTCTTCGACAGAGCGCTAAATTGAATAGCTCCGGGAGCTCCTTCCCGGTGCTATTCAATTCGCTATGAATTGAATCGTGCCCATTGTCTGTCTGTAAAAATGTAATAAAATGTCAATAAAAAAAAAAAGTAGGGACATTTCCAAGATTAGTAATTTCCAAATCTTTAAAACTGGGAACTGACCTTAGAATCGACAACCATATGTTCATTTCTTTTTAGTTGCTAGGGATATCTGAACGAATTTAGGGTATTTTGGGGTTGCTGAATTCAAAAATGAAAGTTTTTTTTCGAATTAGCTCTATCTTGAGATAATGGATACCCTCAAGTAATAGGGAACTTAGCTATAACGCGTACATATGGGAATCTATCAGAACATCCTAGAAGGTGAGACATGCAAATATTCTGGGTGCACACACCGTGATCGTTCTAGAGAGTATTACCCTCCATATATGTGATCACCCACCCAACCAGCAGTCAGCTGATAGTTGTGTTTTTCGTCTCTCGTCCGTATATCTCAAAAATTAGAGCCAATCTAGGAAAACCAATGTCATACTCTGAATTCGCACCACAAATTTGCCCCATAATCGATCTAATATAATTGCCAACAAAAATAGTGTTGATGAGTGTAATCCTTTACTATTTGTACTTCATTCATTCTTTATTGTTAATCTGTTAATAAAGCTGTTCTTTGTCTTGTTAAAAAATAAATATATAACATGCTCCTGTTATTGCTGCAATATACATATTATTGGATCTAAAGTCTAATGTTTACAGGCTAGGCGCTAACCCTAGCTTTATGTGATTGTTAGTACTATTCCCCTATCTTCTGAGTAGATTTGTAGATTCCCAGCTGGCAGAACTTCTGCTTTTCCCCCTGATTTCAGTATGGTTGTAGGGAACACGCCAGCTCACCATTGTTTTTCACATCTGTGGTCTGCGGGACATGCTAACTAGCAAATTTTAATTTAAAATAGGATGGTGTAAATACAGAGTTTTGATTAAATGTATAGGTTTATTGATACTGCCTGTTATGTATTGTAGCCAAGGTTAAAATGTAGATTGCATACACGTGATCAGTTTATATGTACACAAATACAGATAAAGGAGTTTAACTGTAATAACATTTCTGTTGTATGAAAAGTATCCTAAGATATCGGAGTTACAATAAGTGTTTTGACCCATGTGATATATTATGTGATATGCCAGTCTTCAGTATTTGGAGCAGTCTGTTACCTACTGTCTGTGACCCTGGTACTATAATGGGTATCATATTGGATCATTCAAAACTATGTAATAATATTTCAAATAATAACGCAAAGGTTCATGTGAAACATATTAACAAGGGTAGATAGCGGTCTTAAGGATAGAAAACAGATGGTTATTAATAATAGAATACATAGGACTGGGTCACCGTTCTTAATTGGGTATTAATATTTTTCTAAATGACCTTCTAATAGACTTGCACATAAAGATCATTTAACACTAAATTAAACGAATATAAACTAATGTGTATGTATAAATTGTCCAAGGTCAGTACAAATAGTTACTACTATCAACATAATAGTGTTATGTAATGGTAGCAATGAGTATTTCATTACCAAAAGAGGTAGCAATGAGCATTTCATTACCGAAGGAGGTAGCATATGAGCATTTCATTACCAAAGGAGGTAGCAATGAGCATTTCATTACCAAAAGAGGTAGCAATGAGCATTTCATTACCAAAGGAGGTAGCAATGAGCATTTCATTACCAAAGGAGGTAGCAATGAGCATTTAATTACCGAAGGAGGTAGCATATGAGCATTTCATTACCAAAAGAGGTAGCAATGAGCATTTCATTACCAAAAGAGGTAGCAATGAGCATTTCATTACCAAAGGAGGTAGCAATGAGCATTTCATTAACAGGATTTTAAAATGGAATGTATGATTTGGTGTGTTTTTTTTTTTAAGAGGTTACACTCTAAGGGGGCAATTGAATTAGCAATGATGGCAAAAAAGTCCGACAAAAATAGTCCCAACGCTGGCACCTTGAAGCCACCTACATTGCCCATGTATTCTGCAAATTCAACCACTTTTCTGTGTCTAATCAATTCCAAGATGTTATCTCTGCCAGAGGGGTGTCTGGCACTTTCCCACAAAGTGTTGACATAATCTTTAAATTGTAAAGAGAGAAAAAGAAGGAAGGAGAGTAGTTAGGTAAGTGCACAGAGGGAACGAAATTGTTATATAAATGGTATATTATCGTGGATGGAAGAACACAAAATATCCTCACATTATGTTAAAGTAGAACTTATTATCTATAATGAAGTGTTGAAAAACGTCATAACAGTAAAAGTAAATATAGCTAAATATTAAAAGATAGTAAGAGTGTGATAAGAAAAAGACGTGTTTGCAAAGGTTTGCTGGGCCTCGCTTGTTCTAAATCCTTTATCAATAAGTTTGTTACTGTTGTGTGTGTATGTATAATAGTTATTAGACAGAGGAATCCGTATGTAATGGTGGCTGTCGGGGTGCCTCCTGTCAAAATACTGACAGCGACATTCCGATGGTATCCTGACAGGGGTCAGGTAAGTCTTAAGTCCCGTGTCGGACTTTCAGCGGCAGCTCTGCACACGATTTGGTGTCCTATCTTCAAACAATCTCTCCTGCATCCAGACTAGTTTGACAGATCTGTCCTACTGCACGGCAGATCTGACGATGCGATGTGCGACCAGCTGGGACGCGCATCGTGATCGTGAGTAGGGACGCACGATTTGGGAATTTTGGCTGGCACCTTATCACTTCCTTATCACTTTTCACTCTGTCACTTATCACTGCTTAGTACATAGACCCCTAAGGCTTCCAGTTTATATTCCTGACATCCAGTATTGGCATAGCATTGCCTTTTCACAACAGGTTTGACCATTTCAACTTATCCTCTGTTTCCCTAAAATATGGCCTGATTCAGAGATGTATGCTAATGCAATCGCAGCTGTGACCTTGTACACAGCAGATGCGCAATAATATGCAAATGTTGCAGACGCCGGGATGTGTATTGAGATGCCCACCGGCGCCATCGCAAATCCAAGCAACTGTGTACAAATATGCAGCCGCCACAGATCAATCCATAATCTGCCATCTGAGTATCTCTATGGTCGTGCAGGATGGCTACTTGAACATAGACGTCAAAACCACTTTAGCTGCGTATGCCCTAAAAATGTCCAGGACGCACCTGTGGTTTTTCCCGTCATTCCCTGTTACCTTCCCCAATTAGCCTATAACTGTCAATCACTTTGCGATTGAAAGTCGCTGCAAGTGACTACTATAATGTATCTTGACGCATGCCCAAATGGCTGATAATCGCTCAACTGTGTGAACATAGGAATAGCGTAGAAGAAGAAAAAGAAAAACCCTCGCACTACTGTAATATAAATTCAACAAACAAAACTTAAATACTGAGCTATAAGGTGGATAATGATACCTGTATTTAAGCCGTCACTCACCACCAACATAAGTAACAGAATTTTATTCAGTAACCTCTAAACCTGAAACATTAAAACAAAATGGTACTTGTTAATTGTATGGGCACCACAATACCTCACAGTGCCTAGTAAAAATACTGTCCTGAACAAGCTACTTCCCTGTACAATTCCTCCCTTACTTCTGCTCTTTATTCTGTTGCTCCAGCAATAACCACTCACCCTCGCAGATCCACACCACAACCCTGGCATTCCAAATGCACCAGATACCTACAAAAGTGTTCAAGAATTGCAGAGCATAAGTGGAGAAAGTCACGCTCTAAGGCTGACTTCCTCCATTTCAAATTTATTCTCTCTTCTACAGTGCTGCCTTGTCTCTCTCCAAACAAACATATTTCAAGAACCTCATCTCCTCCCAGTCCTCAAACCCCCGGCGTCTCTTTGCCACTTTCAACTCCCTACTCTGCCCTTCCCCTCCTTGCCTTCCCTCCTCGCTCTCTGCCCTCGACTTTGCCACCTACTTTCATCTAAAATTGACTCCATACGTGAGGACATCATATCCCATCAGACCCTCAGCACTCCTCCCCCTCCTTGCCCTTACCACCCCTCCCCTTCTGTCTCACCAACTCTGACATCCTTCTCCCCTGCTTTTGGAGAGGAAGTCATGGCCCTCATCTGGTCCTCCCCCCCTTACACCTCCCCTCTTGACCCTATCCCTTCCCGTCTCCTCTCCCACCTGTCTCTTTCTGCCTGTTCCCATCTGGCTCACCTCCTTAATCTCTCCCTATCATCTGGCACTGTCCCTTCTGCATTCAAACATGCTCTCGTCTCCCCCATTCTTAAAAAACCTACCCTTGATCCTAACATACTTTCCAACTATCGACCCATCTCTCTTCTCCCTTTTGCTTCCAAACTCCTTGAGCGTATTGTCTACAACCGCCTTACCACCTTTCTTTCTTCCCACTCCCTCCTTGACTCATTTCAATCTGGCTTCCGATCTCTCCACTCCACTGAAACTGCCCTCACGAAAGTCAGCAACGACCTCCTTGCTGCCAAATCCAAGGGCCACTACTCTCTGCTCATTCTCCTTGACCTCTCTGCTGCATTTGACACTGTAGACCACCCTCTCCTCCTGCAAATCCTTTACTCTCTCGGTCTACGTGACACTGCCCTCTCCTGGCTTTCCTCCTACCTCTCTGATCGTTCCTTCACTGTGTCCTCTCATGACTCCTCTTCCCCTCCACTTCCACTAAAGGTAGGAGTTCCCCAAGGTTCTGTTCTTGGACCTCTCCTTTTCTCCCTATATACATCCTCTTTGGGTGAACTCATTAACTCCTTTGACCTCCAATATCATCTCTATGCAGATGACACTCAAATTTACCTTTCTACCCAGGAGCTCACCCCTGAGCTCCTTACCCGTATCTCCAACTGTCTCTCTGCTGTCTCTTTGTGGATGTCCCAGCGCTTTCTTAAACTTAACATGTCTAAGACTGAGCTGATCATCTTCCCACCCTCTTCCACTACATCACTTTCCACAATTTCATTATCTATTGATGGCACAACTATCTCCTCTAGCCCCAAAGTGCGCTGTCTTGGAGTTATCCTAGACTCCTCCCTCTCGTTTAAACCGCACATTCAGCACCTCTCGCAGTCCTGCCGTTTTCACCTAAAAAATATCTCCAGGATTAGACCCTTCCTCACCCAGGATGCCACTAAAACCCTCATCCACTCACTGGTCATATCCAGATTGGACTACTGTAACCTTCTCCTAGCTGGCCTCCCAGTCTCTCACCTCTCTCCACTACAATCGGTTCTTAATGCTGCTGCTCGGCTCATCTTCCTCTCCAGATGTTCTACATCTGCTTCCCCTCTCCTTCAAGCCCTACACTGGCTCCCCTTCCCCTTCAGATGCCAATTCAAGGTTCTTACATTCGCCTACAAAGCCCTCACCAAATCCTCTCCCGCATACATTTCTGACCTCTCCCTTCACACTCCCGCCCGCCCACTTCGCTCAACTAATGCATGCCGCCTCTCTTGCCAACTGATTACTTCCTCCCACTCCCGCATCCGAGATTTTGCCCGTGCTGCTCCCTACCTTTGGAATGCTCTCCCTCTCCCCATCAGACTCTCCACCTCTCTCCAAATCTTCAAATGGGCTCTCAAGACCCACTACTTCATCAAGGCCTTCCAGCTCTCATCCTAACCCACCTCATGCTCTTTCCTCACTATGTTCCCCTTCTGTGTCGCGCCTGTCTGTCTGCCCCTCCCCTTAGAATGTAAGCTCTCACGAGCAGGGACCTCTTCCCTCATGTGCTTCTCTTTACATTTTCTTCTACTCTCTACTCCCCATAAGGGCACCTAACACGGGACCGCCAATTCCCGGCAGCTTATTGTGAGTGCTTTAATCACTGTTTCAGCAATGTATATAAGTTGTGTCCTTGTCCTGTCCTGTACTGTAATGTACTGTATGTTACTTATTTCTTGTTCACCTATTAGTTCTATGTAATATGTAAGGTGCTGCGGAACACTTGTGGCGCCATATAAATAAAGGATAATAATAATAATAATAATAATAATAATAATAAGTGCTTCATTTTCCAGTTTCAAATAACTTCTGAAACTAAAATGATCCCTCATACAACAACTGTTAATCAATAAGCTTATACATCCAAAGAGTTGAGGTAGGTAATAAATAATAATGTTGGTAATAAAGGTCAATGTACATGTATATACCCACAATAAATAGATAATTGTGGATCTGTTTATACAATTTATTATAGGTGAGACTGACACAAAAAGATCCACCGTGATGGTATAAGTGTAAATGTTGCAGTGTCATATCAGAAGGATAGCCTCAGTGTCAGCTGTGCCGCAGATAATGGAGCCGATAGACTGCTCTTATGATGATAAAAAAAAAAAAAAATAACTTTAGAGGCAAAATAGTCACAATCAGATGTATTTTACCGACATATTATCAAAGAGATAAGTATCCGCAATGATAGCCACAATGTAATGTTCCCACGCTAATTAGACCGTAGAAACGTCTGTCCCGTAGTAAATGTAAATCAAACTTTCATTTATTTACTACGATCTACCTGGGCGCTGGTTCTTCTGTAATATAACTTTGTCCTGGAAATAGTGAGAAACACAGTCAAGGTGCATTTGAGGTATTAAGTTATGATTACATAGCACTCTGTAAGTAACAACATGGTAGTAAGAGAACTCTCATCCTTTATGGTATTGCGTTATGTTGTATTACTTTTAATTTAACTGAATGAATAACATTTTCTAACTGTGGAGTCCAGTGGGCTAAGTCTGTACACTGTCAGTAAGTACAGAAGTAAGGCGTAGTGGAATGGATATACAAGACGGGCTCCCTGTGGTGTTATGTTCTGTACATTCAGGCTGAGTGATGTTCTGTGAATCTGCTATAAAATCTGAGGGCGCAAGCAGTTAATTTTTTGCTTTCTCAGCTACTGTTTGCTCATTGCAGACTTGCATGAAATACTCACTGGAGACAACGCTAATATACATATATAGGTATAAGGTTACAGATTATGTCTGCTGACAGATTGATATGACATACAGTGCATGCTTAAGTAATACAAAGTCAAATCCAAACTTATCTGCCACAACAATACTGAGAAGAGAAGCTGTAGGTTTGGTGATATGGGTTCTGAATCAAATAATTCAATTATTCTTCAAGTTCCTGTGTTTGAATATTCATATCCTGAAGTAATTAAACCATTTTGAATTAAGCAGGTTCATTCCACATCCAGGATACACCAGCCATGGCCGAGGCACGCATTTTCCAAACAAATAACCTTTTGACCAACAAGACATTCATGTTGCAGTAGTCAGCTGTAATTAGCTAGCGATAACAGATCAGTGGCCGGGCACAATGGTGGTTCTCTCAGATCTCTTCAGATGCTTTCAAACATTTACAACCGCTTTATCTAGTGCTGGGTATGCATCGGAGCGATGGGCATTCATTCCGACATCGGAACGAATGCCCGTCAACAGTAATTGTGCGTCCACACTGGACGACTTTAATGAACGACGTAACTATCACCGTTACGTCATTCATTAACATTGCACTGGCCGCTATCGATAGCTCTAGGTTTGATGTGCAGCGCATCAAAGCTGGTGACCGTCGCTAGAGAATGCGCAAACATGCATACACACTGAGCACTGTAGACTATATGTCGTTACGAAACAGCATATCGTCCCAACATCGCTCCAGTGTGTACCCGGCTTAAGACATGTTATGATGTCGTCATTAGGAGTTTATTGTATGAGAGGAAGCATGATTTTTTTTGAGGACATATAATCGACCGCTGTTTATTAAATCTCTGTTAAATCATCAGTGGCATAGTGCTTAGTATTGTGTTGTCACACTTAGGACACTAGCTGTATGAAGTTTGTTTCACTATATATAATATATTAAAATAATAGATTAAAAAAAGGGGCACTTATAATATTTGCTGGCCTACATACTTTCTACGTACGTTATTTCTTTGCTGTATGTAAAAACACCCATGTCCCTGTCATTACCCCCCCCCCCCCTTTTTAATGTTTTTAGTTTGTTTTTGTTTTTTTCAGTAATTCAAACACCTGATAAACCCAAATTAACTGGACAAGTGGGAATAGGTTCTTGTCTGTAGTACTTTACTTATAACTGAACTGTTGGTCCTGAAGCTGATTCACATAACGGTGCGTATCCACTAGGCCAGTGATTCCCAACCTCGGTCCTCAAGGCACACTAACAGACCTGGTTTTGGTGATATCCATGGTTAAGCATGGATAGTTAAGTCAAAATAACTGAGGTACTAATTAAGTCAGCTGTATGGTTATCCTTAAAACCTGGACTGTTAGTGTGCCTTGAGGACCGTGGTTGGGAACCCCTGCACTAGGCGATAGAGGAACGACGGTACGATTACAACATTGTAGTTGTACAGTAGTTCCTCATCCCCTGTAGTGCTTACACTTAACGATATGTCGTTCAGTGCAGGCATTAAAACAAAACCCATTGGAATTGCTTTAATCTGCCTTGTGAATTTTAGTATGGATCATGTTTAGCTCAGAACCGTTCAATGCGGGTTTGGTTTTCAAGAACCACTAGAGACAAAATGACTCTTTAAATATACATCTTTTGGAGGACATAAACAAGAGTTTTCAAGTATATAAAATATATATTATGGTTTCAACTTTACTGAAGGCCCAGCTACCATACCCAATGTCTGCTCTGGGACCATAAGTGAGTGCATTTTCCCTACTTTTGTCGGCAAACAATGCAATTTATTTTTTCGTTCCATGTAAGCAAAATAAATATTGTTTATTGGGTGAACCTAGTTTGCAGACGCTTATATAAAGTAAATGATTTACGTATTTATGCACTTTTGAAATGCCACTGACTACAACCTCAGATAAAAAGTGTGTTTTTCATGAGAAACTGTTTTGTTTTTGTGTTTTACAGATTTTTGTTAGGTAAGTTTATTTTGCATGTTGTTTTTCAAAGCTGCAGTGTAAGTAATATGGTATTATGAGAAGTTGTGACTTTTTCCCTCTGGTTTTGTTAGATTACCTTTATGTGACCATTTTTGTTGGAGTTTAGTTTCACCTTTAATGTAACTGGGGGAAAAAAAAGTAAAGTTTGCAATAAAAGTGAGATAAGATTTCATTGCTCTTTGGCTTGAAGGTCAGGGAGGGTAGCTTTGCCTCTAATCTTTTTTGCTTTGTTTTCTTAAACATTATCTATATTCAAAATGTATAATCCTTTTTATGTTGGTACTTGGCCTTGAACAGAAGGAAAGTCTTTACATCTAGTCCGAGCTGTCCAACCGGGAGATGTGGCCGTCCCGATTTCTATTGCAGTTCCAATATGGCTGGCCTCTTCCCTATACTAAACAAGCATTCATAAATGTCATTGCATGATGCCATTTTTTTCTCTTTTATTAGTGTTTAGGTGGCACGCACATACTTGCAAAATACACGTGGTCCTCTTATGTGAGTATTTCGCTAATGCTGTGGAGAGCTTACTCTGCCGCAGTTCCAGGTACTCTTCTTGACCGCTTACTTTGGATCAGGACTGCTGGGTAGCCTCCTGAGTAGTGTATACAGCTCTGAAGCAGGACTGCTGGTTACCGGGCACAGTGCTGAAGCAGGACTGCTGGTTACCAGGCACAGTGCTGAAGCAGGACTGCTGGGCAGCGGGGTACCAGAACAATTTACCAGAGATTCTCTTAAATTGTTTTCTCAATTGACTAAAGTCAACTTCCCTAAAATCTAACAAAGTGAGAATAAAGAGAGCACTAATATGGATTCAGAAAAACAAACACAAATGAACAATAAAACATGAACAAGCGCAGAAGAAAAGTTTATCAGAATTAGTAGTGACATTTTCATTTGATACATTAGCAACAGGAAAAATACAAAGTGGGATAGTTAATATTTAGGCATAAAAACCTTTGGAAACCTAAACAAATCGCTGACTTCATTAATAATATTTTTTGCTCTTTATTTGCTATTAAGGATTATTTCATAGCAGGAAAATAAATGGAATCACATAAAATATTAAAATAAAAATGAAATTAAAAATGGTTGGCTTTTCACAGTAAAGCAGATTAAAGATTGAAGGCAGCGTGGTTTGTTGTTGGGATATTATGTCAAACTCTCTAGCTAAAGTGACAGATAAGAGTCAGTGGATGTAGCTTATTTATGTATTCTATATGGTATCCCTCAATGAGTGTAGAAACTGAAAAACCCTAGGTTTGTCTCAAAGATATTGGAATGCATTAAGGTTTGGCAAAAATAAAGGAGATTGTGTAATAGACAATGTTTGGACAAGAAAACCGTACCAAATAAATACCCCAGCTCACTGCCAGCAGCCAGTAACGAAGGTAGCATTCTATAATGACAGATTGGTCAGCAGACCGATCCGCGATCCCAGCAGCCAATTGGTAACTTACCATTTACGAATCAGCCGCTCGATGTCTCTGACCTGACATCACAACTGGACGGGTGATCCTGCAGCAAGTGTACTTTCATATATATCCGCATCGGCTGTACTGCAGGGCTGACCTGATATGTCTGTGGATGATGTCATTCACAGACATATCGGGTGTACACACCTGCCGATGCTCTCACTTATATCATTTGTTGATGGATCAAACATATCAACAAGTGTTTACCCAGCATACGAGTGGTCCGAACACCGTTAAAGTTCCTAAATTGGGTTTAAAATGAATGTATAGTCATTTAGAGATAATTATGGAATGGATTAAGTTGTAGAATATTAAGATTAATAAATCAAAATGTGAAATAATGCATGTGGCACACAGAAATGGTACCATATAGACTGGTGCTGTAACATGACCTAATAGTTAACGCGTCAGATAATATAAAGGTAAGCTAGTAGTGAGAAAAGTCAGTAGGGTGCTAGGATGTATAAGAGAAAAGTATTAGTGGCAGGAAGAAGTTGGTGACCTTTAAGTCACTGTTGGGACCTCACCCTGAGAACTGTGTACAGGTCTGGGGGACCTATCTCCCAACAGACATTTGTGAAATAAAAAAAGATTAATCATAGGAAGGTGACAAAAATGGTGCATGGGCTGAATAATAAACCCTACCAGGGAAGAGCTGAACATTCCCAGCTTAGCAGAGAGAAGGAACAGAGAAGATTTGTTAGAAATAATTGAATATATGTAAAGTATTAATAGAGTTCAGGAAGGCAATATTAAAGATAAGAAGTGGGAGGAAGACTGAATAGTAATGTAAGGAAGAAGTTTGTACAGAAAGTTTAATAGAGCTACATGAAGTCTTCTAGAATGCACAATACAAAACTATAAATATATATTTCTAGTATAGGTCCTAAAGAAATAGGAATTCTGTTGAGATAAGTACATTTAAAGTGATTTAATAGATATAGTGGTATGCAGTCATTGAATAAGTACTGGAAGTATATAAAGAGGATGATTTTACTGTCCAGGCTTTTCTTTGATTCTCTTAATTATAGCAACGGATAAGTCCTGTGAATGCACAGTTCTGAACCTACGGTATATATTGTTATACCCAAAGCCATTGTAGGAGAGAAGGGGAGTACTCCTGTCTACCCTTCACATGAGAATGTTTATAACATTTATCACATTTAGGACTTGGAGAGGACAAGATGATTGTTAATTGTGTTCTGATCTGTAGGAACACAGACTTTCCTTTTCTATGTACCAGCCTGCACAGCTAGATACATGGCTGTTACAAGGGATCTGGCTGCTTTTTCGGGCCCATGCCAGTTCTTAGAAGAGAACAGACAAGTACACAAAACAAACAACAAGTTCAATACAAATGTACGTTAATAAGATAATTCCTTTGGGTCTCATTACATGTCTCTGCTTCTCTGTCCTATTATCTAGGGGTTTGCCAGGCTGCACTTATATAGCAGAAAAATTTCTGTAAGGATGTATAAAATATGCTAATGGGCACAAATGTGCACAGTACACCATTACCTAGAGATGTGCAGATGCTGTATTGTGTGGTCACGCGCTTATGTGCAAAAGCAGTGTTTGTGATGAGAAGATCGGCTGCATCTTCTCTGGTGTACAGCTACATTTAGGTGTGTGCTCCTTGCTTTACATGAGATCTTTTAATTTTTTCCCTCCTAGAGTGCTTGATTTATTAACCATCTACATTTAAGGCGTTTCTTAGCGCACTTAAGATAATAAAAACATTGAAACACACTAAATGAGACATGAAATAGACTATTATGTTGTCCTCACATTGTCTTGGCTGATTTAAGATGTGAATAAAGTTAAATTAAGCAGTATTTGTGGAGAAAAAATTTAAAGTTTAACTCAGGCATTGGGTGATGATGAAATATTAGTAGGTTGGACCTTTAAGAGCAGTTTCTGCTCTTTACATCATTAACGTTTTCAGGTAGATCTACACCCAGAACTCCAGAGGGGGAGTAACAACGACTCGGAGCTCCAGAGGGGGAGTATCAATGACTTGGAACTCCAGAGGGGGAGTACCAGTGACCCGGATCTCCAGAGGGGGAGGGGGGGGAGAGAGTATTAGTGACCCAGAACTCCAGAGGGGGGGGTGTATCAGTGACCCAGAACTCCAGAGGGGGGAGTATCAGTGACCCAGAACTCCAGAGGGGGGAGTATCAGTGACCCAGAACTCCAGAGGGGGGGGGGGGGGGGGGGGGGAAAGTATCAGTGACCCAGAGCTCCAGGGGGATAAAATGTTCGTTTTGCTACAGTATCATCCTGAACATAAAGCATGAAAAAACATTCTTAGGCAAAGTGACAGTGGGGAGTGATAGTAATCAATGTAAACTGCTACATAAGATCAGCAAAGCATCACAGCATGTATGTGCTATGTGTGGCGGCCTTATGGCATCTGTATTTTGTGCTTTTCTCTGGTGTTGCATACTCCATTTACATGAATCCACAAGTGAAGTGAATGCATTGTGGTCATCGGAGTGTCCTCCATTGATACCCCACACCTGAAGTGCAATCGCTCGCTACCACTGCATTGGAAGCTTTATTGTGTTTGATATGCGGTGTTACTGTCCTTTATCGCCATGACAGTCAGTAACTAGTCTATCCACCATATTAATGCAGTAGACTCAGACATATGTTTAGTTAGAACTGATATTTAGCTGATGCGTTAATTCATTGAACAAGTGAGTGGTTCACGTTTCATACTGAAAATAAATTCTTGAATAGAAAATCGATCTGCGATCTGACTGCTGACATTATCATCTGAGGACGTAGAAATAGGTGCATTACTAAGAATCGCCAGCATTTTATTATCATATTTCTATCAGTAGCTATAAATGATAATTGATGCCCTTGCCTACTATCAGGGTTGAAGGTTATGCTGTGAGCTGGCCATTAATAGTTCCTTATATAGCTATAGCAGTATTTCTCATCAGCCTAACACTGCATGCTTTGGTCTTGCTGTTCAAACAATATCTAATAGATCCCCTGAGCTGTGGGTTGTGTTCAGCACACAGCACATTAGGCAAGTAATATGCAGCCTTTTGTTTCCTCTGATGCAAGCACATTATCTCAACCCTTCCTTAAAGACAACTCCAGGGAAATATCGGCCTTCCTGCCTCTAATTTTTTTTTTTTTTTTTACATTTTAATAGGCCAGAGTCAATATCTGTGTTCTCACTGATAACGTACAGAATGTACACAAACCTGTAACGTGTGAGTGTGTGATGGCAGGAAAAAGTACAAGGGTGCAATTTGTATGAGATGTGAGAATATTTTCTGCTAAGATCACTGACTAATATGCCAGAGAATTTTAGAAACCACGTATGGAATACTAATCTTACCTCACTTTGTGACCTTTATGAATTATGTGTGTAATGTAGCCTAAAACTGTATGTGAAATGTTCTGTAAAGGTAAATAAAATGACTTATAATAGTAAAATGTGCACAAAATACAGAATGTATGAGGGTGTGTATCTGTAGTACAAATGTGAATAGAATGGTTGACAGACGAGCAGGGCTGCCAGAATAATGCTTTAGTTCATTCACGTCTCTTCTCCTGACTTAGTTTTGTGAATTAAAATATCGGTCATATGGCCCTTTATCTCTTTCCCATGCACCTTTGCCATTTGATGTGTATTCAGTAGTGCGATTTCTGTTGTGTGTGAAGTTTGAAGAGGTTCCCTCCTATGTTTATCTTAATATCATTATCATACATGTGGTTTAGGCTATCCACTTTTTGAGCGCTGCATGCTATTTTTGCACTGCTTGTAACTCACTACTTCGTGCCCACATATTACTGCTGGGTGCACAGCGGGGGCCCTAATAATCAACAAAGATGTACTTGTTTTATAATGTGAATTTACCAAGCTAACATTGCATGTGTTACAGATAGTATCGTTGTGCCCATTCAGCGACCTTTGGGGCTTATTCACACCTACACACTCTTAGGGCCGGATCAATACCTTACCGCATGAGGAAAAAGGCTCATTACCTCAGACTTTTACACCAGGAGCTATTCAATTACAAGTCCTCTTCCTCACGCGGTACATCCACGGCTGACGCGCGTTACCCCATAGATTCCATGATAAGGACACAAAGCTATTTGTTAACCCTCTTGTGTCAGGGCAGAAAGCCTCAGGGGAAGGTGATCTGAAATCCACGTAAGGTGCAGCAGTAGGTGAGTAGGCTCTTGATATACGTTTCATATGTTAAAAAAAGCATGAAAAGCCCAGCCTGTCGTGGTCACATCGCCCAGCAAGTGGTTAATAAAACAAATGTAATCTGTCTACAATAACCTGTTATCACTCCCTCTTATAGATGATCCATATCATTCTCTGAAACACTCTTGAGATATTGAATAACATGTATAGCAAGGCCGATAGTCACTTCCAATATTTAAATGTTATTTTCGTGAAGTTGGAGTAATTCCTGTTTGAAGCATGATTCTAGTGCAATAATGAAAGCATGATTCTAGTGCAATAATGAAAGCATGATTCTAGTGCAATAATGGAAGCATGATTTTAGTGCATAGGTCTTCAAACTTGGCCCTCCAGCTGCTGTGGAACTACACATCCCAGCATGCACTACCACCTTCTTGATATAACAGCATGCTAAAACTATGGCAGTGCATGCTGGGATGTGTAGTTCCACAGCAGCTGGAGGGCCAAGTTTGAAGACCCCTGTTTTAGTGCAATAATTGAAGCATGATTCTAGCACAATAATTGAAGCATGATTCTAGCACAATAATTAAATCAAGATTCTAGTGCAATAATTAAAGCATGATTCTAGTGCAATAATGAAAGCATGATGCTAGTGCAGTAATGAAAGCATGATTCTAGTGCAATAAATGAAGCATGAGTCTAGTGCAATAATGGAAGCATGATTCTAGTGCAATAATGGATGCATGATATTAGTGCAATAATGAAAGCATGATTCTAGTGCAATAAATGAAGAATGAGTCTAGTGCAATAATGGAAGCATGATTCTAGTGCAATAATTGAAGCATGATTCTAGTGTAATAATTGAAGCATGATTCTAGTGCAATAATGGAAGCATGATTCTAGTGCAATAATGGAAGCATGATTCTAGTGCAATAATGGAAGCATGATTCTAGTGCAATAATGGAAGCATGATTCTAGTGCAATAATGGAAGCATGATTCTAGTGTAATAATGGATGCATGATATTAGTGCAATAATGGATGCATGATATTAGTGCAATAATGGAAGCATGATTCTAGTGCAATAATGGAAGCATGATTCTAGTGTAATAATGGAAACATGATTCTAGTGCAATAATGGAAGCATGATTCTAGTGCAATAATGGAAGCATGATTCTAGTGCAATAATGGAAGCATGATTCTAGTGTAATAATGGATGCATGATATTAGTGCAATAATGGATGCATGATATTAGTGCAATAATGGAAGCATGATTCTAGTGCAATAATGGAAGCATGATTCTAGTGTAATAATGGAAACATGATTCTAGTGCAATAATGGAAGCATGATTCTAGTGCAATAATGGAAGCATGATTCTAGTGCAATAATGGAAGCATGATTCTAGTGCAATAATGGAAGCATGAGTCTAGTGCAATAATGGAAGCATGAGTCTATTGCAATAATGGAAGCATGAGTCTAGTGCAATAATGGAAAAAAAAAGACAACTAAATAGTAGCTCTCAGAAAGAAAAATAAAATCTCAAACAAGGGTAGATCCCATTATGGACAGGAGCCACCCTATGCGGGTGCTGTTTATGCTAGGCTGTGCATTGTGCTATGCTTCCCTAATTTGTGCTGACCATGAATGAGTCTGCATTTCCGGAACTTATGCGGAGTGTGCATAAGACTGTACAGTTCTATAGGTGCTGATATCAAGTACTTGTGTATAACTTATATAATAATCATTGGTACTATGTCTGGGGTATTTTACTGCGTGTTTTGATTAATTCACCTCTTTAAATTTCACAAAGTAACCATTTCTGATGTAAGCTTCCAGTCTCGGTAGTATTTAAATGTTTCCCAAGCAATATGTCCCCTTTATGTTAAAATGCAGACCTATTCTATAGCAATTTGCCTGTGTACTACAGTTCTAGAATATCTATTCCAACCTTCAGGCTGTGCAGACCTTGTATGTATGGACGTCACACGGCATAAGCAGAAAAATCCAATTTCTGTTTATTTTTAGTATTGTTTGCATTGCAGCTATATTGCTGGCTTAGTGAAATGATCCGGTGAGCGTGCAGCAGTGCAGAGACAGCAGAATGCTACACTAAGTACTGCAGGAGCTGGCAGCGCTCACCTAGGCACCGGTTATAGAGCACTAGTTCTGCTGCTTACCTGCAGTGTGGATATAGCTTTTTGTATAACTGAGGGACTGGTGCATGTAATGTGTACTAGAATTATATACAATATATTATCATTTATTTACACGTCGTCATTTCCTTTTTGACCTTTATTTCCTCGACTGTAAACTAAAAAAAACTGCGCTCTCCCTGCTAGTAGTGCTGATGGTGATGACTTGTGTGTGTTTGTGAGTGGTGTTAATTGGAACGTTTCTTCTGGTGGTGTTTTGGGAGTGAGAAGGAGGGTGTGATTGGGAATGGAGTGTAGTAATGCGAAAAGGGGAATAAGATCAAAATGAGGCCAGCGAGACACAGTAGTTTGGGGCAAAATCTGGGGCTCCTTCCCGTGCGGTTCAGTGACCTTGCACGTCACCACTGCTGGACCTATGGTCGACAGTCTAGGAAGTCTCAGGGGGTGGGGGGATGTGCACAGTGGGTTGGAACACCTGTGCGGCGTCCCGCATGTTGGTGCGAGTGTTGGCAGTACTTACCTACCAGTAGGTTTTTGTTATGGTGATGTAGATCGACGTTGCAGATAGGTTGGAAGCTGCATGTTTGTTGGTGAGCTGGATCAGCGTGTTGCTGGTGTGCTGCAGGTGCACGGCTATTCTCTACCCCCCCTACCCCCATATGTATTCAGTGCAGGAAAGGTACTCCCACACAAAGGTGCAGCACCCCGAAACCACAACACACCACCCCCGGTCAACGAGAGCGCAATTCTACCGCCTATCTTCATAGAAAAAAAAATGCGTTTTCATTCACCACGTTGTATGACAGACTTTGGTATGTCCAATTCATACTGGTCCCCACCGTATCGGTCTGCATAATGGGACATAGCATATGGTGTTTCCTCTTCCTTCACATTTCAGCTGGTTATTCAGTAGTCAGGATAATATAAGAACCATATGTCCAAGAATTGCAGATCCAAATGCACAAAGAATTGTATGAATTGAATGGATGTGTATATGAGACTGGCCCAGAAGCGCACACACCGCCATAAAGTACTTTGGGTGTTTGTAGAACCCACTGGTCATTTATTCTGTGTGCACTTCCCTGCTCCGCTTACTGCAGCGACAGGAACAGGCTTATGGTCCTTATTTCTCCTTAGTCTGGCACACAGCTCCTCACTAGGGCTTCATGTTGCCTTCCACCTACCCATTACCCAATGATGCTTAGATTGAAGTTGAAGCAGAACTGGTGCTTTTGATAGGATTTTATCTCTGTAAAAGTTTTATATTAACAATAATATGGTCAGGTTTTTATTCTTAAATCATCCATAGAATAGAATGCATACTGGCACACAAAAAGGAATCACGTCTTACCTTGGCATAACCATGTTAAGGCAGATACGAAATGTGCAGAGAGATTTTTAATTATAAGGGGCCTATGTATCAAAACTAAAGGGGCACATCCACTAGCAGATAGTGGAACGACAGTACGATTACTACATTGTAATCGTACAGTCGTTCCTCTTCCCCTGCAGTGCCTACACTGAACGATATGTCGCTCAGTGTAGGCACCCTCCCTCATCCCTGAACATGGTCAGCCTGTTGTTATTGGCAGATTGACCAGCATGTTCAGGCGATGATTGATGTCGGAAATAACCAGTGGGAGCGCATGGTGTGCGCCTTAAGAGAGAACAAATTGTGAGAGATATGCTTGCTATACATCAATACAATTTCGGGCTGATTGACCGATTTTCGACGAGTCTTAACGATGGATCAAGTGATAATCGTGTATTTTTGGAGTAAGTTACGATCCGATGCGCGCTCCCGCAGCTCCTATAAACGAATTGTATGATCAGATGTGCAGCACATATGTTCCATCCTTTCGTGTGCAGATCGTACCGTGTATTTTGTGCATGCGATGCATCGTGCGTCCATTCAAGTCATTTCAATTACTTTTTCCCTGATGAGCGCGTGAGGCGCAGGATCGATCTTACGACAGATCGTGTGCTAAGAAACACAACAAATATGCCGCCGGACTGCCAGGGAGCTCCGGGGAGTCGGATAGTGAATCTGATCTTATGCTGGTCGCGCAGGTGTATGGCCAGCTTTAAACTACTAACCAATCAGCTTCCAATTTACATTTTGCAGGCTGTGTTTAAAAAATGATAGTAGCTGATTGGTTGGTAATTTATTTGTTACAATTGTATCTCTCTCCCACCTTTGATACATAGGCCCCTTAGAGGGATATGTCCAATCTTGTATCTAAATTGCATTGTAAGAACTAAGCTATCCAGCATTTGCGGACTACTTGCAAAATCAACCAGTATTTACCTTCCATGCAAAGAAATTAGATGTATTTGCACGCCTTGCATTGCAACGTGGTTTATCCTGATGCAAAGTCGCTTGCTTTTTTTAATTTAATTTTGTTTTGTTTTGCTCCCTACTCTGAATCAGTATATTTTACAATTTATTTGCATCCTGCTGTATAGTTTTATATTTTAGTTTGTTGAGAGCTGTTTTGTGTGAAATGTTACTTCCTGTAATTAGGCGCTTACTTTCCCTTTTATGAAAGTAGCATGTGCCAGCACTGTAGGCACAGTGGTTACATACCATAGCACTAGGCCATAGGTTAAATTCTGACCAGGACACTAAGGGGCCTATTCATGAAAACATAGTTATAACATGTGATAATTATGGTTTGAACACGCTGTGAGTCTAAACACAGTTTAGTAGGCATTCATCATGCCTCCTGCCCTAAACTATCACTTCCGAAAAACTGCTATTTCTAAGCAACAGTTTTTCGGAAGTGATCAACTTTTCTCCTGCAACCGGTCATTTTTCACTGTCCGTCTTCAAGCTGCAAAGGATTGCGCTGCAGCAAAAGAGATCCCCCCCCCCTCTGCCTGTCTGCCCGCCTGCCCACCAACCTTGCAGGTGTCTGTCCTGTTCCCCCCCCCCCCTCCCCATTCTTGCTGCAGCCGCCGCTGAAGAGTGTGCCCCCCACCTACCTCAGACCTACAGCCCTGGTCCCCAGTGCGGCTGTGCGGTGTCCGACACCCCCCTTCATCCTCTGCAGTGCTCCTATATACACCGCCGGAGTCTTGGCCCGCCCACTCCTCCCCTGGTCAGACCTGCAGGTCCATCGCTGCCACTGCTGTGCCCTCTCCTGGCCCCGGCTCACAGAAGGACTGCTCTGGGAGCTTGGAGGGAGTATATTGAGGTAAGGGGACACAGCAGGGTGGCATCTTTTCATATCCCTCTGCTGTATTGGATGCTGTACGCCATCTCAGGGTGGCATAGAGCATCACTGTCAAGTTCCAAAAAAAATGCTTATTTTGGAACTTGATGGATTTCATAATTTCCACATCGGGGGAAATTGTAACCAGGAGATATCAGTGAGATCTCCTGCGTTACATTAATGATAAATGGGGCTTAATTTCAACAAAAATAATGAACATTTTAATTTTCACCTACTTTTGTAGAAATTAAGTGATGATGAAGAGAACCCCATGGGTTAATTTCTGACCAGGGCACTGTGTAGAGTTTGTATGTTCCCCTGTGATTGCATGGCTTTCCTCCAATACTGTGCTTGCAAGTTAATCGGCTTCTGACAAAATGGACCAGAGTGAGTGAGTGGTAGGGAACCGAGACTGCAAGCTCTGTAATAGGGCAGGGACTGATGTGAGTAATCAGAAATTCTCTAATTGTAAACGTGTTGCACAACATGGTGGTTTATGTATGTAGAGAGAGACGTGTGTGTGTGTGTGTGTATACATAAATAATGGTTAGATTTGTGTATTCCACTCGCATTTCATCCTATAACCTGAAAATATTTGAGTATTCTTATTGGATTAATACCCGTGCACGTTTGGTGGTTTCCTGGTAGCGTTTGCCCTGCATGTGCTCATCCTGCAGCCGCTCTGTGCTGATATATGTTTACTTCCCATTTCTAGCACACCCAATATCTTTAGCATTACACTGCAGTTTCTTCCAGAGATGGAGAAGTATGACATGGAAGGATAGGGTCATCATGTATGCTCAGCACTAGATAACACACGTGGTCATAGAGTGTTTGCTATAATGTCTACATTCAAATCCATAGTGAAATTCAGACTATTTTGTTCAAACGTTATAGATTCAGTGGTAAGAGATGATAATATTTTCTCCTTGGTAATTTAAAACATCCTACAGTGGGAAAATGCACTTGTTAATTAAAAAGATTATATTGAAGAAATTATGGATACACCAGTATGTGCTTGGTACTATAGAATACACAAGATTTACTCTTAATGTATAATGAAAACCTATATGTATGTTGTCAATTTGAGGTTGTTTGGTATTTAAATTGTGTCCTTGTGTCACGTCACCAATACGTCACTCTTGGGGGGCGTGCCCAGCACTTCCGGAGGTCCTGGGCTTCCCCCAAGCTCTCCCCTCACTTTGAATAGATGCCATGCACATGGCATCTATTCACCCGGCAGTGTTTGGAAACCGTAACTTTTCCCACCCGCGGGATGGCACAGGGCAGGCTGCTTTAGCTGGCTACCACTATAAGGCTGGGCGCATTTTGCCACTTTAAAATTGGGCAGTGAATGAACACTACCAGGGAATTTAACATTTTTAAGTTTAATACAGTAATCTTAATTTTTAGAGCATGAAATCTTAGATTAGCATTATTGACTGTTTTATTGATGTAAATGATATTATTCATTTACTGGGCTTGTCAGTTAATTTGCTAGCATTCTGCATTCATTCACTGGTAATTTCTACACCTCTCCTGTTTTTTTTGTTTCTAGAATTCGAACTATTCCTTCAGTCTGAAAACAAAAAATGTATTTTAAAAGTATATACATAGTAATGATGGCACATGTCTCAAAATAGTTTTTATGTTGTATCTTCTACATATATCATCCCGTTACATGTGAGAATTCCCTTAACCAGTTCCCTGGATGATTCACCCTATTTTAGAAATTCATCTAATTCTTAAAGCTAGTGGGAACATGGGGTAATTATTATGCACAAGCAGAAGATGGTATTTTGCATTCATGGTAATCACGGCAGCTCTCAATATTCACTTGTGTTTTCTGTTTACAGGAAAAGCTTTTGTCAAGATCTCTACAGAGAGGTGAAGATCTTCAGTTTGATCAGGTGAGAGCAGTGTCCTATATATCTTAGAAACAACTTAATAGACATGTCTGTTGGACACTGAAATGTATAATTTGCTAGAAAAAAAAAATAGTCAATCTTATGCGTCCTCTATATTGTAAGCAAGTCAGTGTCTTATGTACAGTAGTGTACGATGAGTACCGGCAAACCACTTCCCATTATATCACCAATAAAAAACAACTCTTACAGCACTGTGTAATTGAAGGACTTGAAATTCCTCCACCGATGCTTTACTTAAAGAAGTTAGAAAAAAATATATAACGGTGTAATACATTAATTACATCACACACCCAATGTGAATAAGGAAGAACTTGTGTTGTGTAGCAAATTGAAGAAATCTTCCAATACAAGTTTTTTTTTTTGGTATATTTCAAGAGTGACGCATTAATTTCATACATAGATGGCCAAACTAAATACGCTTATTCTAGGTACGATGGAAAACTGTCTTTCAATGTTAACTTTTCCTCCACTTCGTACAGTAGCAACAAATGGTCCTGTAGATATCATAGTAAAGAAAAAATAGAATTTAGTGCAACACTAACAAATAACTGGATTCTTTACTTACCTGGTTTAGTCACAAGGGATGCGATGGCCAGCAGATGGCCTCTCTCTGCTGCAGGCTCTGCTGCTCATAGAGGAAATACCTTCCTCTTGAAGGAGCTAGCTGTAATGTCAGTGGTCAGTGGCCTCCAACATCACCTGCTATTTGTGCGCCCCCGAATGCCTTATGATCTGCATGTGGAGAGGGGGCGTTCAGGAGGCCGGCTGGAGAGTGACTGAAGGGGAAGGGGGGGGGGGACACAATTTGCAATCTGTCCTTTGGGGTAGGGAGAGAAAATTTGTGTCTGGATCTGTGGCCACTGGGGAGGGTGGATAAGGTATAAGGGGCTCCTATGATTTGCAATACTTGGCACAGGGTGGTGATAACACCTGCTAATTAGAAAATTGTTTTCTAAAATAGTTTTAAATATTTTCCGAATTACATGGTTTTGACCTAATTATGTAATACACAATTTCTAAAGCATTTTTGAAACAATTAAATAAAGAAGTTAATATAAAAGTTGTACTTACAAAATATAGAAATCATTAGTGCATATCACAAGTAATGAAAAAGTGTTCTAAACACCTACCAGAAGTCCAAATATAACAGGGCATATCACTACCGCAGGGCTAGGTCCTGGGCTTTGACCCGTGTTCGAGATGGCTTTCTGAAAGATTCATCCTTTGAGTTTGGTCCTGGCGTAGTCTCCTGTCTCGTCTCACTTCATGCGTTTTGGTATAATATACCTTCTAAAAAGCAAGTAGTGGGATAACTTCATTGAGCCTCCTTTTAATCTCTAGACCAGTCTATCGCTAATATAGAAACTGATATTTAATATAAATTATCCTCTATAATTAATATGTTCCTCTCAATGGAGGAAACTTTTTTTTTTTTTTTTAGATTTATTCTATCATGTTTTGTAATTTTGTTTTTATGTATTCTTTTTACTTAGATTTTTATACAGTATCTAGCCATTGAACGCAATTGTTCTGTTCCAAATCTGTCAACGGCACCCCTTGAGGGCTAAAACGCAGAGTGAAGTGCAAAGCCAAAGTCTTGTTGCGTAAACTAAATGTGACACTTGTTTAGTGTTTGGCATGGTTACCGGGACATTTAGCGATAGGCCGGTCTGCAGAATAATTGAAAGTTATTTGTTAAGGTGCATATCCACTAGCAGATAGTGGAACGACAGTACGATTACAACATTGTAATCGTACAGTCGTTCCACTTCCCCTGCAGTGTCTACACTTGAGTGATATGTCGTTCAGTGTAGGCACCCTCCCTCATCCCTGAACATGGTCAATCTGTCGTTATCGGTGGATTGACCAGCATGTTCAGGCGATGATTGATTTCGAAAACGACCAGCGGGAGCGCGTATCGGCATCGCTGGTCGTTTTCGACATTTTTCATGCACGATTAATGACCGATGTCGTTATCGTTCAATTGTTCATTTTAATCGGCAAGTGGATATGCGGCTTAGGTGTTGCATTCGATTCTATTTTTTCTTTTCTATAATTTATTGGGTGATTTTTCAAGTGCCACCTGTCACTACTATTGTATCTGCAGTGTTCCTAGGTGCACTATTTCAAACCTTGTAGCAATCAGGAATTGTTTCTGTGGAATATAACTGTACTGCACAGTTTAAACATTACATTTTATATTTTGCACTGTAATTAATACATTAAAGTGACAACATTCATGGAATAGCTGTATGTAATGGTAGGTGGCATTACTGTGAAGTCTTGGAAATGTCCAGATCTGCATTAGATGTAATCTTACATCTCATGACTCAGTTTGCACACCAGCTAGGCTGCTCATGGCAAAGCCACATAAATTATCGGAGTTGGAATGAGAAATGATAGTGGGTGCACGGTGGATGGGACATTCCAATTCTGATACTGTGCAGTGTTCTATAGCTTCCATGGGATGTGGGAGCAGATGACCTACCAGAGTGCTCCTGTTAACACTATGACACCACATACAGTGCCTCACATGGGCTCATGATGTCGCTAATTAGACCCTCGAGGACTGACAACATGTAGCGTGGTCCAATAACAATAAAAGTAGAACACTTGGAAAAAATGGCGCTACACTTCAGAGCTCCTAAGGTTAAACAAAATGAATCGCCACTTCACAATAAACCTAAATAATACAGAAGAAAAACCTCACAAGCACTTAGAAGTTGTTTCCAAATAGGAGTATACTCCCAAATGTGGATGAAGCTGTAATTTCCCAGCGTAGCAATCTTAATCTCTCAGGATTTCATCGTAGGGTTCATAAATTTAAAATATGAAAAACATGCAAAACATTGTGTCAAAAAAACCTTCTAGGTGACATATTCCAAAAATCTACTGGGATAGTCCATATATAGATTTCCCGAAGGTGTGCTTCTTTGATAAAATGAAGAACATTATACGCCCTTGGGCATATAGAAAAAGGTATATAGAATGATGCTTACTATATGCTTACAACAGTCAAGCATATTGACGGCTCTTAAAGGTATCTTTTTCCATAGATTCCGTTGATTTTCCCATACATCAGATATGTGGAAAAACAGAAAAACTCACGATGTGGATAAAATCACTATTTTAATGATACTCAACACACATTTAAAAAATTGGATAATTTATCCATACCAGATGGAAAAGAAAAAAGCCGATTCAGTATATACCACAGATAGTATGGAACCCAGGTGCTCAGTGGGTATATAGAGCTGGCTTTGAGGTAGTGACAGTGGATAATTTTATGGTACCTCAAAGCCAGCTCTATATATAGTAAGCATCATTCTATATAACTTTTTCTATATGCACAAGGGTGTATAAAGTCTTTAATTTTATCAAAGAAGCACACCTTCGGGAAATCTATATAAGAACTTTTTGGAAATTGTAACCTAGAAGGTTTTTTAACACATTGCATGTTTTTTTCTTTATTTTTTTAATTTATAAACCCTACGAGGAAATCCTGAGAGATTGCTATGCTGAGAAATTACAGCTTCATCCACATTTGGGACTATACTCGTATTTGGAAACAACCTCTAAGCGCTTGTGAGTTTTTTCTTCTGTATTATTTATGTAGCGTGGTCCGATGAGTCACGGACTCCAGTGGTTTTGGGCTAATGGTAGGGTTCGGGTGTGGCGCAGACCTCATGAGGCTATGGACCCCATTTGTCAACAAGGCACTGTGCAGGCTGGTGGTGTGGGTGTGTTTTTGTGGCATGGCTTGGGTCCACTGGTTCATCTGAGAACGTCATTGACCAGTAACGCTACGTTGCATTGCTTGATGACCATTTGCAGCCCTCATGGACTTCATGTACCCCCACAATGATGGAATAATCCAGCAGGATAATGCATGGTGTCATCGGACCCAAGTTGTCCAGAATTGATTTGAGGAACAGTATGGAGAGTGATGTGGCCCAACATGAACCCAATCGAGCATTATAGGACATGGTGGAGAGGTCCATTTGTACCCAGGATCTTGCAACTACAAATATCAGAGCTGTGGGAACATGGGTCAACATCTCTCCAGAGATATTCCGTCCGCTTGTGAAATCGATTCCTCATCGAGTTGCTCATTTCGCCGGACTAGAGGGGGTCTTGCAGAATACTAGGCATCTATCTAAAAGTTCTGCATTTTTTTAAAACTGTATTCCTATAGAACAGTGGTTCTCAACTCTGACCCTCAAGTATCCCCAACAGGTTTTGATTTGAGTATTTCTGTCTTCGGAACTAGGTAGGATAATTACTGACCCAGCAAAATATATTCTTAACCGTGCATGAGTGAAGAAATCCACAAAACATTTCCTGTTTGTGGTACTTGAGGACCGGAGTTGAGAACACCTGCTATTCAGGGAAACCAGTTTTAGTGGTTATTAAATATTCTCTTTAAATATTATTTGACAGTGAATGCTACCATTACTGAACTAGAAGTGCAAAAAATCAACCAGTGCTTATCTGTTTGTTTTCAGTTGTCAATATAATAATGTATGATATATCGCAGACATCACAAGATTTTAGTTCTTCTAGTTTAATGTGTTCTGAAAGATGTTGTGATATTAGCCAGTGCACTTACAAATTGAAGTATACCTTACTTGTAGAGTTTGACACGCGCCTTGTGTCCATTCGTCTGTATATACCAATAATTGTTTGTTCATGCATTTCATTGTTTTTCCTTTTCGATAAAGCAGTTTGCATTAAATTAATTAACCTCTCCGTCCAAATCGGCTGGATTTGTTTAGTGTAGTATGCGGGTAGCTGTGAGGCCAGACACTCTCACAGTGAGCTCATGTTGTTAACTGTTTCCCCTAAACATTGTAGAATCTGAGTGCCAATAAAATGTTAGCTTAGGTTACTGCCAGCGTCCTCTAGTAATAAAGAGATTAACCAGATTAATTTAAATGTTATGAAGTAAAGGAAAAATATTAAATGGAAAGATTCTGAAATGAATCACTCAGCAATGAGCTTTTACACTTCTCTGGTCCTAAATAAAGATGATAAAACAATGGTCAGAACCATGACATGTTTGCGGCAAGCAGTGCATCAGACGTGATTCTACTATGCTTGTTATCCCAGTATTGCTGTGTAATGTTCTATTCATGTTGGATCTTATGAAGGTAATGTCATGGTGGACATATTTTGAAAGATGTTCTGTTCTATCTTTTATTTAGTACATACAAATTAAAGCATACAGCTGAGTGCTTGCTATGGGTAACAGAACCTGACTTGCTGTGCACCAGTTTTCCCGTAAAGGTGCATACACACTAGACGATTCGCTCCTTGAGCCATATTGTCTAGTGTGTCCCCGGCCGGGGTGTGCTCAATGTCGGTAACGACATTGAGCACACACGCTGAACAATATCATGAACGATATCGTTCAGTGCCGGGCACCCTCCCTCATCCCCGAGCATGCAACAACCTGACAATATCGTTAGGTTGGCCTGCATGTTCGGGCGATGAACGACAACGACCCGAGGGAACACGCATTGTTGGTCCTTCGTCATTATCGTTTTAGCGTACACAATGGCCGATATAGTGAACGACTGAACGATAATGTTAGCGTTCAGTCGTTTAAAATATTGGCAAGTATGTACGCACCTTTAGGCCTTTTCAGCAACCTAGTCTTAATTTACAAAGCTTTGTCTATAGTAATATATATAATTTTGTTTTTAAACGAAGGATGTTGCCCACTAAGGTGCCAGAAAAGTATCACGGTTGTTTCTATTACAGGGGGAGGGCAAACATCTTATGCTACATAAACACTGTTGATAAAATACAAAGTTTTTCTACTTACCAGTGCATGGTGGAATTGGCATGTCCTCTGATGTATCTAGCAACCTGAGAAAGCGATCCTCATGCTCAGATGGACCTTTTATCAGATCGAATAAAACGTACACAGGTGATGGGCTTTTCCAACCCTGAATAAAGTCTGCCAGAGAAGGAGAGAGGATCTCCTGCTCAGACCATTAGACACACTGACAGACCTGCCAAATGCCGGCTCCCCCTGGCCCTGATAAATAAATCTAGGTATTAAATATTTTAGACACCCTAATTCCACACCTTATTGGAGTCAAATTGGGAAATTTCTATACAATAAGAATACACATAAACCCATATTTTAAATCCCTGTTTCATCTCATGTTAAAATGAAGGCAAAAATCCAAAATAATTGATTCAACATTTACTTTAGTATTTAGAAATTTCAATCAGTTTTTATTTATCCTTTTTTGTTATTAACATTCATCTACAACAAAACAGTAAGGTAACTTGTTCAAGTTTAACACATCCACTTACATGCGTTTAACTAATTACACGTGAATCATAACTGTAGAAGTTTGTTTCAGGTAATTTAACACACCCTAAACTATAAATGTAGGTGACGTTATTAATGCAATTTTTTAATCATCATTTTTTTTTTTTAATCTATTCTCTTAATTAATTTGGACTTTTAAAAATCTCTGTATACACTTTTAAAAATCTCTGTATACAATAGAACTCTGTAAACAAGTGTAACAGATTACATTGGTCACTCTAAGATAATAGCATAGAATTGTGTTGTATTTTATAGAATGTTTAGCTTCACTTTTTTTGCTGCTTTTTAGCACATGTAAATAGCTTTTTAAATGAAAGTATCCATACACAAGCACTCAGGAGCGAATTTTAAGGCTCATATGGAGACGTTTTGACAACAAGTACTTTTGCGGATGCGCTAGCCATTTATTAAACAAATATATTTATTACAAATGTTGTCAACAGGTTGCGGAACAAATAACTTGAATAGCACTACAATTGTTTAATGTGTCCTCCAGCATTAGACAAAATGTGCTGGTTATTCTACCTGACAGCTATCATTCTGCTATAGAGAATACTGTTCTTTGAATGAAAATTCTTGTTGATCACAATGGAGTACAAATTGAACAATTGTAATTCTATTCAAGTGATTTGAATTGCAACAGAACCAACTGATGACAGTTTGTAACTAATAGTTTTTTTGCAATGAATGGCATTCTATGAATTACCTGTTGCCCAAACTTCTCTCATTACAAGCCTTAGATCCTCCTCCAGAGTAGGGATGGATATTGATTTGTTAACCATCAATGGTGACATTGGTGCTTAACATCAATGGCATGAGATATCAGGGGGAAACTTTGTTTTGCACCCATCAGTGGTAATCCCTCCTATGGGGAATGGTAGGCAGGGCTAAGCTCTGTGAGGAATGGACAAAAGCAAAACTTTGGCTTCCTTTCAGCTATCGATAAATGAGCAACATTGGCTCTTTGCCATAGTTGCTAACCATAAATGATCAATGGCCATCCCTACTCCAGAGTGCTCGAAATAGTGTGTGTGTATGTATATGTGTGTGTATGTATGTATGTATGTATGTATGTGTATATATATATAATATATATATATATATTTTATATATATATATATATATATATATATATATATATATATAATTACACACACACATGCAGAAAATGTGATGCCAAAATAGCCCCGTACCCAGAAATAGCCTATTTGAGCCATAGCATATAAGACATCACATCATCCCGCAGTTCTTTAAAGTGCATTTTCAATGCTAAAACGTAAGAGAAGGAGACATCATAGTGCACTGCATAACAAATTGGTATTTAATGTATATGTACAATAAATTAAAATATAAAACGCCCGATGTAGGACCTCTATAGTCACCAGTCTTTCTGTGGTTACAATTGTTTGTTCTGTAAAAAGTATTTTTCTATTAAGCAAGGTTTGTAATGATTTATAGCTGTAATACATACCATCTTTCTGTTTTGTATAGAACATATGATTGATGAAATATGGTTGAGTACATATTTAATTGATTTAACACCACACCTTGTTTTTGTTTTGTAATTTTCTGCATATAGACATTTTCCCCTAGGGTCAGAATTGCCAGTGGTTTCGCTTGATCTGTCTTAATTACAGGGAAATACATCCATGATAGGGCCAGCACACATTCTTCATTTTTGGATACATTTTTAAAGTGTTTTTATTTGGGATGGGGGACCTATCAGTTTTTGTACGTTTACCTTACTTCCAGGCAGTTTGTGGAAAATGTAAATGCAGTTTTTCTATCTAGGGAAACTTGCACTTTCAAAATGGAAGAACAATATTCTAATTTACATGTACTCTATGTATTATACAATATTATTTTATATGGCTTTCTGAACCCCCACGTACGTGTCTGGGTCTTGCAGCATCCAAAGTTAAGATCAATGCAGATATCCAATCTGGGTCTATCTAAGCTGAATATAATATGGAGGATTAATGATCCCCATTGTGTGATACCAATGGAGAAGTTCATGGTAAGCTCCCTTTGCAGAGTTCCCATCCTGCGAACAATTAGCTGCTTTGCTGTTGGTGTGAAGACCTCTTCATAGTGTCAATATTTGCACTTGAACCTTATCAGTCAATTTTGCCGGTTCTTCTCAAATTTCTCTTTCTGTACATTGTTCGGAATACACTTCATATTAATAAAATAATTTTATGTCCTACAAAAATAATTTACACTGAGTGGCCACAGTCTACAGGATATTTACTTTATAGTTTGTTGTTCTCTCACTGCCCTCAACATAGCTTAAGTTAGTTGGTCAGCAATGTGCTGAAGGGTTGGCACAGAGATGCCGAAACATGTTGCCCTCCATTGTCCCACAGTTGTTAGACATCTGGTGGTGGCTCTATACCTGTACTTGTCCATCTCAACCCACAGGTCCTCAATTATATGGAGATGTTGTAAATGAGCTGGCCACTCCATAAATGTAAATTCATTCTAATGTTCCTAGACCCTTTCCAGGACTGTCTGTCTGAGCCTGGTGACACATTATTTATTTATTACCAGTTATTTATATAGCGCACACACATATTCCGCGGTGCTTTACAAAGAATAGTTGGCCATTCACATCAGTCCCCTGCCCCATTGGAGCTTACATTCTATGTTCCCTACCACACGCGCACACATACACACTAGTGTTAACTTATGTTTGTAGCCAATTAACCTACCAGTATATTTTTGGAGTGTGGGATGAAACCGGAGTACCCGGAGGAAACACACGAAAGCACAGGGAGAATATACAAACTCCACACAATTAGGGCCGTGGTGGGATAACAGTCTTACGGTAAAAGCACTCTGGACTAGTAAAGATATTCAGATATCCTGTGTCCTCCTAGCTAGAGTCCCATTGTGTACAACAAAAAGATAGCCCATATTATTACACTGAATACTCCAGCCTTGATTATATACAGTAAAAATGGATTTATAGAGATAATTCAATCAATGGGTCTGCTCCGAATAAATGTGGTAGTGCAGCCTTAAGTAGCATTGTCTGCACATGCAGTGCTGTCACTTGTTGTTCAGTCCGTTACATGGGGATGGCAGGTGTGATTAGCAATCTAGCTACTTGGTATATATTCTGCTGAGATGGTGACATAAACAACATATCAAATTGTCTGTCATAGTATGCCTGGTGTTTAGAAAGTTTGCGGGTTTACTGGGAGCTAAGGTGCTACACACTGTGGATCTCTTTCCAAGCTTTGCTATCTGTGTTCAGTGCAGTGTTGAACAATAAATATTAACATGTATACTTACTGATAAACACTTATCTCCTGATAAACTACAAGGTTTTTGCTTAAACATGATTTGCTTACTTAGGGGAAATTCAATTACCATCGATAACCCGTTTTTGTGGTTAGTGCTTAAAAGTGACTTTTGTGCAGAAAAAATAGATCACACTTTTCATTTAGCGATAATTCTAAACGGGATTTAATGCAAAATACATTTCCCCACCTCCTGAGCAGGTGAAAAGTTGGGGAAAACCCCTATTTTAAGGTAAAAATGTGAGGACTTGGTTAAGAAGGACTGGGATACCGTCTTTAATGGCTTATTAGGCAAAAATATTTTGTTAAAGGTGATTATATTTGGCTAATAATGACATGTCATTTTTGGGTTAAAAATGGGCAAATTGCAGGAAAATGGGTTAATTGATGTGGGACAGGTTTATGGGGGTGCTGTATGAATGGGACAGGTGCTATTAACATTGCAGGTGCATTTTGAAGGGTTTTTTAAATGTGTCTTGAAATGAAACAAATGCATTTTTTATACACCCCTAATTTAGGTAGAGCATTTATATTGCAAAAAAACCCCACTAACTTTCTATAATTTTTTCACTGTTTGAGAAAAATGCTTATAACAGCTATTTGACATAATTTAAGAACTCCAAATACTTTTATTGTCACTGATAGACTTCTATGCTGTTATCCTATATTAGTTTGCCTGTTTTGGGGGGTACAGAACGATCTCTCCTTTTATACTTTTCACCTGTAACATGCAAGATTTATCACGCGAATGATGGCAGAGGACTTATTGAATTGTGCAAAAAATGGGAGCGCACATACAGGAGAAAAGTGACATTTATGGGCAATAGGATTGAAAAGTGAAGTCATGAAGAGTTATTTTATTACGGCTAATTGAATTCCCTCTTTAGGATGAAACCTTTTACAGCAGCAATATCAACGCATTTCCATGAAGTGTCACATTTTTACAGTAACTATTTGTTTTTGGCGCAAAAGTATTCCAAAACATACCATGGTGTTCTCCTGGGTGACAGAGGCCACATGCAATGTACTTACAGATGGGTCCACATACATCTAGCCTCATGGCGCGGTAACCAGCCCTTCTAGTCGTAAACAGCCCTTCTAATCGCGCCATGCCGTGGTGTGACTCGTTAGTGCCAAGCGTCTTTTCGTGCGTCTTAATCGCACAACGATGTGAATAGCTAGCACATGCAGCTTCTGCTGATTAGAATGATGTGCAGCATGCCTATGTTCTCTGTGCGTCTGCGGGTGTATCTGAATACTAAACACCACATTACAGTGTTACAGTCGCTGACAATGTAACGTAGCATTTCGCATACACTCGCTCAGAGAACATATAGACATGCTGCATATCATTTTAATGAATAGAAGCTGCTTGCGCTATATATCCGCCATCATCATACACATAAGATGCACGAAAAGATGCTCGGCGCTACTGAATCACACTGAGCTCCCGTGTTGTGTGGCGCGACTTGTAGCGCACGGAGGATAGATGTATGTGGGCACATCTGTATAGTGTTATATTATTTTTTATTGTTCTTATTTTCTTTATGGCTTGTGAATATTGTGTCCATTCACTGTGCACTGCTTGTCCTCACAGGTGATAAGCTGTATGAGCTCTGTAGCAGAGCACTGCCTCCCCTCCTTACTCCGCACCTTGTTTGTCTGGTATAAACGCCAAAATGGAACTGAAGATGAGTCCTACGAGTACAGGCCTCGGTCTAGCACAAAATCAAAAGGGTAAGAAGCTCAATGTGTCATTTCACTTTGCAACTAAACAAATCAATCACGTTAATGGTTAAAAAGAAAGTTTTTAAAATAATTTTTAGAAATCATAGAGCACTACGGCTGACCGGGATTACTGTCTGTGGCGGTATTGGCTGAACATTATTTATAAGTGGTGGTACCATGACCAGCCCCATAAGCTGGAAACTCTGTCCCAGTTTTATGTTGGCAGCTCCATACTTCATGGCTGTGACAGTAACTCCAGCGCTCATCTACCGTATCCCAGCCCATATGAAATGGTTTGGCTGGTCTGTAATCATATTCCCATACAACTCTCTCCTGACACCCCCACACATTGTAGTGGGCTATGTATGTGAGTACTCATTTCATGGTACAATATACTGTTTTTCACATGGAACGGGATAAGAACTTTATTAATTCATAACTGCATTTACCAGGTAAAATGTTTCCACCAGATTTTGAGAGTGCCAGTAAAATGGTCTGCTAATTTGAAGAATATTTGGGGCAGCCCAAGTTCTAATTCCATGTCAGACTAGCAATCTATCCAATAATGTCCTATTTCCAGAGGTTATGTAATAATAACATGACTGTTATTATAAGTCAACACACCTATACTGGCAGTAATATGTCTTCTGACTGTCCTGTGCTTTCTGTACTCTGCAGAGATGAGCAGCAACGAGAGAGAGACTACTTACTTGAAAGAAGAGACCTGGCCGTAGACTTTATTTTTTGTTTAGTTTTAGTAGAGGTCCTAAAACAGGTAAACGTCCATCTTTTGTGTTTTCTTTGTGATTCCACTTGTGCCATGTGTTAGTAATGCTGATTGTCTGCCTGTTTACCACGTTTTATTAAATTTATTTTATAAACGGATGGAATATGGATTGCCGTACGTTTTGTGTCTACAATTCTGTAGTTTGAAAGTTTTATCAATTTTAATAAGAGATTAGTTACAGAAATGCTATGGATTGTGCTCCTGTTACTCTTCACATGCCGCATGGTCGGCTGAGTGGTTCTCCTGGTTCTGTAACGCTCTCACATTTACTGTAGTTAGAAAATGTATCAATCAGTTTTTTTATGATTTCATGCTGGTTACTGTTTAGTTTTGCATTGCAGATTCCTGTTCACCCAGTCCCAGACCCCCTTATACAAGAAGTTCTCAACTTGGCTTTTAAGCACTTTAAACACAAAGAAGGGTGAGTGTTTGTTTTTCTGTGCTGATTTTGGGTTTCTTCATTTAAGAATTTTAGTTGGAGCGTGTATCAAAGTAATACTAAAGTGTGAGTTTTTCAATTTTAGCTGATTGTCAGAGCTCACCAGTCACGTGTGTTTTCATACCGTATATCTATTTAAAAAATATATATATTTTTAAGGTGCCACAAAGCCCTGCAGCATTGTAGAAGACAAATAGAACATAGTACATAAATACATTTGTATATTGAAATGGGTGCAACATGCAAACTATTGAACAAGCAAAGGCAAAACTGCAAAATATGAGTTCAGTAATACTAAAAAACATAGTGTAACATAAAAGACATTACAGGTAAGGTACAAGTGAACATAAAGTGTAGCATTGAACATGTAAGAGAGATGATTGGTAGAAGTGGATGAGAGGACAGGAGGAAAAGGGTTATGTTCATTTGAATTTTCAAAATAATGGGCAGGGATGAGGCTGAAACGGTGGGGTGTTGGCATCACGAAGTAAGGATGGTGACAGAAGCAAGCTGGGCCCTCAAGTGTTGTATTAGGAGGGAACCAGGTAGGCCTTGTAAACATGTTGGTGTTTAAACCTTTGGAGCTGGTGGAGAGTATGAATGGGAGTAGAAGAGTGTTTCATCTGTGGGCATTGTCAAGGGAGTAATCTTGGAGGTGGAATTGGGATTTGGTAAATTAGGCATCAGTCATTGGCAGAGCGAAGAGTGTAGCTGTGAATGTAAAGTGAGATGAGGTTAGAGATGTAACAATCAGAGGAGTGGCTGAGTGCTTGTAGTTGAGGGTGGAGGAGAAAAGGGGCCCATACATCTAGCCTGTATCAGAGCAATTCTCCGTTCTGTCTGGGTCGGGGATCAGAGAAATCCAACATATTGGACATTCTAGATTCCCTGATTCGGACTTGAAAATGGTCGGAGTTGGCGAGTCTGGGATTTGCAACCTGTTGAATTTCCCCGACAGATCACTGATCATTAATGTTAGCCTAACTGTGTGTTTTATTGCGTCGACAGAACGGGGAGTCAGGCCATATATGTATGGCCCACATGAGACTTGCATTATCTAGGTGTTGGGAGATGTAAGTGGAACTTGCTATGGCATGGAGGATCAATTGAAGTAGAGAGAGACTGTTGAATGGGAGAACAGACAGGAAAAAGATACAGCAGCCGAATAAGGAGATAATGGGAAAGTGGATGAGAGTTTTGGTATTGTGAAAGGTGAGAAAGGGTCAAATCCTATCTATGTATCAAAGATAGAAGTAACAGGTTTAGGAAAGAGATTGAGCACATGTAGTGAAGAAAAGTAGTTTAGGTAGGGTTGACACCCAGACTGAGCAATGAGGAATAGATAAGAGTGTGGTGTTGTCCACGGTGAGAGAGTTGTTGGCCCAACAGGAAGAGAGTGTATCTAACAGTGTCAATAACAGCAGAGAGGTGTGCCAAGCAGGAGCATGAAGCCTTGACACATTTAGTAATTTGATGTGGACAGTATCTGTAGTGAAGTGGACTGCTGTTGCAGAGGTTTAACAAGGTAATTAATGAGAGTAGAGCTTATAAGTGGGTTATAATGAAGCTGCTTAAAAAGTTGGTGAACAAGAGCACAGAAATAGGATAGTATTTGATGATCGAGGCAGGGACTAGAGAGGGTTTCTTTTATTTTGGCAATAGGCGAGTTTAGGACTTATTTAAAGGAAAAGGAGAACATCATGGGTGGAGAGAAACATGGATGATGCCAGTAGGCCTTGGAAGAGATTTAGCCTAACAGTTGAGATGCCATGAGATGAATGGGGAGAAGATGACAGGAAGCCTAACCCAGATCTCCAGATATAAGGTTAGTAGAATACAGATGGTGGATTGGATGGTAAAGTATTGCAGAAGAGGCCTTGATAGGAAGATTTTGATGGATGGATTCTGTTTTGGTATTGAAGTGGTTAGCAAAATTTGGTTTTCAGTCATACGTGAGGTTTAATCAAAAGTGGTTTATGCTGTTCAGTAATCTCCCGCACTCCCTGCCTTGGAGAAGGTCACTGGCTGGTTGAAACGTGCACACACTGACACTTGTATTAACACACCCAATCTCTTTCTCTCTTCCCCACCCCCTACCTCCTGTTTCTTCCCTCTTCCTCCTCTCTCATCTCCTTCTGTTCCCCATAGATTTTTTTCCTACCCTTCCCTATGATATTTTTAAAGAGATTTTCCCATATTCATTTAAGAGCTCAGTTTCTGTTGGAAAAATATAGTATCGCATTTTATCTTTCCTTATCTTGTTTGCGTGTGATCATGGTTGTGGCTGAATATACCGGGGTTGTATAATCTTATCAGTTTGTGTGCATATACATTTAGCTAATGATGGCATATATGTTCATTAATGAAACGATGGGTTGTAAAGTCATTTTGTGAAGCTTTCTAACAGTCACAGTAATTGTAAACCTGTATAATCATCAAAGTCTGCTGTCAAAGTCCTGTAAATTCTTAAATAGATGTTTACACACAATAAGACCATATTGTAATACAGTAGGATGTTATAAAGTTTGTGAAATATAAATTTACATATGTAATAATTTTTATATGACAGAATACCATGTCAGGTTGAGGTTTCTCATCTTTATGACCCAGCTGTTACCCTGATCATTAGCATAAAACCTATTTGGTAAATTATCAGTTGATTATTAGTACACTGTGTAAGTGTATTAGTACGCTGTAATAGTGTAAGGGACGTTTGCACATCTACATATAGCTGGGAGCAGGACACTTGCTTTTGTTGAAATCTGTTCATACACCTCTGTGCACATGCTGTGCTTGACCAACTGCAAAATCCAAGGCCAGATAGAAATGCATTTTCCAGCTAAATTATTGTCACTGCATCTAAATTAGGGTCACAGCATCGTCCTGGTTACTATCAATGTGTACCCAGCGCGATATCGCCAGCATCGGGACCTGGCAAGATGCCGGGTCCGACGTGGGAGGGACGTGTCATGCAGCATGACATCGCTAGCGACATACCCCGTCATCCCTGCAGTTGATCCAACGGGCGATGACGCCGACGATCCGTGGGAGCGCGCATATCATGGGTACACGCTAGACGATGTACCTGATAAGCCGCTCCAATCCGTGGGATCGGACGACATATCGTCTAGTTTGTTACATTAGTCATTTTATGAGTTGCAGTTTCCGGTGTAAAGTCAAACTACATGGTGCAAGAGGGGGTACATTGAAAGTATAAGCTTCCATCAGATCTATGCCTTCACCAGCCAGAGTGTGACATCCCTAAAAGGTACACACACATTCCTGAACCTAGTCTACATTAATCAGAACATGCCAAGTCCTTCCTTTTCCTCCAAGCAGAATACACCCATGCACCTCCTTGACATGCTGACCCATACAAATAGCTGCAATTTTAGGAAGTAACAGAAAAGGGATTTGTGCCTAGTTTTTTGCATATTCGGAAATGGCCTTTTATAATCAGACGTGGCCATTTTAAATGCATTATTTATTACTTGCCCTTGACACCTCAAAGAAGTTTTTGTTAATGACCACGAAAGATGTGTACTACTGGGAAGGACCGTTTTATGACCATCTGGGTGTATAGCTCATAGTATACCCCTGTGGTATTGTCATATTTTGGGATTCAAAGTGTGGAAAAGTTATAGCTGAGACCTAATCTCAACGCAGGCAGCCAGTTTGTGATCAATACATTCACTATGGACCACTGGTGTGGATGTGGTACCCCAGTGATGACATGGTTTCTTAATGAATTATATATGCATTGTATTGACCATTGGGTCACACAGTACGGCTGCCTCCACTATGTACCGGAAATCAGTATACTTTAAGGACTGGTTTAAATCACTGCCTACCGCGTTTCCCCGATAATAAGACCTACCCTCGAAAGTGAGAGCGACATCCCGGACGGCGGCGAGTCAGGTAAGTGCACTGCAATAAGGGACACTGCTACAGGGGGGCCTGCAAGAGGGGGCCTGCATAAGGGCACTTCTACAAGGGGGCCTGCAAGGGGGGGTGGCCTGCATAAGGGGCACTTCTACAAGGGCGCCTGCATAAGGGGCACTTCTACAAGGGGGCTTGCATAAGGGGCACTGCTGTCAATGATAATTAATATAAGACCTACCCAGAAAATAAACCCTATGGTATTTTTTTGAACAAAAAAAAAAAATAAGACTGTCTTATTATCGGGGAAACACGGTAATACTTTTCTGATTTGTTACATACACTCATAATGTATATAATGAATTTCTCCAAGACATATCAAATCCTGCTTAGTCAGTAGTCTTTCTGTAGTGTTCTTTTATTAATCCATTCTTTTCGAGCCACATTTCTGTATATATAGATGTTTCTGTATTAATCCTTTGCTGTTTATTTCATGTTTCCAGGTATTCAGGAACCAACACTGGGAATGTGCACATTATTGCAGATTTATATGCAGAAGTTATAGGCATCCTTACACAGTCCAAGTAAGAGCTCATGTCAAGTGGGTTTGTTTAGCTGTGCTTTATTACATGTTTAGGGGTTAGTAAATGGCCGTGGATCCCCCGTTCTCATCCAGCAGGCGGTAGGAGAGAATATCTTGCGGCATGACTGTTATATTAGGATTAATTGGAACTCCTCCTGCTTTCTTTTCATCATTTAGATTTCAGGCTGTGAGGAAGAAGTTTGTCACGGAATTAAAAGAACTGCGGCAGAAGGAACAAAGCCCCCATGTGGTGCAAAGCATCATCAGTCTAATCATGGGCATGAAATTCTTCCGAGTCAAGATGTATCCTGTTGAAGATTTTGAAGCCTCTTTTCAGTTTATGCAGGTAATTGTTATATGTATGCCTTTTAGTGTTTTTTAATGGCATACCTTTGGATAATGGAATAGAATATTCTGCTATTTTGTTAGTTAATTTGAGTTATCTTAGTTCTGTTACTGGACTATAGGTGATTAGGAGAATGTGGCAGGCGCCACTTATATTAATAAGTGCTGAAGTGCAAAATAACGGATTCCCATTGTCCTTTACTGAGCATTGCTAAATCTATTCTAGTTATACTTGCCCTGATAAATGCAGCAGACAACACGTATATATCATATATACTAAAATAAGGGCTTCTTGGATTTTTATTGAACCACTAATCTCTAAAATGTTCTACAGCTAATACAGAGCATAACCGTATAGTCCTTTGCTATTTCACGTACTTCTATCTCAGTGTCACATACTTGATTGTTTACATTGTAGAACTGTATATTCACGATATAGAAGGTTAACATGACTGTTACTGCTTGTTTTTTATGTACTTGAAAGGAATGTGCACAGTACTTCTTGGAAGTGAAAGACAAGGACATAAAACATGCACTTGCTGGTCTGTTTGTAGAAATCCTCATCCCTGTGGCTGCTGTAAGTAAATCTTGTGATCAGAGTGTTTTCATGTTTTATCAGCATTCCTTCCATAAGCAATTAACATCAGACATAACTAATGTCCTACTAACTATATGTTCTTAAAGCAAAATGTTATTTTTAATAAAGACAGTGTTTTTCCTGGGATCAATATCATGGGCCTTCCGCCCGGCTTTTTTTATATTCCGCCTGGCACTATCCCGTTCCAGGCGTCTGATGGACCAAATCGCTGTGCTAATGTTACTGTGACAGGTGCTGTAACGGAGTTCCCTCCCCTGTCTTTAAGAGGCAGGGCACAGTATGGATGGTGGGAAGAACTGTGACAGGCACTGTAACGGAGTACCTCCCCTGTCTGTAAGAGGCAGGGCACAGTATGGATGGTGGGAAGATTGCCGGGAGGGTAGAAGGAGTATGCAGACATGCATTGTGTCTCAGCATGCATTGCTAGAAACCAGTATATCTGTGTCCAGCCAGGAAGTGGCACCCAGGTGTTACATCACACTTGATACAGGAGACTGATGACATGTAAACACACGGGAACATAGTAGATGGCACAGCAGAAACGTGAGCTGTAATAACCTGTCTGTGGAGTTGTCATCAGTAGTAGGAACTCTGTTTTGTTTTTCTGTTAAGTCATTCGCACCTCATCTCTTTCTTTCAAGCTACACTCTAGTAGAATGGTAACATTTAGAATAGATATATAATATAGATGTTATATACTGTATAGTGTGTGTGCGCATATAGATAGATAATCAAAGGACTTGGATAAACTACTCTGCGAGAGTTCATCTAAGCCATCATCCCATCATGTCCTAAAACATGCACAATGACCTTGAAGAACTATGGCTCTTAAATATTTAATGCCCCTGGAGGCCTGAAATGTAGCATCGGGTATAATGACCTTTGTTGTACTGTAAGAGAGTGACCGAGATGCAGTGAGAGACAATTATACATGCCTAAAACTCTGAACCAGGATTGGGGGAGGGCTATCAATCAAGGAGACCATTTAACATCAGGTTGAGCCTTTTATTAATAAAATGTTTGCAAGACCTCAGAATGAGCCTCTTTGATCATAGGACATGTGTTGGTGTCCTGCTAGAGGATACAGGAAACATTTGGGGAGTGACAGTGCTGCAGAATTTGGAGACTGTAGCATATTAGAACTATGAATGGAAAGCATGTGGACTGCTATTATAGCCATAACACACTGTCACACAGGTGAATCACAGTGTAGTGTATTTTAGTAAGGCAGCAAAGTCAGCACAGTAACAGAGGTGAAGGGAGTTTCCTAGCTATTGCGATTGGCTAGATCCTGCCAATATAAGTATTCATTACACTAAGTGAAAAAAATGGTGTCTGAGTGGGGGGGGATTCTTCTTATCTTATGTGAGCATGAACCAGTGTGCCAAACCAATGAGTGATAATCACAAACACATCTTGCTTTTATGAGACCTAATAATGGCAGCTGTAGGATCAGAATAGTCATTTGCTTTACACAGCAGAGAGCTGTTCAGGGAATTGCTGATGTTTTCCATTGCAATAAACAGTTAAGCTTTAGCTAGGACATGCAAGCATGTATCCTGTGAAATCTGCAAGCGTCTTAGTGATTCTGCCACTGGAGGGCGCATTCTAATTGCCCGTTTCTGTTGTCATGTATGTCGCCTGCATGGGACTAATCTTAGTAGGGCGCAGGGGCAGCTTAACTCGCAGGGGACTTATTTTATTGTAAGTTATATTATTTTTTATTTTTATAGTGTATATTTATTCTTGAGGTATGGGGGTCATTTATAAACCACTTTGAAAATAAAAACAAAAGTGCAAAAAAGATTTATAAAATGTGTATTGACCTGCAAAAAAAAAAAAGATTTAGATCCAATTTGCAATTATTTGTGGCAGATTTATTTTACATGTTTGGAAAAACAAATAAGAATCATCTATGTATATTAATAAAAAAAAGAAAGGACAACATAGGATTAGCACTGCCAGAGCGTGCCCTATGCCAGAGAGAGCATTAGCGACCCCCCTCCTATTTTTTAAATAGGGACATAAGATAGTACACCTGAAAAAGGGCCATGGGAAGAGATAGGGGAGGACAGGGGATGCTGGGGATGAAAGAAGAGGAAACTACAAGTGAGAATGATAATAAACAGGAAAATTGACAGGCCCAAACAGCGCCCTCTGCCCTGCAGTGCCGTGTGCCATGGCACTGGTCGCACTACCCAATGCCAGCATATTACCCATATCCCTTTCATAATTAGCTTCTGTACTTGGCCATATGTGACACAAGGAATTGCTTCTTATCTGAAATATGATGAGAACAGTTCTGCAATAGGCAGATATTATGTAGCATCATGGTTGAAGGTTCTTGTACAGACTGCAGCAATTAATGTTCATTCATTTGACTTGAATTGATCTGTTTCCAGGCTGTAAAAAATGAAGTGAATGTGCCATGCTTAAAGACGTTTGTGGAGATGCTGTACCAGAACACGTTTGACCTGAGCTCCAGAAAGAAGCATTCCCTGGTGAGAACAGTTAATGTGGGCATATATTCATGTAAGAGGGCGGGAGTTTATATAAGTTCTACACTGCCACTGACTGCTTTCAGGGGAACCCATTAATGTGATAGTAAACGTGTCTGATTAAAGTTGGGTACACATTAGCCAATATGTAGACAGTATGTTGTCCGATCCAGGAAATAGGGCAAACACATCGTCGACATCGGCCAGTGTGTACGCACTACTAACGACCAAGAGATCTACCTTTTTCGTCGTCAGTCGCATTTTCCAGTTCAGCCATACATGTAGCTTAATCTGACAATCCGTCTGACAACCCCATTCAGCGGGATGTGGCTGCTGCCGACATACCGGGTGGTCAGGGCACCATAACATGTAATGTGTATCGGCTGCCCGATATGTGTGCGGTCGTCCGTCGTGTCGCTGGGTACACACATCGTTAAGTGTGTACACCGCTTTAGGTATGATTGGAACATGGGTTTGGTTTGGCATTCTGCCAAGTCTACAGGTGTTTCTTTTTTTTTTTTTTTTGCAGAATTTTACTACAACTGATTAAATCCAGGTTGTGATATTGATGCTGGTTTATTGTGCGTGACTGAATTTTACCTTTCAGGAGCTACAATGGCAGATTAAATGCTGCTGTTCGGGACCCTCCATCTATTTGGTCCCTATTTCATATTGAACATAGACGTTTGTGCAAGGATTTAGTTTGTGGCTGAATCCTAAGATATACATAGACCAGGCAGATTCCTAGTTTACACACACAGGTCTTAGTACTGTCAGGGATATAGGTATCATTGTACATGTGGTGCCTAAAGCCTATATTCTTTTTACTGTGTGACCTTGTATTCAACTCTAGTGTACTTGTCTGATCGATGTTCTCCTTCCCGTCACTATAATGGCCATATGTCTCTTTTCTAACTTTTGTAACCCTTTGTATTCCCAGGCTTTATATCCACTGATAACCTGCTTGTTGTGTGTCAGCCAAAAACAGTTTTTCCTCAACAATTGGCACATCTTCCTGCAAAACTGTTTGTCACATTTAAAGGTAGGTGTCTCCCCATCCCTGTCCTGTGTCTGTAATATGGTAATAAGCCTATAGCAATCACAAGGGTACATGTTTGGCCAATTTGTAAATCTTTGGAACAAATCAAGAGATTGTACAATCATTATGGGCTATTGTCAGTGTTGATTTGTGCAGTCATTTCTTGCTGTTGTATATAAATGGACTTTCTGAGTATGTCGAATTACTTATTTTTTTTTTGTTCTTTAATTCTCTTTTACTTGTTATTGACCACTATGTAGATATGATATTAATGGGAAAAAAAAGTACTTACCCTTGAATACTTCTACTACTGTTCTGCGTCATGTAATGTTTAATGGTGTTCTGCCCGTAGTAATACAGATTTAATGTACTTGGGGTAGCATTATGCATCAGATGATTAGGTGCATGTCTTTTGATTAATGACCTAAATCTTACATCTTGGTTACAGCAGAGTCACATTTCCATTCCACGTTCCCGCTGTTCTGCTTATTACACCCTTCACACCGCTTTCATTTTCCATTCTCATCTCAAATCCTTGTGCTTGATTTGCTCCATAAAACTTTATTTGATATATTTTTTTTCTTTTCATCAGTGTAACCCGCACTAATACTGACCCTACTACTAACCAGAACTCATTTAACTAATATTTTTCTGATACCTTTTATGATGCCATTTTTACTGTTTAATCCATAACTGTAACCCACATCCATAATGACCCTACTGCTAACAGCAGTAATTTAATTAATGGCATGTTTTAATCCCAGTCTCCTCAAAGCATCTCTTGTAAATGAATGTACCTCTTGCGTATGATGCAATGAAGTCCAGTTTGCCAAGATCTTTCTAGCCTACGAAATTCTGATCCACAGGGTGAATGCATTAGATAATGTACTTTATATTGAGCTCTTGGAAGACAGCTGATTGAAATCTATTTCATAATCTTAAAGAGCTGCTAAATTAAAAAAGTATCTAAAGCTATTGGTAAGAGAGAAGAAAACTACTGCTAGGTGATGTTGGGGACATTTTAGAACCTAGTCTAGAACGTAGTCAGTAGTATGCTTTACTATATAGTATATTTCCTTATATTATGTATGTAGTTTTGTCTGTATTGCATAACCTTCCGGTATAGCATCGGTTATACATCCAGTAAGCTCCACAGCAGCAGCAGATTTCCTTTTTCCTGAAAAAGACTAAAGTTTCCCCAGGAGTTATAGATGGACCTAAATTAACAATAATACTTAAAGCATTAGTTACTAATACAAAGTTGAATTTTGTGAATTGCACTAGCAGTAATATGTGATTCATTTGAAAGTGCTATTGGAAACATTCATATGTATAAAAGCTTCAGGACATTTTTGTAGTTACAGTTTTACACAGAAACAAATGTCCTTCACTAGCTACAGAGGTTACATACAACTATATATATTCAGAGTTCTGTCATGGCTTGGAAAAGGTTTACATATATTTGTGGGGTTGGGTATGGGATCCCGATGGTCAGGGTGCCGACGGTCAGAATACCGACAGAATCCCAACAGCTTTCTGTAAGTATTTATAACCCTTACCCTAAGCCTAACCCTGACCCTCCCGTCCGGCAGGCTAACCCTGACCCTCCCGTCCGGCAGGCTAACCCTGACCCTCCCGTCCGGCAGGCTAACCCTGACCCTCCCGTCCGGCAGGCTAACCCTGACCCTCCCGTCCGGCAGGCTAACCCTGACCCTCCCGTCCGGCAGGCTAACCCTGACCCTCCCGTCCGGCAGGCTAACCCTGACCCTCCCGTCCGGCAGGCTAACCCTGACCCTCCCGTCCGGCAGGCTAACCCTGACCCTCCCGTCCGGCAGGCTAACCCTGACCCTCCCGTCCGGCAGGCTAACCCTGACCCTCCCGTCCGGCAGGCTAACCCTGACCCTCCCGTCCGGCAGGCTAACCCTGACCCTCCCGTCCGGCAGGCTAACCCTGACCCTCCCGTCCGGCAGGCTAACCCTGACCCTCCCGTCCGGCAGGCTAACCCTGACCCTCCCGTCCGGCAGGCTAACCCTGACCCTCCCGTCCGGCAGGCTAACCCTGACCCTCCCGTCCGGCAGGCTAACCCTGACCCTCCCGTCCGGCAGGCTAACCCTGACCCTCCCGTCCGGCAGGCTAACCCTGACCCTCCCGTCCGGCAGGCTAACCCTGACCCTCCCGTCCGGCAGGCTAACCCTGACCCTCCCGTCCGGCAGGCTAACCCTGACCCTCCCGTCCGGCAGGCTAACCCTGACCCTCCCGTCCGGCAGGCTAACCCTGACCCTCCCGTCCGGCAGGCTAACCCTGACCCTCCCGTCCGGCAGGCTGACCCTCCCGTCCGGCAGGCTGACCCTCCCGTCCCGCAGCCTAACCCTCCTGTCCTGCAGCCTAACCCTCCTGTCCTGCAGCCTAACCCTCCTGTCCTGTAGCCTAACCCTCCTGTCCTGCAGCCTAACCCTCCTGTCCTGCAGCCTAACCCTCCTGTCCTGCAGCCTAACCCTCCTGTCCTGCAGCCTAACCCTCCTGTCCTGCAGCCTAACCCTCCTGTCCTGCAGCCTAACCCTCCTGTCCTGCAGCCTAACCCTCCTGTCCTGCAGCCTAACCCTCCTGTCCTGCAGCCTAACCCTCCTGTCCTGCAGCCTAACCCTCCTGTCCTGCAGCCTAACCCTCCTGTCCTGCAGCCTAACCCTCCTGTCCTGCAGCCTAACCCTCCTGTCCTGCAGCCTAACCCTCCTGTCCTGCAGCCTAACCCTCCTGTCCTGCAGCCTAACCCTCCTGTCCTGCAGCCTAACCCTCCTGTCCTGCAGCCTAACCCTCCTGTCCTGCAGCCTAACCCTCCTGTCCTGCAGCCTAACCCTCCTGTCCTGCAGCCTAACCCTCCTGTCCTGCAGCCTAACCCTCCTGTCCTGCAGCCTAACCCTCCTGTCCTGCAGCCTAACCCTCCTGTCCTGCAGCCTAACCCTCCTGTCCTGCAGCCTAACCCTCCTGTCCTGCAGCCTAACCCTCCTGTCCTGCAGCCTAACCCTCCTGTCCTGCAGCCTAACCCTCCTGTCCTGCAGCCTAACCCTCCTGTCCTGCAGCCTAACCCTCCTGTCCTGCAGCCTAACCCTCCTGTCCTGCAGCCTAACCCTCCTGTCCTGCAGCCTAACCCTCCTGTCCTGCAGCCTAACCCTCCTGTCCTGCAGCCTAACCCTCCTGTCCTGCAGCCTAACCCTCCTGTCCTGCAGCCTAACCCTCCTGTCCTGCAGCCTAACCCTCCTGTCCTGCAGCCTAACCCTAACCCTCCTGTCCTGCAGCCTAACCCTAACCCTCCTGTCCTGCAGCCTAACCCTAACCCTCCTGTCCTGCAGCCTAACCCTAACCCTCCTGTCCTGCAGCCTAACCCTAACCCTCCTGTCCTGCAGCCTAACCCTAACCCTCCTGTCCTGCAGCCTAACCCTAACCCTCCTGTCCCGCAGCCTAACCCTAACCTTCCCCCTAGTGCAGTGATTTATAACCTTTTCAACTTGAGGCACACTACACAAGATTTTAAAATTGCCAAGGCACACTATCCGGTTATGCGGCGTGCATGACAAATGAAAAAACATAAACATTGGCTCCCACATAAAAATATACACACATATTGGCCTCCACAGGAATAAAACACACTATATTGGCCTCCACAAAAATAAAACACTACATTGGCCTCCTCAGGAATAAAACACACTACACTACAAGTGCCCTAAGTTGACTCACGCTCCACACATGATAACAGCTCGCGACACACTAGTGTGCCACAGCACAGTGGTTGAAAAACACTGCCCTAGTGCCTAACCCTCCCATCCCGCAGCCTAACCTTCCCGTCCTGCAGCCTAACCCTAACCTTCCTGTCCCACAGCCTAACCCTAACCCTCCCCCTAGTCCCTAACCGTAAGTCTTCCACTGACCCTAATACATACCTCCGCAATCTGTGGGTATTTTGACAGTCAGGATGCCGCTGTTTGTATTGTGACCATCGCCATCCTCACTGTCACTGTCATTTGTGAATGTTCCAAAATACCATCTCCTAGCTGACTGACCAATTTGTTATTTTTTACGTTTTTTAAGCGACATGGCTAACCATAAGTGTAGAAGAGTGTCCTGACCATCGGTAATGTAAGGTTATGGGGCTAATTCTGAGTTGGGAGCAAAGCAAGAAAAGCAAGTGACTCTGCACCTGGATCAAACCATGTTGCAATGCAAGGGGTGCAAATTTTTTTTTTGCATGCATTGTGAATACTGGCAGCTTTTTACATGTAGCCCTCAAATGCTTTTATCTTTATACTGCAATTTACATTTCAGTTGGTCACACCTCTCCCCTATGTCTCCCTGCACATATTACATCTGCCCCACCTGCAGTGCAACATGGTCTGTGCAAATGTACTTGCTATTTTTTGTTGCTGTGCTCCCAACTCATAATCAGCCCCTAAGTCTCCAAACTCTTCGTTATATAAAGATCTTGTTTCTCCATCCAAATCTAGTCGATGAAACCGGTTTGAGAATATTTTAGTACTCAAATAACTAGATTTAAAAGGATCTCTAAATACGACTTCTCTAAGGAAGGGATGCAATCTTCTCCTTACCAAGGCATGTTTAAGTCTTAACACGCATATAAGTGTGATATATACATACATGTAAAATCTGCCACTGATTAGGACTTAAGTAAGAAAATAATAATTGAATACCGGCAGTGTAGTCGATTTAAGAATAACTGTTTCTTTCATTGAAGTGGTTCCACAATGATATAGCACCAGTAGAACCAGGACCATTCCTTTTCCCCTGCTTCTTTTAGTTACGTGCTATTTGTTTTGTGCTTTTTTTCATCTAACATGCATGTGGCTCCATTCTCATGTTTGTTATGTTTTGCTGTCTCATGTTGCTTTATTTAGATGCCATCTAACAACAGTATCAGAAAGCAAATAGAAACTCTTCAGGTGAGTTCATGTGAGAAGCTGCGACACGGGGGTTCCTGTCCGTGCACAGGAGGTCTCTGTCTGGCCATTACAGCTATCCTATGGGGGTTTCATTTAACTTTTTTTTTTTTTATATATATATATATATATATATATATATATATATAACTCCTCCAGATCATTTCAGGATGTCATCTGCACAGGACTCTGCAATAATTGCTAATGGGAGAAAACCTATGGGCTGAACCCATTAATCATGAGTGTGATATGCGCTAGCGCCTATAGACATTGGGCTCGATTCTATTCAGCGCGATGTAAATAGCTCCGGGAGTTAGCTCCCGGAGCTATTCAATACAAGTCCGACTAATGATTTTTTCTCTCATCCCTCCGGGGATGAGAGAAGAAATCCGACAAAAGTCCCGGCGCGAGGCTGTTTTCTGCCCTTAGCGCCGGGAAAACAGCCTCGCGCCGGGAAGTTAGGTCGGGGAATGCCCGTTATCGCGCCTAAACACCCTGTTTAAGACGCGATAACGAGCCTTCCCCGACCTAACAGCGCGATGAATTGAATAGCTCCGGGAGCTATCTACCGGCGCTATTTACATCGCGCTGTATTGAATCGTGCCCATTGTTGAAGTATAAGGGTTCAGGGTTGTCTCATTTTGGCACGATACCCAGAGAAAGAATTGGACTACAGATACTTTCACTAGGCAGTGTATGCAATGTTCCAAAGTGGTTACTTTTATAACTTTTTGTATTTTTAAATTAATCCTGTATCTACATTTAATGAGGCTTTATTACCTGCGCTGAAATCCAACCACTGTTATGTTGATGTTCGTTGAACTGTACGTTGTTTTTTGGTTTTGTTGCTATTGAGTACGATACGTTTCCTCTGGAAATTCCTGGATGACAATTAACAGGTTTGTACTACTTGTTTGGCAGCAAATTTGAACACAGCCTTCCAGACTGACATCTGTAATATTATTTATAGACATCTGTCTGAAACATTATTAGGGTAATGATTTGGGATCTATTATATGTGTTGTACAATGGGTAGGAAACCTTGAAGGTTATAGGAAAGAAGGCACAAGTACAATGGAGGGACACATGAAGGTGGTATTGTGTAACATTGTATAGGACTCAAATCTTCATCTAGGTACACATTATCAGGCCGATCAACCGATAAATGGTTGATTGTCCTTATAATTGGATAGTGTGTAAACGCTCAAAACATTTTTGATCGGGTGAGCGATATATAATGTGTGCTGCACACGCTATATCGTTCCCGACATCCGATCCAATTTTAGAGATCAAAATAAAGTACACACTGAACAAGAAATTGCTTACGGTGTATGGGCTCTCACCGATGCAGAAATTGCTCCGTCTGATCGGAACGTTTATCGGATAAGCACACTATCGCCTAGTGTGTACCTGAGCAAGAACACAGAGGCTAATTTATGCATGCCCAGAAAATATTGGCATTTGCGCACAAACATGAATCAGGCCTACTGTACAGTCACTGCTGGCGGACTGGCAATCTCCATGTGTAGTGGTTATACAGCAAATTAAATCTTTACATACACGGTTGGTTGCATGGGTGTTGTCTGAGGACTGACCTTGTTTGGTAACAAAAATAGGTTTACTGAAGTGTAAATTTAATTGCTATTCTTAGGTTTGATAGTCTACACAAGGAAACACACTACAAATATTAGTAAATCACATTGATCTATTTAGGTATTAAAACAAACCTGTAAAAATGTAGTGTAATAAATCGTGGTTTATACGTCTGTTTGTATGAATTATTAGTGTTTTTTTTTAAGCTATTTCTTGATGGAATTGTTTCTTTAAGTGTTTGTCCTGGTTCTGCAGATATTACTTTCAGCCTGTGTATAACTGTCACTGTGATATTGGCTTCTTTATAATAATATATTTGTTTTCTTTTTTTCAGAATAAGGACCCTAAAATGTCTCGAGTTGCACTGGAATCTCTGTATAGATTATTGTGGGTTTATGTTATTAGGATAAAATGTGAAAGCAACACTGTAACACAAAGGTAGGTACTCCCAAGATCTACACTGCAAAGCCGCAATACGGTACCAGTTTATTGGTTACACAGAGACTGCGTTAGTGACGATTTAGTGGATTCAGCAATATATCCCCAGACGTGACTTATATTAATGTTCACTCCCACTACAAATTGATTTTAATTTTGTGGAATAAGCCCATCATTCGGTGGCTGTGCACATTGATTTTATTTTTTATTATTTAAGTCAAATCCAACAGACTTTTTGATTCATTTCCATACAATCCTGGATAAAGAGACAAAAAAATAAAAAGAAAAAGCTCACATACCTATACTAACATTTATTCATTGGGAAATATCCCCCTTTTTTATGCATGCCGATTTTTTTTGTCTGTTTTTCTGTGGCCACAGTGGTTCCTTTTATATTTTTTGATTTTATTTTTTATTTCCTTTTGTCATCTATAGATTTGATCTAAGGTCTATTTAATATGTGAATTTTATTATATGTATTTTTGTGATTTCATGACTATATCTGCATACATTAAATTTAGACACTACTAGTGTCATTCAGCGCTCCCAGTTGTTTTTGTTTTCCATAAGGTACCCATCTCACTTCATAGATCTGTATAAATGTCCTACAACAACGCTACTGTCCATCTTGTGAATATTATCTTAATCTTCATGAATTGTATTGTGTGGCATTCCAACAAGAGTATAATTTACATGTTCTATATTGTACAGTACCTTCTCAGATTTTTCTTGTGTTACGAAAAAAACAGGACTAGAAGTTTAGAGTAGTCTTCATGGTATAGAACAGCACATAAAGGTTTCTTATGTATTGTTTTATTGGGTATGAAGGGTAATTGTTTATGCAGCAGGTGGATTTCTGGCTCGACTGGTCAGGCAGCAGGTGGATTTCTGGCTCGGCTGGTCAGGCAGCAGGTGGATTTCAGGTTCGGCTGGTCAGACAGCAGGTGGATTTCAGGCTCAGCTGGTCAGGCAGCAGGTGCATTTTAGGCTCAGCTGGTCAGGCAGCAGGTGGACTTCAGGCTCGGCTGGTCAGGCAGCAGGTGCATTTCAGGCTCAGCTGGTCAGGCAGCAGGTTGATTTCAGGCTCGGCTTGTCAGGCAGCAGGTGGATTTTAGGCTAGGCTTATCAGGCAGCAGGTGGATTTTAGGATTGGCTGGTCAGGCAGCAGGTGGATTTCAGGCTCAGCTGGTCAGGCAGCAGGTGCATTTTAGGCTCAGCTGGTCAGGCAGCAGGTGGATTTCAGGCTCGGCTGGTCAGGCAGCAGGTGCATTTCAGGCTCAGCTGGTCAGGCAGCAGGTTGATTTCAGGCTCGGCTTGTCAGGCAGCAGGTGGATTTCAGGCTCGGCTTGTCAGGCAGCAGGTGGATTTTAGGATCGGCTGGTCAGGCAGCAGGTGGATTTTAGGATCGGCTGGTCAGGCAGCAGGTGGATTTTAGGCTCAGCTGGTTAAATTTATTTGACTGAGTAGTTTTATTTTCTGTTTCTTCATCTATGCCATTTTGTTCTTCTTTTAGAAACTGTGATGTACATCAATCACTATAAATCCTCTGTAACTGATATTTGGGGTATGTCAACAAAGCGATGGGTTTACAAAACGCACATTTTTTACCCTCAGGATTTAAAATCACGATATTATAGAGTGCAAAATTAGGAGTGGTTTCCATGCAATGTAATTGCCATTTTAAATTCGTGGGCAAAACTGCCGAAAATTGGCAGCTTTTGAAATCCATTGCTTGTAAATAATACCCCCTCTACTCTTAAGAACTAATGAAGCTTGCTATGGATATTATGATTTTATGAGTGTCTTCATGTCTTAGTCGTATGTCAATACATGTTGGTACACATCTGTAATTTAGTACCATATATGTCTTGTAATTATGTAATGAAGCCATGTTTAAGTCCATATACTATATGTACTCATCCATAGAGGACACAGGCTTCAACACTGGGTATAGGTGGCTGAGCTGGAGTCTGTGCACCAAATAGTTAAGTTTCTCTTCCCAGCAGCCCAGGCTCCCTCTCCCATATGCCCCGCCCCCAGACCAAAGGACCAGTTTTGTTTGGTGCCTGTTCTTTAAGTCAGTAAGTCAGCGTCCTATAGGACACCACATCATCGCTCCACTGAGCCCCAGCGGCCGCAGCACTGGCGACTGGGTCAGTGACCTTGGCCAGGCTTCACAGCGCACTCCACGGGAGCCGCAGTGGGGAGCAGGTAAGGTTGCTTAATGCTTGCAGGGAGCCACGCACATCGCGGCTGTCACTGCCGGTGGTCTCCCTCACTGCAGGCAATGCTCAGGCAGTCCTAAGCTTTTTATTTTATGTTTTATTTTATTTTCTATGTTTTTGGGTTGGCAGTAGTGAGCGTCTGAATTAAGACGCATGTACTGCGACTCAGTCTACCTCCGCCGGGCTGCAACATCAGTAACTAGGCTGGTGATTTCTACGGGTTTCGGCTGAGCTTGCAAGTAGCGATGCTGGGACCCGGACTGCAACCGGATGCGCGAAGATGTCAGTTAAAGGCGACTCCTCGCTTACGAGGAATCGTGTGCTGCAGTCCTTGCTTCCAGCATAGGAGACTCACCGGAAGCCGCTGCAGTCAGGGTCCAGAGCGTCTGCATCCTCACTAGACCACCGGGGCCTTATCATCTGACGCCGGGGATCGGCAGCAGACGCTGCTGCTGCGACGGCCAGCTTACCTGGCCGGTTGATGCAGCTTAGGGGAGGTAGGCGCTCCACCACAGCCCCTTCCCTACCCAGACGCAGTCCATTCAAAGGATTTTGCGCGTCTCGGTCGCCCTCCTACCCGCCTCATGTATATGAGATGCTCACAGTCCACTATTTGTGCGCTGCTGTAGCTGTTGCTTATGGAAGGTTTTGGGTAAGTCTCCCTGTATACCTCTCCCATGGGCCAGGTATATAGTGCTCTATATCCTACCAAGCATTGTGTTTTTGAGTAGTTGATTCAGAGCCCAGTGCAACTAAATTTGCATATGCATTGTATGTGACTGTTTGCTAGCTGCTGTGATAATACTTCCTTTCATTTCTGACTGTCAGATATAACTATCATTGTTTTTCTCCTCCTCCCTCTGTTGCAGGTGTGTGGGTTTTTTTTTCTTTATACTTCACATGTATTTGTTATTTGTGAAGGTTGTCACATTACATTGTTACCTTTATAATTGATGTATCAAAAAGTATCCTATACATCCTTCCTGGATGGATGCTTATGCCCACTCAAATCAGAGTATGGCTCTGTCAGCTGTTGCAAGCAGACCGGTAGTCACTAAGGCACCTAAGCGTAAGTTATCTTTTTATCGGTCTGTTGAGCATATGGATTCAGACGCATCATCAGAGGAATCAGATGATGCGCAGGGTTCTTCTCCATGGACTAGCTCGGGAGAGGAGGACCATCCATCCACAGTGGATATTCCTTTTTTGGTGAGGGCGGTTAAATCAATCCTAGATATTCTGGATGATGAACCATCCCCTAGTTAAGAAGGCTCCATTGTTTAAACAATGGAAGGCGGCCAAAACAGAGTTCTCTAAATCTGAGCAGCTCACTGAGATTATGGAAGAGGCATGGGGTAACCCGGATAAATGGTTTTATGTGCATAAAAGATTAACATTGTTGTATTCTTTCCCAGCTTCTGAATGTGTGAAGTGGGAGGTACCTCCTACTGTGGATGCTTATGTGATGCAATTAGTCAGAAATGCTACGTCGCCTATTCCGTCAACATCTTCTCTTAGGGATTCTACAGATAGGAAAATTGAAACATGTCTTAAGGCAATATTTTCATCATAGGGAGCTGTTACCCGTCCAGCTTTGGCTGCAGCCTGGGTAGCCAAAGCTGTTGAAGAATGGACGGGTGCATTGGAAGGCTCTCTACCAGATGATACCAGAGAACAGATGATGTATATCTCCCACATACGGTAAGAGGCCTCTTATTTGGGAGGAGCTGCAGCAGATGCTGGAATTTTAGCTTCTAAAGCAGGGATGGGGAACCTGGAATCGTTTAGTCTGGCCCTCTGAGCTTTTTTCTGCTAGCCCCTTTTGGCTAGCAGGGTGCCTAGAATGGCACCCTGCAGCCAAAATCTATGCAGCAGGATCGCCTGGAGCGTCCTTAGGACGCTTCAGACAGTCACACCACTGTCCTCAGGATTCTCTGGGCATTGCTGTAATCACCGGCGATTGTGGCCCTGCCCCTGTGTGACATCACATGGAGGGGGAGTGGCCTGCACCTGGCCCACGAATGTTATATATATCAAAATGGCCTTCAGCAGAAAAAAGGTTCCCCACCCCTATTCTAAAGCATAAGCCGTTTCAGTAGTGGCGCGCAGGGTCCTTTGGTCAAGATCCTGGAAAGCTGATACAGGATCAAAGATGGCTCTCGAAACCTTACCTTTCTATGCAAATATACTTTTTGGAGCAATTACATAAGATAATAGCTACTCTGGCGGCTTCTAAGTCTGCAGGGCTGCCATCTACAAGTACAATAAAATCTAAGCAGTTTTCTTTTTGGTCCTTTTGTCCTCAGGGACAAGCAATGGAACAGTCTTCCTCCAAACTGTCTAGTTTTTGTAGGACATCCAGGCGACAAACTAAGAGGTATGGGCCGGCTAGATGTCCAGCTTCTAAGCGGGACGACAAACCCTCGGCCTGATGGGGCATGCCTCCTCCTGGGGGATCCCAGGGTGGGAGGTCGACTTCTTCAGTTTGCGGATTACTGGCATCAAACAACAGATGCGTGTGTCCAAGAAGTGGTCTCTCTGGTATGCCTTCACTTTCCGGAGGCATCCCTCCCCAGAAGTTTTTTGTACAGATCCTCCATCAGGTGTGGTCAGGGCCTTAGCCCTTTAGGAGGCTATTCACTCCCTGCTGCAGGCAGGAACAATAATCCCGGTCCCTTTGTTGCAACAAGGAAGGGGTTATTATTCCAATCTATTTTTGGTTCAGAAACCGAATGGGTCTCATCGCCCTATTCTAAATCTAAAAACCCTCATCAGGTTTAACCGATGTATACAAGTTCCGTATGGAAACTCTCCGGTCAATTATTTTGGCAATGGAGACTGGGGATTTTCTGGTTTCCCTGGACATTCAGGATGCAAATCTGCATGTTCCTATTACGGCATTCTACCAACAATTTCTATGGTTTGCTGTCCTACAGTAACAATTTCAGGCAGTGCCCTTTGGCCTATCAACGGCCCCTTGGGTATTTACCAAGATAATGGCAGTCATGACGGCCTATTTCAGGCATCACGGAATCAGAATACTGCCATATCTGGATGACTTGATATTGGCACATACTCCAGTTGTTTTACAACACTATCTTCAACTGATCATAGCCTGCCTACAAAAGCACGGCTGGATCATCAATTGGAAGATATACTCTCTTTCTCCAAAACAGCAGATAGTACATCTGGGAGCACTTCTGGATTCTCCGGTACAAAGGACATGATTGCGGCCTTATCATTGTGAGTACGCGAACTGCTAGGAAAGGTATTCATTCTATCAGCGATGCAGGTCCTGGGATCAATGGTATCCACCTTCAACATGGTGGGGTGTGCTCCGTTTCATTCCAGGTTTCTGCAAAGATTGATTCTCTCCTGGTGGAATGGACAGTATCATATATTAAGGTCCCACAGGGTCCTTCTCACTGCAGAGGTTTCTCTCTCCCTCCTGTGGTGGCTGAAAAAGGATCATCTGGACAAAGGGTGCCCATTCTGGATTCCAAATTGGGTGCTTCTCACCACGGATGCCAGTGTTCACGGATGGGGGGCAGGGACAAGTCATCACACCTTTCAGGGAAGATGGACAAATCAGGAAATTCATCTGCCAATAAACATTCTGGAGCTGTGAGCAGTATACAAAGCACTTATCATGGCACAGGACCTGCTCCAAGGCAAGCCGGTCCAGATCCAGTCAGACAGCGTGACTACAGTGGCCTATCTCAATCATCAGGGAAGCACGCAAAGTTATGCAGCCATAAGGGAAGTGATACAGGTTCTGATTTGGGCAGAACGTCATCTTCCGGCCATATAGTGAGTCCTCAATTGGATCGTCAGGTGAGTGGTCTCTCCACCCGGGAGTGTTTCAGCTCTTTGGTGAACAGATGGGTTCTACCAGACATAGACCTCATAGCATTACATCACAACCACAAGGTCCCCAGGTACGGATCCAGGTCCAGAGACCCATCAGCAGTATTTGTGGAAGCACTGGCAGTAAGATGGGACTTCAAGCTGGTGTATCTCTTTCCTCCAATTTCCCTCCTCCCAAGAGTCCTCAGGAAATTCAAGCGGATCCTCTTCCTCTATAGCAGGATCTGTTAACGCAGGGTCCCTGCCGACATCTGGCTATACCTCGTCTAATTTGACGGCGTGGCTCTTGAATATTCCATCTTAAGAGCCAAAGGTTTCTGCAGCTCTGTGATTCAAACGATGCTTAGAGCACGAAAGCCTGCCTCTGCCCGCATCTATTACAGGGTTTGGCATTCTTTTGGTCAATGGCGTTTCCCACAGAAAGTATGACCTTAAGGTGTTTAGGGCTTCCCTGGTACTGGCTTTTCTCCAGGCTGGTTTAGACCTTGGTCTATGCCTGGCCACTTTGAGAGTGCAGGTTATTGCATTGTCAGTCTGGTTCCAGAGAAAGATTGCTTCATTACCAGATGTTAGAATTTTTCAGGGAGTTCTGCGAATTCAGCCTTCATTTGACCCACCGGTAGCACTGTGGGATCTGTCATTGGTACAAGCCTCTGTAGAATTTAAATAGTTGACAGCGAAGACACTTTTTCGCCTCGCTAACTCTTCTGCAAGCAGAGTCTCTGATTTGGCAGCACTCTCTTGTCGTTCCCCATTTTTGATTTTTCACCAGGAAAGAGCTGTTCTTCGTACAGTTTGTTTTCATGTAAATGAAGAAATTGTAGTTCCAAGCTCCAGACCTCTCTGTAGGTGAAGCCTCCCTGGATGTAGTTCGTGCTCTCCGTATATATGTGGAGCATACAAACTCTGTTAGAAAATCAGATGCTCTTTTTGTATTATATGGTTTTCACAAATGAGGATGGCCAGCTAACAAGCAGACCCTGGCTCGATGGTTAAGTATGACTATCTCTCAGGTGTACACACAGGCTGATCTCCCTGTCCTAAACACGGTGAGAGCACATTTTACTTGGTTTGTAGGACCATCGTGGGCATTTAGTCGTGGTGCCTCTGCTAAACAATTGTGCAAGGTAGCCACGTGGTCTTCTGTCCACACTTTTCTTAGGTACTACGCCTTTGATACTTTTGACTTTCAGGATGCTTCCTTTGGGCGACGAGTTCTCCTTTCTGGGGAACTGCTTTAGGACATCCCCAGGGTATCCCTATGGACCCTGAAGAAGAAAATTATGGTAGACTTACCATTGATAACTTTTTCTTCCAGGTCCACAGGGCACCCACCCTGACGCACCTGGCTGCATTGGATATTTTTTCTTTCCATCACGGATTTTCTCATCTTGTGAGAGAGTGTTTCTGGTGTACATTGTTCTTCCTTCTCCTCTTTCCTTCTCCTGCCTTGAGGCTTGTCAACCAAACGCCCATACACTTGCTGCAGAGGCCGCCAGTGACTGACTTCACAAGTTGCACATGTAAATGCCCGCCCAGTTGTGACGTCAGGTACAACACATCAGGCAGACGTTTGGCAAGTGTATATGCATTTACCAATCGTCAGATAGGATGGCAGAACGGCTGGTAGGCCGATCCATCGTCCTAGTGTGTACCCAGCTTTAGGCACACTCTGTACACACTAGGACAACTGAATATGCACTTACCAAACGTCAGATATTCCACAGGGCTCATGATATATCTACTGTAAAAGCTATACCCAAATCCCTTGTTATGCAAGTCTGAATATTTAAACAAAATTCCTGCACTTTGACACAAGACCAGATGTAGGGTAATAGGTCAGCATCAGGCTGAGGGCACTTAAAGCATTTCGAGTCCGATGAGACACTCGTCAAACATCTTAGCTTTGGAGTGTAATAGGCTCTATGAAGCAGTTTGTAGTGCATTTCAGCAAATGGTAAGGACACTTCTAGTTTGTTGAGTCAAACACAAGAGCTAATAATAGTCTGTAAATCTAAAGACGTCTTGCCACCTAGCCACGCCACCTTTCATGGTAGTCAAATCCATTTGTCTTGTGGTATGAAGATAAATAAAATAGTTGGGGAGGGGTCCTACTAGTCAGTAATGTAGGGCACTATCTAGTGGGCAAGCTTTATCAGATGGTGACATTTATAGAACTACGTATTTGCAATAAGGTAGTTCATGTGGCAGTGCCTTTCTGTAAGGTGGGAGATAGTGAGAACTGAGGAAAAGGCACAATCTAATAATTGGTAAATGGAAAGTAACCCCTGGAGATGCCAAGAGTGCACCACACCGCTAGTAGCACTCTCTTGAAATTCCGCATTGGAATTGATAGGTATAAACAGTAAAGGAGGGGGTAGAGAGACAATGTCGTCTCCTGATGATTCGCGCATGACATGTTGTGGAAATTGCAGATTAGATAAAAGATTTAAACTCATTCTTGCATACAATTTTTTCCTTGAGGTGCTTAAAATCCTTAATAGCCATAGTACACTTTTGCAGAACTTTAATAGCCATGGGTGAGGGGGGGAAGCAATTATACAATTAATATACAGTGCAATAAGAATCCAGAGAAATGGTGCAGGCCAGAAAGAAGGGAAGGCAGAGAGTGTCACTGTATTGCTAACACAAGGAGTGCAGCCCAATTTCCGACAGTGGGGAAACAAGCAAAGCTTTTCTAGATGCAGCAAAGCCTTTCAGGCTTTTCGGAGTCCCTTCTGGGAGAAAGACCAATACGGCCACCGTGCATACACATTATACTGTACAGCCACCTGTTGCTGCCAGCAACAGAGCGGAGGACACCACCGGACTCTGCCAGAGAGGGGAGTTAGGGTAAATATCAGCAGCATTTTCCTTAGTATCACTGAGATACAAAATGAAGTATGCCGCCAGTAATAAGTATTGTTGATAAATGGAGCCTACAGTCTCAATGGTTTATTTACTTAGTGGTGGCTTGCATTTCTTGGCGTGTTTAAGGCAGAAATGTAAAAGGGTATGTTTATAATAGCAGAACATGCTGTGTTTCGCCTAGAATTGTCCTATTACATTTCCAGCTAAACGCGCTGAGAAGCCGCGGCTTTTACAATCTGACGTTCTCTGTCTGTCCGCCATCTCCTGGGCACTAGTTCATTGACTGCTACAGTTTTTATTTCTGGCGATTATTGCCATTCTTGTCTAAATCCGTTCAGTTGTTATAATTTTTTTTAAATGAAATGTTTGCTAAAGTATTATATAAACAACAAAGATATTAATATTAACTGTAAGGGGTCAACTCCGTTATCCAGGAGCGAGGTGAAATATTACTGCATCGGTGTGGAATTGTCAGTAACGGCACCTCATCTCCCCTCATCTCGCCCTGGATTTGCAGATTTTGTACTCAGCCCTATGGGGCTGCTAGCAAAATCCAAGAGTCAGTGGCTGCCGTAAGTGCAGCATTGTGGTGATTGAATTGACCCCTGAATTGCATTTGTCATAGAAAAAGTAAACAAGAAAGAAGTGAGAGACCGGTCACTTTTAAATTTGAATTGCAGAGGAGATGTACTGAAAGCCATTGCAAACCAGGTACATAATATAAAGAGTTTCAGTCACGTGACATCCACACCTACTGTATATGTTAAGTGTGGTTCCCCTATTCCCACCTAATTACCATGGTCTGTTGTGCTGCTCAGTGACCCAGGCCACTTACTAACTGTGCTGCATGCTTGCTGAAGCCTCTGATACAGACCTTGTCCCCCAGCAAGGACAAGAACTCGGAAGTCTGGCCCTGCGCTCTCATTGCATATACATCCCCCCTTCCCTCAGAGCTCTGGCCAGCCTTGCAGTACAGGATCCCCACTTTGTGCTTCCTGCAGAGCTGGAGTCATTATTGTCCATCAGTACATACAACGATACCTGTGCATGGCTGCTTGCCCACAGCCAGGAATTTTAAGAAAATGTCCCCTTTTAAACATGTTTATCCACCTCACAAATAGTCATGTCCTCAAAAGAAATCCTTTCCCAGCTCAGCTCATCCCCATCTGATTAGTAATCCCTTCCTACAGCAAGTTACCTCACAAAAACTTTCTACATCTCTCCATTACATCATGTCTTGTGCATGCATTCCCTAACCTAAACGTCAGCTAACATGTTCTACATACATGTCCCCCTCCAAGCTGCATATAACGCACCCCCTTCACACAAGCTAGCCCCTGACACTCCTTTTATATCATTCTCCTCTTCATGTGTCATATTGTTTATCGCCACTGACTGTCATTGTTTACCACCCTCCATCCATCTAACAGCTCCCTGCCTCAACTTCTCATACTGCTCACTCTGGGCCTGATTCAGAGCCGCTTGCTCTGAATCAGGGCCGGCCTTTTTCTTTTTTTGGAGCGGCCTCTCGGCCGCTCGCATAGCTGTGGGTGACAGCTATGCGACCATCGCGACCATCTGGCTTGCGACGAGACCTTTGTGGTAGGGTCTCGTTCATCGCAAGCCCCAGAGAGCTTTCGGCTCTAACAGAGCCGGAAGCTCTCCACTGACATCACTTGTGATGTCAGGTGGGCCGCCCCCAGACGGCAGGAGTTCTCATGGGAACGCCTCAGTTTGGGCAGCCAGCCCGCCCACCAAAGGGGGCGAGCTGTCACTCAACATCGACAGCTCGCCCCCTTTGGTGCGAGACCCGGAGCGACGGATTGCCCGTCGCTAGCCAGGTCTCGCGCATGTGCTCGACGGAGCCGGCTCCATCGTGCGCATGCGCTGTGGGCCACCATCGACCCGGTTGCGAGCGCTCAGCGCTTGCGACCGGGTCTGAATCAGGCCCTCTGTGCACATGTGTTATCAGCAGCTCCATATTTCCCTCTCTCACCTGCTCTGTATAACATGCTTCATACCAATCACACCACTGCTGCCATTTCTGCCTCGCGGATCAATGTACAACTACTTTGTCCTTCTGGGACATCAAAACATGGGATGCTGAGACTGAGATGTGATAGAGAGACAACTATAGTCTGACTTATCTTACAAAAATAAGTAACTGGACCAGTGAGGCAAGCAAGTTTGGTTCTGGTACGAGGGACAATACATGCCGCCAAACAATTGTTTGTTCATTTATATTTTAGTGACAGTTTGCTATGTAAAGAACCCTAAGGGAGTGTCCAGAACTATTTCTAGGATAAGATGTAATTGAACCTATACTTTAATATGGAATTTTCTCACCATTTCACCTCAAGTAACGGTGAGAAGGCCACATACGAAATATAGCTCCAATGCTAAAATGTACAGTATAGAGCTTTAAGCAGCAGGAGATTCTTTATGACTTAAGACCATCTGCGCCCTTTTTTTTTTTTTTTTTGGGAGGGGGTGATACAGGTTCCCTTTGGGCTACTTGAGGACTTTGGGACTAGATAAGTAGTTTTTTAAAATGTTTTATAGATCATCTATGAGTTTTATTAACACATTTGCTGAATAGAATGAGTGAGGCTCATTCTCTGGATAGACTTACAGAGGATGGGCCCCTACGTCAGAAAATGGCCTCGGCACAAGGGTGAGAAAACCCTACAGCAGTGAAGGGGTTAAAGTGTTTTTTTTTTTTTTTTTTTTGTAAATTATCTTTGTACAAGAGGTCTCAGCTTGCCCCTATGACAAAACAAGCTGGCCCTTGTGGTTCTCCAAGTGTCAGTTCATTCCGGCAGTCATATTTGGCAGCCCAAATGGTTTAAAACTATTTTTAACATTTTGTTACCCCCATATCCACTGTATGTGGAAGAGCCTAGATGGCATTGGCAGTATGGCTGGGGTATACTCAGGAAGTGTGCCAGGTGGCCTGAAACTGACTAGAATCATTGTTAGTGGACCCCAATACTGCGGGTTCCCCCTGTATGGTTTCACCAGCCCGGGCACACAAAGCACAATGCTGGTTATCCTGAAATTGTGTGACCCCCACATTTGTTTTTTTCCCTCTATTTTGGGGATGACCAGCACCAGGCTGAAAGCACCACTGCTGGTTAAAAAGTAGGGAGTATTTATTTTTTTAACCTGCATAATTAGGCGGACAGTAACCATCTACATCTGTGACATCAGGAAATTGTTCAGTTGGAGTGAAAGTTGTTTATTTGGCTTATCTGATGAGAAAGTTGGATAATGTATAGAGAAGTTTTTTTGCCCCTCTTCATTCATACATACGGTACTTATCTCTCCTGAGCCTTGGCCATCTTTGGTGGACCAACCATAGTCAGGTCTCTATCTGCGACTTGTCACATCCTTTATTGCGTATGAATGAAAAATAAGTAGTGTGTTTAGATCTGCAGAAGTTATAGTTACCAATTTTCTCCCCCCTATTCCTCTGCCTTTGGTGTCTTTCTAATGGCTCATGTCCTGCCAAAAATAATTTGGTAAACATCTTATTTTCTTGCCATATTTTGTCATTCTCTCATTCCCATTGTGATGATAAAGCTTAATACATTTCACTTTTTCTTCCTTTTTTACAGCCGCCTTATGAGCATTGTATCCGCACTTTTCCCCAAAGGCTCCCGTAGTGTAGTGCCCCGTGACACACCTCTTAATATATTTGTGAAGATCATTCAGTTCATTGCTCAGGTGAGTTGACTTAAATATGATTAATTCAAACTTGTGTGAGTCATAACTGTGTAATGTAATATATTGTAATACGTTCCTCTACGTAACATGTCAATCACCAAATGCAGCACACGCTGAGCAACAAATAAATTATGCACTGTATATAGTGGCCTGGGGCCAGAGTGGAGAAATCATGTGTTATAAGCAATACCAGCCAAATAGTTACTTTCATTAATACAGCTGACACCCCACTGAAACTAATATCTGTGAGTGCTGATCTCCGTATGTCCTGTTTTGAGCTCAGGTCAAAGTACAAGTTTACTTACAGCGACAGTGACAAGTGCACAGCTCTGACAAGGAAATTGTTAGTTTGCTGGAATATATGCTCTGCACATGTATTTTGTTCTAGGGAATAGGATTCTCACCTAGTAACAGCTGGTGCGTAGGTGAGCAAGCATCCAGACTGCCGCTGGAGAAGGTAAAGTGAAAAAGTTACTTACCTTCTCCTTAGCCCTGGGAGCACAAGGCTGGTGTGAATCGTGCATACACGAATCGGGTGCACAGCCGCGCGTATCAAAAACCGCGGATAGACGCGCCTTATGTGCACAACCGCGCACGTGTGCTCCCGATTACCTGCGTGCTGATTGTTACAGAAGCTTACAGATGACAATCCTAAGAAGAACATGAGGAGGAGAGGTTTAACACCAAGAACTGTATTAGCATACCAAAGGACTAGAGACTAATGGATGTAGAGTGAACAGGTTTTACTGGTAGTATTCATAAACTCAATTCAACAAGGCAATGGAAACAACTGGTAAGGGGAAACAAAAAATAAGGGTGTCTTGCAACCAGAAAAATGGATTGTAACCTTTAGGCAAAACTGCGACAACGGAAGAATAAAAAGGCTGGAGTCATTTTTGTTGTTTAGGTGATTGCACTTGCTGTTTCTTCTGGCCTCCTTGGCACACCTGTAACCAAAGGAGAAAACTGGTATTAGCAATAATTTAAATGAACCAACAGACCCCTATAGGGTGGATGCTGTTGCTAGGCGGCAATCCTATTCCCCAGAACAAAGTAAGTTTGCAGGTCATGCAAACTACTATTTGTTTGTTGGGAGGCTTGCCACCTAGCAACAGCTGAAGGGTAGACTACCACACTCCCGGAGGTTTCTCTGAGAAACACGATCATTTGGAGATCGGTAGGTCTCCAATAATCCTTAACAAAGGTACAAGTGGACGCAGGGGCGTTTCTAGAGAGGAGGGAGCCCATGTGCAGTCTCTGACACGGGCCCCCTCCACTCCGCCGGCGGCAGGCAGCGCACTGAGCTGTGCGCGGCCAGTGCCGGAGTTATAGACTCTGGGCACTAGAGTCTATAGTGTATGCACAGGTCACCTGGAAAATGGCCGCCGCGGCCATTTTCCCTGTACTGCACATGCGCAAACGACGGGAAAATGGCCTCCGTGGCCATTTTCCAGTCGTTTTACAGCGCCGGCCCCCTCGCCATTGTGGAGAGGTAAGTAATATTATGGGTGCAGGGTGTGCGGTGTGGGGGTCCCCCTGGACCCAGGGGCCCGTGTTCCCTGCACCCATTATAGATATGCCCCTGAGTGGACGACCAACAAGCGGCCTGCATGATGGATTTTAATGACAACCCTTTGCCTGCTGCCGAAGTGATGGCAGCACCACGGAGGAAATTACTTAGTGGCAATACCGTAATCTCACATCACCAAAACTATCCATCCTCTGTTTGTGGTATGTCTGGCAGGGTGAAAAGGCTTACGACAAGTAATGAAAAGTTGGGAACAATCGCCTCGGAAGCTGTGATAGTGAGAATCCACTAGGGAAACGGTGGCATCTGACTAGTCTCTAACCAGACCAAACTCTACTAAGTGCCTATGAATACAACTGGTTTTGTGTGTATTCCCTGAGTACAATGTGGAAACCGACTGGGGTCTGCGTCATCCAGAGGTCTGAGATGTGTATCAAGGAAAGTTAGGCTCCTCTTGCTGTGAAAGCCAAGGCCCTTAGGGATGCCAGTTTCATGGGAAAACAAGAAATATCAGAGATAGAAGACATACTGTAGTGGCCAAAAAAACAAGAAAGGGTTCAGTGTCCCAGGTGGTAGAGTAGCGTGGACATGATGGCCTAGATAATAAAATGCCTTTAGTCAAACAAAGATTTTTCTCAGAAACAATGGGAATCAGGAGTGTAAGAGCAGAGCCATATGAGTGTATGGTGGCAGATGTCAACCCTGCTTCATACCTGCTAGCGAGAAAATCTATTGCTGGGTGACAGCAGAGGATGGGTGTGAGGTAGGGTGGGGTGGGTGGTTTGCCAGGAAATAAATTCCTTCATGAATGGATATTTACATCTCGTTCTGGGCCTTAGTGATTTACTTATTAAATCAGTGGAAGTAGCCGGGAGACTTGAGTCTTAACAACCAAGCAATATTGCCATCCATATACATTGTGGTCACACCTGAAGCAGATCTTTGGTCCTCTGGTAGTAATCTTTGGACAGTCCTAGGGGAAGTTTGGGCCCTTTGTGCAGGTGATTGACTAGGGGAAACCAAATCCTGGAGGGCCAGACAGGGAATACTAGAATAATTTAGGGTACCCTGTCTGCTTTGATCTTGTGAAGAACCCTCAACAGCAAGGCAAAGGGGGCAAGGCATACAGGAGGACAAGATCTGTCCAACAACACATCCGTGTGGAAGACTGCTTGGGAGCAGATTTTCTAAACAAAGGTTGTAACCTGACTGTTGGATGGGGTTGCAAACAAGTTAAACTGTGCTGACCAAAGGTTGTCACAATGGGCCTGATTCATTACCAATCACAACTGCAATTGCACACTCGGCCGATTGTTGTGTTCTGCGCATGCGTATGCATCGCAGTGCGGGAAGACTCCACTGCGATTGCAGTGACTACGCAGTCCCATCGCAAAGTGATTGACCGGAAGTCCGTTTGGGGATACTGAGGGGGGGTGGTCGTCGAAACCCAGGTGTGCCAGAGCGTTTGAACGCTGTTACAGTGACGTGCATAAATCAGCCATTGGGCTTTCACTGCGTGCGATGGGTTAGCAATTCCTGAGTAAGATCAGGCCTTGTGCAAGTGTGCGTGAGGCTCCAGTTGTACTCGATGTTACCAATGGTTTCACAGACTTGCAAAGTATTACGGATATAAAGTGGGCAGCATTATGTTTAGCTGCAACGGCATTGCGATCACAATCATTAGCATATTTTCGCAGTGAGACTGCATGCATAATCACAGTTGCGATCCGTAATGAATCAGGCAAAATGTTGTAAAAGATTCCTGACAGGGAAACTGTATAAACTGAAGCGTGTCCTGGAGAGGGAATCTGCAAGCTTGTTTAGTTCTCCGGATACGTACATAGCAACCAGCAAAATAGATTTTTATACTGCCCGACACCAGATGTCTATTACCTCTTGGCAAAGCAGTAGGGATCATGTGCCACCCATTTTGTTGTATGTATAACATCAGTTCTGTCCAGATTGATTCTGAATTGGAATGTCTCGTAGCTGAGGAGGCACAAGAGTAAATAGGGCTAAGTTGGTTGCCCTCAGTTCTAAGAGGTTGATATGGGCTTCTGATTCCTGGGCAGACCACTTGCCTCTTTCTGCTTTGTCCTGTGTGAGCACTCCCCAGTCTGTGAGGAAAGCATCTGAGGTGATGTTCGGTGGGGGATCTAGGAGGAGGTAGGGGAATGACTATCCAGTTTATCTCCTGGCATACAATAGGGGTGAGCAGTATCTTGTCTGACCAGATGAGACCTCTCCTGGGGAGATATCCCAGAAGGTTCTTAGAGTGAGAGTAGCATGGAGAAACCCTGAATCTAAAGCTCTCATTTTCCCAATGATCTAGACAAGATCCCTCATGTCTTTAGAGAGTCCAGGAGACAACATCTTAATGTCTGCTCACTTCTCTGATGGTACTGCTATAGAGAGAGAATGGGAATCTAGTAAGAATCCTAGAAAGGTTATACACTTGCAAGGGATCAGTACTGATTTGACATAATTTATTGTGCATCCTAGACTAGTGATTAGTTTATTGCGTTCTGAATGGACTACAAGGAGTTTGTCCAAGTAAATTATGAAACTGATCTGTTTCTGCTGGAAGTGTGTAACTACAGCTTTCATAAGTCGGGTGAATGGCCGTATAGTTTGGGTGGACCTGAATTGCATGGGAAGGCATCCTTGAGGTCTGTCTTTATGCAATAGTCATTTTGGGTAAGAAGGAAACGGACCTTTTGCCAGACCTCCCATTCTGAATGTGCAATGTTTTATATATTGATTCAGGGACTTGACATTCAAACCATGATGATTGATCCAGCCCGTCTTAGAAGCATCTGACAATTTATATTTTGCCCAGAGATAATGTTAGGGTTAAAACGTTGAGTAGAGGGTTGACGTTTCCTGAGAAGGGAAACCTCTGGTGAGGAAATCTCAATAGTTTCAAGTATAAACCTCTTTTTATAACATTCAGCAGCCACCTGTATTTCATGAGATACGCCAAGGTGAGAAGTCAGAAAGTACTTGGACTTACCAAAGCTCTGTCTATCCTGGAGGAGTTGGGGATGGCAGACACAGCATCTCTAGCAACTCGTGTTCTGGAGAAGCCTACTTTTTGCCATCGGGAGCGCCTTGCTGGTCTCTGGTCAAACTGCTGGCTCCACAGATCAGCCGAACTAGTGAAAGGGCCACTTAGAGGACTGGTGACCCCAGAGGTCCGCAAAGGACTTGCAGGCTTTATAACGAACCTTAACTTCGTCAGTAATATATGGGCCAAATAGGTCAGAGTTTTACGAACATCCACTGCTCTAGGAGCTAAATCAGGTAGACCTGCTCTAGCCAGCCAACTGGGCCTTCAAGTGTTCAATATGAAATTTAATGTATTTTCATTAAGGTGGCTGGCTACATAAAGCTTTTCGGAGGGCCGTCTTAGAGTCTAAACAACCGCTAGAAGCTCCATCTTTCTCTGCTTTGTCCGGTAAGAATAGCAGAGGGCAGTCAGTGTCTAAAAATGTAAATTGAATCTTTCGAAGTAATTTGTCAATACTGTTACTCTGAGCTTTATCTTCATTGAGTGCTGGGTCAATTTCGGGGTAAAAAGAGCGGGCATATCTAATATCCTGGAATGATTTTGAAGAACTGTTACATCCTCTTTTATGATGGAGATTCTAAAGTGAACTGAACAATACTGTATATACGGGAGCGTTTTCCCACAGTCCACAGAGGGGTAACTGCCATCCTCTTCCTGGTGAGTAGGGGGCTGCGATCGTTGCTTACTCAACCCCTTAGGAGAACGTGGTTGTACATGGTGCAGGTTAGTGGCTGGAGACCCATGCTTACCTGCATGTTTCCTCTTGGAGGAACTTTTTCTCATAACCTTGTGGGGAAAAGGAGAAATAGAGTGAACCTCATGAGGCACTCTTTCTGCCTCGGAACTGTTCCTGCTGTTATCTGACATGACAGGGTTAATTAATTTTATTTTAAAAAGTATCTCCACTGATGAGGAAGAGTAACTGGACAGCATATTGTTGGGTCACAGGTAAAGTGTATGTGGCAGATACACAGAGGCTGTATCCTCCATCTTCAGCGAAAAAAAATCTGCCAGGGTGGGTACGCAGGTAATTGCGCACACACATGACCAGCGCTGCTGTGTACATAAGGGGCACCTAACCGCGCCTATGATGTGCATGGCCTGCTCCCCCGGCTGTGGAAAAGGTTAGCGATGTTTTTTTCACTTTACCTTCTCCAGCGGCAGTCTGGAGGCTTGCTCACCCACACACCAGCTGCTAGGTAGCAAATATCAACCGAGTCTGTATCTATATACATATATAGCTATGATGCAGCAGGCCAAGTTCCATTGTGCTTCGTATACAGACTCGGCCGCACACAGATATAAAAGTGTTGCAAATCGCATTAATCAGCGCAGTCTCCTGGTGCATCCTAGTTGTGTTGCAAAAGACGCCCGGCGCCAGTAGAGTAGCATGGGATCTGAAACACCGAGAGGGGCTGTTTGGCGCAACTGCAGCAATGATGTGTATGGGCACATCTGTAAGATTCTACGGAAATCGTGTGTACTTTTTGTTTTCCTATATCATTTTCACTTCCTGGCTTTCAGTAACCAATACACCTAATGATGTGAGTATTTCGATATGCTTTACTATTTTGTTATCTAGTGATAATTGTTATTTGTGTTACTTACAGCTCTTGTTCCTCAATTGCTGCTAAAATTATTTTTTTTCTTTTTTTATTAGGAACGTTTAGATTTTGCAATGAAAGAAATAATATTTGATCTTCTGAGTGTTGGAAAGTCTTCGAAAACATTTACTATCAACCCAGAGGTAAAACAATGACTTTATTTCTAGCTGAATAGACCGCTTGTCTGTGATACGTGGAAAAAACCTATTTGTTGAAATAAAACAGACGTGTCCGCATACATATATCCTCTGTGCGCTACAAGTCGCGTTATACATAACACGCGAGCACCGTGCGACTTGGTAGCGCCGAAAGTCTTTGTATTTTAAGGGAAAAAGTTGCACAAACAGATACAGCCACAGTCGCGCACACTATATAGGCATGCCGCTTATCATTTTAATCCGCATAAGCTGCTTGTGCGTCCTATATGCAACACTTTGCAAATAAGACGCATTGTAAGTAGCACGAAAAGTTGCTTGGTGCTGCAGAGTCTCGTCTCCGTATGGTGTGACTAGAAGGGCTTTAAGGCTTGATGTATATGGACACATCTGCACATGTTGAGCATACAAAACGCATCTTTATCTCCAATTGTTTTGTTTGCCTGATAACCCCACAACATACTGACCTACTTCTGATTTATCTCTCCGGTAGAAGCCCAGAGATGAGATATAGGTGGGCGGTGATGGCGGACAGGGCCAGACTATCCGTGACATTAAGTCCCGTCCCCTAGCGGTAAAATGCTGCAAATCATATCAACACATCTAAATAGGGGGCCCGATTCTCATAGAATTGTGTAATTCTCTACTCGCTGACCGTCAATCCCTAGGAAACTTCTCCCAATTCTGCCCACTTTACTAGGATGTGGGTGGGATAAGGGAGAAGTGCCTACTATTTTGGGGATGCGGGGGTTACTCAAAAAATCAGGAGCCTCTTGCCGGTTCTGGGAGAGTAGGCATGTATGCCCCACACACATGGTAATGTGCTTACCAGGTGCTCAGAGTTTTGAAACCGCCTGTTCAGATGTAATTATGATTGGATTTGGCTGAATCTATTATTAACGGCCCAGCTGCCCGAGGAATTCAGGCTAATTTCGGCATGTATGAGTAATGTATAGGAAAGGTCTCTCCTGCTCGCACTGCAGAGTGGGAATCACCATGATGTTACGTGCTATGTAATAGCACATTGTGATTACCTGAGTTGTACTGGAATCTTTATAGAATAGCAGGAAATAAATTATCTGTCTGTCTTGGATGATGTTGGAGTGGATGCATTTTTGGGACTCTGTATAATGATAGCACTATTAGAAATAAAAGCTGCAGTCATTACAGAGATGAGCTTTTCAGTACTGTATATTCAGGGCTTCATCACAGCACTTACTCCCTTTGCTGTATGTCTTCCAGAGGATGAATATAGGTCTCAGAGTCTTCCTTGTTATAGCCGACAGCTTGCAGCAGAAAGATGGGGAGCCCCCTATGCCAACAACTGGCGTCGTTCTTCCCTCAGGGAACACCCTACGTGTAAAGAAAATCTTCCTGAATAAAACCCTCACAGACGAAGAAGCAAAAGTCATAGGTTTGTTTACAGAGTCTCTTATTGAGTTAAACAGTAAATTAAATCCTAGATCGCTGCCGTGTCTGCTGCTTCATACCTATTTTACATGCATCAAAAAAAAAATCTGGTTAGTTTGATACTATTTTTGCACATACGGAGTTATGGCTTTTATTCTGTCACATTATTGTTTGTTCACTTAGCTTATACGCCTTCTGTCCAGTACACTGCACTCCGCTTCCCATGATGCATCCTGCTAGTGCCACAACCTCATTTTAGTTTATTTTTGTCTTGTCTTTGTTTATATGTCATTTTATTAAAGTGGATTAAAATGTTACAGATAAAACATTGTTTTGCTAAAGCCCACCATTACAGTAGGCCCTTTTATTATGCAGGTTGAGTCTCCCATATCCAAAATGCTTGGGACCAGGGGTATTTTGGATATCGGAATATTCCGTATTTTGGAATAATTGCATACCATATTGGAATGCCTTAGGAATAGGGCCCAAATCTAAACACAGAATGCATTTATGTATTATATACTCCTTATACACACAGCCTGCAGGTAAGTTTAGACAATATTTTTAATAATTTTGTGGCTCAAACAAAGTTTGTGTACATACATGAAATTCATTTATATTTCATATACACATTATACACACAGCCTGAAGGTAATTTTATATCATATTTGTAATATTTTTGTGCCTTAAACAAAGTTTGTGTACATTGAACCATCAAAAAGCAAAAAAATGTCACTATCTAAAAAGAAAAGATGTCACTATCTAAGTCATGCTAAAAATATTCCGTATTTCGGAATATTTGGATATGGGAGACTCAACCTGTAGTAATAAAAAGATGAAGTCCTAAAGGAGTTTCTTTGATAGTCTAATGGTGCATACACACGATCAGATTTTCCTTCAGATTTGTACAATAACGATTTTAAAAATCGTTCATATCTGAAAGAAAATCTGACGTGTCCCTGCAACGATGAACGATACGCGTTCCTGTTTGTCAGATAACGATATCTGACATCTGATGTGTTTGCAGTCAGATTTGGTCGATTTTCATTCATTTTAATACTGTCAAAAATCGTTCGTAGTTAATGAAATCGTTGGTAAAATCGTACAAGTCGTTCGTCCCACAGATCTGACCGTGTGTATGCACCATCAAGGCACACATCCACTAGACTATTAAATTGAGCGATTGAACAATAACTATATTGTTATCGTTCGAAAATCGTAGGTAGTTTAGACATCTATCATCGTACAAATATGTTGTACAACCTGACGATATCGTCAGGTTCAACATGTTTGCAGATGATTGATGTGCCTTCACTGAATGACTGTTCGTTCAGTGAAGGCACATCACAGACAGACAAACGACTGCACGATTACAATATCGTAATCGTGCAGTCTTTTGCCTGTCGTCTAATGGATGTGTGCCTTAAGAATACAAGGCTCTGATCCCCAGATCTCCCTGGTCAGAAAACTAAGAATTAGAAATCTGAGTGGAAATGTAAACCAAAAATATTTTGACATGTGCCTCTCTCTTTTAAAAACTGGATACAGCCTACATTTGGATTACAGGTTAAATTTGTTTGTGATTTGCTAAGAATTATGAGGGCTTACATGATCTAATGGCTAATGTGCGGTGGCTAGCGGATTATTAGAAGTATAGCGTCACAAAAACATTTATATATGTTGTAATAGCAGGTGAATTGATTCCAATGTATATTGGAAAGTGCAGAGTACTTATAACATTTATAATTTAATCAATACATGCTGCTTTATTTCTATAAACGTTAGTCCATATCATTCGTTGATTACCTCTCTAATTAACAGCAATTTATGCAAAATCAGGATTTGTAACACATTTTACTACCAAATAGTCCGAGCAAAGCATATTCATTAGTGGCAGATTATGTCATAACAACGTTTGCTCCCAGTGTGAGTACTAGATTAGTCTCCTTTCTATAGTGATACTATGTATGCACCATGATGTTTTGACCTTTCTCTGCAGGGATGTCTGTTTACTATCCACAAGTACGCAAGGCATTGGACAGTATACTAAGGCATCTTGACAAAGAAGTTGGCAGGCCAATGTGCATGACAAGCGTGCAGATGTCTAATAAAGAGCCTGAGGATATGATCACGTATGTATAAGAGGATGATGTGTCTATTTGCACTAGGAGTATTTTTATTGCAGAAGTGAGCTACATGTTTGATGTACTTAAATCCAGTGATCAATAATGATCCCAGCAGCTTATGTTTTCTAGCAATTACCGTACAGCATAAAGCTGCTCAGTGCTGGTAATTAGCTTGAAAGCATTTGTATTACGGAGTAGAGGATTAAGGTGCATCACTCTGTGGTGTAGGCTGTCTGACCTCACATATCTGGTATCTGTTATTTAAATTGGATGTAAGGAGTGGTTTTAGACATTCAATGCGGTTCCCACATCTCTTGAAGTGTTCTAATCTCCTTCTTTGTTAAAGTAACTGTCACAAAGCTGAAAATAGAATGTAACATTTGGAATGTTTTTTTGCAATCTGTTTGTGCAGGATGTCTCTATTGTCCTGTCTCATTGCGATGGGTGTTTGCATCTGGCCATGTGGACCGGCGAGAGTTGAGTGCTTGGTTTGCATAATGGAAACAAGACCATAGAGACATGCAAACCTTACACTAGCTAACCTTGTTTTATCATCAGTGTCCTATACTAACTGCATTATTAATAATTACGGTTCTCTATAGCCTGATCCTGGATAATAGGGCGGTTAGAGCCAGAGATATCACCTGCTACAGACATAATTGGACTACACACACACAGATTGCTTATCAGCAAAACTCAGAGCAGCACTCCATAAATTCTGCCTGTTTTTATTTTTTGTTTCTCTAAGCTACTTATTTACTTTATTTTTAATAGGGGTGAAAGAAAACCCAAGATCGACCTGTTCAGAACATGTATTGCTGCTATCCCAAGGCTTATTCCTGACGGTATGAGCAGAGCGGACCTCATTGAATTGCTAGCAAGGTAACTTGAGTGCTGCGGCTTTCCCATACACCATACAACGCATCTTGCCAGAAACTATATATGTATATATGTAATGTATGTTATACATATACACAGAAATAGCTATTGCTGGAACTTATGGCTCATCATTAGAAGATCTTACTAACAATTATCTCATATTATGCCAGGTCACCTCGGTGTATCTGCTTTTCCGCCCCATCCCTCCCTGCTGTATATATTTACTCCTTCCCGACGCAATGCAGTCCTCTGTTTAAGGTCTACACCACCGTTCGCTGCGTGGGCGCGTATTATGTCACTACATAGAAATATGCAGAGGATGGACAAAGCCCATGTATTTCACAGAGCATTTATAGGAATAGCGAACATAAATGTTTCTTAAAAATAATTGATTTTCTCCCTATTGACCATTGTTATAGGGATGATTTTAGTGTAGATCAGAATGCAGGTAATGTATTGTACACCAAATAAATGAAAGCAGAATAATGTAATCTTGCTATTCCAGCAATGTAGTGACTTACAGAGATATAAATGTAATGTAATAGGAAACCAGGCAGTATGGCATATGCACAGCTGGGGGGGGGGGTCTTTTGTGCTGTCTGTGTACAGTACTAGAGTGGTGCTAGTCTGAGACAGCAGAATGCACACAAACACAGGAAACATTGATATTCTCAGTGTATAGCTAGAGCTTCAAACACTTTAACCAGCTGTCTGCTCGGTCCCCCTGTGCTGAGATAAACAATGCTCCATGTAGCCCGCTGTGTTAAATATCTGCTCTTTTTCTTGCTAGGCTCACAATTCATATGGATGAAGAGTTGCGTGGGCTGGCTTTCAATACATTACAGGCTCTAATGCTCGATTTCCCCGACTGGCGGGAGGATGTTCTTTCAGGATTCGTCTACTTTATTGTGCGGGAGGTGACTGATGTACACCCGACACTTTTAGACAATGCGGTGAAGATGCTGGTACAGCTAATAAATCAGTGGAAGCAGGCAGTACAGATGCACAATAAAAACACAGAGGCGCAGGTATTACAGCCACATCACGGCACAGACGCATCTTGTTACAGAAATGAATTAGCAAGATTGTTACTGTAATATTGTATGTATGGCTTCATTTTATAACTGTAACCCACCAATCCACGTCTGTTCCTGTATTTTCCAACCTCCTACATGGGCGCTGGTATCATTCCTGGCATGGAAGGTGGGATGAAGGAAGATCAGAGGATGAAACATAAATAAAGTTGTTGCAAGTAGCTGATTGGCTAACCAGCTCATTGGTTCCTGCTGAGTCTGGTCATTTGCCTTATCCTCGTGTCGTCGTCGTCATCATCATGATCTAGATCATCATCATGATCTAGAGCAGCTTTAGGTAACCAGTGGCACTCCAACTGCTGTGATACTACTCATCCCAGCATTCCTTTCCACAGTTTTAGCATGCCTTAACATCAAAACTATGACAGGGCATGCTGTAATGTGTAGTTCTACAGCAGCTGGAGTTGGCCTACCCCTGCTATAGAGCCTATTGATGCCTGGATGTTTAAAAACATTTCAGATGTTTATAAAGGGGAACATTCTAAGCAAATGCTCTATGTTTATCCATATACTATATGTCGGCAGATGATAGTGTTCTTCAGTCTCTTTCAGTGTACGAGTGTTAGGAAATTATAAGAGCACTTGCCAAAATTTCCATTCTTTTTTAGCTGTTGTAGATGCTGCTGGTTACTCTTCACCAAAGGCCACGCTAATTAGTAACAACATTGTGTAGTCCATTTTAGGAAGCTTTTCGAAGCCTTATATAGAATCATTTTCAGTAGTTTATACTTTTTTGCCTAATTCTGTCCATTATTTGTTTTGAAAATCACATGTGAGTTTATCAGTCTATTTTACTTTTGTCCTGTGAATTAGTCTTTGGCCATCAACCATCGACAGTTATCAAAGTCGATGGCCATTGGATCTGCCATCGATGGCAGGTTAGGACCTGATGGTCACCCCCCCCCCTCCACACACACACACACACATGGCACAGAGCTTAGCCCCACCCCAGATTCTGATTGGCCCGCGGGGCCATCCTGCCAGCCAGCAAACCATCAAAGGTTCACTCTAGATGGTTTTGTGCCATACATACTATTCATCGATGAATTGCTAACCGATAGCCATCCCTACATAGCCCTGCCTCCTGACTGCCTGTTATCTCTTCCCCCTGACAGTCCTGCCCCCTGACTGACTACCGGTCAGCTCTGCCCCCTGACTGACTGACTGCCGGTCAGCCCTACCCCCTGACTGCCGGTCAGCCCTGCCCCCTGACTGACTGCCGGTCAGCCCTGACTGACTGACGGTCATCCCTGCCCCCTGATTGAGCCTTGCTGAAGTTTCAAAGGCAGCATTAGGTAGATAAACAGAGAAAGTGCAACAACATTTTCACTACACCTGGCATAGAATAGAGACCAACATCATGGCCATACAGCGGGTTGGGTATGATATGTCGACACGAAAATGTTGACATGGTCATAATGCCGATGTTGTCCATGTCAACATTCAACATGTAGACAGTGATGAAATGTCAATATGTTAGAATGTCGGCATATCGTCCCTGGCGGCCCAGTGGTGAGTTACCTGCTCCAGCGGCGTCTTCCGGTTACCGGCAGGCATGTGACTGTGACTTCTGGGCCAGATCTCCCAACTTTCTATCATTCGGGTGAGTATTTCACCCCATATCCCTAACCCTAAAGTGGTTAAACACTATGCGATGTATAGTCTGCATGCCCGATCCGTTGTTTACTCCAGTCGTTCATCACATTGTCCCATCTGTTGTTCTGCACAGTAGATGGGACGACGTAGTGCTATTACATGCAGCATGTAATAATACATTGTGCTTTCTTACACCAGATTGCGCAATGTACCGTTGCAACGCATTGTCGCTGGCTCGCACCGGTCGTATGGTGTGTACCCAACTTAACCCTCCCTCTGTTGCCTAACCCTAGCTCTCCTGAAGAGTAATTCTAACGTCTACATTCTGGCAATGACGACGTTTCACCTCGACATTCTGACATTTTAACACTGTCGACATGAAAACATTGTCATTGTTGGCCTTTGACAACATCCCCCATACAGACAATTTCAGCAGCGGCTGCCCATGTAATATATAACGCTGTCTAATTTCTCTCCTCTCTATGCCACGTTAGGTGAAATACATTTGCATTGCTCTCTGGTTCTCTATCTAACATTTAGTGCAAAGCTCTGCTCCATGTGTTACACGTGGGAGAGCGTGCTACAGGCTCAGTATTGCCGTGTACAGCCCCTTCCTGCATGCTTCCTACACTTACAGGGAGGACAAGGAGGTTTTTAATGACACTCCTAAAACATTAAACAGCCCCTTACCCCTAAAGTAAGTGACACCTTGTTTTGTGTTAGTACAAAGTTAGGTATGACTGTAAGGTAAGCGCTTCTTACATTGCTGCCTCTGTATGTATAAGAATACCCAACGTACATCTTTGTGTCTGGGTTTGTTTCCTGTTTGCAGCGGGGCATGCACAATGGCGCAGCACACACTCTCCCTCTGGAAAGAAGCCCAGTCTCCAGTGTGTTTCACGTAGTGGAAGGGTTTGCACTGGTCATTCTGTGCAACAACCGACCTGCCACCCGGAGACTAGCTGTCAACGTCCTCCGAGAGATACGAGCTCTGTTTACAGTTCTAGAGGTGTCTAAGGTAAGGGGAGAGATTTATGGCCTTCGTATACTAACCAGGGTGATCCTTCATGTGTTCATCAGTCCCATTCTGTATAATCTGTTGTGTAATTCATGTGCTGAGGCTTCACAGAAAGACTACAAACTTATTGGTTTCTGCTAATGGAGAATATGCAGTCCCTGTAATACTGCTGTAAGTAAGAAATTGTGTTTGTATTATACTTGTACAGTACATTGCAAGGAAGACTATGAGATGCTGGTGGTGGCGGGGAAGATTTGCACATCGCTGAACAGTATTAGGTCTGTAATCCAGTTTCCCTGTCCTGTCTCTTAGGGTGATGAAGAATTGGCTATTGATGTTATGGACCGACTTAGTCCTTCTATTCTGGAAAGCTTCATACATCTGACAGGAGCAGATCAGGTAAGATTGTTGACAGTTGCCTATAAAAATGGCATGTTATCCATATAATGGATTTTTGTTTAACATAGTTACTAAGTGACAAGAGCCTTCTAGCCCATGTATCCTCAATACAGATGTTCTTAGTGTTACAATATGGCACTGGTCTGACTTTTTTTTTTTGCTGCCTCTAGACCACATTGCTGTACTGTCCAAGCTCCATAGATCTACAGACACTTGCGGAATGGAGCTCGTCCCCAATCAGCCATCAGTTTGACGTTGTCAGCCCATCACACATCTGGATCTTTGCACATGTGACACAGGGTCAGGATCCATGGATAATCAGCCTCTCCAGCTTCATGAAACAGGAAAACCTGCCCAAGTATTGCCCCACAGCTGTCAGCTATGCCTGGATGTTCTCTTACGCCCGCCTGCAGCTTCTGTCACCACAAGTTGATATTAAGTGAGTTTTGCATTAGACATGGGTAACTTTCATAAATGCTCCCTGTGGCAGGTGCATTACAGAAATGCTAAATTTCCCCAGCTATATATGTGCTTTAACAATTTGGATGTTTTACAGTTACCAGTGCTTACCGATCTGTGTAGTTATCCATGGCTTTTAACTGTGTGTGGTGTTTGGTTTTTGTTACAGCAGTCCCATTAATGCAAAGAAAGTAACTGCGGTCACAGGCAGCGATTCTTACATCGGGCTCTGGAGAAACTACTTAATCCTTTGCTGCAGTGCAGCAACGTCCACTTCTTCTTCAGCATCCGCTGGTTCCGTGCGATGTTCCCCCCCTGAGACGCTGGCGTCTACCCCAGACAGTGGATATAGCATTGATTCAAAAGTAAGTCACTCATAGTGACTGGCGTAATACAGCTGGACAACTTCATAGAGTTCCACCCGCACTTTACTTATGCTCGAAATGCCATTTTCTCATATGTCTCAGCTGGTTGTGTGTGTAACTAGCCGAGAGGCAGGCTTACCAAGAAAAGTAAAGGGGATGGGTACGGAATTATAGCAGAAGAAAAGATGCCCATTTACGGCATACTGAATGCAGGGCTACAGATTTATTATAGGTAGACCTATCAAAGTAACTGTATTTATTGATACAGATGTTATGCATGAATACCGTTTTAATTCCCTTGCATCAGCTAAATACAAACTACGAACATATGCACAAAACCTATGTTGGCCTATTGTGTGCAAATCGAACAAAAATATATTTATTGCTATACGATTCCTGCTTACTGGTTTTCTGTAATTCTGTTACACTTTATGAAGCACGTGACAACGCACGTAACCAATATAGCATGATCATAATACTTTCTATTACGCACTATACAGACATAGAACACTAAATCTTCAAACTATGACTTGGGCAGCAGACATGATGATGATAGTTTTATTTTTTGTTTTTTTTAATCAAGTATGTTGTTTTATTGGTTTTCAAGCATGAGAAGCTGTCACAATACAATAGAAATGGGGTACAAGCAAATGCTACAGATAATAAAATGGACAAGCCAAAAAAAAACATGCAAAACAAAAGAAATTACATAGACCTAAAAGACCACACATCGCCAGGACTTCCTAGTTCCCCCCGAAGATACAGAATGTAACAAAGTGTATGAAAATGATGTGCGAGGGGTGTTAATAGGAGGAGGAAGGAATCAGATTAAGTAGGTCTATTTCGGCTAACCCGTCTGACACCAAAACGGGAATGGTCCAGCAGTCGATCATTATCCATTTCTGTCACACACTATACAGACCGGGCACTAAACCTTCACACTCTGACCTGTCCAATGGATATGATCAGAATAGAATTTTATTATACTCTGCAGACATAGAATACACATCCCCAACACAACCTGACAGTGGACAGGAGCAGAATATTTTTTTATTTCTATGTGCAGATAAAGGACAGTATTTTCCCCACCATAATCTGACCACCGGACTATACAATTGTATTATTATTATAGAAAGACTGCTTATACACTATATAGACAAAAGTTATAGGACGCCCGCGCGCAAATGAAATGGTGAGCTCCTGCATGAAATGAGAAGTGTAGAGATGTTTTCGATAACTCTGTGCTTCCTACATTGTGGCAGTTGTATGGAAACAACAAATGTTTTTTTATCAGGATAACTATGACGTCTGTCATGTTTCCAGGGTGACGCTGGATTGGTATACAAAGCAATCCAGTAACCCAGCTACTAGTCCAGATCTTAACCCCAGTGAGAACCTCTGGGACTAATTGGAGCGACTGGTGCGTTCTAGACCGACTCAACCTTCTTCAGTGTCACAGTTGGTCACTGTACTAAAGGCAGAATGGCAAAACATAACGCCTGCTGTTATCCAGGAACTTGTGGACAGTTTGCCAACAAAGGTGTCTGCAGTAATCACTGCACGTGGTGGACCTACAAAGTACTGACATCAATAAAATCTTGTTGATCTATTTGCTGTCAGTGTCCAATCACTTTTCTTTACATAGCATACTAGTATATCTTTAGTACAGTTATGTCAAATCAAATCTTAAAAATCCAAGAAAACTACCAAAACTTAAAAATCTGAGATAATTGACAACTATCGTTTGGTATCTATATTTGTGTCTTCTTGTCAATGGCAGATTTTACCAAGAACCTGCAGGGCTGCAACACCCCCCTTCCCCAGTATAATCCACCACAGCCCCCCAGTATCCTAATCCGTGCACTGGCGGCAGCAAGCTTCACATCGGAAGTGCTCTCTGCGAGTTACACTCTGGACTGTCAGTCCCTGTGGGAGGCGTCCAGACTGCCGTTAGCAGAAAGCACTTCAATGGGAAGCCACTTCTCTGTTGAGTACACCAGCACTACCTGGCTTCTAGGAGCTGCAGCCAATGCAGTCCCTTGAAACCAGGTTTCTGCGCACATAAGCGTTTTTTCCTACCTAACCTGTTAGACAATTTGCGCATGCGCAGTGGATGCACCCAACTTGAATGCCAAAAAATTAATTGCAGCAGGGCAGCCCCCCTCTTTCCATAAGGTAGGAGCAGCCACTGCTTCTTGTGTCCATTCACATTATGTATTAAAGGGTATGTCTACTCACAAATGAGTTTAGTCTGCAGTATGAGCAGTGACACCCACAGTTCTGTAAGTACTCAACCAACTGGTGATTTATTGGGTCCTCTCCCGGTTTTGACACCAGGAACAAGAGGAGGTGAAAGCAGCTGTGTTCAGTCAGTGCCTAGTTTAAAATCTCCCCCATTGTTGATAAAGTACTGCACCTGCTGGGGGAAAATCCTCCAAAAGAGGAGTCCACTTGCCTAGGACCCCCGTCATTTTGCTGGTTCAACGGTGTGAGGGGGGATGACTAACAATGTGATTGGTTGTGGACAGATTCAAGCATTTTTAACCTTATACAAAATGTGGTCTTCTAGTGGTTGGCCGACGTGTTGGCCTTTGAATTTAATCCCAAGCAGCAGTTAGTAAATTTGGGATTTATTTTTAATAGAAATACACAAAACTGTAGCAGAGCCTTAGTGTGCTTTCAGGATAAAGTGATCTGTAAAGCTGGTTTTATTTTCCAGATTATTGGCAATCCGTCCCCCTCATCCCTGTTTAAGCACATAGTACCGATGATGCGTTCTGAGAGCATGGAAATCACAGAGTCTCTTGTTCTGGGTCTTGGCAGGACCAATCCCGGAGCTTTTAGGTAAATTGGGGGTTTCCCTGAATAACTTGTGACATTATAAATAACTTGTGAATAAATATATTCCCAAACAGCTTTTTGTTTATAGAATTTCTATTATATGTGGTATAATGTAATCATTACTTTTATGATATTGCATGCAACCGGCATATCTGTGCAGTGTAGCAGAATTTATTTTTTTTGTTAATTTTCTTCATTAATGTTAAGCTGGGTACACACTGAACATATATATCTGCAGATCATGGTCGCTCATACACACTGAACAGCTATCATCTGTCTCTGGCCGTGAATCCCGCTGGCGTGTCTCGCCCCCTCCCCGCGGCCTCTGCTGTATGTGTCGTAATCACTGCCCGATGGACAGATATAACTGCCATCGGCTGTGCAGCAGAGCCGACGCGATATGTCTGTGAACGACATATCGCTGGTACACACTGGCCGATGGGTACCCGATATATTGGCCGATCAATTGATTGGCCAATATATCTGTCAGTGTGTACCCAGCTTAAGTCACAGTGTAAAACATCGTTTATTTACTGTATGACTGAGGTGCAGATTGCCAAACAGCCATGCTACATGGGAGTCCTTTCACATTGTATAATTATAATCCATGCTGGTGTATTTTGTACATTCGGTAATTATGTTTGTCTGAGCAGCTGTTCTAACTACAGGTGTCTAATTCTGTTATCTGTTATTTGCATCCAGGGAATTAATAGAGGAGTTGCACCCCATAATTAAGGAAGCACTTGATAGAAGGCCAGAGGTAATTATAATACATGTCATTGTTGTATTGTCTTACATGCTCAGCTTGCAGCTCCGTTTACAAACTGAATACTGAACATTAAGTACAATAAAACTGTAGTCTTTTATACACAGTAACATCCATTTCCCAATGTAAAATACTGAAAATGGAACAAGCATTATAAATACTAATGACAAAAAGTGGCTATTTTCGAAACCTACTAAATAGGAGAAGTGAAGGTGTTACCCATACCAGCCAATCGGATCCTGGCTATTATTTATATTGCATATACTAGATAAATGATAGCTACAGTCTGATTGTTATCGGCAATACCTTCATTTGTCGTCTTCAGAAGGTGTAATAAATCTCCCCCAAAGTGTGTAACTGGACAAATAAAAAGCACGATTTCTTAAGATACACACTAACCCTGTAGTCTTTAAGGCAACCTCAAAATGCCTTATTCTCAATAAAGGGGATAGAATGTGCTAACATATACGTAACATGTGTAAGTCAATAGAAACAGCTTTTAGTGTACCTCTAAGTGCAGGATGACTTTTAGAAAGAGCAATTTCGAAAATTTGTACTATAGCAGGGTGGACAGACATCAGGTTATTTATCACCCCTATGAGACTGGGCTCTTCTGATTCAGTAATTTGCTTGCAATTGTGGCTGTACACTGAGGTGCTGCAGGGACAGTGGCTCTCTGACAGGGCAATACATCTCTCTAACTGGTTTATCACAACAAAGGCAGCACAAAAGCAGCCTGATATAGAGTATCCCCTTCAGCTAGACAAGTCTAATATAGCAGCACTACATACAGTATGTGAACTTCTCCCTCAACTGTTCAAATGACTGATGGAGGTGATTCCATGTGTATACTAATGTCTATCCAAGGTATAAACACTTATCCAAGGTTACATTTACCCCAAATAGGTGAATCAGGGTTTACCCTTATGCCACCTGTGGATTTAAATATTGCTTTAAAAATCCTTGACTGAGAAGTGGAGGTATCCACCTGAAAATCATGGTGCCCCATACTGTCTGCAAGGGAAAGTGGCAATATCCAGTAAGAAACTGTACAAAGTTCCCCAAGAAGGCCTAGACCACCAGATACACCCAGAAATTTGGACAGGCAAATATGATGGAAGATACAGTAATTCAGGCTGAAGACCATGTTAAGTAGGTTCACCCTGCCAATCATGGTCACATTTTTTCCACATATGCAGTTTAGTTTTAAGATGAATCTGTGACTGGCTATTTGCTGAAGCATGTCACCAGCATATAGCAGTGATCCTATCAGTACCCTCCCCAACCACAAGGCCACGTATTTCAGGATGCACCGTGATCAAACACACAAAGGTCTTGTCTTGATGGATTGGGTAGAGTTGCAGCCATGTCAAGTACCACTGCTAAATCTCTTTATAACCTCAGAGAAAATACCTATTCTACAGAGTCACAGGCAATGGCCATATAAAAAAAAAAACGCAATCAATTCTCACGGGGACTGGGGTCTCGGCAATTAAGTAAAAAGACAGATTAATAGAGTTTGATCAGCCCGGCATAAAACTGGTCTGGCTTGGGTAAACTATTTGGGTTATTACCTACTTCAGTCGAGTGGCCGACACTTTGTTGAAAACCTTAACATTTCTGGTGTGCCTTAACCAAAAACGACACCTGTTTGCTTGCGGTTTCAGTTAATTCAGGTTTGCAATTCCTAATTTTACTTGTAAATTTAAACAGCGTTTTCATCATTCAACTTGTCTGCCCAACATGTCACAAAGACAAGTATTTATTTATACAGGTTGAGTCTCCCATATCCAAATACTCCGAAATACAGAATATTCCGAAATACGGAATATTTTTGGCATGACTGAGATAATGAAACCTTTGATTTTTGATGGTTCAAAGTACACAAATTTTGTCTAAGGCACAAATTATTAAAAATATTGTATAAAATTACCTTCAGGCTGTGTGTATAAGGTGTATATGAAACATAAATTAATTTCATTTCTGTACACAAACTTTGTTTGAGCCACAAAATTGTTGAAAATATTGCATAAAATTATCTGCAGGCTGTGTGTATAAGGTGTATATAATACATAAATGCATTCTGTGTGTATATTTGGGTCCTATTCCCAAGATATTTCATTATGATATGCAATTATTCCAAAATACGGAATATTCCGTTATCCAAAATACCCCTGGTCCCAAGCATTTTGGATATGGGAGACTCAACCTGTATAACGCACACATGCTAAACATTACACTGTATTTATAAGACAATTACATCCTTGCTCTCACTTGTACAGAGATATTGAACCTTGAAAGTGGTACCACTATTAGGGAGAGAGAGAGATTCTAACTTAATTATGGAACTGTAATTAGAGCAAGACACACCAGGGAATTTATTTGGTACATGCTAGGATAGTTAATAATTTCAAAATCCTACATTAGTGTGAACCAGCACATCTCCTATAGTCAGGATTTTTTCCTGTTCCCTATAAATCTACTAGCAAATACATGATGCAATTATGGATATTCCATAACCTTCTCCAACATTTATTAATACTGTATTTCATGCGTTCATTATGGAGTTTAAGATTAGTTATTCTAACAGTTTCTTTCTTTATAATTTTCTTTTAACAAATTTGTTCTCCATATAGACATAACTTTCATAATAGGTATATGTTGATTCATATTGTATATTAATAAATGTTAGTTGGTTAGAATAGTAATTTTATTTACTGACAGTGTAAACACAATATACTAAAAATCAAAAACTCAGCGCTAATTAGATATATTGAAATTCTACAAATAATTGATATTAATCGATGTTATTATTATTATTATCCTTTATTTATATGGCGCCACAAGTGTTCCACAGCGCCTTACATAGTACATAGAACTAATAGGTGAACAAGAAACAAGTAACATACAGTGCATTACAGTACAGGACAAGGACACAACTTATATACATTGCTGAAATAGTGATTAAAGCACTCACAATAAGCTGCCGGGAATTGGCGGTCCCGTGTTAGGTGCCCTAATGGGGAGTAGAGAGTAGAAGAAAATGTAAAGAGAAGCACATGAAGGAAGAGGTCCCTGCTCGTGAGAGCTTGTTATAACAAAATCCATCAAGATGTCCTTCTAATTGGAGCAGCAGATAAATTAATGTGCCTGTGGTAGCACAAAAAATACACCTGGCAACCAGATGTACCAAAAAATGTAAAAAATGAACTGAATATCTGCGCTAATATGTTTCCAAGATAATTGATATGTGCAAATCACCACTAAAACAAGAATTATAATATATAAAAAATGTTTTTACTATAATAAATTCAATATGACCGGTCAATTTATAAACAACAAGCATGTTCACATATAATTATTTGCAATAAATTCAAAAGCTATTTGTAGCAAATATATTACTAATAAATATGAAAATACTAATAATGAAAAGATCGCTGGAGGAGGTGGATCCAAAAAAATAAAAAAGGGAACATATGTGTTAATCCATACTGTCCGCATCCGTGATAGGTGATCTTCAGTCTCACCAGGAGTAATAAGCTGTTATAATGTTACAGTTTGCATGTAGCCACGTTCCTAGCAGACATGTCACATAAATGAACTTACAGATCACTTAGTTCGCATCCAAACACATGAAGAAGCTGTACAAGCGGCGGAGGAGGCTCCGGAGAGACGGGATGTTAGCGGCTCCTTAATAGTCAGGTGTTGTTGGTATCGATCTGGCCGCATCTCAATCCTGCCTCTACTCCGGCTGCCGCTAGTATCCAGGGGGATACTAGCAGGTCTCGCGTTCCGATATACGGATGTTTAGACCGATGCAGATGGATAGTTCAATGGGTCCAAAAGAAAGTCCACTGACGCGTTTCGCTCCACAAATCTGGGGCTTTATCAAAGAGTGAATAACATACTCCACATTGACCTCTTTTTAAATGTAAGCCATTCAATTTCATTGGTGTGTCAATCAAATAGATTGTAAACACCTCAGCAGGATCCACCTCCCATCCACCTCCCCCAGCAAATACCCCATTCCTATAAAGTCCTCAAAAATGTGTGTGTATACAAATATCTACACGGACCACAGAATACATATTATAGAAATAAATAGTGAATATTGAATCATCTCTTATCTTTAATATACTTGAATCGTTTAAAACCTTAATAAAGTTTATATAAACAAAACAAATACCATTAATCTATTAACATAAAATATATAAATATACAAAAATCTTTATTTGGGGCTCAGTGTGTCTCGAACCCATAACCTTGTGTATCACAAACCGTTGCCCTACCGCTACACTATTATTTTTGAGCTATCTCCAGAAGTAATGTAAATTGCTGAGCCTATCAACCATAAAGTAAACTCTGTATGTTAATTCTAGACAGGGCATAGGTCTCATATTTAATGTATCACATTACCTAAACCCACAAATCTAATATTGTATATCTCAATCTTAGAGAATTATAAATAAATGAATAGGTACATGGGTCCTAATAATGTAACTAAACTATAGACAATACAAAAAAAAAATCAATGAATGAATAGTTGGTGAGATTAAGCTGTAAATATTCTATTATACTCACCACACTTATATAAATATATGTATACAGGCTCATGCATAGATAGAATGTTCTAATACCAATATTTACTGAAAAAATCAACCATCCGTGTATATGCATAAACATAAAGACACAAATATCTATAGAGATATAAAAAATATATAGAGAGAGATATGCGGGTATATTTGATTCTCGTTAGACCTAGAACTCGTAACCTCGTACGTCCCAGTCCATGGAGTTGCCCCTACACCATGGATCCCAACCAGTCCCTTAAATGTGTATCTACAAGACATCATATTGAAAAACCATCATAATAACTCTTTAAGGGATGTCATTCAGTGTGCCAAGCAATATGTAAGCACAATGAGATTATGTCTACTAATATGACTGAATGGTGTGACTCCAACTGACTAATCATGCGAACGTGCCCAACTGGCTGCATCAGTGGACTTTCTTTTGGACCCATTGAACTATCCATCTGCATCTTACATTGGTATAAACATCCGTATATCGGAACGCGAGACCTGCTAGTATCCCCCTGGATACTAGCGGCAGCCCGAGTAGAGGCAGAATTGAGACGCGGCGAGATCGATACCAACAACACCTGACTATTAAGGAGCCGCTGACATCCCGTCTCTCTGGAGCCTCCTCCGCCGCTTGTACAGCTTCTTCATCTGTTTGGATGCGAACGAAGTGATCTGTAAATTAATTTATGTGACATGTCTGCTAGGAACGTGGCTACATGCAAACTGTAACATTATAACAGCTTATTACTCCTGGTGAGACTGAAGATCACCTATCACGGATGCGGACAGTACGGATTAACACATATGTTCCCTTTTTTATTTTTTTGGATCCACTTCCTCCAGCGATCTTTTCATTATTAGTATTTACATATTAATTAGTAATATATTTGCTACAAATATAATTATATGTGAACATTCTTGTTGTTTATAAATTGTCCGGTCATATTGAACTTATTATAGTAAAAACATTTTTTTATATATTATAATTCTTGTTTTAGTGGTGATTGGCACATATCAATTCTCTTGGAAATCTATTTTTATTAGTGCAGATATTCAGTTCATTTTTTTATATTTACTGACGGTATATATATAAATATTTTAATCCTATATAATTGTCCTTTTTTTTGTTACCAAAACTTAGTTGTGATCTGGTTCAGAGTATATCTCTTTGGAGTTTATATGTTCTCCCTATGTTTGGGAAGTTTCTTCCCTGTTCTGCAATCAAAAAAGCTGCTGCAAGGTTAATGTTTGTTGAACTTTAAGTGCTTATCAAAGCCCTCTGCTTTCTTACACATTATTCTTACATCCCCAGCTAGTATTCGCTCAAAATAGTATATTAAGTGCTTGAGATATCCATCTTTAGTGAATAACATAAATGCAAACAAACTGTACCACCTTAAACAAAAGATGGAAAAGTAAATTCATACAGTTTGAGATGTACCAGATGTGGGTGAACGCATGCATTACATATAAATGGGTTACACTGTCTTCTTTCCCATCCAGAATATGAAGCGGCGCAGGCGTCGAGATATTTTACGAGTACAGCTGGTCCGTATATTTGAACTGCTGGCAGATGCTGGTGTCATTAGTCACAGGTAAGTACTACCTAAATAGAGCATTATCCAGTACAGTTGTGGAATACTGCATTGTTTCCTCTAGTTGATAATGCTACATAGAGTAATGGTGGGTCACTACAGATAACTTAAGCCTGGCCTCTATCATGCGGTAAATTGCACATAAACTGACTTTAGTAATATAGATCATTGAGCCGCCTTCTCAATGGATGATCAAGTCTCATAAGACTTTAGTGAAAGCAAGTAAATAAAATAGACAAACAGTTCGTCTAAAGGTGCATACACACCGAACGATATATCGTTACGATATGAACGATAAAGATATCGTTCCGTTTGTATGCATCGAATGACCAACGATGCGCACTCTCGCTGGACGATAACGATATCGTCCATCATGCATGCAGGCCAATCTAGGACGATATCAATAATTTTCTATATGGGAGAATGAGCGTTGGTCGTTCATCGTTGGTGAAATCGTTGGTGTGTGGGTGAACAATATCGTTCATCCAGCACATCAGGAATTTCAAGGAAGATCGTTCAGCGATATCGTTCACTAAACTGATCGTCCCTTGTGTACCCAGCTTAAGTTAATATATATGAAGAGTAATTCATAATTGAATATTTATCTTCATCTTTCTTGTGTTCAAGAGTTAATTGTTCATTTGTTCAATTTGCACCATATACATTTTTTCTTAGAAAGTCTGTTTATTATGCAGCAAAAATACAGTATAAAAGTCAAAATAAAACAATATTACATTGTTCATTCACGGTACGCTGTGGCTATAGATACTATACAGTTTAGCAAGAAAATGAAACGCAGTAACAGTTGTGACTGGGAGAAAAGAAAAGTTGAAAGGAAAACAGGGAAAGATAATAGAGGATAAAATAATAAAGTAATTAATTTAAAAGATCCATAAAGGTACAAAAAGTAAAGTAAATCAACACAACAGTCACATTAATGACTTCAGTTCCCATTGCTTGACCGAAAGACCAACCATCGGTTGCGATGGTGATCCCAGGCGACGTCGGTCTCAGTGCTGAGATCACAAATGAAGCAATGAGGGTTCTGACATCTCCTCCTGCATTTGCATCAGAGATGAACGGATTTGCACAGCAGTTTGCGTGTGGCTCTGCAAATCCGTCCATCTCTGAATAAGGCCCAAGGCGCATTCTAAATCCCTTCAAGAAACTAGTAATGACATTTTTAGACTCTGAGGTGATTTTATGTGCTCAAAGAAAGAATACATTCCTTGGAGGAGAGAATATATGTGGATTATATAAAAAAATATATATATATATATATATATTTATAAATGCTATATTTCCTCCGGCGTATTCCTGTCCTTCTGCTTTATTCCCAAGTGCAAGTGGCGGCCTCGATAATGAAACACATTCCCTGAACAATACTCTGCTGGAATATGTGGATTTTACCAGGCAGTTACTAGAGGCCGAGAACGAGAAGGACTCCGACACACTGAAAGATATCCGATGCCATTTTAGTGCCTTAGTGGCGAATATCATTCAAAATGTCCCAGGTACTGTCTCAGCATGGCGTAATTGTGTATTTGTGGGCTACATCTCAGATGTAAATCTTTTTCAGATCTTATTCACTGAATCTCATGTTATTTCCATGCAATTTATTTTTTATTATTGTCATTGAAACAAAAATATTCATCCATCACAAAAAATGTTTCATTTTACATGACCGCAAAACATTTATTGTGCAGGAAGGTACTGTAGCACAGATACAAGCGAGTGCTTAGTGATGTAGCTGGCCTCCTGCTGTTGTGGCGCTGCAGCTGGCAGCCATTTTCTGTGCTAGGTGATATAATACGGTCTGTTTGATTGCAGTGCACCAGAGAAGAAGTATTTTTCCTCAGCAGAGCCTGCGTCATAGCCTCTTCATGTTATTCAGTCACTGGGCTGGCCCATTCAGCATTATGTTCACGCCTTTGGACAGATACAGCGATCGCAATATGCAGATAAACAGACATCAGTACTGTGCATTAAAGGTATTTTGTTTTCTATTTATAGTGGTCATGTCTCATGTAACTCCTGTGTATTTCTCTGTGAGGATTGTCCGAGATTATTTCTTTCTTATCCCTGGTGAATGTTCTCCTACAGATGCGGTATGGGCCTGTACTGTGCAATTTGGGCTGGACATATTGTATTATAGTATGAAGCTCCAGTTTTATAGAAATGCACGTTCGGTCAATCAGAGAAATGGAGCGTACACACGGTCAGATTTGTCAGACTTGTCAGATTTGTCAGATGAACGATTGAACGATTAAACGATCTGAACGATTTGAACGATTTGACCAAAGTTTTGAACGATTTGAACGATTGAACGATTTTTGACTGCATTAAAATGAATGGAATCGTCCAAGTCTGACTGCAAACCCATCAGATGTCAGATATCGTTATCTGACAAACGGGAACGCGCATCGTTGATCGTCCATCGTTCAGGCATGTCAGATATGAACGATTTTCCTTCAGATATGAACGACTGAACGATTTTTAAATCGTTATCGTCCATATCTGAAGAAAAAATCTGATCGTGTGTATGCACCATAAGGCTGCATACACACGTAAAGATTTTCTGTCCAACCATCCAACTAGTTGATTGATTGGTTGGAATGAAAATCTGGTAACGTATGGGAGTAACTGATGATCAGGAATTTTCTCTTAAATGCCAGAAAACAGATGAAAATGGTCGTTCAGACAAGTTTGTTAAATGTTTGATCTAAATAATTTGTTCAAACAACAGTTTTTGTCCATTTTCCAGCGTTTGGGAGCAAATTGCTGATTGTCATTTGCTTTCATACCTTACCAGATTTTCATTCCAACCAATCAACTAGTTGGATGGTTGGACAGAAAATCTTTCCGTGTGTACCCAGATTTAAGGTGCATACACACGGTCAGATGAACGATTTGAACTATGAACGATTTTTGACTGCATTAAAATGAATGGAATCGTCCAAATCTGACTGCAAACACATCAGATGTCAGATATCATTATCTGACAAGCAGGAACGCGCATCGTTCATCTAACAAACATGTCAGAGTAACAAGCCTGTTAGCCTGATCGTTATGAGCTTCATCTAACCCAAACACTCCCCCCTCCTATGACTCATTCCCTCCTGTTGCTGTGGACCAATAGAGGGAGTTAACACTTGGACCTATTGACAAGGGTATTGCATCTGCAACACACAGCACCTGCTCTCCCATTGGTCACAACGCAGGTTAAAGATCACCTGTGTATCACAGTCCACATGCATCTGACTGAGGAAGCGACAGTGAAACGCGCGTCTCAGACCCGCGAATCCGGCTGTGTACAGGCGGGATTCGTCATGGCAGCATACTGACAGGCTCTTCTAGTGGCAGATTTTCTATACTACACACCGGCTCCCTGGAGGTGAGCGCTCAGGTACTTTTCATACTACACTTTCTTTAGCGCACTGAGTGGCTTTATTTAACAGAGACAAGTTTGTGACCCTGCAATACCTTTAGGGCAACAGAGCTCCACTTGTCCTGTACTAGCCATAGTGCAGCTACACTCATACTCTTTCTTCCTATCACTGCATATGCGATCTGGGTTTCCCACCACTCACCACTACCTTTGGTATATGACTGGCAGCAGCACAGATCGCAAACCTATGCTGTGTTATTTCATTACGATAACTATTGTCTCTATGAGTACTCTCATTGGGGTGCGCCTATTAGAGGTTCCAGCAATGTTTACACCAGGACCTTCTTTTTAACGCAGTCCAACAGCAGATACTCATTGTACTTATTCCCTACCCTGGGAGTACCTTTATAGTACGCTCACATGCCATTCAATGGTTATACAATGGCATGCAGCAGCTGCTATTTTGTAAACTCCACATAAAGGAGTAGCTTTACTTTTTCCTATAACCTTACTGTCTACAAGTACCTGGGTGGCATCACAGGCGACCTACGTGTGATCTGCCTCTCATTACAACCTGTGATTTACTTATATTCATTTTGATATTTGCAGGGTCAGCTATTATTTCATCTGACCCCCTTATCATTGTATTTCTCTGATTACTGTTCAGTGTTATTGTGCTGTGATATCTCACGTAACCTATATTGAATATTGTATGGTTATTATCACATTCTTTTCTAGAAGATTTCCTTGTATGCTTCTGCCGTAATTCTGATTAGCCATTGTGCTATGACGACATTATGAGGTCATTGAACTAGTATATGTTTTATATAGGTCTCAATATTGTATGAGACAGAGAATTATAGACCTATTTGTAATATTTCACTTAGCTTCACATAATTGTGATAAGTATTGTATTATATGTTGTCTTATGTTCTATGTATGTTCGTGTTCTGCTTGTGATAATTTATAGCTGTTATTCCAACAGTAATGCCAATAAGTAACAGGCTCAGACTTGTTTTTGGTATTTTAAAATATATCTAATAAAAGTTATCTTTTATATATTATTCTTATTATAACCTTTACATTCGAGTGCCCCCAACAAGAGAGTTTTCTTCTTCTCCCCCATACTACGTTTATCTATACTCTCATGGGGAGCACCTCCACACTTTACAATATTTTTGCTTGACACCTATACTAGGGTTTGATATTTATAATTGTGGATTTTCATTATTCTTTTGACTAATTATATCCAATATATTATATCCTGTGCTCAAACTATATCCCCCTATTCCCCCCCTTCCCTGGTCATTTATGTTTAAACATGTCAGATATGTCAGATTTTCCTTCAGATATGAACGATTTTTAAAATCGTTATCTTTCAGATCTGAAGAAAAATCTGACAGTGTGTATGCACCATTAGACATTCAATTAATCTGGCTACCACTAAATTGCGATATTTGCGCTCCAGTCTTTCAAAATGGTTCACCTCTAGTTCAGTATTTGTTATTTCATAGATTCTGTCTCGTATCCCCTGTGCTGTTGTTGACCAGTATCAAAAGCTTTCTAGCAGTTTGTGGTTTAAATAGAGGATTTGTGAAGGGGAATCAGTTTCTAGGTCAGTGTTGGCTAACCTTGACACTCCAGCTGTTATGGAACTACATAACCCAGCATGCACTGCTACAGTTTTGCTATTAGGGCATGCTAAAACTGTGGCAGGGCATGCTGGGATATATAGTTCCACAACAGCTGGAGTGTCAAGGTTAGCCAACACTGTTCTAGGTGAATGCCAATAATAGCCGTAATAGATCCCCGGATTAAACCTGTGCTGCAGATCTTGGTTTCTCAAGGACTCACTATTCTATTCACTTGTAAATCTAAACGACTATATTTCCTCTGTTGTACATGGCAGTCTACTTATTACATTAGTGACTGCATTGCCTAGAAGCACTTTGTGTTCAGTACTTTCTAATGATGGAAAGAGGCAGCATTCATTGATCATTATAGTGGTGCTATGCCGAGATGTACCGTATCTTCAGTACAAAAACATTTTGGGTACTAATATTAAAACAATCCTAAAAGATGTGTACTTATTACACATCTAAATAAACAATTATAGCAAAATACTTTACACTTTTTTTCTTTATAAATAATTTGGAAATTATATTTAAAATCCACTCATTTAAAAATAAATAATGTAAAGCACCATGTAGAACATTGCTAATACAGCATACACTCAGACAATTATGTATCAGGTCTCCAGGTGTAAAAACATGACAATTTCTGATCAATTTTGGAACAAATATTATCCAGTTAAATAAAAGTTTTGATTAGAAATCATTTGTATATGCTATTTATTTAAATATGCAGTCCTTTAAAGGTTTCTTTAACTCCCTTCTTCCAACATTACGTTGGTGATAAAGCTTTATGAAATCGTTTACTTTTAGGTTTTCATTTCGCCCATTGATTGGCCTATGAGTGTTGCATATAAATAACAATTGATTTGAACACAATCATTAATCAGTATTTCATATTTATAAGTCAGTGAGTGGTATAGGGGGTGGGCCAGGGCGTATTTGCTGTAACGCCTGTACAGATCTCCCATGTTCACTGTCCTGTGTTCCTCTTTCAGGCTATGTCTGCGGTATTGTGCTGTGGCCCAGTTGCAGACAATGTTGGACTTTCATCAGATGGATATTTGTATAAATGGCTGGATAACATTCTGGATTCCCAAGACAAAAAGGTATTGAGGTATTTTAATGTTCTCATTGTTGTGCTTCTGATAGGACTGATCTTCATCTTAGATTAATGATGTCACACATACTGTAGGCCAATAGGACAGACCTGACCGTTTATTAAAATAAATATCAATGAATTCATTCTGTTAAGTAGTTAGTTTGTATGTGCAGGAGCATTTGAAGACGTTTATGCGCTTCAGACATTCCAATGCTCCAGCATACACACTATATAATTATCGGGCATTATTGGCTGATCAGCCCGATCATTGGAAAGTATGTGCCTAGTAGATGCATTGTTCTACACATCTGGCAATATGCTATTAAACCGATGCTTCCAGATGCATAACTGGTTCATATAGTGTGAAATTTGCGTTCCCGCAATTCCATAAATGGGATGAAATGTAAAATTATTATGGTTTTTTGAGGTCATGAAGGCTTTTACTACCCCGTAAAGATGAAACCTACAGTTACTCAACACCTAAATGACATTGCATCGAGTTAAGTTTTTCTAGCTAGAGAATGGTAGTGTCTTTTTAAAAAAATTAGCTTCTATCGTAATTTCCCATTTATTTCCTTTTTGGTGTTAGGTTACACAGTTTGGCACATAACACATCTTTTCATTTTGTCATAAGGTGAAGTTCTTTTTATTAATGAATTTATTTAGGGGTATGTTTATAGTAATTACACATGTGAGGTCTCGCTCATAGGTGCGCTGTTAATCAGATCTGTGATTTAATTGAGAATGTATTAACCAATTTCTCTTCATAAGGTTCATCAACTTGGATGTGAAGCTGTCATGCTTTTGCTGGAGCTCAACCCAGACCAGAGCAACCTCATGTACTGGGCAGTGGATCGCTGCTACACTGGTTCCAAAAGGGTAGCATCTGGCTGCTTTAAGGCCATAGCCAGTGTTTTCCAGAACAGGTATTGCTGATTCCACTCACAGTATATCTGTGGTTTGCTGCATTTGTTAAAGCATAAAATATGTCTCTTGTGATGATGTGATTTAGTGCTGTCTGTAATCTCTGCAGGGATTACCAGTGTGACACAGTTACCCTCCTTAATCTGATTCTGTTTAAAGCGGCTGACTCGGCCAGGGACACCTATGAGATTGCTATGCAATTACTGCAGGTTTGTAAACCTTGTTTATTGTACAATATAAGTTCTGGTCATTGCTCTAAAGTACAGCAAGCAAGTATGGACCATCATTGCTTACAGTAGTGTCAGTCTTCTACATTTTTCTATTGCCTTGAACCCCTGACCTTGTCTTGTTATCACTTGGCAAGGGGTTCTCCTTTGCTTACAATATACTTATATGTTACTTCTATTATTACACATGGTTGATAACCTTTATGTGCAGTCATGCATTATGATGTTCTGTATTTAGTAGGCCTTGTCCCATCTTCCACTCATGAATATGTATAAAGGATTTTGCGTTAATACATTATGCCCAAGTGTTTTTCTTTCCACTTGAATAGGTTGCTAATAAACTAATTTAGGTGTACTTTTTGACTGCTCTCTATGGCGGCAAGGCATTTGGGAGTTGAACTAATATTCCTGAGAATTAAGACTACCAATTATCTATGACAGTGCTTCTTCAATCCAGTCCAAGGTACACAATAACAGTGCATGTTTTTCAGGTCTTCTCACTCACAAAATTACTGTGGATCTTTTAAAATGTATCAGTAAGTAATGAATACTCCTGTGCCCCAGCAGAGAGATTTGGAAAACATGCACTGCTAGTTTGTCCTGGATTTGAGAAACATTGATCTAGGAAGTATTGGTTCAGAATTCAAATTGGCTGCTTCCACTGCATGGCAACAGCAGGATCATGCCGAAAAAATGTTCACAAGACTTGTAAACTGTTTTCTACTATTGGTATCACCGTTGTTAGGTATATTTATGGGGTTTGGTATGATATGTCAACAGTCAGAATGCCGACGCCAAAGTGTCGACGTGTTCTGATTGTCAGCCTGGTCAAAAATGTTGATGTGTGAAATGTCTACATGGTCAAAATGTCGATATGTTCATAATGTTGTCATTTTACACATCGACAGCCAGAAAGTCGACATATTATTTTTTGCATCTGTAACGCTAAAACTAACTGTAAACCTAAATATAGCAATGTACTGTCGACATGTAACATGTTGACACAATGATATTTTGACGATGTTGACATTCCGACCGGATACCCATTTATGTTGTCCTCAGAAGTGTCCTAAGCTGCAGTGTACAGATGTTTTGCTGGTTAGTCCATTTATCTTAGTACAATCATTACTTTCCTGCAGATTTTGGAGCCGAAGATGTTTCGCTACGCTCACAAACTGGAAGTACACAGAACAGATGGGGTGTTGAGTCACCCGTCTCCTCTACCACACTTGTATTCCGTATCCTACTACCAGCTTTCGGAGGAATTGGCTCGCACCTACCCAGAACTAACACTCGCTATATTTTCAGGTACTATTTAGTGTATAATGACCTTTATTACAAGTCACATTCCCCTATTTGTGGTGCCTCTATGTAAATGTCTTTAGCACACACCTTCACAAATGCTGCAGATGTAATACTCTCTCATACACATGTTAGTTTTGGACATCAGGCGATGCACACCACAGCTTCTGAGCGTGCCCTCCATAGGGGACGGATTTGGGGTGGCCCCGTGATATTTATTGTTCCCCGGTTGTATGCTAAATAAGATTCTATAGATTTGTAGTTATTAAATCCTTTTTCTCTCAGTCCTTTGAGGGACACTAAATGGCCTCACTTTTTGCTTTTTGGGGACTATTACATGCTGAGCGATAGTCACGTGAGCTGCAGTCAGAATGACTATTTTCCTTTGCATGTGATAGAAGTGTGCATACAAAGTGACAGCTTTCACGGACCATACTCCTGGCCTGTTCTTTGGTGTGTTGTTCCCAGGCAGTCACTGGGGTATGCTGGGGGAGGAGCTTGATCTGTTTGCCAATTAAATGTAAAGTGTCCAAGCTTTAGGGGTCTATTTACTAAGCCTTGGATGGACATAAAGTGGACAGAGATAAAACTAACCAGCTCCTAACTGTCAGTTTCAAACACAGCCTGTGACATGACAGGAGCTGATTGGCTGGTACTTTATCTCAGTTCACTTTATCTCTATCCAAGGCTTAGTAAATAGACCCCTTAGTCACCCCACACTATACCCCAGTGATAGAATTTAAGTACAAAAATCACCTCATATTTTTTTTCATTATTGATGGATGTCATACAATCAGTTTAGTAGCAAAACCAATGCAGAAGTCTTTGTTAAAAAAAAAATGAACGTCCCTACTGCACAGTGCTCCTGGTACTAGGATGTTCTTAGCCCCAATACAAGCAAGCGTGCACATATTGGGTTATATGTTTATGTGCTTTTACATTGAGAGCACATTTATTTATTGTTATGTAATTAGTTCAGCCCCACAAATGTAACTCACCATTTTATTGGCTAGTACAATGGTAGCAGATATGTTTCCTTTTTTCGAGGTCTGACAAAGTTATATAAGGCCCAAAAACAAACATTCTCAAGTTTGTAGAAATAATTTTTACGGCACATAGGCGGTACTCCATACATGTGTCCCAGACCCCTAGACCGTGCTAGATCAATAACTATTGTGATCAGTCACAGAGAGACAATAGTCTTTATATGGCCAGCCACATATTAAGGAAATCCCAGTAATGTCACTAACATCAGTGTTTCCATTATTATACAACTGTATTGGGCAACAATCAGTGATGAGGAACCTCAGGCCCGGGGGCCATATAAGGCCCGCAGAATCATTTGGTCTGGCCCTCCGAGCTTTTTTCTGCTAGCCTCCTCTGGATAGCGGGGTCCCTAGAATGGCACACTGCAACTAGAATCTATGCAGCAGTGCCGCCTGTGGCGTCCTCAGGATGCTGCGGGCTTTGCTGTAATCACTGGCGATTGTGACCCCGTGTGACGGCACACGGAGGGGGCGTGGCCTGCATCGGCTGCAAATGTTATATCTATCAAAATGACCTTCGGCAGAAAAAGGTTCCCCACCCCTGGGTCAAATGCTTGTTTTCACAAATGTGTAACCTGTCAGTGTGTGCATTGTTTCAGCACTAGCGTTATAACACATTCTGCACTGCCACTATTATTGCAGGCCAATTGTCTAAATTAATTTAATCCAATTTCCTTAAAGTAATATTTTTCTCCAACTTCATTACATTTCTTTGACAGAAATTAGCCAGAGAATACAAACAGCGCACCCTGCTGGCCGACAGGTGATGCTGCACTATTTACTACCTTGGATGAACAACATAGAACTGGTAGATTTGAAGCCTTTGCCTACAGTCCGCAGGCATGAAGATGATGTTGAGGAATCACTGAGAGACCGCGACATGATGGTCAACAGCCGGCGCTGGCTGAGAGGAGAAGGATGGGGGTCACCTCAGGCCACAGCAATGGTCCTAAATAACCTTCTGTATATGACAGCTAAGGTAAAGCATTCATCTATTCACAGCCATAGGAAGGCCTGTTATGTTTACTAACTGTACAGCACCGCCTCTATTCTGTATACCAAATGCATTTAGTCTACATCCTGTATTTGTGCGTTGATTGAGGGTTTAAAAAATATAATCCTACAAGTGGTCACGTTGTTGGATGTAGAATTCTTCCACATGGAAATAGTTTGGACTTTGCAGTGATGTTTACATTGTTTCCACCAATTCAGTTCTGAATGATTTGCAGCCGCAGACATCACAGAGAATAACGGTACCCCGACAACAGGCTTTGTCCTGTGCTCCTCTATTGTTTCAATTAGCCACAAAAGCCACTGGAATGGTACCCAGCAGCTTCTGTGTGTTCACTGCAGGAGACTAATTCTGCTTGCACCCTAAGGAGGTGTGATCAGCGTCTACCTATAGTAATGTGCAGCACGCGGCTAATTACATCTGTCCCTATGAGTGCAAAGGAAATCATGTGACGTTGGTGCCGCGTTCTGACTTTTTCCAGCACTTTGCAGCCATCCCTGCTAATTAAAGTGCCCCCTAAAATCGTTGCTGCATTTCCCTTGGATATTATTTGCCAGTTGATTGTAACTGATTTATTTGCCTTTTATATAAGGGGGGGCATATAAAAATATCAAAACGTATGTGTGTTTTGTGCACAGTATTTATTTAACTCTTAATATTTTTCAGTATGGTGACGAGGTGGCATGGTCAGAAATCGAAAACGTGTGGACCACCCTGGCGGATGGCTGGCCGAAGAATTTGAAAATAATTTTGCACTTTCTAATAAGCATTTGTGGTGTGAATAGTGAGCCCAGCCTGTTACCTTATGTGAGTACTTCCAAATCTCTGCAGTGGCACCAATGTGTTTCTGCATCTTCCGTAAATCTCCAGCACTTTCGCCTGATAAAGAAATGAAAATGCTAAAGTGAATGTAATATATTACTGCACAGGTTCTCAAACTTGGTCCTCAGGACCCCAAACAGTGCATGTTTTCCAGGTCTCCTCACAGAATTACAAGTGAGATAATGAGCTCCACCTGTGGATCTTTTAAAATGTGCCAGTGAGTAATGAATACACCTGTGCACCTGCTGGGTGACCTGGAAAACGTGACCTGTGTGGGGTCCTGAGGACCGAGTTTGAGAACCCCTGCATTAATGTAACGTGGTGAGAGACATTGGAGGTTTTGCAGCTTATGTTTACCACCACAAGAAATAACTCTGTTTATTTGTTATCCTGCCACAATGTCAACACTGAAAGGTCAACATGTTCTAAAAGTCGACATGGCCGATAGGTCGACGTCATCAAAATGTCGACAGTACAACTTAGGGTTGTTCTAAAATATAAAAAAAAATAAAGGGACATCAATATTCTGATGTTGACCATGTCGGCATTTGTGAATGTCAACCCAATGTGCATGTTGACTTTCAGATTCATGGCTCTCCCAGACCTTGCTGTCATGTTAGTCTGGACAACCACCAATAACATTTCAAAGCATTTATATCTGCCAATAGTATTAAATGGGACTAACCAGGCACCTCTTATTAGTTTGTGTATCCTGTACAAAGCTTGTAAGTGTTCTCTCCGGGTACCTGACTTATGGTGAGATTGAAATTGTGATCTTTTATTTGCACCCAGGTAAAGAAGGTGATTGTGTACCTGGGCCGGGATAAGACCATGCAGCTCCTGGAGGAACTGGTTAGTGAACTGCAACTCACAGACCCAGTGAGTTCTGGAGTGACCCACATGGACAATCCACCTTATTACCGCATCACTTCAAGCTATAAAATCCCCTCTGTCACCTCAGGTAACAGCACATCCGTGTGCCTCTGCTTACACACATGCATGTCCAGGTTTTATTTTGCAACAACAAGCAAAATGATCTATTTTATGTTCACTTCATAAAGTCTGCTAGAGTCCCACTCAATTTCTCCCAAACATCTTGCATAATGGTAATACGAGGGCTTTCCATCTTTGGTTTTAACTGAAATTCCCGAAAAATCTCCCGATGAGGGATTTCCTGGCATTTTCAGTTAAAATCTTCAGTCCAACTAGAAAGAGTATGTGAGCAGCACATCAGGGCGGGAATGCTCTCTGCTCCTTATCCCAGCACAGACACTTCTATAAGGTTTGGAAACAGCGCTGCTCCCGAGCTGATGCCACTCTCTTCAGACAATAGGAAGAAGATAATGACACAGAAGGTAGAGAATTGTAATGTGTATATGTAAAGATTTATTAGTAATGCATCTATTTTGCCCACTCACCCGGGACACACTATCCTCCAGGATCCTAATTGCCTTCTTCCCTGGGGTCCCATATCCCTCTCTTCCCTGGGGTCCCATATCCCTCTCTTCCCTGGCCTGGGGTCCCATATCCCTCTCTTCCCTGGGGTCCCATATCCTTCTCTTCAATGGGGCCCCTATCCCTCTCTTCCCCGGGGTCCCATATCCTTCTCTTCCGTGGGGCCCCATATCCGTCTCTTTCGTGGGGCCCCATATCCCTCTTCCCTGGGGCCTCAAATCCCTCTCTTCCCTGGGGCCCCATATCCTTCTCCTCCCTGGGGCCCCATATCCTCTCTTCCCCTGGGCCCCCTATCCCTCTCTCCAATTAGGAGAGTTCTCCCCTTTCCTTGTAATGGGTTCTTACAGGAAGGTGTATTCCTCTTCATCTAAAGCTGTTGCTAATTTGTTGTCTTACAGGAACCACATCCAGCAGCAATACCATGGTGGCGCCTACTGAAGGCAGTCATGAGAACAAGCATACAAGGGATGGCGCTGATGAGACGTAAGTGGCTTGTGCATTCAGCACTTTAACACCACCTGTATTCGTTTGGGTATGTAGTCAGGAAGCCAGTGGTCGAAATGCAGACCACCGGCTTCCTGACAGTGAAATCCTGGCATGGGACTAAAGATAGGCATCTACCAATGTCTATCATTAGCCTCACGCCCAAATCCCGACGCCCGGCATACCGATTGTAGGTAAGCCAGGCGTCAGGAGCAGACAGCCGCAGGGGGTGGGGGGGTAGGTTTAGGGTCTCCCGGGAGGGCTTAGGGTTAGGCCTTCCCCCAGGAGGGTTAGGGTCAGACACCCCCGAGGGGAGGTTAGGGTTAGGCACCCCTGGGGAAGATTAGGGTTAGGCACTAAGGGGGAAGGTTAGAGTTAGGCACCCCTAAGGGGAGGGTTAGGGTGGGGAGAGGGTTAGGGATAGCCTACTTACCTCCCCTTTCGGGATCTTCATCAGCAAGGCCTTCCGGCATCGCTATTTCATCCGCCGGGCTGACATCCGGTGGTATATCATACCGATTCCATACATTTGATGGTTATAAATGTATCCATATGGTATAATACAAATAATATTAATGCAGGATTTTCTGTAAGGAAGACATTGGTAGTTGTGTAACAGTGGACCTTGCTTGTTAGATATTTGGCCCATGTTGAGTTTGCTGGTTTTCATTTACAGTGAACTAGAATGGCAACAAAGTGGTACAAAGTTAGACCATCTACCTTTTTTTTCCAAGGGAAAGGGACAAGTATATCTTGTAGTTATTTTGTGTAACCCTGGTCATGGAGAGCCGTATGAATGACAGGAGACTTTATAGGATCTCGCCCAGGATGCACACTGTCCAGTTATAATTCTGTTGTTGGTGAAATTATTCTGAAATTAACGCAGATTAAATGTTTTTACAAGTAACCTAGATTCTTGTTATCATCAATGTATAAAATGCATGTCGTATCATAAGAAGTGTAATGCACTTTTATTCCGTTTCCATCTCCATTAAGCATTTTCTATATGTATGATAACAGGCTAGTGGGGGCATGGTGTGGGCAGGCTGAACAGACGTAGGCAACGCCTTCAAATGTGATCTTAGTCCTACATTTAATAGACACTTAAGGGGTATATTTAGTAAAGTGAGAGTTTTTAGAAGTGGAGATGTTGCCCATAGCAACCAATCAGATTCTAGCTATTATCTTCTAGAAGGTGCTAGATAAATGTTAAGTAGAATCTGATTGGTTGCTATGGGCAACATCTCCACTTCTAAAAACTCTCACTTTACTAAATATACCCCTAAGAACATGATTTAAGCGCAACGGAATATGCTGCGCTATATAAGAACCTGTTAATAAATAAATAAAATAAATTTAATTACTACTTTTTATAGAAGGCCAAATCTCTCTTTCTATATCTAAGATGGGAACATCTCTGTATACTGAGTTAGGAAAGTAGGAGATAATATCGAAACATTGAAACGCATTGCATAATATATGTGAGTATAGATCAGACTGAGGGGTAGAAACAAAACCGGAGGTGGTGCAGTAAATCCACTCTCAGATGGCAGATGTTTATGTAGTTATGGGTATTATTAGGATCGCCATAAATATATGTACAATAGAAAAGAGGATCAGACGTCACCCAGGAGCTGATGTTATAATCCATCCAAATGGCTGCTGTTACCATGGGATGTGATGGGTTTTTTGCCTTTGTGTTTTTGTAGCTACTTCAGTTTTACATCTGTTTCAGCATTTACTATAATGTCGTTGTGCTGGGTCACTGGAGACGGGCTAAATTAAATAAGAATGATAATGTTGTCTATTTGTTATTACAGCTATGCCCACCTAGATATCTACAGTGGTCAGAACAGCAACCTGAATCGCCAGCACCACAGACTAGAGTCACGCTACAGCAGCAGTTCTGGGGGTTCTTATGAGGAGGAGAAAAGTAATCACATCCCTCATGTTTTCTCTTTATTACTTGTCCTTTGCAGTGCTCTCTATCTTACTTGTTATATTGTCATAGCTCAGATGTGTCCGGAATGGGGAGAATTGGGATAAATAGGAGCACCCTCTGCAAGCCCAGGGCCTTATCACCCAACATCAGTGCCCACCACCAGTAATGCTCCTGTGGCTGAATAGATGAGAACAGCTGTAGCTGTGTTCCACAATCTAGTGCAGTTATGTCAAACTCGGGCCTTTCATATTTTGTGGGACTACATATCCCAGCCTGCCCTGCCACAGTTTTAGCATGCCCTAATAGCAAAACTGTGGCACTGCATGCTGGGATGTGTAGTTCCACTGCAGCTGGAGGGCCCGAGTTTGACACCACTGATCTATTGGAAAACCTTCCCAGAAGAGTGGAGGCTGTTATAGCAGCAGGGGGAGGGGGAGCAATCAGATATAAAGCCCACAGGTTTGCAGTGAGATGTTCAAGAAGCCTATATGGGTGTGATGTTCTGATGTCCACGTACTTTTGATGTAGTATATAGTCTCTGGTCCCTTTGTTTAGTAAATTGGGCATAATGGGATTAGAGGTGCAGATATATTGCCTTTTAGTCTTGCAAACATCTCCTGTAAGGCTTCACGGACTGTATCTGTACATGGACGGTTAGTTACTAGGATAAATGTAAGAATGCAGCAGCAAAATAGATGAGGAACTATATTGTTTGCCTCTTTGTGTTGAAGGTGACTCTATGCCACTGTTCTCTAACTGGCGCCTGAAAGTGATGGAACACAACCGAGGAGAGCCCCTACCTTTCCCACCCACAGGAGGCTGCTGGTCACCCCTTGTGGATTACCTACCAGAAACGACATCTCCGGGAACATCTCTGCACAGGTATTGCTGAAATGCCACCTTTATGGCTATTTACTGCAAACGTATCCTTATTTGTAGTGCAGCCACCATTTGCATCTGCTTTCTGACAGCGTACGTCAATCTCTTGTATGTTACCAGCTGTTGTGTTTTTCCATATAGGTGCAACATAGCCGTGATCCTTCTGACCGATCTGATCATTGATCATAGTGTGAAGGTTGAGTGGGGAAGCTACTTACACCTCTTGCTGCATGCAATCTTTATAGGTAATTGCTCTTACATTATGCCTACAGTATGGTTGTGCTTTGATGACAGAGCAGCATGTATAGTGCTATCATACACTACTGATACTATTATGTAGACACTTCTGTAACCAGTATCTGTATGAACGCTGACTTCTAATACCATTGTTTATAAATAGAAGTTCTCACTTCAGTGGCTTGTGTATTGCAAGGAGTAATGTACCCCTGCTGTAAATGACTATGGATCGCGTCTGTTACCTCTTACCTGCGGCCTCCTGCCTTTATATGCTGAGAGTTTCTTGGTGACTTTTGATGTCCTTTTTAATGTAAAAAAATAAAATAAAAACTGCAGTAACCTGTATATTGAAAGTGTGAAACAAATTTATCATCTCAGTGTTTTCATTAGGCTGGTGGGTCTGTAGTGTTTATTTGCAGGTCCTATCAAAACTGTAAGTAGATCAGTAAGGATGTATTTTAAAAGATAAAAGGATATCTCAAACCAGGAGAAGCATTTTGAAATTTGTAGAGAGGAAGAAAGACAGAGCATCAGGAGGGACTTTTTGTTTTACCAAAAATGTGATAGATTCATGGTATAATCTCACAGGACTTGTGGTGGGAATTTATATAGTAACCTCATTTATGTATAAATGGTACAAAACATATATCTATTAACACTCACTCCACACACACCAAAAAAGAGAATTTACCGTGAACACAAAAATGTGGATTCAATGGATATTTCAGCTGCTCTATATATTAAAAAGACTTGTTTGTGTGTCTGTGTGTGACTCCACTGATTGTATTCTTGTTATTGTACTGTCACCTTGCTCCGTGACTCGCCGTATTATCCATCACTACCTAATCGCATCCCTTTAGTGGTGACATTTGTGGGATTTATTTAAGGAGAATCATTTAGAGTAGAAATAGTAGTAGTGTATATATCTAATATAGCTAATCCTGCAGGTGACATTGATTGAATTACGCATTGTTTGGGCCAGTTTCGTCCACTGTTTCTCGTTTATCAATGTAATTCCAGGTGTAGCACAGAATCCAGACAAATAAAAAACTTTACTTTTATTCATGGTGAGCAATAAAAAGCAGCAAAATGATTTAAAAATAATTCCTAACAATTATATGGACCAACATAAAAATTGTGTTTTTATCTTTCTGTTGGTCCATATAATTCTGAGGAATTATTTTTAAATCATTTTGCTGCTTTTTATTGCTCATATGACCATGAATAATAGTTTTATGTTTGTCTGGTTTCTGTGCACTGCATATAGGACAATACCTTTCTCTGTTCTTATGCTCTTGGATTATATATTATTGTCTGCAGTGGGTTGGGTACAGCACTTATCATTCAGTATCCCAACCCTCCCCTGTAGTGCCTAAACCTAACCTCCCCGCACCCTAAACCTAACCCTCCCCCTACTTACCATCGGTGCCGGTGCTGGGATTCTGGCAGGTGTCCAGATCTCGCCGCCGGCATCCCATCTGTTGGGATTTTTGGACTGTTTCAGAGCCGGAAGCAATAGCGATTATGTACACAGTCGAGCGACTTTTTGCCATTGCACATGCGTATAAGCCGCTCTGCACGTGCGCAGTGATCACACTGCGATTACGGATGCACATGGGAATCCACTGCAGAGTGAGTGACAGGTTGTCAGCGTTTGGGGGTGGTAATGGGGGAGAGGTCAGAAAAACGCCTGCCTGTTTTAACGCCGTGACATGGGCATGCATAAATTAGCCACTGCGTGTGCATATGCAGCTCTGCGTGTCAGAAGAGCTCCTAAGGGTCAGACCTGCCGCAAGAGCAAGCTGGCCGCTGGTGTGCGTCGATGTTACCGATTATTTATGCAGGTATGCGCCGTGACACACAGATATGAAGGCAGCAGTGGGCGTCTTCATGCTCGGATGATCTTTGCTAACATAAGCATATTTTCGTAGCTGCGTTGCGTATGAAATCACAGCTGCGATCGCATTAGGGTCTGTCTTTGAATCGGAACCTTTGACTGGTTCCCGTCTGCAATAGCATGCTCACCTGAAATAAGATATCATTATTATCATTAAGATATTATATAAGATTTGTATTACATTTTTTCATTGGGGTGTCAATAGTACTATTCTTAAAATATTCCTATATTAGCAGTGCAGTTTATCACCCTCTTTAGCAAAACCATATCAGTTTGTACACACAGATATAGGACACTGTTACAAAGTGGGGGAAGAGACAGGATCCCTAAAGGTGCATTGGAAATAATACAATTAACCTTTACATTTTCTTTTAAATCTGAGGCTGTGCTTCTAATGTAAGGCTGCACTTTTAGACTTAGTGATGGTAGTAAGATCCAAGGTCATTTCTCATGTGATTGTTTGTTGTGTTTAGGGTTTGACCACTATCACCCTGAGGTGTATGAACACTGTAAGCGCCTCCTTTTACATTTGTTGATCGTGATGGGATCTAACAGCAGTGTGCAGAGCATAGCTTCTATTCTCCTCAGGAACAGGGAATGTAATGAACCACGGGTGCTGACCATCAAGAACAATGCACATCTGGAGTACTCCTTCACAGGTCAGAGACCGCTGCTGCTGGCACTACCCTCACATCACTTATGTATAACTTCTCCTTACTTATGAAACACTGTTACTGAAATCTCTGCCTTGCGTCTTTCTCTCTAGATCACGTCTCTCTCTCTGCTACGTGTCTCTCTCTCTAGATCATGTTTCTCTCCCTAGATCATGTATTAAGCTGCATGCACACAACGATTTTGTTACCAACGATTTTATGAACGATTTTCTGTCAGATTTGTTAATGTGTAATGAACGATTTTTTTGAACTCCAAACAATATTTGTAACTTCCCTTAATGAAAATCGTTCATTTGGTCAGTCAGAATGAACTACAAGCGGGAACACACATGAACGATAATCATTCATCGATATAACTCAGAAAATTTACGATTTTTTCAACAATTGAACGATAACGACGTTGTTATATTTAAATCGTTCAAAAAATCATTACTTGTGTATGCACCTTTACTCTGCTACGTGTCCCTCTAGATCAGTGTTTCCCAACCTCGGTCCTCAAGGCACACTAACAGTCCAGGTTTTTGTGATATCCATGCCTGAGCACAGATGGTTAAATCAAAATAACTAAGATACTAATTAAGACACCTGTGCTTAACTGTGGCTATCCTTAAAACCTGGACTGTTAGTGTGCCTTGAGGACCGTGGTTGGGAACCCCTGCTCTAGATCATGTGTCTCTCTCTAGATCATGTGTCTCTCTCTAGATCATGTGTCTCTCTCTCTAGATCATGTGTCTCTCTCTCTAGATCATGTGTCTCTCTCTCTAGATCATGTGTCTCTCTCTCTAGATCATGTGTCTCTCTCTCTCTCTAGATCATGTGTCTCTCTCTCTCTCTCTAGATCATGTGTCTCTCTCTCTCTCTCTAGATCATGTGTCTCTCTCTCTCTAGATCATGTGTCTCTCTCTCTCTAGATCATGTGTCTCTCTCTCTAGATCATGTGTCTCTCTCTCTAGATCATGTGTCTCTCTCTCTAGATCATGTGTCTCTCTCTCTAGATCATGTGTCTCTCTCTCTAGATCATGTGTCTCTTTCTGTAGATCATGTGTCTCTCTCTCTCTAGATCATGTGTCTCTCTCTAGATCATGTGTCTCTCTCTCTAGATCATGTGTCTCTCTCTCTAGATCATGTCTCTCTCTCTAGATCATGTGTCTCTCTCTCTAGATCATGTGTCTCTCTCTCTAGATCATGTGTCTCTCTCTCTCTAGATCATGTGTCTCTCTCTAGATAATGTGTCTCTCTCTAGATAATGTGTCTCTCTCTAGATAATGTGTCTCTCTCTAGATAATGTGTCTCTCTCTAGATAATGTGTCTCTCTCTAGATAATGTGTCTCTCTCTAGATAATGTGTCTCTCTCTAGATAATGTGTCTCTCTCTCTAGAGCATGTGTCTCTCTCTCTAGAGCATGTGTCTCTCTCTCTAGAGCATGTGTCTCTCTCTCTCTCTCTCTAGATCATGTGTCTCTCTCTAGATCATGTGTCTCTCTCTAGATAATGTGTCTCTCTCTAGATAATGTGTCTCTCTCTAGATAATGTGTCTCTCTCTAGATAATGTGTCTCTCTCTCTCTAGATCATGTGTCTCTCTCTAGAGCATGTGTCTCTCTCTCTCTCTCTCTAGATCATGTGTCTCTCTCTCTCTAGATCATGTGTCTCTCTCTCTCTCTAGATCATGTGTCTCTCTCTCTCTAGATCACGTGTCTCTCTCTCTCTCTAGATCACGTGTCTTTCTCTCTCTAGATCACGTGTCTCTCTAGATCACGTGTCTCTCTCTCTAGATCACGTGTCTCTCTCTCTAGATCACGTGTCTCTCTCTCTAGATCACGTGTCTCTCTCTCTAGATCACGTGTCTCTCTCTCTAGATCACGTGTCTCTCTCTCTAGATCACGTGTCTCTCTCTCTAGATCACGTGTCTCTCTCTCTAGATCACGTGTCTCTCTCTCTAGATCACGTGTCTCTCTCTAGATTGCGTCTCTCTCTAGATTGCGTCTCTCTCTAGATTGCGTCTCTCTCTAGATTGCGTCTCTCTCTAGATTGCGTCTCTCTCTAGATTGCGTCTCTCTCTAGATTGCGTCTCTCTCTAGATTGCGTCTCTCTCTAGATTGCGTCTCTCTCTAGATTGCGTCTCTCTCTAGATCGCGTCTCTGCTACGCGTCTCTCTCTAGATCACGTCTCTGCTACGCGTCTCTCTCTCTCTAGATCACGTCTCTCTCTCTCTAGATCACGTCTCTCTCTCTCTAGATCATGTCTCCCTCTCTGCTGCACGTCTTTCTAGATCATGTCTTTCTGCTGCGCGCCTTTCTCTCTGAAACCTTCAGTACATTTCTGCAGAAAAGTAATCTTTGGTGTTTACAGGTATAAACACTGATGCGTTGTATCCTCACACAAAGTAAATGAACTTCTTCTACACTGTAAATTGGTTTGTTTCTGCAGGTATTAATGACTTCATACCTGAATACCAGCCTTCTCCCATGACGGACTCAGGGCTCAGCTCAAGTTCTACCTCTTCTAGCATCAGCTTAGGGAATACAAGCACTGCTGTTCCTCACTTGCATGCAACCATCCTCAATGAGGTGGATCTCTCTGTAGAACAGGACGAGAAGGTCAAAACTCTTATGGAGTTCATTACGTCAAGGTATGTCTTTAACTCCCACTTTGCTGGCATCTCTGTTTCATGCTTCATTACAGTAAGAAATTACCTGAAACACTGCTAGTTTTGTAACATCTTTACTAACTATAATAAATGTTACTTAATAGCAACAATGGCACCTTCAGAGACTGCACATGGTCTTACTCCACACGCAGACAGGGCTCCACTGGGGTGGGGACTGATGTGAATGGGCAAAATATTCCCTGTAAAACTCTGTGAAATATGTGCACTATATAAATAACTGGTACAAAATAAAATAAATGCATTCCAGAAAAACTCCAAGCTCTAAGCATTCCGGGTAAATACTCCCATACTTGTACACTTATCTCTTGTGTAGTTATTCATTGATAGCAAGGTCTATGGAGATGTTTCATCTACTGTTGACGGCAAACAGTCCATGTGGGGGGCTTGGAATGCACTGTTAGGTGTACCGGGGCCCTCTCTGTATTGAAGGGCGCCTGGTCACGCAGTATTGAGAGCATGGCTGTGTCTCCTCAGCAGCCTGGTCTCCTCTCCCTTCTTCTCTGCTTCCCTGAACACAAAGATGAATCCATACCGATTGCTTGCCTGATTTGCCTAATTTTAAAGATATTAAGCAAAATTGTTATTGCATATACTGAAGAACCTGGTAGTGTAATTTACCAAGTTAGACTATTAGTAGCTTAAATGGGAGCAAGAGCTTTACTAAATTTCCTACCTCCAAAGAATAGTAATTTAGTATTATTACTTCTATTTTAGCTGCCATTATTCTGTTTATTTAGCAGCGCCCTGATCCTCACATATACCCGGGACCTCACCTTCGGTGCAACTTGTGTCTTGGGAAGGAAGCTGATAAACTAATGTTCTTAAATAAACTGGCACCCGTTAGCCGCTGGGGAAAATGCTACAGCATAAACCTCATGTGCCATGTATTTGTCCTGCCTATAGCAATAAAATATATGATTTAGAGGACACTGCAAGAAAATAATGTTGACATACTTATTTTGCGGTTTTATCCCAGCTGCGTACGTAATGGCATAGCTGGAATAATGGCAATAGAGACCAGTGGATTACAACATCTTTTTCTTGCTTGTGCGGACTTGATCTAAGGTTTATGCATATTATGGAGTTCCTTTCCTTTGAGCACAGTATAGGTCTCTTCTGTGTATATGCTAATGTCAAGTGTTATGTTCTAGACGAGGACATCCTAAGGATTGTTACTATGTTCCCTAATCCTCCTGACCTCAGTTGTATGTGTTTTATAGGAAAAGAGGACCACTTTGGAATCATGAAGATGTTTCGGCGAAAAATCCCAGCATTAAAAGTGCTGAGCAGCTGTCTGCATTTTTAAAACATGTGGTGTCTGTGTTTAAGCACTGTAGATCAGGTATGTGTATGTACAGCTAGAGAATACTCCAGTCACCACCGTTTTATTCTCTCTGGTGCAGGTCACACACTTTCCCTATTATGCAGGATCTCTGCAGTGTCTGGACACTGTATGCAACTTACTACTACAAGCTGCCGTTCAGTGATGGCTCTCCATTTTTGTGCAGGCTTGGCATGAGTTGCATCAAGGGCATGCTGCCATGGACATTTCTTTTTCTTTAAATCTTATGTATTTTATTAATTTTCAATGAGGCAAAAAGCAAACAAAAATACCATTATTACAGACCGAGAAAATACAGCGGAAATGCAGACATAGACAAATTAGACAATACAAAAGAATCATAGTAGGAAAAATATGCAAAAAAACACAGTGAAAATGTGGTAGATGAGCAAAAAATTCATCGAAGTGTAACAATTGAAAACAATCATTATATATAAAAAATAAAGAAAGAAATAAGTAAATAAAACAGATATTATGCAAGTGCACTGGTAAACCCCCCCCAAAAAAATTACATGCCTTCAGGTGACGAAAGGACTCCGACCATAGTGAGATGTGTACCATAGAAACCACACTTTGTGGAATTTGGGTAAAGCCCCCCTAGCCGTATACAGGTATCTCTCATGGTTGACAGTTTCATTAGTGAGATCCAATCCATAAAAACCGATGAATCAGCCCCTAGCCACTTCCGTGCTATAATAACCTTAGCTAAGGACAACAAATGAAAAACATATTTGATGGCAAAAACATTGAACGATTCCTCGAGGGAAAAACCAAACAGACATATGAGTGGATCCAAGGCAGAGGTAATACAGGCAAAGTAGTACGGACACAATCCCACACTTGATTCCAAAAATATTACACGTCCCGACACTCCCAGAGGGAGTGCCAGAACGCTGCCTCTGACAGCCCACATCTACGGCAATTGGAGTCAGCACGAATCCCCATGTTAAAGAGACTAAGGACCTCAATCAGAGTCGGTCATTGCTGCCGCTCGGTAGTATGCCACCGATGTTCGCTAAACTGCGCATGCGTAAAATTCGCAATGTGCGTGTGCGCAAACTAGCTATTACGATCAGAGATTGCTCTCTTCTTGAACACAGCCAGGTCGTTAGTTTGAGTGACAGGATGAGGCGTTTGTGGGTGGTAACAGGGGAAGGTGCTTGTGAACGGGGGAGTGGAGATCCGTACGCAGGTGTGCCTGGCTATGCAAACGGCGTTTTATGGGAGTGCATAATTAAGTAAGTAGTGTCATGGCACATGTGACATGGGAGGTTTTTACACTGACTAGATAGTAGTGCTTAAGAGAGGGTATGGTCAACCTTAAGTTCTACGAGCAGCTCCGATGGTCTTGATTAATCCTTATATGCCCGGAGATGATGTGTAATGCGAACGAGAAGGGGGCGTATTTTTAGTCTTACGGCCGCATCCTCCCCTCGCTCGTCCAGCTAATGATCCCATCTTAATGACGCAACTTGCGAGCGCTTCATTTGCATATCTGGCCCCTTTTAATTTCTGGCCGTGCGGCCGCAACGACCGACTCTGAATGAGGTCCTAAGTGGAGAGTAATATATTCTATGAAAAATAAAAAAATTTATCTGTTGATAATGGATGCAAGCAGTAGCATTCCGAGTACCACCAAGCATATGGGACCACTGTTCATCCGAGAGAGTTGCCATGGACATTTACATAGTTTGGTTTCCTTTCATTCATCCCTTTGACCTGAACTCTGACAACTAGCCCAGAGAACATATTTATATTTGCACACTATGGGCCTGATTCAGAGCCGCTCGTAAGCGGCCGCTCGTTCGTTCCGAGCGATGTTTGCCCAACTGCACATGCGTACGGATCGTTATACGCATGCGCGAACCAGTCAGTGTGGTCGAAAATCGTGTGCTTGCAAAATAGCGAATGCCTGCTAATTTGAGTGACAGGATGAGGCGTTTGTGGGTGGTAACAGGGGAAGGTGCTTGAAAACGGGGAGTGGAGATCCGAACGCAGGTGTGCCAAACGGTCAAAACGGGCGTTTTAAGGGTGTGCATAATTAATAAAGCAGCGTCATTGACCACGTCACTTGGTTGTCTTTTAGCCTGAACTGCTCGCATGATTGCGGTAGGAAAATGCTACCACAAGCACTGCGAGCAGTTCATAAGCCTTTCGATGTACTCGATTAATCAAATAAATAGCGGAGATGACGTATGATGCGAGCGGCCAGGGGGCGTTTTTTCCAAAATAGTGAGCGCATGTTTCGTTCGCTCTTTCAGACATAGAGGCGTCAACAGACCGCAAAGAGCGAGCGCTCAATTTAAATAGCCAGCCCCTTTTTCTGAACGAGCGTCCGCAAATAGCGTCCAGCTCTGAATCAGGCCCAATATTTTGTGGAACCTTTTCTATATAATTGCACAATAGCTGTAATCTGTAATTTCATGATAGACATGTAATAACATGGTAATCCTGTAGGTGGCAGCTTCTAGCAGCCATGAATCATCTATAATTAATTGTGTCGCTGGTATTTACAATTACAATGCTGACATTTTACTTTGTCAAGTGCCTCTATAGCCATGTAATGGAAAAGTAATGTATAAATGCTGTTGTTTTTCCCCATAATGACCCGTAGACATTTGTTCACTAACTGAAATGCAAAATTACTGATGTAGCTGAAATTGCAAAGAGAACATTGAGATGAAAAATGGCGATTCTGAGGGCAGTAGAAGTCATTTGTCTTGGCATTTTTCAATTTTAAAAAGGTTTACTTGTTCAAAGTGTGACTGCTCATACAATTTATCCCTGCCGATCAAGAAATTTAAATTGTTATTTGTAATCTGACATTAATTGTGTGCTGCTCTGTCTGTTACTGCATGCCCTTGTGTACCCTGTTTAGAAGTGGGCAGTGATGGAAAAACTTGCAGCTAATCAGATTGCTCATATTGGCACAAAAGATATCAGTGACCGAGCTGCCCTTGTGAGGACCAGGGACCTGAGCACACCAATCACCCCAAGTAGCTTTGAAGGTTGTGGTGTCAAATTCACAACTTTTTTAAATAAATTGTATACATCGAATTTGTGTTTGCATTTGCGAGCCAATGTTCTATTTAATTTCATAATTAACTTTTACAAGACTATAGTATAGATGCCCTTTGGTACTTTGACTATATATATATATCCACATTTGAGAAGTACTAAAGTATATCCATAGTGATTGCTCTTGTTTACCTGGTGTAATGATCTGTTTACTGTTCCCTTCCAGGGTTTCAGCTGGAGCAAAATCTGAGTGAGGTAGCGCTGCAAACGGCACTCTCCTGCTCGTCACGCCATTATGCTGGAAGGTCCTTTCAGATTTTCCGAGCCCTCAAGCAGCCGCTGTCTGCGCAGACTCTTTCCGATGTTCTTTCCAGGCTAGTGGAGACAGTGGGAGATGCAGGAGAAGAAGCTCAGGTGACATTTTGGTCATTGTTCTCGCACTGCCATGTAATAGACAGTCAGGGGCCTATTCATCATCGGAAGGCTGTATGGCCTCTGATGATGAAGTATCGCACTTTCTGCGAGGGATAGTTAAATGTCCAACTCACAGCGGGAGAAACGTGACACCAGAGCAATTCATCATTGCTCCAGTAAGGGGACAGCTGCACCGAAAAGCAGTTGTCCCCGTGGTTAGAATCGCAGCTACCTGCTCCCTGTCGTCCCAGATACGTATGCGTGATCTCGGGTCACACATGCGCAAAGCTGCCGGGGAGGTAGTGAGGAGGCGGCGGAGCGATCAGCTCGGATCCATTTTCGCATCCCCGGAACTCCTTCCCATAGGAAGGAGCGGGGATCCGAGAACAAGCACCGTCTGAAGATGACGCTTGTTCTCGGAAGCAAACTCTGAAAACTTTCAGTTTTTGAAGTTTGCTGAATATCAGGGGGTCCTATCGGACCCCTAATGTTGAGTAGCCCAGTAACCTAAATATGCGGAAACTAGCGTCTCCGCATGGTTACCGGGCCATTTATCGTATGATGAATAGGTCCCTATGTATACAAGTGGTTATCCTCCCAATAGAATTTTTTATTACCAGCTATTCTTCATAAGGCTCTTCTACCTGGACACATCCTGCCCCTAGGTGCTCGATAGAATGTGTCTGATTCAGCCATACATGTAGTATTGATAACTTCCCTATGACAATGCTCTCTTTTGATTGGCCTATTATCTTGCAGTATGGTTTCTGGCAAATATGACTGTGCTATTGGTCTACTTGGCTGTGATAGAAGCATGTCTGGTCAACATACTTTTAAGAGATCATATAGTAACAGGAGGCATTGGGAGGACAGATATCTCCTACCACAGACCTATTAATTAGGATTAGCAGATATAAATTGTTTTATAAGCTTTATTTATTTAAAAGTCAATGAGTCAGCTGTGGGTTTACAGCTAATTCCTTTTATCATAATAAATTATTATGTTTTAAATTCTGTTTCAGCATTTAGATGATAAACTTTCTGCTTTCAGACGGTAGTCTAGTTCATGCTTCTAGTTCCTTACATGTATTTTCACTAAATTCGATTTTACTATTCTAGTGTAACTGGGACCTGAAAGTGTTTTGCAAAACCTGAGAATTTTATGGTTCTGCTTAATTTGAGTTTTTCAATATATTGCATGTGCAACATGGTTCTGCTTAGTCACACTGTTTTCTGGACTGAGGGTTAGTTACATTAATACGCACCATGGACAAGCCAATAGCCTGTCCACAACATGCTTTTACCAGCAAGCATACTAACCATTCTATGTTACACTAACCTCAATGTGTGTATATATAGCACTGATAATATATACATCACATATATGTATAACTGTACGGTTACTTGCTCTGTGATCATATGCTATTCTATACTTTTAAACTGAAATTTATCAACTGACCATGAATTCTATTTTTACATTTCATATTATAGTTTTGTTGATTTGTTCTATTCCTTTTTAGGGTTTTGTCATCGAGCTTCTTCTAACACTGGAGTCAGCCATAGACACATTATCAGAAACCATGAAGCATTATGACCTCCTGTCTGCTCTTGCTCAGTAAGTGACTCTCGCACATTGTAGGTTAACTGGGGATGAAGGATTTATTTAGACTATTCATGATTAACATATTTATAGTTTACATTTGTTTTTGTTTTTTTTAAATATAAAATTCTTAATTTTTTTATGTCAGTTATATTAAATTATGTGGATTATGTGTGTATTGTTAAAAAAAAAAGCCATCATGATTAATTTACCTTTAATACACTGTGCTCTAGAACATCGTACCACGAGCCAATGATGGGGAATAAGAACGCAATGAACAGGAAGAGCACCGGACAGCTAAATCTAAGTACAAGTCCTTTGAGTAGCGGGAACTTTATGGGATATTGTAACAATGCCAGAAGCAACTCATTGCGGCTAAGCTTAATGGTTGACCGTAGAGGGGACAGGCGGCGAAGCAACACACTGGATATATTGGATGGCAGGATAAACCATGGGGGCAGCATAGCAAGGACTAGAAGCCTTTCCTCCCTTAGAGAGGGAGGAATGCATGACCTGCAACCAACTACTGATCCAACCAATCTCATGGCTACCATTTTCTGGATAGCAGCATCCTTGCTGGAATCAGACTATGAATATGAGTACCTGCTTGCATTGAAGCTGCTCAACAAGCTGCTCACCCACTTGCCTCTCGATAAGTCAGAAAGTCGAGAGAAGATTGAGAAGGTGCAGAGCAAACTGAAGTGGAATAACTTTCCTGGTCTTCAACAGCTCTTCCTGAAGGGTTTTACCTCCGTATCCACACAGGAAATGACTGTTCACCTGCTCAGCAAGCTCATTGCTGTCTCCAAGCATACACTAGTGGACCCTCCCCTGTTGGCTGGTAAGTATCACTGTCATCTCTGCTGCACAACACAATAATTGAGTACCTCAAGTTCAGTATTATGTTGTGTAAGGCGAGGGTAGAGGAAATCATATAATGGCAGAAATATTCAACTATTATTGAAATATACATTCCTGCTGACAAAGTAATGTATTTATCCAACATTTCATTGCTTAACTTGGGACATGGAAAGGTTTTTTGTTATTGTTTTTTTTAAAACATGACTGCACACAGTTACCTTCCCCTTCAGCCTATTCAAGGAAACTAAGGATAGCACACATTCAGGGAAAGGTAAATCAATGCTTTCAGGCAACGATACAGGAGGATAGTTTGTTCAAGGAATAATACAGGAGGGCGGGTACATTTAGGGAATGATTACAGGAGGGCGTGTACATTTGGGGAACGATACAGGAGGATAGTTCAAGGAATAATACAGGAGGGCGGGTACATTTAGGGAATGATTACAGGAGGGCGGGTACATTTGGGGAACGATACAGAAGGACGTGTACTTTAGGGTGCTATACAGGAGGGCAGGTATGTTTAGGGCGCTATACAGGAGGGCAGGCACGTTTAGGGCGCTATACAGGATGACCAGGCACGTTTAGGGCGCTATACAGGAGGGCAGGCATGTTTAGGGCCCTATACAGGAGGACAGGTACGTTTAGAGAATGATACAGGAAGACTGGTACGTTTAGGGAAAGATACAGGAAGACTGGTACGTTTAGGGAAAGATACAAGAGGACTGGTACGTTTAGGGAACAATACAGGTGGACGGGTACTTTTAGGGAACGATACAGGAGGGGCGGGTATGTTTACGGTATGATACAGGGGGCTGGTACATTTAGGGAATGATACAGGAGGGTGGGTACATTTAAACAACGCTACAGGGAGGCAGGTACAGTTAGAGAAAAGTACAGGAGGTAAAGTATGTTCGAGGCAAGGTACAGTAGGGTATGTTTAGAAAACTATACAAGAGGGTGGGTATGACGATACAGGATGGCAGGTATGTTTAGGGAACGATAAACATGGGCAGGTACATTTACAGAACGATATAGGACAGCTGGTACGTTTAGGGGACAATGCAGGAGGCCTGGTATGTTTAGGGAACGATACAGGAGGGCGGGCAGGGTACATTTAGTAAACGATACAGGAGGGTGGGTATGTTTAAGGAACGCTACAGGGGCTAGTACATTTAGGTAACATTAGGAGAGGGCAGGTACATTTAAAGAATGCTACAGGGGGACAGGTACAGTTAGGGAAGGGGGACAGGAGGGCAAGTATGTTCGTAATAGGGTACATTTAGGGAACTATACAGGAGAGCTGGTACGACGATACTGGAGGGCGGGTACGCTTAAGGAATGATACAGAAGGGTGGGTACGGTTTTAGGGAATGATACAGGAGGGCGGGGGTACATTTAGGGAATGATACAGGAGAGTGAGTATGTTTAGGGAACAATATAGGAGAACGGGTACGTTTAGGTAATGATACAGCACGATGGGTACGTTTTGGGAACTATACAGGAGGACGGGTACGTTTAGGGATCAATACAGGAGGGCGAAAATGTTTAGGGAACAATACAAGAGGGTGGGTACGACGATACAGGAGAGGGGGTATGTTTTGAGAACGATACAGGAGGATGGGTACATTTAGGGAACTATACAGGAGGACATGTACGTTTAGGGAACAATACAGGAGGGCGGGTATGTTTTGGGAACGATACAGGAGGATGGGTACGTTTAGGGAACAATACTATGCTTTCAGGTAACATTACAGGAGTGATACAGGAATGATACAGGAGGACAGGTATGTTTAGGGAACAATACAAGTGGGCACCTACATTTAGGCAACATTACAAGAGGGCAGGTACATTTAGGGAATGATACAGGAGGGCAGGTACATTTAGGGAATGATGCAGGAGGGCAGGTACATTTAGGGAATGATGCAGGAGGGCAGGTACATTTAGGGAATGATGCAGGAGGGCAGGTACATTTAGGGAATGATGCAGGAGGGCAGGTACATTTAGGGAATGATGCAGGAGGGCAGGTACATTTAGGGAATGATGCAGGAGGGCAGGTACATTTAGGGAATGATGCAGGAGGGCAGGTACATTTAGGGAATGGTGCAGGAGGGCAGGTACATTTAGGGAATGGTGCAGGAGGGCAGGTACATTTAGGGAATGGTGCGGGAGGGCAGGTACATTTAGGGAATGGTGCAGGAGGGCAGGTACATTTAGGGAATGGTGCAGGAGGGCAGGTACATTTAGGGAATGGTGCAGGAGGGCAGGTACATTTAGGGAATGGTGCGGGAGGGCAGGTACATTTAGGGAATGGTGCAGGAGGGCAGTTACATTTAGGGAACGATACAGGGAGCGGTTACAGTTAGGAAAAGGTACAGTAGGATAAGTTCATTCAGGATATGGCACAGGAGGGCAAGTTTGTTTGAGGCAAAGTAAAGAAGGGCAAGTGCGTTTAGGGAACGATACAGGAGAGTAGTGTATCTTATAAAATGTGAAGCAGCACAGTCATACACAGAGGTGAAAGCCCCGCAAATTCAGGACAGTGTAAAATATTAAATAGAGATATTTTCAGTACTATTTTATTCATATATGAACTAAGGATATTTTTTATTTTACTTCCTTACATATAGTGTGACCTTGTATAAACATTGTTTCCAGTGTAGAAAAAATGGGAGATATTTTTTAAGATTGGTACATTTGCTGATTATTACTTGTTTTCCTACTTCAAATCTTCCTGAGCCAGGTCTTTACTGGTAATGAACTGCTTATTTGGGGTATGAAAATGTATTGGTATATATGTGTCAAATTATGCACTAACTGGCACCCTACAAGAATCTCTTAAGTTAGCATTAGAAAACACAGACCCAGGGGCGTAACTAGGTATTTGAAGGCCCCATAGCAAAAGTTTGTAAGGGCCCCGATGTACCACCCAGTGTTGAAAAATGTATATGACACATGTAACTTTAACAAGGAAGATGGGCCCCCCAAAGCTCTGTGCCCCATAACAGCTGCACCCCTTGCACCTATGGTAGTTACGCCCAAGCACAGACCCCTTCTGTTACACTTCTGCTGCATATTGTGTGTGTGGGAATTGGGGCACATCTTATCAGGAGCCTTAACCCCACCACAATAACCACACATTCAGGTTCTCCCAAACTGTGCACAATTGGAAGAGTATAAACTAGAGACCATATAGTAGTTTCTAGTTCTGTTGCTCAGAAGCCTTCAGCAACGTGTATTTTACTTACAGGGTTTCCTCTCAACATCTTGTGCTTGTTGCCTCATCTGATTCAACATTTTGACAACCCAACACCGTTCTGTAAAGAAACAGCTGACAGAATAGCCAAGGTAGGTGCCTGCTTTTACCACTGCAAATCTAACTATTGTCTTAGACAGCAGAGGGAGTAGTGTGTAGTGGGGATGTCCGAAAGAGACATTGGGACAAAATTCTGAACTGTCCTATGTATTCTTTCCAGTATGGGTGAATGTACGCTGGGAAATTATATTAATACACCTGCAGTCATTCTTTCCTTTTATGGGCTGTGTGTACATAGTTAGGATTGAGGATTGAAGTCATCACCTTACAGTACAGCAAATGGGCAGCACTTTAGAACAAATGCCATTATCTTATATATACAGTAGCTCATATACCTAGAGGCATGACTGACATCTTGGAAAACAGAGCAAAGGGATGAAAACTTAGGGGCATTTTTTTTTTTTTTAAATGGCCCAAAGTATAATATCATCTTGTCAGGTCAGGATGCCCTGAGCTATGCCTCCAAGTAATATACCGTAGTAGGGGAAGGAAAATCCAGAGAGTTACTCAGCCCATTATCTGATCCAACCCTTAGAGTTGTCAAGAGGTCATTTCCATTGCATAAGGTGCTCTGGTTATCTCTGTAGCTTGATTTCCACCAAACCGTATTGCGTTATGGAGCAATATGGTGGATCTGCTAAAGTGGGGGTTTTCACAGGCCGAGTGAAGTTGTTTGAGTGAAATGTAATTTTGTAGAGCAAGATGACTGAAACAGGATAACTAGGTGGAGAAGGAAGTATTTATAAGGTGGTTCTTTACTGTGTAGAGTTGCTTATGGATATGACTTGAAGTTGTCGCACATCCCGACCTATTAGTGGGACACACTTTTGTGCCTTCTTGTTGCCTTTCCTGGAAAAGTGAAAGTGGCCGGACTTTGAGGTGTTTCAGTTTGATGTGGCTTGTGAATATTGTGCCCCTTATAAAGTTTATTTTGCTGCATACTCTGACCACATTTCTGGTTTGTGGATGAGTCTCCCCAGAGCAGAGAGTGGGCGTGTGCAATGGGCGGACCACTTTTACAATACCATTTTTTGCAGTAGGCATTAAATGAGGCCCTGAATATAAAAATATCTATGGATACAGTTATCAATTGTGTTTCAGTACTCCAATCACTAAGAGAATACACTTCCACTACTAAAATGTGTATTATGTAATGCTGTTCCTGTATTTTAGAATAGTAACATATAATTGCACTCTATATACTATATTGCTGTTATGTATTTGTTTTATCCCTTTATTAGATTTGCGCAGAGGAGAAAACTGCCACATTGACCAACCTGGCCCATATGATGAGTCTGTACAGCACTCACAGTTACTCCCGAGACTGCTCTAATTGGATCAATGTTGTGTGTCGTTATCTACATGACTCCTTCTCAGAAATCACGTTCAGTCTAGTCACCTATCTAGCTGAGGTGAGCGCTTGTGCTGTGAGCCTGAAACATACTTTCTCAAGACGTCTCAATCTAATTCCACAAAATGCAGTCATTTTCACTGTCGGGAAACTACATTTGCAGCCGTTTATTTCAGTTGAATTCCTGATGGGAATCTAATGTAATTTTACTAGAAAGAATTGCTCGTGTTTTATTAGTTTTTCTGACAACATGATCCATGTATTTACAAAGATACATTGGAGTAATCTATTACACTGCTCCCTTCTCTGTGAGAAATCTGTTCTTCATTCGGGTTGGCAAGCGCTCAGGATCCTGGCAGTTACCATCCCGATGCCGGCATGCCGACAGGATTAGGTATCCTATCCCTAGCCCTCGCTCCCCGTAGCCTAAACCCTCCCCCTAGTTCCTAACTAAGGGACGCCCCCCAACAAATGTAGGAACTAGCTCTGAATGGGGGAATGATACATCAAGTTAAATCCTGTCTCAGTAACTAGCTACTAATGAATGAATAGGTGGAACGTGTTTTAGCCCAATTCAAATGGCTTTGTTTCGCTGCTGATCACTAGAATACCCTGATTGGTGTTTATTACAATATTTGAAGGTTGAGGACTTGCTTTCTGAGGAACAGCCTGACGTTCCCTCTGGTAAGAAAGCACAGTATCCCTGTTTGTTTGCTCCCAGACTCCTCTCTGTAAGAAATGGAAGGTGCAGATAAACATCTCCAACTATCTGAGTTTTTCATCTGTAGGGGGAAACCCCCATTGTAGATGCCTCAGTGATGGGTTGCACAACCACCCCTATCCCTGATGCAGCTGCTTCTAGAGACCGGACTGATAAAAGTTTGGATTGTCTCCAGGAGTGTTTATAGAGTTACAGTAACATAATTACATAGACCTAATAGTACACTCACACTTCTGGGTTGCATAATTGGATAGGTATAATAGGAGAAGTTACAATCTGTGAGGGTGTTATGCTATTTAGTCTAACATACTAGACGGTTAATGTTTGTTAGTTACTGACAGCCAGAAAGTGAGATGTTAATGGTCTGTGTGTTGTTCCAGCTTCTGGAGAAAGGACTGTCCAGCATGCAGCAGTCATTGCTGCAGATCATCTTCAGCCTGCTCAGTCACATAGACCTCACAACGGCACCTGTAAAGCAGTTTAACCTTGAAATCATAAAGATCATAGGAAAATATGTGCAGGTAGGTTCCGTTTTTGTTTTATAGGGTTTTTTCCATCAATTACAGGTGTATAGGTTTTTGTGATTTTTCTTTTTATGTTCTGTGCATGAGTCAAATCTGCATATAGACGCCCTCCCACTGCATTTCAATTAAGTGTTTGTGGCTGAGGATTTGTGCAGAGATTGTTGTATATAAGTAGGACTCACTATTTAATGTCTAGATGAGATGCACTACTTTTGGTGTTATTGATTATGTGAATTCTTTACATTGTCAATTACTGTGTGTGTACAGTATGGTGTGATGGGCTGTGTGTACAGTATGGTGTGATGTGGACTGTGTGTGTACGGTATGGTGTGATGTGGACTGTGTGTGTACGGTATGGTGGGATGGGCTGTGTGTACAGTATGGTGGGATGTGGACTGTGTGTACGGTATGGTGGGATGTGGACTGTGTGTGTGTATGGTATGGTGGGATGTGGACTGTGTGTGTGTACGGTATGGTGGGATGTGGACTGTGTGTGTGTACGGTATGGTGTGATGTGGACTGTGTGTGTGTACGGTTTGGTGGGATGTGGACTGTGTGTGTACGGTATGGTGGGATGTGGACTGTGTGTGTACGGTATGGTGGGATGTGGACTGTGTGTGTACAGTATAGTGGGATGTGGACTGTGTGTGTACAGTATAGTGGGATGGACTGCGTGAACAGTAAGGTGTGATGTACTGTGCATGTACGCTATGGAGTAATGGAGTCTGTGTGTACGGTGTGAAGGACTATGCGTGTGTAGTGTGATGGACTGTGTGACTGTTGTACGGTACAGTGTGATGGACTGCGAGTACAGTACGGTATGATGGAATGTGTATTTTTGGTATGGTGTGATGGACTGTCTACGGTGCATACAGTATGTGCGAGGTATAATGCAGTCTATTACTTTACCCTCTGTGAAGCACCTTATCTATTCTCATCTCAGTATTCTGTTTTATCGAAGTTAGATGATTATACAGTGATAAAATGTGTTCTTCTTTATTGTAAGAGCCATTGTCCATTGAGCAAGGAGCTGTTTTGAGTTTTCAATGTCAATTACTTAATGTGCAGAAATGGATATTGTCCGCTTTATTACTTCATATATACTCCAGATGTTTTAAGACTTCTTTTTAACCTACAATGACTTCTCTGTCAGATGTCTTTCCCTTTTGGCTGCTGGAAGAAAACGCAGCATTCTATAATGCATAGGTCTGTATAGGAATGCCCCCCAGCACTAGGTCAGCTTGCTGTAAACTGCTTTTATGTCTCTCTCTGCCTGGCTGGGGACTTTTTTATCTAGGAGCAATGAAAGGAAAACGGGTCAGGGCAATAGTTGCAGTAATGGCATCTTTCCGTGACACCGTGTAATATTCTCTTTTGTGTGCAAGCTACAGGCTCATACAGTGCTTGTCCTTTGCTGATTATACATCTCTGTAGCTAATGTGCTGTTGTAGAAAGGACTTTTACCATCCAAGCTCTGTGAATAGACAGGTCACCTGCAAAAGTTATAAATTATCTCTACCGCAGTTCCCGTAGCTCTCGCCATGCGGAGGACAAAAGCATTGTAATCTCAATCCTCAAATACCCCTAACAGACCATGTATTCAGGATTTCTGTCAGTGGATACAGATGGGATAATTACTGATCCAGCATAATAGATGGTCATCTGTGCATACAGTAGTTAATGAAATCATGAAAACATAACCTGTTGAGAGTGCCTGAGGGTTAGAGTTGAAAACCCCTTACAAATGGTTAGTTTGGCTTTCTTGTGGATGATGATATAATACAGCCTTATTTTTATTTTATTTTTATTCTATTTTAAATTGTCAGACAGCATCTCATCTCTTTAAATAATTATGATTGTCTGGTATGGGTAGAACGAAATAGACAATAAATATTAGTCCCATTTGCCTCTTAGATCATTGTTAAGGTGCGTACACACTAGACGATATTTTACATGATTCACCCGATTTCAACGCATCGGAACAACAAATCGCTTAAAATATGTCCAAATCATGAGTGATGCCAATGCGCGTACCCGCAGGACGTACATCGCATCTTCGGATCTTGTCTACTGCAGGCAAGATCTGCCAATCTCGTACACAACGCACTGGAAATCGTTAAGAACGCACGATAGATTATTGGTCAGATTGGACACTTTATTGCACCATATCGTATCCTGGAGTGCTGGGGAGAGTTCAAGGGAAATCGCTCACGATATTGCATCATGAGCACCTCGTCTAGTGTGTAGACACCTATACATATAAACATTTATTGTCACACAGTAAAGCTGACTAGTCAGAACAGCGTTCTATTGTATTCATCATGAAGAATGTATTGTCATGCTTAATGCTACACGTCTGTGTGTCCTATCAGAGTGCGTATTGGAAGGAAGCGCTGAACATCCTGAAGCTTGTGGTGTCTCGCTCTGCCAGCCTGGTTGTTCCGAATGACGCTCCTAAGTCCTATGGAGATGTGGGTTCTCCTGATATCCCGTTCACAAAAATATTTAATTGCGCCTCAAAGGAGCTTCCTGGAAAAACGTTAGATTTTCATTTTGACATCTCTGAGGTGAGAGGATCTTGTATTTAACGTGTGATGGGTGTTGGAGACATTGTCATACCCTAAGTGCACTAGTGAGCGCATATGTTTATAGGATCTGTCCTCAAAAACATTGTTGTTGTATTATACAATCGGTAATCACATTGTATGACCTGTGAGTGTACATGCATGCTGTGGTGTAGTGCAATGTTTGGGGCACTACATGCGGACAAAGTGGCTCTTCAGTAGAAATACTGTCCAATACCTGATTATTTATCTTTTATGCGATCTTCATTTCTTCTCTCCATGTTTGATGAGGTTGATACCATTGGTCTGAGCAACAGTGCACTCATGATGTGGACTTGTGTTTCCATCTAGACACCGATAATAGGACAGAAGTATGGGGACCAGCATAGCGCAGCCGGAAGAAACGGGAAGCCAAAGGCTATAGCAGTGACTCGGAGCACATCATCTACATCTTCTGGCTCCAACTCCAATGCTCTTGTCCCTGTCAGCTGGAAGAGGCCTCAGCTCTCTCAGGTAGAGCAGAAACTCTCATGGAAGTTGCATCTTAAAGGGTTTGACCTAAAAGAAAAATGTATTGTGTTGTAATGTATGAGGCGACCTTTGTGAGAACTGTACTTTAATCCCCTCACATTTTTATTCTGCTGTAATGGTCCCGGTGTTCCCGGCCATGCCGTGTCAGAGCGGTTGGGTTTGAAGGTATTGGATGGCTGCCTCCCCAGGGTCGGGCACTAGAAGTAACGTCTCTGTGTTCGCTGAGTGTGGTTGACAACAAAAGAGCAACCCAACATTTCTAATAAATATAGGCATCTGTAGCAGAGACATGATGCAAAAATGTAGACAGGGCCTTAAATGGGGGTGGGCACGAGGCACTAGGACACAGCACTGATCCACCCCATGACACCTGCATTAGGCTTGCTGGGTGCCTGGAATGGCTCTTTGTGGCGCCTTATAATTATAGTAAATGTTGAATATGATTGTAAGGTCGACTCACACATTGCAATAGAATATTTGTAGGGGAAAGCATCTTGGGATCCTGCCTCACAAATAATAAGAGCTTTATTTTATAACAGCCCAGGCTATGGGTTTGATGTTAGCAAGTATAGACTATAAAGTGCTGCATTGTTGACCATTCGCATAAAATGTGAGTCATGCACAGAAACTATGGATATATTTAAATACTGACTTGTGCTTCATTCTTAACACTTAAGTAGCAGCTACTGGTAAGAGTGGTTTTAGCGTGTATATATGCCTGTGTACATATAGATTTCATTATATTACATCACTGGTGTTTAGAGATTGCAATAGGAGTGTGTAAAAGCAATTCATATTTCAGGAGATGCACATTCTGGATAGATAAGTGGTTCTTAGGATCGATGATGTAATAGAAGTCACTGCAAAGATGGTTTAGGACAACTCGTAGTTTAGGAGAAGCATTGAGATGTATGGAAGCGCTATACCTAGCAGAGACTGAAGATCTCGCTTGCAGGTAGTAAATTAGGAAGCACTTTACTATAGTTTTATATTTCTACATTGCACACAGGCCTAAGTAGAAGGACATAGTAAGAGCATATTAGTGGCTGTAATGTAGCTCCCTTTAGTAGACAATATGTAAAGATTAGACAGATGTTCATGGTATGTTTCCAGTTATCATTGTAAAGCCTTTAGAAGTATATTGTGTGAGGTTTTTATCTTTAAAATTGTCCTGTTTGCAATAGAACAAGTAATTGGTTGGGCTTGTGTTGATTATATAATACCCAGACATGACTTGGCTGAAATCCTTATACTTAATCTGTACTATGTAGGTGACTCATCTCACAGGTCACACACCGCATTTGTGGAGTGAGGGATTTTAATAGCTTTACCCAGACAACTGCGTACACACACCACATGTCCATTACATCATATTCATCTCCTCTTACACTACATGTTATAGGCAGTCTCTACAAGGTATAATTATTACCATTCCTGCACACAAGCTACATTATTTTTTCCATGGTGCAGATGAAAATGATTAGGAATTTAGAAGCATCCGGTGTATATTTTTAGACGTGAAACTTGACATGAGACCGAACTTAATTTCTCTTACTGTAGCTTATTCAAGTTGTCTCTCCTCCTTTCTCATTTCAGCTGAATGGTTTATTTATCTGAAGTTAGTTTCATGCTAATTTTGTTCTCTCTCGTGTGACTTTTTCTCTGCAGCGGAGGACACGAGAAAAGCTAATGAACGTCCTTTCACTGTGTGGGCCAGAGTCTGGCCTTCCCAAAAATCCATCTGTAAGTGTGCCTTGTTTTCTGCCTAGCTGCTAATTAAACTTGCTCTAATTGTGCTCCATGTATTTTGCATTGCTCAAGCTTATTAAACACTGTGCAAACAGAGCTTCCTCACCTGATAATTGCCACAAGCTGGACTCACACAGAGGAGTTGAGTGTTTAGAAGGCTTCTGTTCTAATCTCTTCTCCCGACAGGTGGTCTTCTCATCAAATGAAGATCTGGAAGTCGTAGATCAGCAAACCAGCCTAATTTCCAGCACAGAAGAAGCCATTCAAGAGGAGGAAGTGGCTCTGGAGGACACCAGCAGTGAACAGCAGTTTGGTGTCTTCAAGGACTTTGACTTTCTGGATGTTGAGTTGGAAGATGCTGAGGTGAGACCCCTGTGTCTAGTTCTAAATGTCGGCCATTCATCTCTCAGAGATGTAATTAGTTGAACATGCTAGGGTAATTGCCAGAGCAGTTTCAGAAATTCTAATCAGGTAGTAAAAAGAAGGTAGATTTGGACTACTAAAAAGTGTGAGAGAAATTTAAATAAAATCCTAATTATTTACCAACAAAAAGTTTACCAAATGCTAGCTCTTACATAAAGAGAGAGTATAACATCATCGAAAACGAAATGCTGAAATGGGTACTACATCAGAGATGTTAAATCCCCCTGCACGCCATTTCTTTAGTTAATGTGACTGAGGGTGAGATGTATCAAACTTTCTAAAGAGGATAAGTGGAGATGTTGATCATAGCAACCAATCAGATTGTAGCTATCTTTTTGTCTATTACATTTTATAAAATAAGTAGAAGCAAAACACCTCAACTTGTCGTCTATTGGTGGTTTGATACATCTCCCCTTCACTGACTGCAAAGACTGAAAATACCTGAATGTTAGGGATTCAAAGAGAACAGCATTCAATTGGATAGGAACTGGTCACATGACATTCTCAGGCTCGCATAGAATGCATGTAGCCATCACATTTTGATCTATGCATTGTGTCACAGCTATTTGCGTTCGGTACAGTAGTCAGCTGTTTAATGCAGGTTAAACTGCAATAACCCCTAAGGCATGCCTCGTAGTTTGGGCGTAAGACGTGCCTCATAGTTTGGGCGTAAGACATGCCTTATTGGACACCTTCACATTGAAAATGATTTAAAAAATCTAAAGCCATAATATTTCCTTTTACTATATACTACAACAGTAAACAATTAAAGCTCTCAAATAGCAGCTTGGCACGGTCCTGCTCAGGTCCGCAATCAAGGGCCTCATTGTTTTTCAAGCTATGACTAGATTATTGGTCATTATTTATAATTATGCAGAGATATGATAAGCACAGGCCCCCTTTGGTGCTGCCGAAGATGACCATTGCCTTGCACTGAGCATGCTCCTACATAATACTGTACATTCTGATAGAATCCCTAAAACAACAGTGTCATAGCATTACTGCATTTTAAAAGTAATGTTTCCCTTCTACTCTGCTTTATTAGTTATTATAGTGTGGGAAATAAATTCTGCTGCCATATATGTGGTAATATTGTCTCTCAGAGTCACTTCATTTTTCAATAAACTAGATGTAAACATTTCAGGAGCTTATTGTAATGTGAACGCATATACAGTATAGTACCGTAAAGGGGATCAGATCACTTTAGTTTGTGTGGTTGTTCTTAAACCAAATAGCCTTAATGTCCTGGCTTTCGTCTGTGCTTTTCAATGATGTGCATGTATCATCAGTGGTTTATTTTTGTTGCCTCTGGATACAGCACAAAGTTGCTCTATAGGTACAGCTAGATCAAATAAAGAGTACAAAGCAGTACTGTATCACAACTCAAGGCAACGATAACTTACCTGCTGCAGAAAGTAAAGGCAATGTATGTAACAGCTCTGTCCTCCATCTCTAATCATTAGCACAACACAGGGAAAATCTCTGTACCTATGAGGCTACAGAAATGGAAGGCTTTGTTTTGCATACCCCATAGGTCATATTCATAATGTTGTAATGTAAATATGACGTTTTCTCCTGGCTCTGTGTTTGTCTTGTTACTTATGGTTATTTGTGTTTTCCTTTTTTGCTAACCAGGAGCTGCAGGTAAGTTGCAGCCTGGTGGAGTGGCTTGTTTCAGTTCTGATCCCATGTGCTGTTTGTGTGTGCTGTACATAAAACATGTAAGGTTTGCTGCCTGATTAATTGACGGTGTACACTGCCCTATGTTTCATTATCGTATCCGGTGAAACATGCTGCTCCTTCTAACTGTTTCCGAACAATCCTCCTCTAGCTTGTATTGCATTGCCTGTGATTTGTGACGTCCAGAGGAGGGTCCTACATATGATGTTCATGTATGCTACTTTGTTACTTCAAAGGGTGAAAGCGTGGACAACTTCAACTGGGGAGTCCGCAGACGGTCTTTGGACAGCATAGACAAAGGCGACACCCCGTCTCTACAGGAATGTCAATACTCAGGGAGCACGCCCAGCCTGAATTTGACCAATCAGGAGGACACCGATGAGTCTTCAGAAGAAGAAGCACTGACTGTCAGTCAGATTTTGTCTCGTTCACATATGGTATGATATGACTCCCACTCTGTGCTTTGCATACATATGTGAATTTATGACAAGCAAGAACCCGATAGTCTACTTAGTTTCCACATTACAGTGCCGCCTTGTTGTTGGTTTTTCTTTTATTATTCTGTATCTCTAAAGCTGGGTACGCATTAGACGATATTTGGCCAATCCAAGTGATCAGTCTGATATATTGTCAGTATCATCTAATGTGTATGCTCTATGTCGGGCCATGCGCTCCGCCGTTAGAGGTCGTCAGCATCAGGTTGTCCCTACATGCAGCTCAATCTGACGATGTGACGGACAACCCCATGCAGCGGGAGGCGGCTGGTGCTGACATATCGTGCTGTCGGGCACTGGATCGTTTTTTGTACCGGCCGCCCGATATTTGTCTAGTCGCCCCTCGGATCGCTGAGTACACATATCGTTTTATTTTCTGCCCAATTCGTTCCAAAGTGCATTTTAAGAACACATTTAATCTCATATGTGACAAATGCTAGGAGTGGAGTTACTTTATTTATGTGTATTTTCTCACAGTGCATATTAACTGTTGATATTGATATGCATGTTTTATGTTGACTGTTGCCTATTGTTTGTCTCCCGTAGCTTCATAATGACTCTACAGTGGAGGACATCATGGCCGACCATGTGGACCACTTCCTCCAGTCTCAAGACTCAGTTAGTAGTGCTCTGACAGAGGAAGTGCTTCAAACCAGAGCAGAGACCCCCAGTGTGGAGGTGACCCCTCCCGATAATGCTAACAGTCAGCTGCCTGAGGTGGGGAAAAATCTGGGCTGGTGCATGGCTGATCTGGGATCTTTTTAGTTTGTCTACTAGATTTGTCTTTTGATTTCAATGCAGCTGTCCTACACATCAGATTGAGATCTTTTATGTGTTGTGTTTTTTTTTCTGTTTAATATTTTTAACCTGTTTGGGGGTCTTGCTAGCAGTATTATTTCTGTACATAATGGTGCAACCTTCTCCCCCCCCCCCCCCCCCCCAAATGGTTACAAATATTTATTATAAGGTGATACCATCAGTTTGGGTGTATTTGTTAATTTATTGTACAATTTTGGGCATGGTTATGTTGATTCTAGAATTCTATGTTTTTCTTTTGGTGCTTCTTGTAGTTGATTGGTTTTTCAGTCTCTGTGATTGGGCTGTAATTGGGGTTAGGACCTCAGGCCAGCTCTGTTAAAGATTGATAGTTAATTACCATGGTGAACACTCCAAAGCCAAAATCTCAGGATCTCAGTGTTAAATTGCCTATGTGGATGAGAGAAGGCAGCTAATTGGAGACCAGTCACTTGTAAGTATTCTGTTTCATCACTCATATCATTTTCTTTTTGTCTCTATAGAGCAATAAGGAAACAAAATAATAGAGAAATTATACTATGATCTGTTATAACATAAAAAACACCTATTGTAGTTATGGCTCTATGTACAGATGTGTCCTACATTTGTGTCCTTACACACCTATACTTTTTGTGCCGTAAGGCACAAGTCCCGTGCTGTGAAGTTTTTCCTCAATTTTGCTACTTTTTACTCAGTTTTTCTACTTATTCCTACTTTTTCCTCAATTTTGCCTCTTAGTTCACCGATAGTGTTCTAGATACTTAGGATTAGTGTTTTGGCTCAGCTAAGTCACAAAGTCCATGGTGCGCTAAACGGAGCTATTTGGCGTGATTTGAGGATTAGTGTATCTGGACCCATCTGTAGGGGAACTATGCGAAAATGTAGCTGCACTTTCAATATCTTGTAGGTGTACGTTTTTTTGGGGGGGTAATAAACCAACCAGAAGACATTGGAAAGTTTGGTGTAATTTCAAAGGCATTGATCTTCCTCTATTTTCTTAATAAGGTTTTCCACTTTCGGGTCTCTCCCGTTTTAGAGATAATGCCCCATCATCCCTACCATATCTATCCCGAGTCATCCATTGTATACGGTTACTGTTGGCACTGAGCTGTGCCATTTGTAAGGTTGGACAACAGGATTTTCTTAGATGTTGGATCATGTTGACTATCAGATAAGTCACATCTATGGCCCACCAAAGATGAGTTCTTGTTCCAGAATAGACAAGCCCTTTAATAAAACTCAAGTTGCACTATGATTGCTCATTGCAGTCGTGCTTTGGTAAATAATTGTCTTAGTCATTATTGTGCTCTGAAAAGGCTGTGCATATAATTTAAAATTGATTATTTTAACGAATAGCCTGCAAAAATATTTGATACTTACATAACACTTATATTTAATCCCATTACCACTTTGCTTTTATTTTGTAAACACTCTGTGAGTTATTACAATTTGAGGTAAGTCAATTTAACTTGCATCCACATAATTACCAAGTGATTTATTCAATATAGAGGAGGACAAAAGTCATTCCCATTTTATCTTGAAATGCCTTGAAGAGTGATATGTGCCGATTATGAAGCTAAAAGTAACTGCTAATGATTAGTTGTGTAAACTTGGGATCCTTTTTGTACTTGATTCAGTGGCAAGTGATCAGTCGTTCTGCCTTGCTTGTGTCATTTGTATAGCTGGACATGTATATTAAGTGCGCAATTTTCTTTGCTATTTTGACAAATGATGGCTTCATACAAATGTGCTGACAAGTAGATCTCATCGCATCTGGACTGGTACAAACAGTTGTGTTGTAGTGAATTTGTAGACCCGGTGTTAATGTTGTTTGCTTACTATACATCAGAGATCTGTAAGCTGTGGCTGCCTTGATAGTTGCATTTTATATGTATATATGTATGTGTATGTATATATATATATATATATATATATATATATACCGTATATACTCGAGTATAAGTCGACCCGAATATAAGCCGAGGTACCTACTTTTACCCCAAAAAACTGGGAAAACTTACTGACTCGAGTATAAGCCTAGTGTGGGAAATGGCAGCAGCTGGTAGTGCCCCCAGTAGTAATTCCCCCTGGTTGTGCCCCCAGTAGTAATCCCTCCTGGTAATGCCCCCAGTGGTAATCCCCCCTTTCAGTGCCTCCAGTAGTAATCCCCCCCTGGTAGTACCCCCAGTAGTAATCCCCCCTTTTAGTGCCCCCTGTAGTAATCCCCCCCGGTAGTGCCCCCTGTAGTAATCCCCCCCTTGTAGTTCCCCCAGTGGTAATCCCCCCTTTTAGTGCCCCCTGTAGCAATCGCCCCCTGATAATGCCCCTTGGTAGTGCCCCCTGTAGTCATCGCCCCCTGGTAGTGCCCCCTGTAGTCATCGCCCCCTGGTAGTGCCCCCTGTAGTCCCCCCCCCCCCCTAGTAGAGAGTGACGTGAAAAGAATAAAAAAATAAATAAACACTTACCTTAAACTCCCGCTCCTGGTCCCGCCGCTGTCCGCTCCTCCGGCCGCTTTGCATGGGAGCGACGTCGTCATGACGACGTGTCTCCCATCACCCACTGCGGGAGCCGGAAGATGGCTCCCGCAGTGGGAGCAGCAGCAGCCGCTCTCAGCGGCTGCTGATTACACCAAACACGCAGCTGTCCACTTTATCTCCCAGGTTTAAGAGGCCTATTCATTAGGCGACCTGAAAAACTGAGCGACTAGCATTCAGTCCTTCAGGTTGCCTAGGTGCGGTGCCCGCACTGAACGTCATTCAGTGCGGGAGGCCGACCTCCTATCTGAGAACATGCCGAACCTGACTATCGTCAAGTTGATGAGCATGTTCCACAGATAGTCGGCGTGGGCAATGGCCCAGCGTGCACACGCGACGCTGGTCCTTGCCGGCTATCCATTAGATGACTTTCTGAACGATGCAACCAAAACCTCCTGGTTTTGGTCGCATCGTACAGAAAGTCGTCTAATGGATATGCCCCTTTAGTCCATAGACCCTTTAGTCTAGAAAAGCTGTTGCATCATCCCTTACATCTTACACAAAAGTCATGCTGTTGTTTATAGTCATCTTGTTCATTCTTGTGTCTAGGATTCTCTATCCTTTGGAACTCTCACTGTATCAAACAAGGATCCCTTCCATTGCTTTATAGCTTGACTTATTTTTATTCTGGAATATAAATAAATGTTGCATCCAAAACTTTATGTATTTTATGCTATGTTTCTGATGGGAAACAGTCGGGAAGTCGATTTACAGGAATTCCGACCGCCACCTTCCCGACTGTATAATCCCGGCAAGGGTTAAATGACTGGCGTTGAAATCCCAACGCCTGTCATGTTCCCTACCGCATACACGCACTTTACAGACAAGAGTCTGCCTTCCAATCTGGGAATATACAGCACATTCTTTACTAATACTGCCACATTGTTCCCATTTGTATTGGAGCATATAAGTAGACCGTTCCCAGTTCCTTCAGTGGTGTTACTACTTCCATCTGCATGTTTTCATATACGGAATATCTTTCTATTCTGATGTTCATCTATAAATCTGGTTTTCACAGACTTTAGTGTTCCACTTTAGGCCTTCTTTCCAGTGTGGTAATATATGGCAGTGTGGTAATATGTGGAAAGAAGACTGCACAGAAATATTTCTACCATGTGGTTATACTTTTCTTCAACCTTTGACTGGATTAACTCTACTGTTACTAGCATTACATTTATATGCTCCTGCATGTAGTTTCCTCATTCTTCATGTTATATTTTTTCCACAGTATAAACAGCTTATTGTTTAAAACTGGATCTTTCATGCAGCTTGTGTAATGCATCTCATATAGTTTTTGTGGTAGTGTCATATCGTATGTGAAGTTTCAGGCCATTTTCAACTAATAAGCTGATAGTTGCTTGTGTCTGTCTCATTCTTAAGCAAGTCTTGGTTACTAACGTCAGGGCTGTTTGTAATAATAACCTCTTGTAATTTCTCTCTGGATATCCCCTCAACCTAAACATTCTACAGTTTATAATTATCATTATTCAGTGTTACAATTGTAATTTTTAGTTGAGTTCCTGGCCATTTTCTTTCTTTCTTTACTCCCTTTGACAATTCACTGGAAAATTGTGTGGATCATTCAGTTGTGATGTCTGAGCTCATATATGTTTCTTGGTTCAAACATCAAATGCACCAAGAAAGATTTGGGGATATTCTTTACTGTTGCCATTTCATATGAATATTCATAAACTAAAATTAACTATCAAGATTCTGATAAGTGTTCATTATCACAGCAAAAAGAGTTTAGAACAGTGGTAATTAAAGACAGGACGTTTCTTATGTTATACCTTGCCTCTAGCTGTCGTTGTGCTCCAGCAACTAGTAACTGCACCTGAAATTTGTGACTACAACTACTTGGTAATAAAGATTACAGTTTCATTGGCATTACTAGGGGGGTGCTGTGGGCTGCACCTTGATTGGTGTTACCAAGTAGCATCATCCATCCCACACACCCCTGTGTCCTGAGAGGCTAGGGGTTTTCCAGCAGCTCCCAGAGCTGCTGTGTACTGGGCTGCAGTGGTAGGCCAGAGAGACTGCTGCCGCTGAGCTGTAGCAGCAGTCTCCTCTCCTCTGCCTAGATTTGCACCGAGCTGAGAGGCTCACAGCGCAAATAAAGTTTTTTATTTCTAGTTTTTTTTCTAAGGTGGTGTGACCACGCCTTCTGCGATTAGACCACACCCACTATAGTAATGGGGCCCAGGATGACTCTATACAGCCCTGGATATCAGTCATTCTGCTTGCCATGTCTGTTGGTCCTCCATGTTTACAGTTGATTACATATTTTGTGCCATAATGTTGTGTAAGAAGCCCGACAGGCCTGCAAAGTTTAATTGTTATGTTACTCCACACCCAGGGCCCTGTCCCCCAGTGCTCTAGATTTCCATAATGTGTATTCCTTTATTAGATTCAATTTAATAAGCCCATTTGTTTTCAGGATGGCAGGGTACCAGTAAAGGATGAACAGCTAAGCACAGCTAGCGAAGACACCGGTTCATGTCTCACACAAGACCAGCAGGAAGCTCTGATTTGTCAGGAGCCCCTGGAAGTGGAAGAACCATGCGATGTCCAGGAGCTGCCCGCTCCTGACAGTCCCCCGGAATCTGTCTGTGAAGATGATGTCACGCTTGCTTTAAAGGAGCTGGATGAGCGATGTGAGGAAGAAGAGGCAGACTTCTCCGATTTTTCAAGGTTGGCTTATGGTGTTGGTCGCATTGCGAATCCTTTTTTTCTTTAACAAATGGGCTTTTAACTATTCTGTAATGTTGTCTCCTCAGTAAACTGTTAATAAAGTTCTGATACACGTGCATAGGCCTTCTAAGCTTGCTCAGCTAATGCATTACTGGATTATTTGCCTGTGACTGTTACAGCATTGTGAAAGTTAAATGATGGCTCTAGGTTACCCATTTTACTTTAGACATCCATGTAGTGAGCTTCAAATGTCTCCTGCATCCACTATATAAATGATCACAAATGAAAAGCTTTTAGCATTTCTTTTTTGCAGCTGATCTGAACACCTGATACCTAGCAGTGTATTTTATGACAATCCTACCATGCTGGTAGCATGTTAAAGGCCTCCTGCTGCAGATTGTTGAAGGCCTTCATTCGTATGTTTGCTGAGCAAGTGTATCACATGTGGGGAGTTTTGGCAGAAAACAGACTGTACAAGATCATTAAATTGATCGTCCTAGAAATGGTTGCTGTCTTGTTGTGTTTCCTACCCCATACACAGATATTACTTTAGATAATTAAAAAAGTGCATCTGCAGCAGCCACCCTTGGCCGCTCTCCAGCAGGTAATTGTGTATTCTGCTTGCACGTCCACAAGAGCAAGCCTAACATCCAGATAGCATATAGATGGCAGTGAGCAGTGCTGTGTTTTACTTCCTCTATGGAGATGTCGTCTTCCTTTTTGATAAGCAAGGAAGCTATGAAATTTATCTACTCAGCCTGTGTTGTGAGGCTATTTGGGAATCTGAGTCTGTAAGTAAGCTGTAGAAATAAATGTAGTTTTATTAGATGATATTGCTAGTGGTATTTATTTTAGAAGGGTCCTGTGTTTACATTCTCAACAGACTACTATTGTACTATTAACACCTTGTGTTCTACTTGTAGCCAAGATGATGGGGAACAGGACGGCTTTGCAGAAGTCCAGACCTCTCCTCCCCCTTCTCCTTTTATGTCTGCTATACTAGCTGCTTTCCAGCCAGTGGCCTATGAGGATGAGGAAGAAGCGTGGCGCTGCCATGTCAATCAGATGTTGTCGGAGACTGACGGTTCCTGCGCTGTGTACACCTTTCATGTCTTCTCCAAGCTGTTTCAGGTTTGTAAATTTAGGACGAATGCCCACTAGGACAATGCATATTGGCACATGTGTTATGTGAATAACGGTTGTCTTATTTCTTTGTAGACTATTCAAAGAAAGTTTGGAGCTATAACTAATGATTCCATTAGCTTTCTGGGAGAAAGCCTGCAGAGAATAGGCACAAAGTTTAAAAGCTCCTTAGAGGTGATGATGGCATGCTCAGAGTGCCCGACTGTCTTTGTGGACGCTGAAACGGTAAGAGTCGAGATTTTGTTGAGCATCGTCAATGATCTACTCAAACATAGTCTCACTATACAAATAACAACAACAGGTTAGTTCTTTAGATTTATCTGGATTTCAGTGCTTATGAACTAACCAGGACTTTACAGGTGGTTAAGAACATCCAGGGTTGGACTGGCCCACAGGGGTACAGGGGAAATCCCCGGTTTCGGACCTCAAATTATAGATTGTTACTCTACTAAATGGTCAGTCACATGGTGGAGCAAGACCACTGATCAACATGGGGGCTTGGTTCCCTTCAATAGAAATTACACCAAGATTTGTCTAATGGTGATACATTACTCTGTGGCGGCTGGTTTCACCCCCACTGGTGGAGGACCACTCCCCTTGAGCATGGGCCCCTAGAACAGCATTCTTACGGTGGGCCCTTCTTGTCCCAGTCCTACACTGAGAACATCCCTTCATATACTATAGTTCAGTTTGTGGGAAATACAATGAGTTATACAACATGTATTACATTCAGTCATGTGCACATATAGGGTCCGATTCTGAGTCGAAGACAAAGTGGCTGTGTTTGCTTTATGCCGTGAAAGCCAGATTTACTACCTTACGTTAATGCGAGGATCTGTACGGCTATAAACGAGCAGCCACACTGCCCACTGTGTAATTGTCATCGTCAATATCGGCAGATGCACCTGCCCCAGGCTAGGTGCAAGTGATCAGTCTGAAACTGGCTTCCTTTCACTCAGAATAGCACGGAACTCAGGCTTTACTCCCATGACATTCCAGCGAGTTAGATTTCTTTCTTGTGACCTCAGTGTTGCTGCCCTAAAACGCCCATATTAGAGAGATCTGGCCTACATCCATTCGATTTAGAATCGCCCAGAGATGCACAAAAATGCGGAGGTTGCTGAAACTTGCGTGAAAGGAGCCACGACTGATTCAGAAAGGCTCATAGTCTTCCCATTTATAGATATGTGTTAACCAAAATAATTTATTGTTAGTGCAATTTCAAAAGGCACAAAAAATATACTTTGAATAAAAAGTGTGTTTTCATATTAAGTTGTTTCCATTTGGAGATTTGACAGATTGCCTTGTGTTACAGCTCATGTCATGTGGCTTGTTGGAGACACTGAAATTTAACGTGCTAGAGCTGCAGGAACATCTAGACACTTATAATGTGAAACGGGAGGCTGCAGAACAGGTACTCATTCACCATGCTTCCTTTTATCTTTTGGAAATGTGACAGTTCATAGAACGATCGCTTTTGTAAGACAGTATATTTCGTACAACACCCCTGCCTAAAGGCAAAATGAAGTTGTTTTCTCAAAGTCAGTTTCTTTTTTTCTGTTGCGATGTTGTTCAGTGAACTACGGTTTGTCGGTTTGTCGCATGCTGTAACTCCATCTCAAATACACATAATATAATTTATCTTCAAACTGCAGATATTTTCATGGAATAAGGATACTCCCTGCTTTCAAGGTATCTTCCTGTTAAAACGGAAGACTTAAAATATTTGCTATATACTTTTTATGCCTTAAGGACATGATCACTAGTATTTTTATGTCCAGTAAGTCATTTTATTATATATGATTTCTGAGCGATAATTGAGACTGCAGTTGCTTGGCTACTAAATGTCGTCCTGCATTAGCTCCAGATGACCTTCTAATGAAAGTGGGATTCTGCTGGCCAGACAGCTGTGGTGATCAACATTTGTAGAGGTCCAAATTGATCATTCTACTAACAGAACATAAAATGTCCATGGAAAAGAGGGTGTCTGAGACCTAATGCTCCTTATTTACAATTTTCAGATGTATATTAATGGCAAAGATCGAGTTCCCTCCTCCAGAGCCACTCACAGCTACATCCCAGTGGTTGTCCTTAGAAAATGGGCTGACATTACGATTTGTCAGGGGCATTTTCTCCATCACTTGTGCTTCACTGTATCTTGCCAATCCCCTCCACTGGGAGTGCAGAGTCAGACACGGACTGCCAAATGTGACCTTGTGCACGATGCAATATACAGTATATTCTGCAGTCTATTGTTAATTAGACTTCCTTTGAAGTTCCAAAACAGCGAACGCATTTCCAGCCAATGAGTGCACACAATCTCCATCAGCTATAGAGGTAGCACACGGCTGTCTCTTTCCCAGTGATCTACAGTATAATTAAAATGAAAAGGATCTGACCCTCCCCTACCCTCCGTAGCCATCTCTGCTTCTCATGATTCCATTTTTGTTTTGTTCTCCTGTAAAAGATTAGTAACAGGACCCTGTCCCTGCTTTATTTAGTATAGTGACGTTGCTCTTTTTGTTTTTGTTATGTTGGGGATTGCAGTCACCCTAGTCCCTCTGGGAATGTCATAATCATTGACAGACTGTGGAAGTCCCATTTTTATTGTTGCTTTTTGTATCCATAAACCATGTGACCCCCCCCCCCCCCCCCATCTCCAATCCTACTGCCAGCATGTGCTTGAACAGTGTATGGAAGCCCATAAATAACATTTGTTATGAGTAACTTAGCAACCCTTTCTTCTCTCTCCCACCCTGTTTCCATGCCCCTCTATGACGTCACCTGAACCATGACAGCCTGACTTTCACACATCCGAAGATAGAATAGACTCCATTTTGTAGGAAACCCATGCTAGCACAGGAAAAACATACAAAATCCACACAGATTGGGCCCCAGTTAGGAACCCATGACCCCAGCGCTGTGAAGCAGCAGTGCTAACCCACTGTGTCGCCCCTTTTTAATTTCTATGAAATCTGTTTTTCTTTCTCAGCTGCGTTCTTACATATACAATTGTGCTATAGGTCTTTCGTAATGACACACCTAACAACCCGAGTCCTATTCTATTTAGGATTTTCAATCTTACACAATCCTGTTCTTTTCTACTGTAAAACTGACGTCACAACATCATAGACAAAATGCTGCTCTTTCCTCCTTTTAACATCTCAATGAAAATGTGAGGTATATAGTAGTCAGACTGTTTTGTTACTTCTTCAAACAACTTATTGAATGGCTGTCAAGAGAAAATAAGATTTACAGTGGACCTTGCATCCATGTCACTAATTGAATCTGGCACAGTATTCCTCAGAGAGTCTCCCCTCCTCCCTCACTAATGCAGACCTCCATAGTTAATTCACTAAGTGAGTAGCTTTTATTAAATTGAGCCGGCCAGAGAAACACATTCTTCTTTCTTCATTTGTTGCAATCTTTGAAGGTTAGCCAGAGGGTATAGTGATTACTACTCTGAGAAGTCTATAAATAGCTGGAAATGAGTTGTCATAAGTAATTTCTTACAAAGAATGGTTATGTTCCCATGTAAAACAATCACTGTTGGATACTATGTTCTGCTACAAATACAATTGTTTTACATGTAGTAATCAGCCACATAACTCGCTGGCATATTCTGTAGCTAAGGTAGGATGTGCTTAGCATAATGATATGTGCCCCATATGGAGGGAACAATATAAAGTTCCCCACATGCCTATGGCAGCCATTACTTTAGATCAGAGATTGGGAACCTCCTGCCCAGGGGCCGTATAAGGCCCTCAGAATCATATGGTCTGGCCCTCTGAGCTTTTCTCTGCTAGCCTTATCTGGCTAGCAGGGTGCCTAGAATGGCACACTGCAACTAGAATCTTTGCAGCAGTGTCGCCTGGAGTGTCCTTAGGACGCATCAGACGGTCACACCGCAGCCCTTACAGTTCCGGCATTGCACGCGGAGGGGGCATGGTCTGCATCGGGCCCGCGAATAATGTTCTATATATCAAAATGGCCCTCAGCAGAAAAAAGGTTCCCCACCCCTGCTTTAGATGCATGACATGGGTGAGGAGAGACCACCTTCCCAGTGTCCCACAGGAGAGTTTTGGTTACTGCCACATGTAGTTACTGGGATATCCATCTGGCAATACTGGTGGCAACAAGGTAAGTGGCCCCCTATCCCCAGGGTTCTGCATGGTGTGATGCAGTTAGGGTCAGGTGCCTGTCATAGGGAGGCTAAAGGGGCCATGTACCTTTCACTGTAGCCTTCACTCAGTTTTTGGTCCAGAGGATGTGTCATCCCTTCAGCACCTTTTACCTGATGAGGCTTCCACCAGACATGATGCAGCAGCCATCTTCTGGTAGCAGCTGCAGCTCCTTGTCCTCTCTATCTTCCCTCTGCTCCACAGGAAAGTAGTGTTGATGTTTATTGGGGTGCTGTTTTTTTTCCTGCATGCTCTTCTTTTCTTTGGACGGCGATTATTTCAACTCCACATCTTCCTGGATTTTGCCGCTTCAGCTGTCCTGTCCTCTCCTTTTCTGTTAGTGCCTGGGTAGTGCAGAGGCTATTGCAGAGTTGACGCAAATCGCTGCACATTCCATGAAATTGAATAGGTACCCCAATTCTTCCTCCCCTCTCACAGGAGCTACAGTAAGAAACATTCTTACTTTGTTTCCCGATCAGGGCTGAAATCCAGCAGGAAGAAGGGAGTGAAGAATTTAATGCAAGCTGTTCTGCAGATACTAAATATTTATGACAACAAGGAATCACATTCCTGACTGTTGCTTTGTAGAGGAAATAATCAGTTTCCTTCTTCACATCTGGAGGACCTTGAGTGAGGTGTGGACCAAAATTAATCTTGGGATTCAGGTCTCTCTAACAATGATACGTTGAACTGTGGTTCTTTAACAAAGACTGATTTATTTGAACTCCAGGTGGAGGAGTTCCATTCTCCCTGTGTATGCCCTGAGACTAGAGGGCCCAAATTATCCCTCTAGTAGGGCAAGGAATCTGAGCTTTAGATGACAGAACTCTACTCCTCTTGGGAATCAGCAAAGAGGAAAACAGACATGGATAGCAAAGTGTCTGGTTCACAAAGCTTCTGACAAACTGTTGGCTTTATAGGCTGGCAACCCACCTAGGACCTTCCATGGTGGGAATAAGATTGCTTTTATTCCAGGACTAGTGGTTCAGTACCACCTCAGATAGATCTCTTAGATCTCCTGAAGCCCCACCCAGACAATCTTTACCAACAGTTTCCCTGGAGACAAAGAAATATTTTGGGAATCCATTCAGTTTCTTGTTCTGCATAGTTATTCCTGTACCAAAACAGCAGTTGTTGAGTTTTTAAAATCTATTCCTGGTTCACAAAGATTATTCTTTTTTTACCTATTCTGATCCTGTATGCTGTAAATGCTTTGCTGAGGTTGGACAAGTTCAAGATGGAATTTTTGAGGTCCGTAATCAGTAACATGGAAAAGCTGAAGTTCTTGATGTCATGTGTGTTCCAATCTGGGAGGGACACCATAGCCTCCTCAGATTAGCCCTTCAGTCACTTTGGGTTTCAAGCCCTGCCCTTCGGCCTGACCACTGCGTTGAAAATGTTCACTAAGATCATGGCAGTGATTGTTGCAATTCTCCAATTCAGGGTCGTCATCCCTTATGATGTTCAATGCAAACTCACAAGTCTTGCTGTGGGCTCATATTTTGGAAACAGCCCAAACCTTAGAGTAACATAAAGTTGCATCATCAACTACAAGAAATTATAGATGAGCTGTTCGCTTTTGACTCTGATCTTCCAACCAAGTTCAGAATTCAAAACGAGGCAAAATGTCTGTGCCGAGATGTCCGTTAAAGATGACGTTATGCCTCATTCTGAGATCTGAACTTGGCGTGATGATCCAAGCCAAAACTGAACCGCTTATCTCTACAAGAAATACAAGCGGACACCTTCCCAGTGGATGATCATTCTGGAGTTTTGTTCAACACCTGTCAACAGAGAGTGTTCTTACTTGGGCTCTTGAAGTCACTGTTAGCCAACAGTTGGTTGTTGTTTCACTCCTGCATGAAGGCAAAAAAGTATTCACAGCGCTTCACTTTTTCCACATTTTGTTATGTTACAGCCTTATTCCAAAATGGAATAAATTAAATTTTTGTCCTCAAAAGTCTACACACAATACCCCATAATGACAACGTGTGAAATGTTTTTTTGAGATTTTTGCAAATTTAATAAAATAAAAAATAAGATATCACATGTACAAACACTTCCGTTCAAAAGTTTGGGGTCACCCAGACAATTTTTTGTTTTACATGAAAACTGACTCTTATTTATCAAATGAGTTGCAAAATGAATAGAACAAGACATTGGCAAGTTTAGAAATAATGATTTTTATTTGAAATAATAATTTTGTCATTCAAACTTTGCTTTCATCAAAGAATGCTCCTTTTGCAGCAATTACAGCATTGCAGACCTTTTGCAATCTAACTGTTAATTTGTTGAGGTAATCTGAAGAAATTTTAACGCACGCTTCCTGAAGTACCTCCCACAAGTTGGATTGGCTTGATGGGCACTTCTTGCATACCATACGGTCAAGCTGCTCCCACAACAGCTCAATGGGGTTGAGATCTGGTGACTGCTCTGGCCACTCCATTACAGACAGAATACCAGCTACCTGCTTCCTGCTCCCTAAATAGTTCTTGCATTATTTTGAGGTGTGCTTTGGGTCATTGTCCTGTTGGAGGAGGAAATTGGCTCCAATCAAGCACTGTCCACAGGGTATGGCATGGCATTGTAAAATGGAGTGATAGCCTTCCTTATTCAAAATCCCTTTTACCTTGTACAAATCTCCCACTTTACCAGCACCAAAGCAGCCCCAGACCATCACATTACCTCCACCATGCTTGACAGATGGCATTAGGCACTTTTCCAGCATCTTTTCACTTGTTCTGCGTCTCACAAATGTTCTTCTGTGTGATCCAAACACCTCAAACTTCGATTCGTCTATCCATAACACTTTTTTCCAATCTTCCTCTGTCCAATGTCTGTGTTCTTTCGCCCATATTAATCTTTTCCTTTTATTGGCCAGTCTCAGATATGGCTTTTTCTTTGCCACTCTGCTTAGAAGGCCAGCATCCCGGAGTTGCCTCTTCACTGTAGATGTTGTACCATTTAATGAAGCTGCCAGTTGAGGACTTGTGAGGCGTCTATTTATCAAACTAGAGACTCTAATGTACTTGTCTTCTTGCACAGATGTGCACAGTGGCCTCCCACTTCTCTTTCTACTCTGGTTAGAGCACAACTGTTCCCTGAAGGGAGTAGTACACACCGTTGTAGGAAATGTTCAGTTTCTTGGCAATTTCTTGCATGGAATAGCCTTCATTTCTAAGAACAAGAATAGACTGTCGAGTTTCACATGAAAGTTCTCTTTTTCTGGCCATTTGGAGAATATAATCGAACCCACAAATGTGATGGTCTAGATACTCAACTAGCTCAAAGGAAGGCCAGTTTTATAGCTTCTCTAACGAGCAAACCCGTTTTCAGCTGTGCTAACATAATTGCACAAGGGTTTTCCAGGGTTTTGTAATCATCCATTAGTCTTCTAACGCGCTTAGCAAACACAATGTACCATTAGAACACTGGAGTGCTGGTTGCTGGAAATGGGCCTCTAAACACCTATGTAGATATTCCTTTAAAAAACAGACGTTTGCAGCTAGTATAGTCATTTACCACATTAACAATGTATAGAGTGTATTTCTGATTGAGTTAATGTTATCTTCATTGAAAAAAAAACAGTGCTTTTTTTTTTTCAAAAATAAGGACATTTCTAAGTGACCCCAAACTTAGTGTAAGTATTCACAGCCTTTGCTCAATACTTTGTTGATGCACCTTTGGCAGCAATTACAGCCTCAAGTCTTTTTGTATATGATGCCACAAGCTTGGCACACCTATCTCTGGGCAGTTTTGCCCATTCCTCTTTGCAGCACCTCTCAAGCTCCATCAGCTTGGATGGGAAGCGTCAGTGCACAGCCATTTTCAGATCTCTCCAGAGATGTTCAATCGAATTCAAGTCTGGGGTCTGGCTGGGCCACTCAAGGACATTCACAGAGTTGTCCTGATGCCACTCCTTTGATATCTTGGCTGTGTGCTTGGGATCGTTTTCCTGCTGAAAGATGAACCGCCGCCCCAGTCTGAGGTCAAGAGCGCTCTGGAGCAGGTTTTCATCCAGGATATCTCTGTACATTGCTGCATTCATCTTTCCCTCTATCCTGACTAGTCTCCCAGTTCCTGCTGCTGAAAAACATACCCACAGCATGATGCTGCCACCACCATGCTTCACTGTAGGGATGGTATTGGCCTGGTGATGAGTGGTGCCTGGCTTCCTACAAATATAACGCCCATCATTAACGCCAAAGAGTTCAATCTTTGTCTCATCAGACCAGAGAATTTTGTTACTCCATGGTCTGAGAGTCCTCCAGGTGCATTTTGGCAAACTCCAGTTGGGCTGCCATGTGCTTTTTACTAAGGAGTGGCTTCCATCTGGCCCCTCTACCATACAGGCCTGATTGGTGGAATGCTGCAGAGATGGTCGTCCTTCTGGAAGGTTCCCCTCTTTCCACAGAGGAATGCTGTAGCTCTGACAGAGTGACCATCAGGTTCTTGGTCACCTCCCTGACTAGGGCCCTTCTCCCACGATCGCTTAGTTTAGACGGCCTGCCAACTCTAGGAAGAGTCCTGGTGGTTCCGAACTTCTTCCATTTATGGATGATGGAGGCCATTGTGCTCAGTGGGGCCTTCAAAGCAGCAGATATTTTTCTGTACCCTTCCCCAGATTTGTGTCTCGAGACAATCCTGTCTCTGAGGTCTACAGACAGTTCCTTGGACTTCATGCTTGGTTTGTGCTCTGACATGCACTGTCAGGTGTGGGACCTTAAATAGACAGGTGTATGCCTTTCAAAATCATGTCCAAATAACTGAATTTACCACAGGTAGCCTCCAGTTAAGCTGTAGGAACATCTCAAGGATGATGAGTGGAAACAGGATGCACCTGAGCTTGATTTTGAGCTTCATGGCTGTGAATACATATGTACATGGGATTTTAGTTTTTTGGGTTTTTTTTTATTACATTTGCAAAAAATCTCAACCTTATTACACGTTGTCATTATGGGATATTGTGTGTAGAATTTAGAGGACAAAAATGAATTTATTCCATTTTGGAATAAGGCTGTAACATAACAAAATGGGGAAAAAGTGAAGCGCTTTGAATACTTTCTGGATGCACTGTAGATGATTGATATCAACCTAGATCAGCCTAATTTCAAAATGGAATGAGTCTCACCTTGGCTTGTCAGTGTTTCAGTCTGGTTCAGTCAACCTGTTGTTCTATTGGTGACTGAGAGGCAACTTCAGTACTCCATCTGGGAATTGGACGATTGTAACAATGGATGCCAGATTTTAAGGCCGGGGAGTAGGAAGTCCTCAGTGCTGAACTCTGGGATGCTGGTTCTTGCAAGGAAGATTCATCCAGATCTTTCAGACCATGCCACTGCAGTGACTTCAGGGGGTCATCTAGAGTGCCCTGCCCATGAGAAGAGACCACCAGGATCAAGCAGTGGACAGAGCAAAGCTTTCTGGCTGTCACAGCAGTATTTATTTTGGGAGTAGAAAATAGGAAGCAGATTTTCTCAGCAGACAAACCTTTCTCCCTAGGAAAAAAGTCTTGCAGCTGACTGTAGACAGATGTCAGCATGATGGCATATCTATTGTACCACATTGAGAAGTGCTTTTGTTCCAGGACACAGGATCCAAAGGCATTTATGGAGAATGTCAGGTTTGTTGCTTGGAACATCCATTTGATGTACCTGTTCTTTCTGATAGCAATGCTGGTGCTGAAAAAGTAGAAAAAAAATAAATAAAAGTTATGTCCTATGATTCTGGATTGGCCGTGAAGGTGATGGTACTCCTATCGTAAGCTTGTTAGCTGGCCCATCCCAGTGCCTGCCTCCAAAACCAAATCTGCTAAATCCCGTTTACTCACTAGAGTTTAGCTTGCTGGCTTTAATGGCTGTTGAAAATCTGATCCTCAGGGATAAGGGTTTCACTGACTGTGTGTTTTGGCCCATTCTCATGTCTAGTAATCCCCGCTGGACAATAATTATTGTTACCACAGGAACTTTGGTAGAAAAAGACTGAGCTTCCTGACAGGTTTCTGGAGTGTAGAAGGGGAGGGCCGTGAATTTTTGGAGATTACTCCTGTTTTCACAAGCATGCGCCACTAATTTAGGAACAATTGAATACATCATATGCTGTTTTTCTCTCTTGTAGTGGCTGGACGACTGCAAGAAAACCTTCAGTTCTGGAGATGGCCATAATGTGCCTAATACAGAAGCACAGGTCAGTGTTCTTACTAAATCAATGCTGAACAAATCACCAAGTCCTGTGAATACAGTGAATAGTGACAAGATGTGGCTGATATTATATCAGTGACTGCAGACATTAAAACTCCAGATGCAGTGAATTTATTTTAAGTATTGTGGCTGATAGCACAGATAAAACATAAATTGATTACCCAGTCTCAGAGACAGACTGGTATTATGAATGATACATATGTAGACTGTAAATCACTTGCCTCCACTCTAGAGAATATATATATATATGGCACAAAGGAAAGGGAGCGCACCATCGTGAAATAAATCGGAGTTTATTGCATTCTAAATAGGAACACTCACATTTTGTCTAAAATGAGCAAGCATATCACAGAGTCCAGGTGAATACCGCACGGCGGATATCCTCTAATCCATCTGACCACTAATGGTTAATCTCTTTGTGATTTATTTCACAATGGTGCGCTCCCTTTTCTTTGTGCCATAGATCGAATACGGCTCTGGAGGAGAGCTGCAATATATCCCAATTAAATATACAGATTTAGAGCTGGTCGGGAGAAATACTTTTTTCAGTACACAAAGGAACTGATTTGCGCCTTGGACTCTTTGCTGATATATATAGATATAGATATAGATAGATAGATAGACAGACTTGTGCATTATTTAGCAGTTTGTGGTTCAGAGCTTGTGCCTTGTACGTTTGGTGATTAAACTCAAATTAAATAGCCTTAAATCTGCAACTGATGGTCTCAGAGTGCCCACTCAGCTACTGCATGCTACGTTAACACTACTAATGTGTTAATGTGTGACGCCTTCAGGCAGTGGTTCTGCTGCAAAACACATTTGCTGCAATATTTTAGGTTGTATCTCCCCTATAGATTATGCCTCATTCCCAATGTCGTTTAGTTTTCTTCTTTTTGTTGTTTTTCTTTTTCTTTTTTTTTTCAATTCTTTTTTTTTTTTTTTTTTTTAATAATCAGACATTTAATATAAAAACAATTTTCCAGCAACCTGTTTTCCTTGGCACTGTTATGGTTGAACCAGTGTTTTCTATATTGTTTTACTTGTCTGGATCTTCCAAGTTGTATTGATTACTTTAATTAATATTCACATACAAAGTGAATAATTTAAGTCACGCTACAAGTTATGACTTACATGGGTAAATGAAGTGGTGTCAGTATAGGGTCTCCCTGTGTACCTCAGCAGTACTTTTTGTTCCGGAGTTCCCTGTATTAATGACCGTATTTCTGGATCTCCGTGCTTTCAGTTTATGCCCATTGCAGCCGGCAGACCACTGTGCAGGAATGTCCTGCCGTCACTGAGGAACTATTAAGTCATGGGTGACTGTCTGCCTATGGTTTTACAGAACTTAGACTATTACTAACTGTCCCTCTTTTTCTTTCTTCCTCTGTGTTTTGTGACCTGCTCACCTTCTTGCTTAGCAAATGGAAGTTCTAGCCGTAAGTGATGGTTCTTGATTTCTCAAATACTAAACATGTCAGATCAAAAGCCTGACTTTCACCTGTCTTGTCCACGTGCTGTTGAGCTACCAATGTCTGCCATTGTATGGTTACCGTGTGCTGTAGTCTCTGTCCATGAACTGTTTGCTGCTCATTAATATCTCATCCCTGATACATAATTACTGAGGTGTATGTGGTTATACTATTGTAACCTTTCCATCTGATCACACACAACATGCGAAGATAAATGACATGTCCAGATGGAATTGGGAAGATAGAGTCAGAAAAAAATCAGCTACTGGGTGCAAAATGTGCACATGGGGAAAACTTTCTAAAATGCAAGACATAGCCAGAGCTGTGCATTATGTGTGTGCTGTGTGCTAGAGAATATAAAGTATTTACCCTGCATTCAAGAAAATGCTGGCATCTGAACTAAGGTTGGAATTGCGTGTCGTCAAGTCACGTGGCAAGATTTGGGGAGACAGTGGTAACGTTCCATGGGTCCCTGGCTGTGCCCTGGAGAAAGAAGACCCTCTCCTGAGTATTTGTGCTTGGAAGAGGCTTCTGATGTGCTTTTATTCATAGCTGACCAAGTGTCCCAGGGAAAGGGGTATTGGGGGCACAGAGGAGTGGGTACATATTTTAGAGAATATTCTAGATATTAATGCCAATTAGAGCATTTTAAGCTTGCAGGTCTTATAACAGTAGATACCGCTACTTAAGATTGGTTAAAATGCTCTAAGTAGCATTATACCCGTGTGGGGAGCCCGGCACCAGCATTGTCAGTTGTCATAGTCACAGTGGACCTAGTAAGTGTAGACCTAATGTACCCAAACCAAAGGTGGATTATCACATATTTTGAATACAATTGTATACTATTCAGAGCAGAGTTTCCGCTAATATGCACTGTAATATGTAACCGTATAATATTATGTGGAAGCTAGAAGTGTGTGTATATTTTATACACACACACACACACTCGCTCAGTGGTCACTTATTAGTTATTACTTTTGCTCATTAATGCACACATATGATTAGTCACCTCAATGCGTAAAATCATGCAGTCATGGTCAGGAGGTTCCGTATTCAGAACAAACACAGAATGGGAAGAAATGTGATCTAAGTGACTGTGACCATGGAATCCTCGTTGGTGACAGACAAAGTGGTTTTAATATTTCCAGGGGCTCTGACAGTTTACACAGAAAGTGGGCAAAACAATTCTATTATATTGTTATGAATATGACATTTTTATATTCGCCTTTTAGTGTACTGGCCAGATAGACTGATTTTTTTTCCTCTTTAGATGCACCTTAGATTTCCCACCCCATCATGTCACGTCTAGGAGTGTATGTGGCAGGTTCTTAAAAAAAAAAAGTATATAAGCTTATTTGCTTTTATGTTTCTATTTATTAGAATTCCATTGTATAATCTCCAAAAATATCTTCAATCTCCATATGCCCATAAAATAGATATAGTGAAAGCATCTCATACACTATAAACACACACACACACACACACACACACACACACACACACATACACACACACACACACACACACACACACACACACACACACACACACTTTTAAATCTTGAAACCCATGAAATGGCCGTAGACACATTGCTCTAAATATATTGCTAATTTCTACTACGGTGATAATGGCCCATAATGTAGGTTTCAGTCTGGTCTGTTTCTATGTCCCAGTGATAACCTAGATGTTCTATCTTGAAACCGCAATAGAAAATCTACGGTCACCCCAATTTATCACAGGTACAGCTCCCCATTAAGATACTTGTCTTCAGTGCCCGTGCACACGTGTTATCTGACTTTGCTGGTTCATACATACACAGAGAGGGAGGAAGGGGGGGAAGGGAACAGCAATTTTTAATACAATAAATAAAGGAATTTTTTTCCAATAATAAAGCATTATTTTCTCGTTCTTTTCCCTGGCGATTCCTATCCTTAGATGGCAATAGGAGGTCATCACCAGAGAGTCCTGGTGGTAGCGTAGCTGGGAGGGCGGGTTTTGTAAATAGAGAAATCCGGGTTTGCTGATGAAAGTTTTACTCCCTCTAATTAATTAACTTAAAAGAGAGCAAATTCTTTCTCTTTACATTCCACCCACTTCTCCTACCAATTCTAGGCCACGTCAGTGTTTCTGTGTCTGCCTATAATTATGCAGTGTGGTAGAGACCTCTATAGACACACTGACTATATGTTCACAGTTGTACATTTCAGGAGTAATCGAAGATTCTCTATCAAATGTAATGAACGGCATAACCATTTGTTAGTTGAGAATGGCCTTTTCAACATGTGCCCCATTTTACCCATGAGTGTGTGACCTGTTATTAAATATATAACATGTTCTTTCTGTAATGCAATTTTAAAACAGGTTTAATGCATTAAGGTATGCCTGAAGACCAGGAATTACTGCACTCCATAGAAGTACTCAGTCTGTAGCCATTGCACAGTGCACAACATAATGCATGGATGCCCATTGTACATATACAATAAGGTCTGCCTTATACACTTATAGCACTAGACAGATAGGACGTGACACTTCAGGTGAATTCCCCTATATTGTCAGCTTGCTAATACTTTTCTTCATGAAATGAATCTAATGGGCGGCTACATTCTTGGTAGCACGTGTGATTCCCTCAGCAAGACTGTTTCCATCTGTTTTTATTATTTTTTACCATTTAACACAGTTCTTGCTACTTTGTAGTTAGTAAAAGCTTGATCTTCATTCTATGTACTAAACCTGTAACAACATTTCTATATAGATACTGTCTTGTGTAATCCACGGTACCTAACGTCTTTGTGCCATGTTCTCTGTAGGAGCTAGAGTTGTGTCGGAGACTTTACAAGCTGCATTTCCAGCTCCTGCTGCTGTTTCAGGCCTACTGCAAGCTCATCAATCAAGTGGACACAATTAAGAAAGAGACAGAGGTACAATAAGCACAGTGCTGTGTGTGCTTAGGGACCAACATTTGGTTTTGTAAGGAAATAAATGCCTATGGGTACTTTGGTCCAAGCTATTTCTGTGAATGTCTCCTCTGTCAGCTTGACCTGTACCAAACCATGGAGGCAGCCATATTGTGAGCTTAACCAATATTCAGCCACACGGAACTATGGGCTTGATTCAGAGATGTACGTTAATGCAATCGCATGTGCGATTTAGCACGAAGCGCAGCTGCGAAAATATGCTAATGACTCGCTCGTCGTCCAGTGCTTAGAGACACCCACCGAAAGCATCTCACATCCGCCACTCATGCACATAACCGGAAACATCGAGCGCAGATCCGGCGGCCATCATCCTTCTGAGTAAAGGCGCGTTGCCGACAATGAAGGACTGAACGATTACGATATCATTATTGTTCAGTCGTTCATTATACTGTGCAGTGCCCACACTGAACGATATCCCTGAACCTGCTCAACCTGACGATATCGTCAGGTTGACTGTCATGTTCGGGCGATGAGAAATGCCGACAACGACCAGCAGGAACGCGCATCGCTGGTCGTTGACATTTTTCTGCACGATTAATGAGCGATTGAACGATACCGATGTTGTAATTGTTCAATTTTTCTCATCTAGTGGATACGCGCCTTTAGACTAAGATGCCACAGACACAACGGGTCTCCAGACTGCGAGGGCTCTCGCAGTGGCTAATTTATGCACGCCCTGAAAACAGTGTTCAAACGGTCCTGACACGCCTGCGTTTCTCTAACCACCCCCCATTACCTCCCCCCAAAAGCTTACTACCTGTCACTCGCTTTGCAAGTGATTCCTTTGTGCAAGTGTAATCTCAAATCAATCGCTGCGTGTGTGCAGTGCGGCTTACATGTATGCGCAATGGCTAACAATCACTCAATCAGCGTAAATATCAGCAACGCGTACATCTGAATCAGGCCGCATAACCGTACTGATACATGTGGCACCACTAAATGCTCCTAGCAAACTGATGTTGGTTCAGGCCATATAATGCCTCAATGTTAACACTAATTCCTGTTTCATTGAGAAAGTGGATATTGTTACAGCAGGGACTGCTAGAGGTAACAGAAGGCACTGGTTTTATACCATCCTTTAATTAGGTATATATGATTGTAATGGTATAGACGTTAGGATTTTATCACCATTGTTCTGGCTCAGTTTGGCAGCTGATACAAACCCTCTGTAGATAATGGCAATGACATGCAACAGTGCTGTAATAACAACAATCTACCACAAATCCTAATAGAAAGTTAAACTGGTCTCCACAACCCAGGTTATAAACATGTCGGAGGAGCTGTGCCAGTTAGAGGCATGTCTGAAAGAAGCAGAGGCCACGTCCGATATTGGCATCGAAGATTGCGATTTCTCTGAGTTTTATCATACGAGCACAGAGGTTGCTGTCCACTCTCTCATTGAGACGCTGAGAGGAAAGGAATTTGTGTCAGCCATAGCACAGGTCAAGGCATTCAGGTACAGTATAAAGCAGGGTTCATACAGTCTGTGTGTGTGTGATAACTATTTCATTGCATTAAAGGAGCACCTAACCGAAAACACAAGTTACTTTATATAAAAGAGCCAGTGACTGCTCTCACAGTACAGTATAAGATTCCCTGTACTTTAGCAGAGTATAAACTGTCAGACATATTCTGTGCACATTTCCTGCGCAGCGGAGTACAAGGTTCTCAGCCACCGGCTTACAGACGATGACCGCAGTGTCCTATATTACGAATACAGATGGGAAAATAAGTCCCCCCAAGCACATTACTGATCAGCTAATTAAATCTTTCAGTAACAATGTAATTGTTGTTACGATATCTATTATACGAGCTAACTTGCATTTTAAATGGTGGGGCTCCTTTTTACTATTTACTTTTTTATTCTCATCATGGCCAAAGAAAAATAAACATATTGTAGGATCTGTCAGAATACTGAAGTGAAGCTGAAACTTAATGTGAATATTAGGAATAAGCAGTTGTTATCTAACTAGCCACGTTTTATATGCAGTTTTAGCTCCTGGATGTGACGTATGTGCGAACTATGGAATTGGGATTTACTTTGCAGAAATTAAAGGCTTCACACAATCTTAAATCCTGCTGAATGCTCTTTGTATTTTGCAATAAGACAAATATGAAGTTTGTTTAGGTTCAGATTCCTCATCAAGAATGTCTTTAATGGAAATGAACGTGCTAGGCATAGCATAAATGTACTATAAATATATACATGGCAAAACATTAATACATTGACAAAGTACTGTATATTTACCTTCCACTAAAATAGACTACAACTCATTAATAATCAGTTAAACACGTTCTAGGACAGTGGTTTTGTACTTGTATTTTTTTCTTTCTTTTGTTGTACAATTACCTAATATTTCTAACAATTTCACTCTAAAGTCGCCACAGGCACATTTAGCGTGCAAGGTGTATTGTAATTCTAATTGGTTTAGTTCATCACCAAATGACAGCCACTTCAAATCCATGACGTTTTTCAATAGACTTGTATAAAATTAAACTCTTTGCTTTTGCTTCCTAGGACTATCTGGCCCAATGACATATTTGGCAGCTCAGATGATGACCCAATCCAAACCCTGTTGCATATATATTTCCGACAACAAACTCTTGGCCAAACTGGAAGCTTTGCCATTGTTGGCTCCAAGAAGGATATGTCTAAAGCAAGCTCTAAGCTGATGGAGCTAAATCTAGAAATCCGAATGTCACTGCGCATGGTTCAGTCATACCAGCTTTTATATAAAGCCAAGCCTGTCACTAACATGGTGAGCACTGAGTTTTAAGTCCTGCCACAGAGCAGGCCACGAAATAGAAGCACTGGATGTCTAAGGATCTTCTTGAGCACCTTCCAAATTTACTGTATATCTTTGCATTGCATCCTTTTTATGACTGCTGAACGCAAGCAAGTGGGACATTCAAAGCCCAGATTAACCCATTCCCCAAAATGAGAAGCTGGGAGTGACAAACTTTCTGTTCCTGTACAGCGAATGTGCAATTAGAAGCTATTTTTCTCCCCTATTACATATATGTACCATCCACAAGCTAAAGGGCTAACATGGTCTACACAAGTGAGCAGTAATCTCTCTGCTATGGAGACTGTAAGAATCAGACCGGTATAACAGTGGACTGCTGTGACTTATCCTGGTCACACAAGAGTCAGTTTGCCTAATCAATGTACAGCATCATGAAGATTGTGTCATGCGACGTTGGCAGAAGATGACCTATAAAGACTTTGGAAACCACTTTATTCTCTATGTTAATATTTTTGTTTGGGTGACAGGCAGAATGTGTGGCTGTATTTCATGGTATGAATGGGTGTACAGAGTCTTCACGCATGCCTCAAAGAGTTCTGCTACATTATTTTTGGATAAAATTTTATTTTGTTAGATCTAACAGCTCATAGCGTGTAAATGTTAGGACATTTAATTATTTTAAACCAGGCTTTCCCTGGTGTTTCTAAAAGAAATATCTTAATTTTATTAAAATGCTGCTCAGTTCTCTGACCAGTGCTTATGGTATAAATATTGATAACTAACCAAAAAGTAGCTGCCTGCAGAGACTTTAATAATGTATATTTAGATATATATATATGCTGCCCAACAGCAATTCTCATTAGAAAAAAAAGAAGGAAAAAAAACAAAACAGATAACTTATTTTATTCTGTATATATTCTAGAGTCTGCGTATGGTGAAAATAGTATTTTTTTTTGTTCTTGTATATGTGTGCAATGCACTGTTCTGTAGTGAGTGATGTACAGAGTAACGGCCCCCATCGGCGGACACAGGGAGGTAGCGTTTGTACCTGATGGGGAAGGGATGGGACAGGTATACTGTCGATTGTGTCCTTTTTTTTATTTTCTTTTTTTTTTTTTTTTTTTTTAATTTTATTTCAACCATTTGAGTTGTTGATAAAATAAACAGGAAAAGCTACCAAAAATATACAGCGATGGCAATACAAAATTCAGTGTAAAATTAAAAGATTCTGCAGCACAAAATAAACCCGTCTCTGTCTTCACCAAGAGCTTTTTTTTTTGTAAATTAAATGAATGTAGTCCAACTATTTCTGCCCTAAAAAGGAATAATCTACATTTTTATAACCCTTTTACCCACGGCGATAAAAGAAAAAAAAAAAAAAAGTATATATTTATTTCTGTACACAAGGCTATGTATTCTTAGCGTTATCTTCTCATGGGCCACATGGCCTCTGAAATAAACATAAATTATGTTATGTACTAACTTTAACACTTGGAACCGGCAGTCCTATGTACAGTAGGGGCCATGGCTTTGAAAAGGTTAAATGTTAGACACTGTGCACACTAAGGAACTGCAGGGCATGAACCTGTAAGCAGAAAGCATGTGTCGCCCAAAGGAGCCACAGCACCCGAAGGGAAAGACGTCTCACACCGGTCATCATGGCACATTGCGTAACCACTGTATTTTCTAACCCGGAAAGATATTTTGATGGGTATGTGGTACTTTAGATGGTATGCTTAAGTACTTACTGGGGACAGGTAGTTTTATTTAGCAGTGCATTATACTTATGTCATCTTACCAGCCTTTTTTTTTTTTGTTAAAATAAAAACCGCATATGTTACAGCGTCTTTCTTTTTGTGACCTTTCTTACATTGACAGCAGGGATGGTAATCACTATTTCCTGACACCATGCAGCTGCACTGACCATTGTGACTATGCTCATAGATGCCAATTCAGCCTCACGAACGCAACTCCTGCTTCCATGCCCAGGTGGAAATTCAGTATTGGGACAAATGCTATAACTAGCAATTCAAAGTTAGAAACAGGGTTTTCTGATTACGAATGTTGCCATAAGCAATGATTTTCTGAATCTTATGTTATTTAAGATATGTACAGTATTATTTGTATTGGGAAACAAGATGGCACCTACCACTCAGGAGTGGGACAAGTCTTTATGCCAACAAACATTTGTACCATGTAAAAGTTTCACATAATCACATTAACCACTATAACATCTATCAACAGGGGAGAAAGCAATCATTATAGGCCAATGCTTGCTACCCTTTATCTTATGGTAAGAGCAGGAGAGCTAGTGTCACTTAGGGGCCTATGTATTAATGTGCTACAGTTATCAGTAAGTCTTGTCACAGACTTTCATCTTTAAGTAACGTTTTCCAGCTATGCACTAAATGTAACTTGCAGGGACAGCGGCTGCAATAACCTTTAGACCCTACAAGTTAAATCCCCTGCAAAGACTCCGCCTGACAATCTGACACTGCTCACAATGTCCGTTTCTGGAGCTGGACGGAGGCTGCGGGAGAAGGATGGGAAAGATCCCTCTCCTGTGAGAATGTCTCCATAGGCATAAAGTAGTTTACACTGTCTTAGGATGGCATAAACCAGCGGGGGCAAAAAAAAACCCAATGCTTTTTGGAGTTTGGTACATAGGGGGCAGACCATAGTCCCCACTGATGATAATGGGGACTGCAGTCTGCAACACTAATTAGCAGGAGATTTATGTGAAATCTATATTAGTACATAGTGGGGAAATCTAAAACTATGCAGAAACTTAAGACCAACTTTCATCCAACTAGTTGGCTGGTTGGAATGAAAATCTAGTAACGTATGGGAGTAACTGATGATCAGCAATTTGCTCCTAAATTCCAGAAAACAGATGAAAATGGACGTCAGACAAGTTTTGTTAAATGTTTGATCTAAACAATTTCTTGACACAACAGTTTTTGTCCATTTTTCGGCGTTTGGGAGCAAATTGCTGATTGTCATTTGTTTTCATCCCTTACCAGATTTTCATTCCAACCAATTAACTAGTTGGATGTAAGTTGGTCTAGTGCACAGGTTCTCAAACTCTGTCCTCAGGACCCCAAACAGTGCATGTTTTCCATGTCTCCACACTGAATCAATTGAAATAATTAGCTCCACCTGTGGACCTTTTAAACTGTGTCATTGAGTAGTGATTACACCTATGCACCTGCTGAGTGACCTGCAAAACATGACCTGTGTGGGGTCCCGAGGACTGAGTTTGAGAACCACTGGTCTAGTGTGTGGCCAGCTTAACAGTCCAGGTTTTAGGGATAGCCATACTTGAGCACAAGTGACTTAATTAGTACCTCAGTTATATTGATTTAACCATATGTGCACAATCATGGATATCACTAAAACCAGGACTTAGTGTGCCTTGAGGACCGAGGTTGGGAATCACTGTAGTAAGTGGTATGTAAGCTTGTGTTATAGTTGGCTGGATTTATGCATTTAGTATGGCAGAGGCTGATTCACCTATCCTCTGCTCTCACCTAAAGAGCTTCTCATTCATTGAAGGGTGGTCCCATTCTAGCGACTTCTCTGGAAGAAGAGCTTGCCTTCAGTCATTGGATGTAATTATAGCACAGGTGACAGTATCTTTCAGACTGACCCTCATAATAGGACACTGTAAGTAGCTTTGAAAAACTCATTCATTTCAGGTGCTTCGGAATATTGGGGCGGGGAGAGGGGCTTGTTGTTAAAGTGGAATGTAGTCGGCATCCCAGCACACACAATGCCAGTGCTTGTGATCCTGACTGTATTAGGGTTAGTTTGCAGAAGGGGAAGGGTTGCTTACATGCTTTGGGATACAGCCCACCAGCATCATCAGCGCTGGGATCACATACCCAACCCGTTAAAGTGAATCCATTGCTTTTGTAAAATGGGCAGCTTTTCTCGGGGCTTGATAAAGTTTTAGAAAGAGATCACATTTGCGCAGAGATTTACAATCACTCAAAGATTAGACAGGTTCCGCATAGCAAACCATAAGCTCCTAGCTCTCTTATCAAGTACATTCTATAAAGTGATATATAGTGTATAAGGTTTGATACTGTACATCTAAAAAATAAAAAGGTGTTTCCCAGTAAAACATGTGGGTCATCATGGAGTAGTGCAGGGGTTCTCAAACTCGGTCCTCAGGACCCCACACAGGTCATGTTTTCCAGGTCACCCAGCAGGTGCACAGGTGTATTCATTACTCACTGACACATTTTAAAAGATCCACAGCTGGAGCTCATTATCTCACTTGTGATTCTGTGAGGAAACATGGAAAACATGCACTGTGTGAGGTCCTGAGGACTGAGTTTGAGAACCTGTGGAGTAGTGCAAAGAGAAAGTTGGTTACCATACTTTTATTCTGCTGGATGCCTCATTGGCAATCTACAGATATTTCCTCAAATACCTAGCTCCGAACGCCATGCGGCACAAGACACTTGGCACCAAGCAGCATAGTGTCTTTTTTGCTTGACTCATATAAAATTAATCTGTGCAGTCGCAACACTTTTATATCCATGTGCGACTGAGTCTCTGAATCTGTACAACGGAACTTAGTGTAAAAACTGCAGTATTATAGCACTTATGGCCATATTCAATTTGAGGCGAAGAGTCAGCGGTAAGACTTTTCGCCATCATCTGAGGTTTTTCCTGGGATAAAATAACAGGCGCGTGCCAGCTTATCCCCGTATTCAATTAGGATCCGGCGAAAACAGGACCCAGCGGATATGGGGATAAGTGAAACTGGCGAAAATGAATTCATCTGCGATAAATTATCACCAATAACTGACTTTTCACCACATATTGAATATGGCCCTTAATGTACAGACGGGATGTAGTCATGTGTCACAATCCTGACAGTGGAATGCCAGCTAGGGATTTATGATAGGTGTTGGTATTTCGATGCCAATCATAATCCCCCGACGTCGACATCCCGAACAAAGGTTAATCCGGGGTGCCCTTACCATTAGCCACGCGTCGGGAAGGGCTAGGATTAGGGAGTCTAGCAGGGGTTTTTATTTTTTTAGGTACCATTAAGGGAGGGTTAGGATACTTGCCTGCCTCTGTCAGCATCTTGATCCTGTCAGGCATCTGCTGTCGGGTGTTGAACGCCCTCGGCATTTCAATCCCATTCCGTATACAGACTCAGTCGCACACAGATCTACAAGTCTAGTTCTTTTAACATTTTTCTCCCGAAGCGCTCCTAAGTCACTGCAACTATATCCACATCAATCATAGTTCAACACCAGCTGTTACAATATAAACCAGAAGTCAAAGATGTCAGTGCTACAGCTCTGTGACCGATCTATAGTTCCTTTAAAAGGGATCAAATGATATATAAAAGGATCACTATTAAATGTGATCCACATTTGGAAAAAACTTTAGTCTCTTCAAAAAGGGCAATATGTATCCAAACTTGTTCTATAGCTTCAACCAGCAACAATCTCTCGTCTTAATGTCTCAATGAACGGATTTGTAGCAGGAGGGTGAAAATAACTCATTTATTTAAAAAGTCCATAAAAAAAAAAAAAAACTTTGCTCCTCCTACGTTCACAATAAAACAATATCCAGCATAACAGAAATGGTAGCGGACAGAGCAGGTGCATCTACTCCAAATCCACACTCTCCCCGACTTCAGGCGGCTACAGAACATGAGTACTTAACCTTTACCAGCCAAAGGACCAAAGAGGCAAAGCATCTTTCATGGATAAACATCATTATTCCTGGACAAAAGTCCATGAAAGATGACGTTTTGCCTCTCTGAGACCCGATTTTTGGCGAAAAAAATTAAAATCTGAACCTGCACATCCCTAGTTATTACACCTCTGTATGAGATCACCAAGTAGTTTTCTGATTAAAATAGGTCTACGTATATTATATGCATGTACTTTGTCATACCTCTGAGGTACCCGGAGCAGATACATTTATCTCTCTCCTCCCCCCACGTGTGAAGAGAAAGGAGTGCAGCACTTGGTTTGGGTACATCCCAAGCACTTCATCTTATGAAGATTTCATTACAGCTTATTTAAGAAGCAGCCACAGGAATACAAGTGACGTGGTACAGCATAATGGCAGGCACTGTGGCTCTGTCCAACTCCAGGACTAGTACTTTATACTTTGGCTAATTTAATGTATTTTGATTAATGTGTCCTGACAAATGCTAGACAATGGAGAGTCATGTATGGTTACCAGGCTGTTCTTTCCCCCAGTCCTGAGGTATTTGGGATCTGGCAAGTGCTGACTAATCACCTCCACAGGAACTTTATCCCATGTAAACTAATTTAAATATACTGGGCTTTTCCATCCCCACAAGTGTTCACCCCTGATCATGATTGTTTTGTCTACTTGAAGTTCTAGCAAGACATCTGCAATGTGGACAGGAAAGCACATAACTGGCTTGCAATTTGATGACCCATATTTGCCAATTTGTCATACTTCCCTTCCATGCCATGCTGTTGGCAGGTATGAAAAGGAGGTGGCATGAGTTAAACACTATTCTTGTGGTCAAGCAGGATGACCACTTTAATCTTTACACCCCTTCCCTTCAGTGTTCATTAAGGTGGGCATGACTTGAGGAGCACCACAAGTCCATTGCAGGTTTGTTAGTGTACTTGCTGGATTATTGCCTGCTAAGGCGTCCAGAAAGTCATCCTGATTCAGGACTCTCCATGCTAGTAGGTAATAGCACAGAACATTCCCAGCCTCATACTGCACCCTTATCAAGTCTATCAGATAACCAGTAGCTGGACAATAGTCAGTAGATTGTTGCTTTGAAACCCTCCCCCCTACAATTTCAATTTTAGATTGTTTGGACATATTTACAGTGACTTGCAAAAGTATTCACCCCCTTCGCTTTTTACCTTTGTTACATTACAACCTATTTTATTTTTTTATCTGAATTATGTGATGATCTGCACACAATAGTCTAATTTAGTGAAGTGAAATGAGATATATATATAAAAAAATAATAATCTTTATATATAAAATTCTGAAAGTTAGCATGTGCATATGTAATCACCCCTTTGCTATGAAGCCCCTCAACAGTTCCAGTGCAACCAATTACCTTCAGAATTCACAATTAGTGAAAGTCCACCTGTGTGAAGAGGGGTATTCAATATGAAACGTTAACTTCACTGGCTAAGTTAATGTTTCATATCGGATTTTTTACCTGCGTTAAAGTATCAGGCGCGCGCCCGCTTATACCCGTATTCAATATAAAATTAACGAAAACGGGAAACTCTGAAGTTGGATTTGCGTAAAGTTACAATTTTTTTTTTTTAAGGAAAAATTCGTAAGACCCCCTTAAAGTAGTAAAAACATGGGGGAACACTATGGGTACCCAGTTTTAGCCTTTAATTGAAAGCCGGGGATTTAAATAGCAGGTGTTTTTTTCAGACACTGAAGAAGTGATGCGGAAGAGCACTTAGGTTATTTTTTTCGTTTTTTTAAGTGGTCCCATCAAATTTGGGGTACATGAAAATAGGTACTAGCATATTTTGATGTCCCTAAAGTAAGTTCTTAAAAATTCTGCATTTGTGCACCTGCCGCTTTAATTCTATTCTAGAAAACATCTGCCGCATACTTGCAGAATAGCCCTGAACCTATTTCCCTATTGTTAAACAATTTTTTCCCACCCCAATTTTTAAATTAATTTTTTGGGGGTGTCCCTATTTTTTTTTTTTTTAAACTTTTTTTGATAGTTCATTTTTAAATGTCATTCCCAGGGGTGCAGGCTATTTTTTTTTTTAAGCCTGCACCCCTAAACCCCAATTCTGCACTTTTTTTCAACACCTATTCAAAAGTGAAAAGTTATCCCCGTTTTTTATCAAAGACTTTTCAAAACTGCGATAAGTCTTTGAAATTGAATACGGTGTAAAAGTCAAACCTGCAATAATGACGTCAAAAGTGCAACATTAACGCAAAAACTATTATCGCTCCCATATTTAATACCCCTGTAAGTGTCACATGATCTGTCAGTATAAAAACACCTTTTCTGAAAGGCCCCAGAGACTGCAACACTACTAAGCAGGAGGCATCACACCATGAAGACCAAGGAGCTCTCCAAACAAGTCAGGGACAAAAGTTGTTGAGAAGTACAATTCTGGGTTGGGTTATAAAAACATATCCAAATCTTTGATGATCCCCCGAAACACCATCAAATGGAAAGAACATGGTACCGCAACAAACCTGCCAAGAGAGGGCCGCCCACTAAAAATCACAGACCAGGCAAGGAGGGCATTAATCAGAGAGGCAGCACAGAGACCAAAGGTAACCCTGAAGGAGCTGCAGAGTTCCACAGCAGAGACTGGTGTATCTCTGCATGTGATCACAATAAGCCGTACACTCCATAGAGCTGGGCTTTGTGGAAGATTGGCCAGAAAAAGGCCATTACTTTTTTTTTTTATCACCAAGACGACACGATTTGAGTTTGCCAAAAGGCATGTGGGCGACTCCCCAAATGTATGGAGGAAGGTGCTCTGGTCAGATGAGACCAAAATTGAACTTTGCCACCAAGGAAAACACTATGGTGCAAACCCAACACATCCCATCACCCAAAGAACACCATCCCCACAGTGAAACGTGGTGGCAGCATCATGCTGTGGGGATGTTTTTCAGCAGCTGTGATTTGAGACTGGGACGGAGGTTCACCTTCCAGTAGGTGAATGACCCGAAGCATACTGCTAAAGCAACACTTGAGTGGTTTAAGGGTAAACATTTAAATGTGTTGGAATGGCCTAGTCAAAGCCCAGATCTCAATCCAATTGAGAACCTGTGGCCAGACTTGAAGATTGCTGTTCACAATCAGAAACCATCCAACCTGAAGGAGCTGGAGCAGTGTTGCCTTGAGGAATGGGGGAAAATCCCAGGGGCAAGCTCATTGAGACTTATCCAAAGCGACTTGCAGCTGCAATTGCCGCAAAAGGTGGCTTGACAAGGTACTGACTTTAGGGTGGTGAATAGTTATGCACGCTGAAGTTTTCTGTTATGTTTGATTCACATAAAAAAAAAAAAACTTCAGTTGTAGGCATGTTCTGTAAATGAAATGGTACACACCTTCAAACAATCCATTTTAATTCCAGGTTGTGAGGCAACAAAACATAAAAAAAAATGTAAAGAGGGGTGAATACGTTTGCAAGTCACTGTATAATGGGTGTGCGGTGCACACAGGCCCCTGGGTCCAGGGGGAGGGCCCTGCACACTTATTTATATACTTACCTCTCCAAAGTCCCATGGAGCAGCGCTACCTGAAACACCTGTGAAGTGGCCACTGCCAGTTTTGTGGCGTTTTGCCCAGTAGGAAAAAACAGGAAAATGGCTTATGCGCCATTTTCCCAGTGATCTGCACAGTAGACTCCTGCTGCTGGCAGCAGCCCAGGAGAGTGTAGGGGGTCCTGGACAGGGAGTGAATATGGGCCCTTTTCTTAATATGCCCCTGTTAGATTGTATATACACATTGTCAGACTGGGACATGAAAGGCTCACCAGGGAATGCAGTGGTAAAGGCCCAAGCTTAAGGGGTGTGGCCAGCCAAATATTAAAGAGGACAGGGACCCTTTATAAAGGATGGGCAGGGTGTGTCAGGATCAAGCACTTTGATTGGCTGGAGGGCTAATCTTTGTGTAGTTTCCATAGAAACAAGTAAGCACCCAAGTTCATCCATGACCCTGCTCCACCAAGTTACTGACCCAAAGAGGAGGGGGATGGGGCCCTCAGGGATTTTGCCTGTAAACCAGTCCAGCCCTGTATACACAACATGCAAGCTGCCACCACATACAGAAATCCATCTGAACTACAGTTTGTCATATTAACCCAGAGATTTTATTCAGAATGCAGGTGGAAGTGCTGCGACATGTTTTATTCCATTACTACTGCTCAGGATACTCCAAAATCAAAACAAAAAAACACCTCTCAGGCCAAATTACAGTATGGGAGTAATGTACAGTGCTGGATTAAATTATATACTTAAAGCTGAATGTGCTGTCGCAGGAGAGCCTCTTCCCCTTGCATCTCCCACAGAGGTCCTGGCGGTGCGGTCTCTTTGGATCTACATGACGCAGTTTCACAGGACAGATGCATCTCGTCTGTTTGCAACTCTGTAAGCAAAGGGGAATTTATTTATTTTATTTTTTTGGAGGGGTAATTTGAGGCAGAATAAAACTGGAGAGTGGCCTGAAGCTTACAACCAGGTTTGCACATCAGAAAACCACAAATATTAAATAGGGATTTTCTAACATTCGAGGACTGTGGTGTTCCAGCTAGACAAGTGCAGTGCATACAATCCAATACAACAGTTCACATTTTAAATACCAGGGCAACAACCTTTATTTATTGCTCCCTGCTGTACCTTTTACCAACCTGTGTTTTCCTTTTACCCTCCCCAACCATATAAATACATTTTATTTTCCAAATACAATCCAATGATAATAGCACATTAGACTAGTGTTGAGTCTAGTGCACAGGTTCTCAAACTCTGTCCTCAGGACCCCAAACCGTGCATGTTTTCCAGGCCTCCTCACAGAATCACAAGTGAAATAATTAGCTCCACCTGTGGATCTTCTAAAATTTGTTAGTGAGTAATGACTACACCTGTGCACCTGCTGGGTGACCTGGAAAAAGTGACCTGTGGACAGTGTTAGAGAACTACTGGTCTAGTGGGATGGAAGGACACAGCACGGTGTGTATAATAACATATGCAGGAAGATAAAGTAATTTACATGGTAAAAGTTGCAGGAGGAAAACACACACCTCAAGTAACTTCAACAGGTTGTGTTTTCTGGATTTCCCTGATCATGCACAGGTAAGTCAGTGTATTTTGCCGAGTCATTAATTATCACACCTTTTTCCACATATAGAAATCCATAAAACATGACCCGTCAGGAGGACTGGAGTCTTAATGGAGTGAACAAATAAAGGATAGAGATATCTCCATCACACATTAGGCTACAAACATTTTAAATAGGAATACTAGATTTCTGCTTCGTGTATTCACAGATGCACAACACATGTAACAGGCTCTGCGGAGGGTCCTAGAAGCAGGAGACACTTACCTGACACATGATATCCTCCACTCTATAAGGATTAAAGGATTTCTGACATGTTCTGCAGAACTGCTTGAAGTACACCTGACAGAGACAAGTAGTAGATTCAGTGTTCTGTCCATGCTACATTATATAGCCCAGACAAACAGACACCTACCTTGTTTGTACCCTGCACACACCAGACGTAGGCACTTTCCCAGCGAATGTTGCAGTCTTTACAGTGGTAATAACCATACTTCTGCTCCAGGAACTAAATCAGATAGAAAAAAAATAAAATGCTGTTTAGGTCAGTGGTAATCTATAAAAGTAGGAGACAGAAAGCCAGGTCACTGGTGCTCTATACATTGCAGCTGGAGCACATGGAAGAGTCCATTCCCCCTCCCATCAACTTTTTTTTCAACCAAGTGGATAAATAGAAAATAAAAGTTCCCACCTTGTTAAATTAAATGTAGGAAGGAGGGTTACTTCTCATTTAAAAAGGGAACTACAAGTACCTGAGGCATAAAGAATGATCAGATAGATAATGTGTATGTTTTGAGAAGTTCCTATCAAGCTTTGGGCTTATTGGCTACAAAAGTGTTGCTGTGCATTTTGTTGGAGCTATTGTGATGTAGAAGAACCTGCAAATCTTAACTTTTACAACACAAATAATTTTTGCAAACACAGAGCAACAGATTTCTGACTCATTTGTCACTCAAGACATGGGGTTTCCACAGGCACATACAACAAGCACACACTCCAGGAGAACACCCAAAAGGACACCTAATACAGGTTACCACTCTATTCAACTGGAGACTGGTTAAAACATTCTGAATGTCAACAGTAAATGAGCGAGAGTCAAAAAGGTCAGCATTTAACAAGTCAATAGTTTCTCATCATTTTTATGAACAGGCTAAAACAAACGTGTTGACATTTTAGCGATGAAGTATTAACTGTCAACTTTGACGGTCGCCCATTTAAAATGGACCTAAAAAAATACAGGTCTACAGAATGGTCGACCTAATGACCATGTCAGCCTTTATACTGTCAACATTCAGAACCAGTTGACCTTGTGATGTCAACTGTCAACCTTTATACCAGACCCATTCAACTTTGTACACAACCAAAACAGTGACTATAACATTTAGCTTGAATAAATATACTAGGTTTCTGTTGGTGGGTGGGTGTTTGAAAGGAAGTTTTCCCCCAGAATAATAGAGGGGATGTATTCAGTCTCTTGCAGACTCCATAGGAACTCCCCAAAGATTTTACAAGTTCCACCATAGTAGCCTCATTGCTCTTGTATTTAATAGCCAGACATTTTTTTATTTAATTTTTTTAATTGTCGGCTTTCTGCAATGTATGGGTCAATCTTATACCCAAATATTTGGTGGTACCATTGAACTGGAGAAAAAAAGTTCAGTTTTGTTTTTTGATTTTTAAGCCACCCCCCCCCTAAACAGGTGGATCAATCAGTAGTCTAGTAAACCACCTTCATTAACCTAAACTCATGTAAAGGATACTTAAGATACACCGGGGAAGATTTATCAAGCCCAGAAACTGCATCAGCGCACGTTATGTGCGCTGATACCGCTTCTCCCCGATGAATGATCGGGGGTCTGGGCGGTAAGTGACAGGGGCACTATACGCCCGTCATTATCGGCGCTGCTATCTACAAGATAGCAGCGCTGATAGCCTGGGCCATGTACGAACGGTCATATCGTCTGTCGGCCCGCTGAAGCTGACTATCGACAGCTACATCCTGGCGCTAGCCTATCCCCATAGCAGGGACAGTGCTGTCCCTGCTGCGGCTCCAGGCTGCACACGGGGATTTTGCGATACTTGCAAGATCCCGCATATGCTCAGAGGAGCCAGCAGGGACAGAGACACAGGAAATCAGCACTAGGCTGATGCGGGTAGCGCCGGAATTAATGCTCCCCCTCTCCAGCTGATGTTCATACATTCATCGGTAGTGCTTGCGGCTTTGCCTCGGTAAAGAGGCGAAGAGTTATAGCGGGACATTAAGTGCCGCTATCATACATCTACCCCACTGTTAGTTAGGCCTAGACCCCCACCTGAGAACCATTACATCTGAAGCTGGGCATCCACTATACAATTTTCTGTCAGATATCTGTCCAATCTGGCTGGTTGGAATGAAAACCTGGTAATGTATGGGAGCAAATTACAGTCAATCATATGGTTTTAAACACTGCAAAAAGGACAAAAGAAATTGTTCAAATTGGTTAAAAGTTTGCTTTAACCAATTTGTCTGAACAACCATTTTTGGCTATTTTCCAGTGTTTGTGAGCAAATGGACAATTGTCATTTGCTCCCATACATTACCAGGTTTTCATTCCAACCAGCCAGATTGGACAGATATTTGAGATAATTGTATAGTGGATGGCCAGCTTTACAGAGAATAATTGTAGTATTTCAGAACATTGAAAGTAATCACCAGTTACATAGAACAAGGCAGAAAATCCACAAACCTGGAACCGCAATCTTGTCTGTCCAGGTGAACCAGTTTGTTGGTTCTCAGACTGACCCTCTTGAACCTCTTCCTTAGGGTCATCAACCACTTTGCTCCCTTCCTGAATTGATTTTTGGGGAGCTTCATCTTTGCCAGCCTCTTCATGGGGCTTCTGTCCTGGTTCTTCACCCTCTCCTTGAAAAGTGGCAAGCTTCCCTCCAGCAACTACAGGAGAGTACACAGCTATAGTTCTGGGGAAGTGTACGCTCTTAGCTGGTGTTGTGGGACTTCCTTGCTCTGGAGGAACCTGCTGAGGTTTCCTGAGGGTCCCATCCCTCCTGCATATTAGAGTTCTAGGACCTAAAGAGCACTGGACAGAAGCATCCTGCCTGGGGTTCACCTGAATCCCCACATCCCTGGTATTTGCCTTCCTTAGCCTTGGAGTGAGATTAGGATTCACCTGAGACAAGATGGCTTTTAACTGAGCTCTCTGATAGTTATCAAAGTAATCTCCAGTGTCTCCATAATTGGTCATATAGTTCTTCTGCCTCCAACTCATCCCTTTGTGCTTGGGGTTTATATACCTGTAAGAATAAGGGTTATATGCAGAATACATGTAGTTATCCATTGCCTCTTCTGTGAAGCTAGCCATAATGTCTAGCTACAAGGAAAGCAGAGGTACCTGTTTAAATAGTGCTTGGTCTGATTACCAATCAAGGTGTGGTGGGGATGTGTCTGCCTCTCAGTTAATAATCTTCAATTTACAATGGAAAGTGTATGATAAAAAATAAAGAAAAAGAAAATGTCAAGACCAGTTCTCAAAAACACTCTCAGTGGATCCATGAAATATGTCACAGCATTTAAAAAACAACAACTAATTGTCACTTAAAAATATAATTGATATAAGCGCAGCTTATGTTGTGGGATATTTATTAGAACACAACTGCTGGTAATGATCTAGTATTATTCACTATTGTCTGCTTCTGAAAAATAATACAGTGATCACAGTAATTATTAGCTGTCCATGGTAAAGTCACCTTTGTAGCCGCAGAATGCATACAGCACAATACAAAGCTGATGTAAGTCTTACTAGAGGGTCATTAAAGTGATGCAAACCATATGTTGCTTTGTTTTCAAGATAAAGTGATCATTAGCTTTCCTATTACCATGTAGTGACAAGCAAATATACCTCTGTCACTGCAAACAAGGTTATCTTTTTAAATTATTGCAACAGATGTCAAATAAACTCTAATCACTGATGAGAAAATCAGCTGCTTCTGGCTTTTGGTGTCTAGGATTGCTGGCCATTGGCTACTAACATTGTGCAGGTAAGGATAGGTTTCCCAGCAAACACTGATCTCCGTTTAATTACAAGAAAACCTGACTTACATATAAGGTGTTTATTGCAAGCAAAAAAATAAGTATTTGCAGTTAGTTTTTGGAGTTTAGGAACTTTGAATATATATGTTTGTATGTTAGCAGTCTGTGAAACCCAGCAGTGTAAACAGGTAGCCCAGGTCCCGTTTTCAGCGTGGGGACATCCAGGTTTCTTGGTGCCTGGAGATGATGTCATCTCAGAATTCATGAGATGGAAGGCAGACTAATCTCTGAGGTATGAAGGTTTAGCCCTGGCTATGGCTGAATATCATGGCTCAGGTTACTACTGGATTGCTAGCACTTTCACACATCAACCCTTGTGATCAAAGAGTTCTCATGAAGGTAGAGGTCAGTGAGGGCATGTTCATACAAATGAGGGCCATGCAGACCTGCTAATATTCACAAATGCCCCTGTTAGGAGGCGTACATTTCGCATCTGCTATAGGGAGGTAGCAGTACCGGCTTATGATGATAATATGTTGGTGAATAGCCGCGTATGACGCCTATGCAAACGCGGCCTCATGTTGTGTGTAAATCTGTTTTTTTTTGCGAGAACATTTAAAAACGATTATTTTTAATTTTACTTTCAACTGAGCCTCGACCCCAATGTTCCTTTTTCACACATGCATAGATGTTACTACAGTTCTGGTCCCTGATGGTTTTCGTACATTTCCGAAGGTGCAGTGCCTGCGCATGTACAGGACAAGTCCTGCATGATCGCACACACTGCCCCCCAAGCTGCTCCATGATTGGGGGTAGCGCCAGCCTTCTTCCCTGGGAGTGCCGAGGCCAGAGTCTGTGTTGGAGGATGCAGATTTTCTGGCTTTGCAAGCAGACGGGAGGCGGCCAGTCTGACCAAGCCTCACCCTCCTCAGATAGCCGATGCCAGAAACGTTGCGACTGATGGTCGTGATGTTGATCCAATGCTGCGTCTTAGTACGCAGCACTCATATCTGCAATGCCTCTTGCAGGCATTAGCATATTAGTTGTACAGTATTGCACAGCCGTTTCCCACCAATACAGTACATATGTGAATCAGGCCCTCCGATTGCCGCACAATCCCTTATGATGCAGATTTCTCCCTGGTGCTTTCTTCCATACTCTTAATGCTGACTGTCTGCACAGATACCAACAGTTCTCGCCACGTTGGTAGCTCCCAACATTATTGTTGGCCATCTATATGTCTCCCCATAACAAAAATCATTACATGAACCCTTATGTCCTTTTAGCTTTGTAAAATTACATTTCTGATAGGACTTGGGAAAGTTCTAGTATTTGAGTGTATGGTTAAGAAATACTTGTATAATGGTCTGGGGTAATGTTAGGTCTAGTGTTAAACCTTGGTATATATTTAGATACTGTGGGTCTGCTTCAGGAAGGATCGCTATTCTGCTAATACGCAGGCTACGCAGTTGCTAATATCAGCGGTGCTATGTAAATGTTTGCAATCGCATTACGATCACAGCCTAACACAAGGACGCCCACTTCCCCTTACTCACATCCATATACTTGGGCAACATAGAGAAATAATCTGTAACATGGAGTAGCATCAGACCCATACTCAGAGTTAAGGCAGGTCAGACCTCACTCAGGAATTGCTAACTTCAGTGTACGCTATTAGGCCTCAGGCTGCGTATGGTATTGCAGTGGATAATTGGCACGCCTGCGTTCGCCCGACCATCCCCCATGTCACCGCCCACAAACAGCACTTCCTGTCAATCACTCTGCTCTGTGTCTGCGTACCCTCTGCAATCGCAGTTCAGATCGCAAATGCTAGTTCGCGTACACACACTGCGATGCACACACATGCACAGTGCAAATGAATTGTCCGATTGCGTGTGTATTAGCAGCTGCGTTCCTTGCTGAATCAAGCCCTGTATTTGGTCTTACGTTGAGGCAACCCCAATGAAAAGAGACAATGCCCACCAGAAAAAAATTTACTGGATGTGGTATAAAATGAGGGTGTCGTTCCAATGGATAAGCTTAATCGTGACTGTTTGGAGGAATATCCAATGTTGGGCTTAGTTCAAGGGTACATGAATGAGATGTGTCCTAGGACACTAAGGGGTATATCTACTAATTGTGGCTTTTGTAACCTGGCGATTGTTGGCGGTTTTGCCCACAGAATCTAAAATGGCAATAATGTTAGATACAAAACCAGAAATGCTTTGCAAGCAAAACCGCCGACAATCAGTGGCTTTGAAAATCTGCCGTAAATATACCCCTAGGGGGCTTATATAGAAGTTCTATTACTGTGCAACTTATCCATGCTCTGTTACTAGAAAGTATAATGGTGAAACCATTGTGGTTGTGGGCCCAGGTCAAATGTCTCTGCACTGAAACGTCCCTACTTGTTGCAATGGAATGTACGGGTCTATAAGAACATTACAATCAGTATCCATTTGTTTTACTGGAGAGTGGGCGACGTGCCAGTGTTAATATTCTACTATCACCACACATTATATAATAAGTATTTTAGTGAAATAAATGACACCATCTCTATGCGGAGAGTAGTAGTGCTTCAATACATTTATAAGGACATTCACATGCTTGTGACACATCTGTCACCATTGCACAAACCCTCAGGAACCCATTGTACAGTTCTTTATTGCAGCTTGGGATTATGGGTAATGAGCGCACAGTCCAGACCCTGAACCAGCTGTGACTATGCTTCTCAAGATAAACACTGTAGCCTTACAGACGGTAACAAGAAACAATTTATATTATTCAGAATTAACATTGACATTTTTTACTAGAGTCCGTTAATTCATCATAATACCGTGTTTTGCTCACATATCAGAATAAAATTATACACACATTTCACATTATTTAGGCAGTACACTGGGCATAAATACTAGTTCTAAACAGAAAGTGCCAATTCTTAAGCATTTGCAATGGAATATGTCAAAAGTGACCAATTTAGTGCACGTGGTCACATCTCCTGTTCTGTGTGCTGGATTCTGGGCCCGATTCAGTAGCGTACGCAATTGTGATTACGCATGCATGCAGTCCATCGTTTGCCATTGCGCATTAGTACAAGCCACACTGTGTGTGCGCAGCGAACTAATTGCAATTACGGACACACAAAAGAATCCTTTGCAAAGTGTGTGACAGGCTGTCAGCGTTTGGGGGTGGTGACGGGGGAGTGGTTGGTGAAACGCAGGCGTGCCTGTCAGTTTGAACGCCGTTACATGGACGTGTATAAATTAGCCACTGCGATTGCATACACAGCATGAGATCTCTCTGCGTGTGACAAGACTTGCCATTTCTGCGGCTGGTCAGGCCTGTTGTAAATGTGCATGACGGGGCCAATGTACGTTGACGGTACCCGTGTATATGCAGAAATGCGAGGTTGAATGGATGTGAGAAAGCAGCAGTGGGCGTCTTTATGCTGACTGAGCTGTGGCAGGCATTAGCATATTTTCGCAGCTACCTTGCATGCGATTTTGCAGCTGCAATCGCAATTGTGATGCGTACTGAATGAGGCCCTCTCTTCTCAGTATCTGACATAATTCTGGAATTTGCATAAGTGTACAAATTTTATATATAACCAAATGTTATTGTGACCATGCCCAGTAGTTATGTTGAGTGTTTAGTTCATTATTTCCATTGAGACAGCAGAGTATATGATGAACGTATATGCAGTTACCAAGACAGCAAAGTGTCCCAGGAAATTGAATTAAATTGGCAAGTATGCACCCTGATGTAAACTTGTCACAGATCTTCAATTTAAATTTTTAACGCAGTCCTGAGGGTGGCTCCTTGCTTATAGAATTTTGGTCTTCCGTGGCTACCGTTCCATATGATATTTCATTAATCTCTTCCTCTTTCAGTTTTCTATATGAAATATCTGTGTCCTCGTCTTCTTCAAAAGGCTCCGGTTTATGGAGAATTTCCTTCCTGTAGAGTTTGTAGACTAAGACGTATATTCCAGCCTCAGCGGCCTGGAATAGTGCATATAGCAGTGGGAACATGTACATGCTTCCTATGAGCTGAGCAGGAAAAGCGAGTTTCAGGAGGGCCGTACAGAGCTGGACATTTTGGCATCCTGTTTCCAGAGACACGGTTCTCCTGCAGTTGGGTGGCAGGCTGAATAACGTAGCTAAGCCGTATCCCATTGCATACCCTATCATAGGCATGATCACGGCCACAATATACACAGACGGGGGAATAGTGGCCAGGAGCTCAGGTCCCAGCATTGCTCCGGTAAGAATAAACAGGAGGACCAAAGTTACCAGTAGAGACCAGAGGGAAACCTAAAGGAAAAACAAAGCGAGAGCTGAAACCACATGGGAATATCTGCAGAACATACACCGTACAATAACTCAAGTTACTGAATCCTGGATTTGGTTCAGTGTTCTGACCACAACCAGACATATTTGAAAGGATTCAAGGAAGATTGATTAATCTTGGAGTGAGATATAAGGTGGAGAGAGACAAAGGGCCTCATTCAGAGTCGGTCGAAGCGGCCGCTCGGTTCGTACGGGAAAAGGGGCCGGATATGCAAATGATTCCCTCGCAAGTTGCGTCCCTAAGTTCGGATCGGTAGCTGGCCGACCAAGGGGAGGAAGCGGCCGGAAGACAAAAAAATACGCCCCCTTCTCATACGCATTACACGTCATCTCTGGGCATATAAGTATTAATCGAGACCATCGGGAACCATCGGAACTGGTCGTAGAGCTTAAGGTTGACCATACCCTATCTTAAGCACTACAATCAGGTCAGTGTACAAACCACCCATGTCACATGTGCCATGACGCTACTTTGTTAATTATGCACTCCCATAAAACACTGTTTGCATAGTCAGGCACGCCTGCGTTCGGATCTCCACTCCCCCGTTTTCAAGCACCTTCCCCTGTTACCACCCACAAACGCCTCAATCTGTCACTCAAACTACCGACCTGGCTGTGTTCAAGGAGAGAGAAATTTCTGATCGTAGCGGCTAGTTTGCGCACGCGCATTGCGAACTTTACGCATGCACAGTATAGCGAACATCGGTGGCGTACGACCGTGCGGCAGCTTCGACCAACTCTGAATGAGGTCCAAAGTACCAACCAATCAACTCCTAACTGTCATTTTACAGGTTGTGGGCGGGATGTACTACTCACCATCTTTTGGATGCGATACATCACGCTACTTATCGGGTACATACCGGCGTTAATAACACTGGTATGTACCTAGAAATGGAAAGCTTTCCTGATAAGAGCTGTTCTCTGTCATCCGACATCTCATGCGGCGCATGACGTGGTATCCCACAAGAATGCATAAAGAAGCCTATAGGTTTCTATTAGGCAATGCCATCTCCAGATGGCATAGCCTACCAGGTCTAAGCTCCAGAATATATTGAATTCCGGAGCTTAGTACTGAAGGGGAATGCTGCCAAAACTCAGCAGTTTACTGAGTTTTGAACGCATTTTAACTTTAGTACATCCTGACCTGTGTTTGTAAAATGACAGCTAGGAGCTGATTGGTTGGTTCTTAATCTCTCTCTACTCTATCTCTCTCCAAGACTTAGTACCATACCTGCCTACTCTTCCGATTCACCTGGGAGCCTCCCGAAAATCGTGTGCCGCTCTCGGGGCCCCCCGGAAAAGTAGGCAAGTCTCCTGGCCCCTCCAGTCCCCCCTGAAATTCAGCCACAAACACCCACAGCGGGGGGGTGGGCTGATTACGTGAATCGCGCTGAATTGCGTCATCATGACCCTGCCCCCTGCTTCACAATGTCGGAAATCTCGGCATTGTGTATTGGGCCGGGGCCAAAATTCAGCGATTGTGTGGCCAAGCCCCCAGCTATGTCCCTAAATGTCATGTAATGCGCCCGGCCGCGCCCCGCTATGCTGGCCCCGCCCCCTTGCTAAGCTGCCCTGGCTGCTCCCTCCCAGAGGGGACAGCCAGGATGTCGGCAAGTATGCTTAGTACATCTATCCCCTAGTCCAGGGGTGGGGAACCTCAGGCCCGGGGGCTATATAGGACCCACGGAATCATTTGGTCTGGCTCTCTGAGCTTTTTTCTGTTAGCCTCATTCAAGGCACCCTGCAGACAGAATCTATGCAGCAGTGCCGCCTGGGGCGTCCTTAGGATGCTTCAGACGGTCACACCGCTGCCCTTACAGCTCCCCGGAGCATCCTCAGGATGCTCCGGCCATTGCTGTAATCACTGGCTATTGTGGCCCCGCCTCCGTGTGGGGTCGCACAGAGAGGGTGTGACCTGTACCGGGCCCGCAAATAATATTATATGTATCAAAATGGCCCTCGGCAGAAAAAAGGTTCCCCACCCCTGCCCTAGCACGTAACCAGATCCATTTTCAATACTGAACTGAGGGGGAGAGTTATAAAACCTTCTAAACAGGAGAAGTGGAGGTGTTGCCCATAGCAACCAACCCAATTTTAACTATCATTTATCCAGGACATGACAACAAATTATAACTAGAGCCTGGTCAGTAAGTACAGTCATCACCTTCACTTGTCCGCATTAGAAAAGTTTGATAAATCACCCACTGAGATGTGCAATACTTCCTTTAAGCTGTACAGCTGTAGTCTGCTCTGAGTGATCCAAAGTGTGTGCACAGTGGCTGTAGTCTGCTCTGAGTGGAGGTGACACTGACAGTCACACTTACTATAGTCTCCTCTCCCATGGTCATTAGCTCCACTATGACCCTGACAATGACACTTCCTCCTGGTGCCTTCACATCACTTCTGGGAACATTCAGGATCAATCACCGCTTGCTTAGTCCTGAATAACCCCTGAACATTTAGCTAGTGATAGGAGAGGCCAAGAGATTCAGGTTCAGAAATGAATGGTAAATTGTTGGATCTCTATGCAATAGTTAGTTTGCTAACTGGGTGCTGGGTGCTGGCAATTTCTAGGGGTGTGTGTGTGTGTGTGTGTGTGTGTGTGTGTGTGTGTGTGTAGGGGGGGGATCTTTGTGGCACTGCTAGATGGCAGTATTTGGAAGTGCTGGGTGCTAGCAATTTAAAGAGGTGCGTGTGTGAGTGTGGGGATCTTTGTGGCACTGCTAGATGGCAGTATTTGGAAGTGCTGGGTGCTGGCAATTTATAGGGGTGCGTGTGTGAGTGTGGGGATCTTTGTGGCACTGCTAGATGGCAGTATTTGGAAGTGAATATGCGCATCTGTGCAAACGTTGCAGATGAGAGCATCTCTGCAATTAGTGATATGCATAGGAATAGGAAGAGGTGTTTGTAAACCATGTGCTTTGTACTGTCGTAGTAGTATATCTCTGCAGTATTTGGCTGGTAATGGCTACTTATCCCTGTGCAACACTTGTCTTTTACTACTGGTTAAGACAAAGGTGGTAATTTTCTGCGCAGATGAAAGTATTATGTCATGTTATGCTTTACAAAAAATAAGTACAATTTAATAGGCTCTGTATTTATCTGAAGCAATTTGTTTAAATTCAGTATATTCCTATTTATAGCATAAAAGTGTGTGTCCCACACCTCCCCACACCACTCCACACAGTCCCAAACCACCCCACCGCCCACTCCACACTGCCCCACACCACCCCACACCGCACCATACCATAATGCCCCACACAGTTCCACACAGTCCCAAACCACCCCACACCACCTCAATGCCTGCTCCACACTGCCCCACACTTCCCCACACTGTCCCACTCCGGCCCAAACTGCCCCACACTGTACCATACCATACCGTCTCAACGCTCGCTCCACACTGCCCCACACATCCCCACATGCCCCACTCCGGCCCAAACTGCCCCACACCACCCTCTCCACGCCGCACCAAACCATTCCATAGCACACCAAACTGCCCTTACAATACACTAATTATGACTCTTTACAACTGTGAAGAATGTGCACATTTCTCTTTCACACTCTGGGGCTGATTCCGAGTCACACACAGTTGCGGCAGCCGCGGAGCCTGATTTGCTACCTTATGCTAATGCAAAAAACCATAGGGCTGCCCATTAATTTTACCCTGCCCGTGCAATAGTCATCATTAGCACTTGTAGCAGACTCATGCCAGATCCGGACTATAGAGTTTAGATAGAAACCAGATGTTATACAAGCAATTGGTCGCCAGGGACAAAAGGTCGACATGGAAGAAGGTCGACAGGTACAAATGGTCGACATGGTCAACGCGTCAAAATAAAAATGGTCGACATATATATTTTTTTGTTAGGGTTAGGCACTAGAAGGGACGGTTAGGGTCAGGCACCTACCCCGACGGTTAGGATAAGGCACCAGGAGGTAGGGTTAGGGTTAGGCACCAAGGGGAGGGTTAGGGTGAAGACTAGGGTTAGAAAAACAAAATGTGTAGGATTAGAAAAAAAAGTCAACATTTTTAGTGTCGTCCTTTACTGTATCGGCATTTTGTCCCTGTCAACCTATTGCCTGTCTAACATCTGGGACCAAATGTAATAGGGTGTCTGTTTTGGGAACAGTACAAACTTGCACTTTTTTGCACTTTTAAAAAGTGCGAGTTTGGCCTGCAACTCGTAAATGTAATAGCCTGCAAACTTTTCAGCCCGAGGCTACTACATATGTGATTTTAGGCAAGTTTTGAACTAACTGACACCTTTTAATGCGACTAGCAGGTATGTATGTTATATTAAACTTTTACTGAAACGATGTGTGTGTGTTGTGTTTTTTTATGTATTTATTTGGCTGTGGAACTACAGGTACCAGCATGCAGGGGAGGCTTGCTGGACGTGTAGTACCACAGCTAAAGACAATATTTACAACTCTATTTTACACTACACTTTGACATTATCAACTCGGCATCCACCACCCTTGGGTGGCCTGGGGTGCCCTGGAAAGGGGGACCCCTTTATTGGGGGACCTCAACTCCCCAGGGATCCCCAGCCTGGGATGACTAGCGATCAGGGGTAATGCTTTGGCCAGTGAAAGGTTTTCCCTGGCTGTGGCATTACCCCCCCTGCTAGAAAGAGTCCGGTGCTGGAGATTACAGAGGACCTCTACTTGTTTTGTCCCCTGTTTTCCACAACCAGGGCCGACTCAGCAAAGCCCTGTGCTGGTTTTTCATATACAGGGGACCCCTACGCATTTTTTCCCCTGTATTTTTAGAACCAGGACATGCTTTAGAAAGCCGGGGCTGGTTATGCTTTTGGGGAGGGGCTGCACGTAATTTAAAAAAAACCCCAACAACTATTTTCATATGTACACACAGAAATATGCACGTATCTCATGGGTATGTGCATGTTTCTGTGACCTGCTCAGGATATACTCACTATCCTGGTCTATTATTTGGGGACTTTTGGTCATCTTTTTTTTGCGAGTCTGAAACTCGCACCCTATTACATTGGGGAGTTGATTGTTTTAAATGGGAAAACATCTGGATGTGATTTTGATAATGGCGAATTTTAGTAACTCAGAAAAAATGTGAGTGTACATGAACTGACACCCTATTACATGGGAGAGTTGTGAAAAAGTGCGAGTTTAGCACAAAACTCGCAATTTACCAAAACAGACACCATATTACATTTGGCCCCTGGTGTCTATCTAGACATTGCCAACCTTTTTTACTGTCTATCTTTTATACCATAACCGCCTCATGGTGGGTGCAGGAGATGTCAGATACAGGCTTCCCCTCCCTGTACGCAGGACTCAGAGTCACAACAAGCTTAACACGCACACAACACTCCCACAAGTCAGGGCGGTTCCGTGCACTCACATTGCTCCTGCCCCGTAATACCTTATGTCACGGAAAGACAGATCCAGCCAAGTTCGGACCGACTCAGAATAGGACGGACATATGCAGAAATGTGTAAATTTGCATGTGCTGTATGGAAGCACTGACCATTTCCACCTGTGCACAGAGATACCTCTGCCCCAGACAGGGGCGTAACTCCCAGAGGCAATGGAGGCGCCTGCCTTCGGGCCCCAAGCCTGAAGGGGCTCCTCCATCTATAGCATGTACAGCAGCACTTTTGTGATTCACAGGGGAAAACGAGTGTAACCACCAATCTTCCACTGCAGCTCTGCAGCGTTGATCAGCTCTGTCCCGAGAACCCTGCTAACAACTGCAATAGGGAATAGGAAGGTTTCCCACACATAGTAGTATAACATTACAATTCCCGGCGCTGGTGATATATCTAAAAAGTGTTAATCAATACCTGCTGCAAGTAATTAAGGGTCTAGTTAGGACCCAAAAGATCAAAAGGATCTCTAGAAGATATACAAAAACAATAATCACTGCACTGGTATTGATATTTTGTAATCCAATGGTTTAAAAAAGATATAAATGTATATGCTCTCTATTATGCAAACAGGAGTCTGGTTTCAATTTTATCACATATATTTATTCAAACACAAATTAAATATATCCACATATATCTCAGTAAAGAATCACATAAATAGCAACAATAACCTCATGAGATAATTTGTATTGAATTGCATAAAAGCATATAGTATAAAAAAAACTTAGAATAATATTTCTATGGCCAATAATCACATATCACATAAGGTCTTTGTATTGAGTGGCAAGTATGCAGTATAATTTGTTAGTGTGTCAGGTTTAAAACAAGTAGCAAAAATTGTTGCTTTTCATCAAGTAATCTGGCAAATTTGTATGCAGTTAGGTAGTCTGTATAGTACTGGCTTCCCAGTATAAATATAGTTTCTACCAGGGCCGTAGCTAGGGTAGTGCGGCCGGTGCCATCGCACAGGGCACCACAGATCAGGGGGTGCTGTTTGGGGCTGTCAAATTTCTGTTTATTATTATTCTCACTTGTAGCTTCCTCTTATTTCATCCTCAGCATTTCCTGGCCTCCCCTATCTCTTCCCTGGCCCTTCCCCATTAGGCCATGCCCCTTTTGTGGGTGAATTATGTCCCTTTGAAAAATGAGGGGGGCGCCAATGCTCTTTTTGGCACAGGGCACCAAAAGGTCTAGTTACGGCTCTGGTTTCTACCACCCATGTATCCTTGTTTATAAGATCTGTTGGTACCAGCGTGACCACACTGAAAGAGACCTTGGACTCTATTTACTACAATCCGCATATTGAATGCAGATTGTAGTATGATATTAACGACTGGGATTTAAATATCACAGGGATTTACTACAAATCCCTTGCAGTGACAGAGCTTGCGATAAGGCTCTGTCCCTGCGAATCCCCTTCGGAGCCTTATCATGGTATTTTTGCAAAAAATACTGTGACTAAGTGCCCGTGCATGTGCCGTCCGGTCGCCGCTGCTACCCCCCGGCGCTAAGCCCCACCCCTGGCACTAAACCCCGCCCCCACGATCGCGGACCCCCCTCTCCCTTAATTACACTTACCTGCATGATCCGGACTTCCGGTGATGTTCTCCATGCCTCCGGTCAGGTGATCTCCCATACTGCACTGGAACCCGATCACCTGATGACCGGGCAGCAGTGCACTATGGGATACCAGCTGACCTGAGGGGAGTCATCACCGGAGGCCCGATCACCGGTCCCTGGAGTCAGGTAAGTCAATTTTTTTTCTTTTTTTTACAGTAATCAGCTTGCGGTCTGTTTAGACCACACAGCTGATTACAGGGACCGACTCCCGACTCTGCTCTCCCCGTTAGAGCAGGGCAGGAGTCCGGTAACCAGGGCAGACCCTGAATAACGCCACCGCCAGGTGGCGTTATTATCACAGGGCTTTCCCCAATATTTTTTCACATTTTATTTTTAGTAACTCTTCTCAGATCACATTTCCCATTACAGTTATGGGAAATGCGATCTGCTTTACTAAAAATAAGTGATACTTAGGGGTTGGAGTAGAATTTTATGAATTCTACTCCAATTGCCCTGTAATAACTGTAGCTGATACTAAAATGGTGTGAAAACACCCTTTTTCACTTAATTTTAGTCAAAATAATGTTAATAAATAGAGCCCCTTGTGCTGGATACTTAGCTCATGTATGAAGCCATGACTGATGTAAATATACGGCTTCCGCCGAAAGCCGTTAGTATTGCTGGGTCTTGGAGCTCAATCTCTCTGGGTGGAAAATAACATGTGGCCGGAGCAGAATAGGTGTAGTAGAAGGGGGGTCTGCAATCAACGCGTTGCATCCCATTGCTGTGTCTGGGGCTGGGCTACACTTGCAGCACAACTGGAAGCAAAACGTGCACAGATCTACTGCTGCAGCTGCTGCTGGGTGGGAATTCTTGAGAAAGTCCCTGCATCCCACGGGACAAAATGCGTTGATTGCAGACCCTCCTTCTACTACACCTATTCTGGCTCTGGTCACCTGTTGTTTCACACCCAGAGAGATTGAGCTCCAAGACCCAGCAATACAAACGGCTTGTGGCAGGCAGCCGTATATTTACATCAGCCATGGTGGCACCTCCAACCACGGCTTCATACAGGTGCTCAAGGCTCCTTGCAGCCCCAGACAGGCACACCCCCTCCTACACTGCTCGCATGCAGAGGCGGAGCCAATATGAATAGCTCCACCCCTTTTCAGTTTCCTCACGAATCATGGTATCATTCCACACCTGTCAGCAACTACATTGTGGTATCGTGTGTGTGTGTGTGTGTGTGTTGCGAGAGAAAAAGTATTAACCAATCAGCTCCTGTCAATTTTCAAGCACAGCTTGTAAAATGTAAGTTAGAAGCTGATTGGTTATTGCATTATCTCTCACAATTTTCTCTTTCTCCAGTCTTTGATAAATACCCCCCCTTAAACTTTTTTAACTAAGGGTGATGTGTCTGTGGTGGTGGGGTGGTGTATTAATGTTGTTTGTGGGGAGGAGGTATATTAATAATGTGTTACTGTGTGGTGTATTCATATTATCTGTGTTAAATGTGGGTCACTGCTGAGCACTGCGACACTCTTCATTACATAGCGGGCACTGTAACACTCTGCATTATATGGTGGGCACTGCAACACTCTGCATTATCTGGCGGGAACTGCAACACTCTGCATTATATGACGGGCAGTGCAACACTCTGCATTATATGGTGGGCACTGCAACACTCTGCATTATCTGGCGGGAACTGCAACACTCTGCATTATATGGCGGGAACTGCAACACTCTGCATTATATGACGGGCACTGCAACACTCTGCATTATATGGTGGGCACTGCAACACTCTGCATTATCTGGCGGGAACTGCAACACTCTGCATTATATGGCGGGCACTGCAACACTCTGCATTATCTGGTCTACACTGCAACACTCTGCATTATCTGGCGGGCACTGCAACACTCTGCATTATATAGTGGGCACTGTAACACTGCATTACATGGTGGGCACTGCAGTGCTTTCTAAATTATATGGTGGGCACTGCAACGCTCTCTGCATATGGTGGGCACTGATGGTCTTTGTATTATAAGGTGGGCACTGCAGTACTCACTGTATATGATGGGCACTGATGCTCTCTGCATTATATGGTAGTCATTGATGCTTTCTGCAATATATAGCAGTCACTGTGACGTCGTTTCCATATGGTGGTCACTATAATGCTCTACATATTGTCTGGCAGTCACAAAAATGCTTTCAGTGGTTTATGGCAGTCACTAAATTGCTATCAGTATTGTATGGTACTCCTTAAAAATGCTCTGAGTATTGTCTAGCATAACTAAAATGCTCTCCGTATTGTCTGGCAGTCACAAAGATTGCAAAAGGAATGAGCGATTTTTACACTACTGCACATTTGTCATTTTCTGAGATATCGCTCTGCACATGCGTCAGATTATCAGTCCAAAATCACATGGATCTGCATCAAAGGTTGAAGTAAGCTGTAACAGGTTATCGGGAAATGGGCTGTAACTGGATGGGGAGTACTGAGTCAAATAATGCAACTAATTTTCATAGGGATGTCAAAGGCATGTCATTTGTTTTACAAATTTGAAGAGTCAGTATGGGACAAAGGGGGGGCGCCAACATCTATCTTGCCTCCGGGCAACTGGGATGAAGTTACGCCACTCTATCTATCTATCTATCTATCTATCTATCTATCTATCTAGCGCAGCCATGTTGGTCTGTGTCATCTGATACTGTCCCCTCCAAAGGTAGTCGTGCGGTCACTCAGCTGATCTCTGCATCCAATGACCAGCTACCTAAGGGTATTTAAGTCCGGCTTTGTGAACAGGAAATTGCCTGTGCAACTACGCTTCTTTAGTGATTATTCGCTGAGACTGCGTCCTAGGCTCCACACTATTCTTTAGTGTCTCTATCAAGAAATCATTCCTTGTGTTACCAGAGGAGTAGTGTGGAACCATGGCGCCCGGAGAAAGTGCATGTCATAGCGCCACCCCACCCCCTTCCTGTACTGAACTGTGCTAGTGGGGTATGGCCAGCCTGTGGGGGGAATACTGAAGTAAAGAGAAAAACAGCAAACAGTATCATGCTGGGCATTGAGATCCCATTGAAGGAATGAAATGCTTCGGTGATGCACTATCTGACATTGGGGTAGGTGAAGCAGTGAAAAGAGTGGAGAAGTGTGCCAGTGGAGAAGTTGTCCATGGCAACCAATCAGCTTTGAGGTTGCAATTGTGAAGTACAGTTTAAAAAATGAAAGGTAGAAGCTGATTGGTTGCCATGGGTAACTTCTCCACTCTTTTCACTGCTTCATAATCTACTCCATTAAGTGTTAGCTGCTTTGTCACTGCTTTATTTATGCATAGCACCTAGGATCTGACTTTTATCTCCTTAGAATCATTGTTATTAGTCAATAGAGGAGATTGTATTATATATTCTGATCATTTAACTTAAATTGACAGAATACATGTGCTAGAGTGAGATTCCACAGGGTGCACAGCTATTACTGCAATTACGGCCCCAAGCAGCTATCACTGGAGTGGGAACACTTATGGGAAGCTCCCTTCTCAGCTATGCTCCTACTTCGCATTGCATTGCACCTATATTAATGTGAGTACTACTAACCATGCTCTGTCCTACCACCATTATTATTATTTCAGGTCTCCTAATAGTTTTTAAAAGACCCACTGCTATTTAGACTCCCAGTACAGCTACTTGTGACTAAACAGTATCTGGATCTCCGGAGTTGTCCCCATCGCTAATCAGTGTCTGATTCATGGTAGCAGATATTTCTTCAGTACATTCCACCAACACTTCTCAATTACTCCTCAATTCTACCAGTACCAGTTCCTACATTCCTAGTTCTGTCCCTTGTCTTCTCGCTTCTCTCAGATACCTACTCTGGGGGCCACGACCTGTTCTCTTGGTGCAGCGAAACCTATATCCTGCTTGGAGGGGTCACTGGTGAATACCATAAAGTGGATTAGACTCCACGCCTCAGAGTAGGTCTCATCAACATCTGAGAGTAGCCTATGAGGAAGACTTATATATTGCCTCCTCGTCTTTTACCATCAACTCACCCAAGTCCACCGGCCACTGCACCCGCATCCGAGGACAAAAAACACCAAGGCCTGACATCGTCTATCACTGCACGCCATGCACATTGAAATGACTGGGATGCTCCTCAGGAACGGAGAATGATAAGTATTAGAAAAGGAATTGGAGGGAGTGGGAGAGGAGGGGGACAGAGAGCGAGAATGAGAGTGTTGCATTACTGTCTCACTGTACTGAGGTATTTGGTTCAATTCCCATCTTGGACCTAACTTTGTGGAGTTTGTATGTTCTCCTCCATACTTGCCTATTCTCCCAGAACCTCCGGGAGGTTCACGATTTTTCAGGCAGCCCCCCCCGCAACCCCTGGAGAGTAGGCACTTCTCCCGCATCCCGCCCACTTACTAGTGACGCAGGCAGAATGGGGAGAATTTTCCTAGTGATCAGTCTTCCGCGAGCAATGAAATGATCAGAATATATAATACAATCTCCTCTATTGACTAATAACAATGATTCAAATGAGATAAAAGTAAAATCCTAGGTGCTATACATAAATAAAGCAGTGGCAAAGGAGCTACCCCTTAATGTCAGCCAGTGCCTCACCGAAGCATTCCATTCCCACAATGGGACCTCAATGCCAAGTGTCATACTGCCACTTTTTGCTCTTTTTTTCTTCACTTCGCTTCTCCCACTGGCACAGTTCAGTACAGGGAGGAGGGGGGCGGTATGACATGCATTTCTTTCGGGAGCCATGGTTCCACCCTACTCCTCTAGATCCAGTCACACAGGAATGTCGGCCAAATGTCAAGAGGATGTGAAAGAAAGACAATGTGTGAGGTTATGTGGACTGTGAGAGGGGATATAATTAGATATAGAAGCTATGAAGGTTATGTGGGCGGCTCTGGAATCTGATAAGCTTGCTTTAAGAGGTGAGTTTTCAGGTAATGCTCGAAGGTTTGGAGAGTAGAGGAAAGTCTTATTGTGCGTGGTGTCATCACTTCCAGGACTACTTGTTCTTCTTTATGTTGAAGATAGTTCTTTTTTTTTTAACTCTTTTATTGAGCAAATCACATTAAAATAGTACAGTCAAACATACAAAAATAAATTACAGCACATAATGGGCCTCATTCAGATGCGGTCGGAGGATGCAAGCGGTCGCTCAGAAACTGGGCGGCCGCTTGCATCCTGACCGCCCATCTCTGTTTCGGTCGTTAGGCTGTGGGTTTACACCCACAGCTCTAACGACCGCTAGGGTGATGGTCGCGATGGCCAGTAGTACATAGTAGATATTACCCGATGGGATGATTTGCATAAACCTGGAGGGAAAATGGGATTGTGAAGTAATGGTATCAAAGGGGACGGGCCTGGAGCTAACTTAAAACATCTATTGGTTAAATCCCAAATTAATAAAGGACGGGAAATTACAGGGTGAGAAGAAACTATCCAGGGGCGATGAATCCTAGGTAGCCATAAGAGGGAAGATACAGTGGTCAGTCCCAGCTCCTCGGCTTTGATAGCAACCCAGACCTTCCCTGCATTAAAACCACTGCGTCTACGGTCCTCAACATTGCCCGTTTCTTTGTGCTTCTTCAAAAGAGCCTGAACAGCACATCTTGAAACCCCAGTCTGCTTTGAAATCTTTGCCTTGGTGAGACCTTGCTGATGCACTATAACTACCTTGTGCCTTGTTGCTGTGCTCAGTCTTGCCATGGTGTATGACCTGTGACATGAAACTGTCTTCGACAACCTCTCCACTGTAGCAGAGTTTGGTTGTTCCTTACCCAGTTTTAAGCCTCCTACACAGCTGTTTCTGTTTCAGTTAATGACTGTGTTTCAACCTATATATGAAAATGATTATCACCTGTTTGGTATGATTGGTTAATCATGATATCATGGTTGTACCTAGAAGAATTGATGCTCTTTTGAAGGGAGTCTCCATCACGGGCCCCCTCCTCTCAGTCTAGAGTGTGCCCAGAGTCTATAGCGCATGCGCAGGTCACTGGGAAAATGGCTGTGGCGGACATTTTCCCTGTACTGCCCGTGCGCAAACGACGGGAAAATGGACGCAGCAGCCATTTTCCAGCCGTTTTTACAGCGCAGACACCGGTGCCGACGTGGGACCCCGGAGAGGTAAGTATACTGTGGGTGCAGGGTGTGCGGTGCAGGCCCCCCTCCTGGACCCAGAGGCCCGTGTGCACCGCACACCCTGCACCCATTATAAATACACCCCTGCACCATATATTGATTTGATTTAGATTTCTCTTCTGTTGCATTTTGGTAATTGATAAAAAATTAACTATTAACACAGTATGTAGCAGGAATTAGTGATTTTCTGCTACAAACATGAAGGCATAAGACACAGCAGGGTAATGGGTAAGGCCCTAGCGATACTAGTGACTGATTACATTACTGCTGGATAGTTCTGCGTTGGAGAGTGAGTGACGGGAAACAGCGCTCTCACTAAATTGTCAGCTGGGAGGAGGGATATTTATCGCAGAGCCATATAAAGTGCAGCGTGGACCATTACTCATACTCATGCCTGGTTTATGTATGGAATCTATAAATCAGGGAACTCTTTGTGTCTATTATTGAGGGAAGAGGGATCTAGATGTGCTCCATGTAACGACAGCACATTCTCCTAGAATATAAATGAAGAATAACGTAATCAGCCTGCACCAAAAACAGTGTAAAACAATACATTATATATAACAACACTAAAAAAGCTGTACATTACATTCTATGGGATAGTTCATATATTATCATAACAGCATTACATTACCATATATAAGTGCACATGCACTTTGCTGTGTGTATCACATAATAAAAGAATTTTGAAATGGTACGCCTACATTAACGTAATCTTTAGTGCCCTCATATAAGCAACGTCACATGTTGTGCAATTGTAGCATTATCTGAGTAAGAACAGGCACAGGGAGGCTGTGATATTGTGTGACCCACACCCTTAACACTAAAAGCTACATAATAATGTTGTAGTCTTCTATGCCTATAGCCAGTACATAATGCAGAGCCTCTATAGACTGCACATCTTCTATCGGATGACCAGTATATAATGCAGAGCCTCTATAGACTGCACATCTTCTATCGGGTGACCAGTATATAATGCAGAGCCTCTATAGACTGCACATCTTCTACCAGTATATAACGCAGAGCCTCTATAGACTGCACATCTTCTACCAGTATATAATGCAGAGCCTCTATAGACTGCACATCTTCTATCGGGTGACCAGTATATAATGCAGAGCCTCTATAGACTGTACATCTTCTATCAGGGGACCAGTATATAATGCAGAGCCTCTATAGACTGCACATCTTCTATCGGGGGACCAGTATATAATGCAGAGCCTCTATAGACTGCATATCTTCTATCGGGTGACCAGTATATAATGCAGAGCCTAATGGATAGATCATTCATGTGACCAGTGTATAATACAGAATGTAAACCCCAATTATGGTGACGTCTTCTAGTGAGAGGCCCAGTATATAATAATGCAGTCATTCCCAGATGGGAACGGGGCATTGAAGAGACACATTTCATGGTGCAATACATTCTGTTAGCAACTAGTACTGAAGTTACAGATTGTCTCATAACATTTTCAGGGGATGCAGTCATAAGGATCAGAATGTCAACGTCACACTGTCGATAGTTATGATGTTGACATTCTCGGCATTGTGAATGTTGACCTAGTATACCATACCCCATTTTTGGGTGCCCGGAATACTCTGATTAACTTCTGCAATAATATGGGTGAGGTTTAGCTGTTGCTAGTGATGAGTGCGGTAGCCCGGGTCAAAAAACTAATTAGAATCACTGTTATAAAGAATAATTGTGCAGTTTTACTGAGCTGCCCATATGACTGATGATTTAAGGGCGTATTAAATTAGCCGCGGTAAAAGTTTTGATTACTGCGGCTTGCAATAACAAACCTGTAGCGTGGTCATTTCCCTTAGTGCGGCTATGCACGCTCCCGATTACTGTACCATTTCATTGTAAAAAGTGGTCGTGCTGTACTTTTAATGATGTTAGCCTCGTTACGTGTGGGGGAAAATGTGGAGATCAGCCTGTACAGCCTGAAAAAGTGCAAACTAACACAGGGTAATGGTATAGAAGTATATTAGTGGCCAAAATCAGGTAATTAGGACTCTTAAAAAAGGTGTTAAATGGCTGATTTACAGCAAATGAGCTGTAGATTATGGGGTGCATTTAAATGCATGTAAGTTTTTTTGTGTCACTTTAATCAACTTTTAAAAAAGTGTTCCATCAATACAGCACCCTCATATACCTGTCCCACATCAATTAACATATTAATATTCTGCATTTTGCAGAATATCACCCCAATAATGACATGTCATTAGTGGCCAAATTAGCGAATTAAAAACTTTCAAGTGCTTAACTAGTCCTTAGGGGGGTATCCCAGGGGTTCTGAACCAAGTCCTGACATTTTTACCACCCCCCCAACTTACCATCTGCTCAGGGGCTGCGAGAAAAAAGCTGTGGTAAATCCTATAGAGCGTGTAACACTCAAAAATGTATGTAGCTAAATAAATAATAAAAACCGTGAGGTTGGATTTAGCCGCGTTAATGGATTAACGCAGCTAATTGAATATGTCTTAGTTAAAAGGATATCATTTGTAAGTCTGATAGTTCATGCAGGATTTTCAAAGCTGGTTTTATCCGTTATTATTCATCACTAAGAAGATTGGTTGCCTGCTCACATTGGAGGCAGACATTTTCTTGGCTGAACCAGTAGTTAGCCAATCAATTTGCTAGGAACCAATAATATGACTGAGCCACTGAAGTCGTGTAGCACTGACTCAAGTACAAGTACAGCCTCCCAACGTATATATCAAGTAATGACTACAATCATATTTAAGAAAGTTTTCAATGAAACATGTACAGTATACTGTATCCTCTGCCCATTTCCATGCTGTTGATATTTTCCATCTGTTTCATTTACAATTCCAGGTGGACTTTGCTGAACATACTGTATAGCGAATGTTTCAAACTATGAGATATGAAACTTACCTTAAGCAGGATATCCGCAATCCTGCTGTAACGGTAACGTATAAAGACCCCCAGACCAATAGGCAGAAGAGTACTACAGAGAGTCAGGGTGACAGCTCCCAGAGGTAGAAACTGCACAATCGGTGTGTTAATCCATGGCCGGCTGTAGATCCACAGGCAGAGGGGCATTAACAGCAAAGCCAGGAGGGTGGAAGACGTAGTCATGATGATGCTGGATAGTTAGCAAAACAGAATTAGTTTTATTACATGAAACTTGTTACGGAATATTAAAATAAGTAGTATACAGTAGTAAATTGGTATTATACATGTTTGCTAACAAAACAGTAATCATTGATTTTATGTAGAGCGTGACTTAAAACATGCAAATATTGCACTTGTTCCTCCTTTTATGGGTTTGTGCATGCTCCTCTGGCTGAAAATGATCAAGTACCTGTTGTGAGAAGGGGAGGAACTGTCACCAGTGCAATGTGGGAGTGGCCAGAGCCATGTGGTCGTGTACCCTCTACACTATAAGCTACAATGTCTCCCTAAGGGGTCTATTTACTAATATGGCCTTTTTCGCTGTGAAAAAGTCCCTCCTTCTACCACAGCGAAGCAGGAGGCGGCTACCGCGATAGTTACTATTGCAAATGCTGCCGTAGAGGGTGATCAGTAAATCACCCACTATGTGGTGAGAGCTCACACAGGCACACAGCGCATCCCACATTGTTTACTGTGCATATGTGATAAATGGCATCCAATCGGATGCTGTCTATGCAGTCATTGGTTGTATACCTTACTTAGCTGCATGTGATTTTTTTTTATGTGGAATGCACGCTGTGTTTTCTAGGAGTGCAAGTAGACGGCTCAGCTGTCTCCTGTCTGACATACTGCTGTACTCTGTGTTCCGTGAAAGATTCCATTCAAGACAGCAGCAGCTCCGAGGTTTTTTTTTTTTTACAACAGCTTTATTCACACAACACAAACAGAGACTTTCTGGATAAGTCAGATGACGAGTTACTGGAGACGCGTTATGCCAGGGCAGCAAACTGGACGCGGTAAGCATTTATAAATGCTTGATAACTACTGAAGCACTTAGCGTTGCCATAGGAGCCTGTGGCAGCGCGATAGGGCATTGAGGATTTAACTCTGGAGGCAGCTTAGTCCAGAAAATCCATTAGTACATATCGAGAAGCAGTATGTACTTGGGTTTTCTGTGCCTCTGAGCTCTTGGAGCCCTTAACACTGCTTAGTAAATAGACCTGTCAATGTCTCCACGTCGTAAAATAATAAACACTCCATAATTTTTGGAAGAGAATAGATATACAATTTTATAAACCATGATTTACTGTCAACTCTGTGGCCAACTGGGTGACTGGTCCTCATCATGCTGTTATGATGATGGGTCCAGTGGCCTCACTGGGGTCTGTGATACACAGTGTGGCAAGTAAACCCCCTTAGCACGCTGAAGATGCTCACATTCTAAAAGGGTTGTAGCCTTTGTGGGGAAGCAGAGTGTCCTCATTGGCATAGCCCTGGTTTCATCACTCTGTGGGCATGCTCAGCACTCCCGGGGATGCCAGGCTGCCCCCAGAGACTCTCCCCGCACTGCTGGCTCTTTCTCAGTGACCGGGAGCCAGGTGCTGCACACTAACGTCACAGTGAAGTGTCCCAGCTTCCGGTCACTGAGCAGGAGCCGGCATTTTTATGTCACCACCTCGAAGGGTGACCTGCTGGTGTTGTCCGCACTCTCCTAGTGACGCTTTTTATGTGGAGGCTCGGGACTGTAGTCCCATCTGGCCAATTGTTAATCTGTCCCTGGTTGTGTTAATTGTTTGTGCTTGGGAAGGTTAGAATCAGAAGCACATCCTTGCACAACTGAAAATGTCCTGACACAGCACAGCATACTGTCATTAATTTGACCTATTTTATCTGCTTGTTAAACTGTTATTTATTTATGCTGCCTTTATTTCAAAGACCTAGGGGCCGATTTATCAAAGATATATAACCCCTTTAGCACTCGCTAAAGGGGTTATGTCATGCTTTCAAAATTAAAAAACAGCGGTAATCTCAGATTATCGCTGTTTGCCACTGCATCGCTCACAAGCGGTTGCCTAGGGCCCGGCGGGTCCCAGGGGGCACGCTGACAGGGCTGTAAAATAGACAGCAGTTTTTTCTTGCCCTGGGCTTGTTAAATACTTCTGGCCCCGGCAGGCCGGCAGTGCATTGATTGGACAGCTGCCGGGTGCCGGCTCTCTAACTCACGCCGCTCTGTGGAAGTGAATCCCCCACTGAAGCAAGCTGTCATTCCTGCCTTCAGGCGGGGAGAGTGGTGTGGGCGGAGCTACCAGCGATGATGGGGAGTTGGGGTCGGGTGCAGTGATGCCCGCTCCCAGCATGGATACCTGTGATGTGGATCTCTCATCAGCCCATCTCTGCCCTAACCTGGGCCCCGGCGCTGTGACTGCTGCCTGAGACAGAATAGTATTATTGCCTGTCACTGATGCGGTGCTCGCGACGGGTGCCGTGCTGCTCTGCCATCACTCATGGTACATGACCTGTTCCTCTGCTGTCACCGGCGCTCCCCATCCCCCGCCAGAGCCAGTCTCCCTCTCCTGTTGTTCATGTCCGTTATCCTCCCTGGCGCAGTGTGTAGGGCTGCTGTGATAACACTGCTGCCAGATGTGTGCAGGAGTCTCTGCCAGTCCTTTGACCCATGTGTCCCTCTCACTGTATCGGTCCCCCCTCCAACTGTCTCTACTCCTTACTTACAGTATTTGCCTCCCTCCACAACACTATCGGGATATCAGCCTCCTTTAGTGGCCCAACACACCACATATTAGTTTTCCCTGTCTCCCTCCAGAACTCTCCCTTCCTGACTGACTGTCTCTATGGGGAGAGAGGCATAGTTGCCTACCTTTAATACTCTCTTCCCGGGAGAAGCCCGGGTAAGAGAAGCAGCAGGGGGCCGATGCGGGCGGGGCTTGACAATTCACGTCATTAAGCCCCGCCCCTCGTGGTTAAATTGCCGCGATTGGGTACAATTTACATAGGGGGCGGGGTCAAATGCTGTGATTCATGCAGAATCACGGTTTAAGCCCCGCCCCCTTCATGGAGACCCGCGATCGCTGCGGGTATTCTCCTCATTCTGCCCACTTCACTAGGAAGTGGGCAGAATGCGGGAGAAATGCCTACCCTTCCGGGGATGCGGGGGTTTACCCGAAAAATCGGGAGCCTCCCGCGAAAACCGGGAGGGTAGGCATGTATGGAGAGAGGGGAGCCGCCGGACCTCACTGGACAGGTAAGTAATGATGAATACCAATGGCATATTCGTTAGTATTACTGCGCAGCTCAGAGGAGGGTGACCACTGTACACAGGCCCCCTTGGGAGTTTAATACACCCCTGACCTACTAAACTAGTTATCATCATAATAATGGCAAGCTTATATGAAGTTAAAAGCTTCACACAATGTGGCCAATATGGCCGTAAAAATGGTTTTAAATAAGACGCAGTATTGTCAATCAGATCTTTTCCAAATGACCGCTGGAAGGCCCAGTGACACTGAAATTCCCTTCAGAAATCCATAGATGTCAGCAGCATATTGCAGACCAAAAACAAATACAGTACCTTGCAAAAGTATTCACACCCTAGGCTTTTTACCTTATTTGTTACATTACAACCTATAATTTATAATTTTTTTTATCTGAATTTTATGTGATGGATCTGCACAAAATAGTCTAATTTGGTGAAGTGAAATGAGAAAAATATATATAAAAAAGAATCTTTATAAATAAAATTCTGAAAATTGGCATGTGTATATGTAATCACCCCCTTTGCTATGAAGCCCCTCAAAAGGTCTGGTGCAACCAATTACTTTCGGTAGTCACATAATTAGTGAAATGAAGTCCACCTATGTGAAATCTAAGTGTCACATGATCTGTCAGTATAAACACATCTTTTCTGAAAGGCCCCAGAGGCTGCAACACCACTAAGCAACAGGCATCACACCATGAAGACAAAGGAGCTCTCCAAATAAGTCAGGGACAAAGTTGTTGAGAAGTAAAATTCTGGGTTGGGTTATAAAAAAAATATCCAAATCTTTGATGATCCCCCAGAGCACCATCCAATCCATCATCATCAAATGGAAAGAACAACAAACCTGCCAAGAGAGGGCCGCCCACCAAAACTCACAGATCGGGCAAGGAGGGCATTAATCAGAGAGGCAGCACAGAGACCAAAGGTAACCCTGAAGGAGCTGCAGAGTTCCACAGCAGAGACTGGTGTATCAGTGCATGTGACCACAATAAGCCGTACACTCCATCGAGCTGGGCTTTATGGAAGAGTGTCCAGAAAAAAGCCATTGCTTAGTGATAAAAATAGGAAGGCACGATCTGATTTTGCCAAAAGTCATCTGGGCGACTCCCCAAATGTATGGAGGAAAGTGCTCTGGTCAGATGAGACTAAAATGTAACTTTTCGGCCCCCAAGGAAAACGCTAAGTCTGGCGCAAACCCAACACATCCCATCACCCCAAGAACACCATCCCCACAGTGAAACATGGTGGTGGCAGTATCATGCTGTGGGGATGTTTTTCAGCAGTAGGGACTGGGAAACTGATTCGAGTCGAGGGAAAGATGGATGGTGCTAAATACAGGGATATTCTTGAGAAAAATCTGTTTCAGTCTGCCTGTGATTTGAGACTGGGACGGAGATTCACCTTCCAGCAGGACAATGACCCGAAGCATACTGCTAAAGCAACACTCAAGTGGCTTAGGGGGAAACATTTAAATGTATTGGAATGGCCTTGTCAAAGCCCAGATCTCAATCCAATTGAGAATCTGTAGTCAGACTTGAAGATTGCTGTTCACAACATGAAGGAGCTGGAGCAGTTTTGTCTTGAGGAATGGGCAAAAATCCCAGGGGCAAGATGTGGCAAGCTCATAGAGACTTATCTAAAGCGACTTGCAGCTGTAATTGCCGCAAAAGGTGGCTCAACAAAGTACTGACTTTAGGAGGGTGAATAGTTATGCACGCTGAAGTTTTCTGTTATGTTGTCCTAAATGTTGTTTGATTCACAATATAAAAAAAACACAACTTCACAGTTCTGTGAAAGAAATGATGCACACCTTCAAACAATCCATTTTAATTCCAGGTTGTGAGGCAACAAAACATGAAAAATGCAAAGAGGGGTGAATACTTTTGCAAGGCTCTGTATATAAAATTTTTTAAGACAAATATAAAAAAATAATACAGGTATATTTTTATGTTTTGTGGTTGCCAGTATGGTTTTGATATCTAAGGATAATTGAAGAGAATTTCCATTACATCTGGCTATCTAATGGTCATTTGGAGAAGATTTGATGGACAGTGATCACTAAGCAGTAAGACAAGTATGACTCAGAATTGCCCGTCATTGTGCAACAGATTGTAAGCTTGCGAGCAGGACCCTCTTACCCTTATGTATGTCTTTTATGTATATATGTATATTTGTATGTATGTCTTTTACAACCCAGTATAACGTTAATTCAAAGTGTAAAGCACGACAGAATTTGTTGCGCTATATAAGAAACTGTTAATAAATAATAAATAAATAAACATGGTGTACGCAGGCTCCAAAGCATAAGAAAGACCAATGTGGCGCATGATAATACCAGCAGCTACGCAGGAGAGTGTCAGGCTCCTATATAGAATATAGAAGGGCCCATGTTTCGGGGGTGTGGCCAGTCACTACAGATGCTTTGCTAACCATTAGGCAAATCTTGTGTGTAATTTCTATAGAAGGGAACCAAGACCCCATGTTAATCAGTGGTCCTGCTCCACCAGGTAACTGACCATCTAATAGAGTAATTTGAGGTCTGGAAACTGATACCTAGAAGAGGGGGGTGGGCACACAGGTAGATGGGCCCACCGGGGATTTCCCCTGTATCTCTGTGGGCCAGTCTACCCCTGGATCCATCCCAGAGAAGACTGGTGCACAATTCTGAGCCAGGCCATCTGCAAGTAACATAATAATTTATGGTAGCTACACTACTATTTACAATCCATAACAAATACAAGTCTAAAAAACTTTAATATTTAACTACTATAGATATATGTCCTAGAACAGTACTCACATATTTACAGCCTTCCCTTGTATAGTATTTGTGCTTGTTCATACTGCTTTTTCCTGGTGCTGGATGATACTTTGAGCATCAGACTATGGGGTCTATTTACTAAGCTGTGTTAGGAGATAATGTGAATGGTGATAAGGTACCAGCCAATCAGCTCCTAACTGCCATGTCACAGGCTGTGTTTGAAAAATGTCAGTTGGGAGCTGATTGGCTGGTACCTTATCACCGTTCACTTTATCTCCTAACAGCATAGTAAATAGACCCCTATGTGATGTGCCTTAAGCTGGGTACACACTGTGTGTACCCAGAGATCCGACGGGCGACCCCTCCCCCCCAACGGGCCTACATATCGGGCGGGAGGTAGACATTAGACGATTCGGTGCCTGACCGCCCGATATTTCGACCCCTGCCGCATACCACTGCATGGAGTCGTCAGCTGCATCTTCAGATTGAGCTGTATATAGGGCCGACCTGAATATGCGGCTGACGACCCCACGGGAGCTCACCGCCAAACATAGTGGCTACACACTGCACAATTTGTCGTTCCGATCCATGGGAAGTCATCAAATCGTCCAAAATATCGTCTAGTGTGTATCTTCACTTTACACAACCTGATCTCTTTTTTTTATTTATTAATAATACATTACTGCAATGTTATTTTCCTGTAATGTAATGATGATTTACATCTCTCTCTCTCCCGAATATTCTGAACAAACTTTTATCTTTGCAACAAAAATGTGGTAGAAAAGATTCTAAGACAAGCAGAGGGAAAGCCCCCATAGGTTGAGACAAGGTATAACCACATTTGAATTACAATCTGCTGGATTTTTCCTTCAGATAAACTCAGTGATTGATCATTCCTGACTGCATGTGCAAGAGCCATCTTCCTGTTTATAATAGTATGAGTCACAGTCTACATGGAAGGATGAACATTAGGGGGGGGGGATGCTGCAGGCATTACACCGCAATTCTGTATCTGAAATTTCAAGGACAACTGTTGCTGTAGACTCCAAAAGACAAGAGCAAGGGGGATCTTTAGGGACCAATGAGGGTTATCCCTTTGGGAGTTTAAATAAATGGTTAAAAAAGACATTTAAGTAATGTAGGTCAAACAAGGGCAGGGTTAGACATTAGAATTCCTGAGAGACTACCTGTATATTTTGGGAAGACAAGTGATTCTTTTTCAAAAAGAATGCTCAGATTAACATTTATTTCAGTTGTCAATCAGCACACAAATCAGCACACCATTCAACTCAATATCAACTCTTCAATATAGACCTAGGCATGGCCGAAGCTAGGGTAGTGCGGCCGGTGCCATCGCACAGGGCACCACAGGTCAGGGGGCGCTGTTTGGGCCTGTCAGATTTCTGTTTATCATTCTTGCTTGTGGCTTTCTCTTATTTCATCCCCAGCATCTCCTGGCCTCTCCTATCCCTTCCCTGGCCCTTCCCCATGAAGCCATGGTCCTTTTTTGGGTGCATTATGTCCCTTTGAAAAATGAGGGAGGCGCCAATGCTCTTTCTGACACAAGGCACCAAAAAGTCTAGTTACGGCTCTGGACCTATGTAATTAGTCTAGTTACGGCTCTTCCCCTAATACTAATTAGAATACAAGAACCCTGAATAGTTCACAATTGTAGAAACATGCAACTCATATATCGTTTAGGGAGACATTCAATTAGCCCCGATAAAGTATCTGGGGAGAAAAAGGGAGGTACCCTCAGGCGATATTATTCAATTAGGCTCCCTTTTTCTCCCAATACCTTTGCTAACATTCGTTAAATGAATGGTTTAAAGTGCGGTTATCAGACGTTAACACCCGAAATCTGTGAAAAGTTCACGGATTCAGGTGTTAAGTGGCTGTTATCCCCCCATAACAGCACACTTATCCAGAATTTCTATTTGGTTCTCATGAGACCCGAAAAAAATCCCTGTTAAGTGGGGCTAAATAGGCTGAATAGCCCCCGGCGATCAATTAGCCAACTGGTAAATTACTGCGACTAATTGAATCTCCCCCTTACTCTTCCAATGCTTGGTACCAGGGAGGGGCATATTTATAATGGGTGCAGGGTGTGCGGGGCACATGGGTCCCGGGGTCGAGGGGGGGACCGCACCGCACACCCTGCACCCATATTATACTTACCTCTCCGGAATCCCATGTCGGTGCAGGTGTCTTCTCTGTAAAAACCGTCTGGAAAATGGCCACCGCTGCCATTTTCCTGTCATTTGCGCATGCACATTACTGGGAAAATGGCTGCTGTGGCCATTTTCCCGGTGACCTGCGCATGCGTTATACAGGGACGAAACTAGGATTTTTGTCACCCGGGGCAAGAGAGCAATAACTATTGACTCCTCAAATCTGGCACCCAGACCTGCCCTACACAATATAATGTTTTTCAGGATACACATGTCAATGTGCATGCTAGATTAACTGCTTTAAATTGTTAGTGAATACAAGATTACTCTCATCATGGCTATGGGACAGTATACATAATTTTAGATAGCACTGAATCATCAAGATAATACATATGGACCCTGGTCCGAAACTTGTATACAATAGAGGCAACTGTGCCCATCTCTTGGTGATCTGCATGGTAACCTTATCACAAAAGTGCAATACAGTTGTGCCTCCGGAAGCTAAATGTGTGTCTAAGAGTGTAACAAGCAGGCAGGGCCAGCTCTTAACAGGGTGCCCTTACACCGCGCGCGCTGAAAATGGAGACATGGCCTAATTACCATAGGCCACACCGCCTACATGACATTATTTGGAGGTGTGCCCGCATGGCATGGCTCCAAATAACATCACGCTGGGGGGAAGCCTCGCTAGCTGGGCTTCCTCCAGCCCCTCTCCTGTCACTGAATGGATGCCGCGCGCATGCGCGCAGCATCCATTCAGACTCCGGGGTCCGGCACTGTAGCACAGCTGCAAAGGTGGGGGTCCTCAACCTCCCGATTTGACCACCCTTGGGCCCCTTCGGCCCACGGGTGGAACAGCGGGACAGTACTGTCCCGCTGAAATCGGGATGTTGGGGAGGGGTGCGCCCTCTATGGGTGGTGCCCCTGTGCGACTGCGCTCTTCGAACACCCCTAGGGCCAGCCCTGCAAGCAAGTCAAACAGAAATTGCTCTAGTAGCTCCCTAACCTAATCAGTGCCGGCTCCCGGAAACGATAAACCCACAGCACAAGTCGCAGCATTACAGAGCGGCCTCATCCTGAAACTTGTGGCCGGCCCCTGGTGTCTGAGCCTGAGGATGGTTTGTGAACCCGGACCCTGCTCCTAACTCCGGGGAGCGCGCCACCTGCGGCCAGGAGTCAGGACTGTGAACAGGGGATTCCTCCTGTCAGCCAGCACAGGAAGCTCGGGACCAAGCCAGGCAGACAACGAAGTGACAGACCCAGGAGGCACTGCTGTAATAGTGACAGCATAGAGGTAATATACTGTATACAGCAATAGATGGAACCAGGACAGTGAGTGTGACTAGAACGCATACTACCTCATCACCGGACCAGACATCTCCAAGCTCTTGGCACCACCTCAAATCTGGCACATAGTGCACGTGCACCCTTAGCTCCCCCTAGTTGCTGCCCTGCGCTATAGACCCTAGTGCCCAGAGTCTATTAGTGCTGCGCTGGCCGCGCACAGCTCAGTGCGCTGCCGGACGGAGAGGAGGGGGCACGTGATGGAGACTGCACACGGCCCCCATCTCTGTAGAAACGCCCCTGCTTGATACTCTTTAAAATCTACAATACAAACATATATATGTAGATAGATACAGTAGATAGAACCAAATTCTCCTGCTGGGTGCTGCGTCCGGTGAGCGTTACACACATGGTGGAGGGCTTATCTAAGGTAAGATGTCTCTTGTATTTATTTGTTCCGTGATGACAGTGCTACAATAAAGACACTGAAACGTTGGAGCAATACCTGCCTTGTACATATACACTAGCTTTTGCCAGCGGCTTTGCCCACGATGAGATCACTTCTGTCAACATTTTTCATTTTATTTGAGGTGTTCTAGTTGTATTACTTTGCATCGGGGCCCTGTTGTGGGAATGGCCCATGTGACCAGCAGCGCTATGCAGACTGGTGGCAACACAAAGTACCTCTCCCCCCACCCTTTTCCGGTCGCACATATGGTGTTTTTGTTATTGTACAGCTTTAATTTGACTGGTCGAGATGAAACAAAGTGCAGGTTATTTCTAGTAGTTTCCACAATAAACTGATGCAGGTTTCACAAAAATCGGTTCAGTAGTTTTTGCACCAACTTGGAACAAACAGACACAATGTTATATTATTATATTAGTATATATATATATATATATATATATATATATATACACACACACATATACACAGAAAACTCAGCACTCACCATTTTTAAATCACTCACAATGATACATAAATAATGGGGGTTTGGTTCATGGATTGATCAATGCATATAAGCCTGCAGCCCACATCACGGGACCCCTTTTCTCTGTAGGTTCTACACTGTCTGTCATACTTACGGAAACCTGGTAGCTGCTATCATAGAGTTTAAACTGAAGACATGTTAACTGGTTTAAAGCTCACCTGCCAACTAACTTATGGTTTTTCAAGGTAAGACAGTCACCAAACACAGCTTCTATCATACTACCAAAAAGGCAGCTGACACAGGTTATTATAAATGAGCTTGCACAGGGGTGCATGAGAAAGCTGTGTCCACAAAAGGGTTAATTAAAAATTCACCTAATAAACAAATTCAAAAATCCATTGCACTCCCAAAGTGGTCACAGGCCACTTTGCACCCCAGGCCTGGAAATGGCGAGTGCAGGTTTGCACCCTAAATCTGGGCATAGCGAGTGCAGTGGATTTTTGACCATATATATATATACACATATATATATATATATATATATATATATATATATATAAAATTAATTTTGATGATGTAATATCATGTAAATGCGGGATGTGCAAAATGCAGTGAAACCTATAAATATGTATTTATTAAAATAAATTACTTAAAATATCAACATAGTCATCAGGTTCAAGTGATCAACATATGTGGAAATGGCATAGCACTACAGGAAAGATAGATATTTAAAAAATATAATGCCTATATCTGTGTTATTTGCACAGACTGACAATATTTCCACAGTACATGACTATTACATTGCTTACAACATGTGACGCACCTACCGACTTCCCCATTGTGTCACTCTCATCACTGTTCAGTCATTTACATCCCAACAATTACTTTCCATTGCCAAACCAGGTCTGACATTACCAGATTATGTCAATGATTTTTTACATAATGGAAACCTCTATTGTACAGTTATGTAATAAATCTATTACACCCTATTACAGTATAATATTTTAATATAATAAACCTAATCAAATAAACATAAGGAAAAAAGTGTTCTACGTTACTAGAACCCCAAACAGTAATTGTAGCCTCAATGCATTCTAAAGTAAGCTTTAATAGTAATAATAGTGCCTTACACTATAGTAATAAATAAAATCTGGCCCTACGACAACACATTGAAACAATGGAAAAAAATAAGTATTTATCAATTCATTACACTCTGCATAAATATGTGTATGCAGCCAGAAACCTGTTACATTGCATGTAGTGTATACTGTCTGTGACAGGCTGCTGTTACTGTGCCTGTACTATAGAATAAACCTTGCAGTCTATTGCATGCTAAGTCACACAGCACAATGTAAGCAACCAATGATGTATGACACAATGTAAGGATAAAGTAGCTGCATTGGTGCAGATGATTAGTGTAGATTAAGCACAGTCTGAGAAATATACAGATATTCAGGACGTCAGTTTTTAGACTTTTCATAACTTCTTAATGCAAAACCTCCCAATGTGTATCACTCAATGGGTAATTAGAAGAATGTATTTATTCTCCTTGTCTCCGTATTAGTGCAAATAGTAACAACTGACTATTGAGTTCTGTAAGACAGGCTAATATATGTCTGTATAACAAGCTGATATGTCTGTCTGCAATAATTGATTTAGTTAAGATAGGTTTGGGCAACCTATGGCATTCAAGAGGATGGCATGGGACTTGTAGTTCCACAACTGCTGGAAAAGGCATCTGTTACAGTAGCTACTTTTCTAATAAATTATGCAATTTAATGTTAATTGTGATTTGCTTAGTTCCCGCTCCCAGGTTACCCAATGTACACCCTACAGTTTCCAAGAGCTGGCACCATTTACCTGAGGTTCATATCCCCATTCACAAGAAGAGACATGATGTTGGACAGGTTCCCCCCTGGACAGCAGCCACACAGCAGCACGGCAATAGCAGCTACTTCATTCAGTGAAAAGATCAGAGCCAGGAGGAAAGCCACCAATGGCATGAGAACAAACTGACAGATGAGTGCCAGGAGAACCCCAATGGGTCTTCTCAGGTGTCCTCCTATCTGGCTCACTTCCACTGTGCAGCCCAGACCCAGCATGGTGACACACAGAGCCACCCCAACAAGGACACTCAGGCCATGGTTCAGTGGGCTATCCCAGAATGGAGCAGAGGTAGCCAGCTGTTCGGGTAAAGCCCTCTGAAGCATGACAGCCATGCTGCTCAGTTCTGTCCTGTTATCTCCAATAAGCTCAGATTCATTAGGATCCAGTGGTGACCTCTGTGTGAAGTTGTCCCCAAAGTCCCATAGTGGAGAGTCTGTTGCATCCATTGAGCTGGCACTAGAGTTCTCCATTCTTTGAACAGTATTCAGCTGTCTTCCCTTGTTTCTGAATGAAGTGGTACCAGTGAGGGGAAGGAGGAGGAGGCCGGCTGCCCCTATCTCATCATCAAGCAGCAGCCAGACAGTAATCTGACCAGGATCCAGCTCACTTTCCTCTATCACATCTCATACAGGCATCCACCTCACTGTCCTTGCCACACCCACTCCCAGCATCTCATGCATACATACAACCAGTTGATGGTCTGCTTACAGTTTCTCTCATACAATTCAAAAAGCAATTCAGATAGAAGGAGGTCTCTTTCCAGGCAAGCATTCAGGACAAATGTGATCCCCACCGTAAACTATTACCAGTGCTGCAAATACGTATATTTTTTTCTGTGTGCAGCAATTATTACTGTGAGATTAAGGTGTTTGAAGTACAACAGAGCAACATTCTGTAATAGAATCACAGTAATAAGACTACAATATGCCTTCAGGGCTGTTACAATTCATTTTGTACCAGATGTTCATTGTCTACTATAAAAGGGTCTTGAGAAAGCTCAGGGACAGTCTGTCACCCTCCCATCCTGTACGGGTATAGTAGGGGGTATGTCAATAATGCAAATGTACATTAAAAATAAATACAAAAATAAAATAGTATCCTATATTTGGACATAATAGAAATAAGCAAATGTACATAAAAAAAAGTATCCTATATTTGGACATAATAGAAATAAGCAAATGTACATAAAAAAAAAGTATCCTATATTTGGATATAATAGAAATAAGCAAATGTACATAAAAAAAAGTATCCTATATTTGGACATATTAGAAAAAAAGATGATTGTCTGTACACACACAAACACACCTGTATCCTTTCAATGAGCACCATATGTATTGTACAGTGCATTTTATTTATAACCTTTTACTTGTCATTTTACACCCTTTAGAATAGTGCTTGTTGAGCAGTCAGACAGGTGATTATTTGTAACGTGTATTATGTTTTTGTTTACATTTGTATCCTTTAAAAAAAAAAAAACCCCTCTAAAGCAGCTCATGTTGGTGTCTCCATATATAGGAAATCTATTACTGTTGTTGATTGATGACTTCTTGGTCGCTGACAGTTTACAGAAAGCTGCGTAATCCCACAAGTCCTGTTTCCAAAGACATCCTGTGTTTGTTCTGCTATACACAGAAAAAGAAATACCCCTTTGTAAATACCACTAACAAACGGCTTCATGGAATAATATTTTATATAAATGTCACCTTTATTTTATATGTTTATAATGTGTGTGTGTATAACTGTGTGTATATATATATATATATATATATATATATATATATATACTGTAGTTCACAATAGTAAGTGTGTATGCTATGCTATTGTAGAGATTACAATACACTTATCACCTACACTACGCATGTCAAACATGCGGCCCAAATAAACATTTTATGCGGACCAACAGTGTGGGCCCAAATACATATATTATACGGCCCAGTCAGTGTGGCCGCCCTTCCATCACCCTGCCATGTTCAGAGCTCAGCTCTGATCGGGCAGTGTTACTGTATTTAAAAAAGCATGGACATGGGGGAGCTGCTGCGCATGCCCACCCGCAGCAGCTCCTCCCATAAGCCTTTGTGGAGCCATCAATCACTACTGACGTTCCCGCCTCCAGCCCTCCCTGCACTTGCACACACACAGCAGCAGCCTGCAGCCCTGCATCACAGTATAGTACACACAGACAGGAGCCAGACAGTCAATAGGTAAAGTTATACTGTCTGCCTGACTAGTGTAAGGGGTGGGCTGAAGGCATAGCTGGGGAATGGTGAGACAATCTGTCTGCCTGACTAGTGTAAGGGGGAGGGGGCTGAAGAAACATCTTGGGAATGGTGAAGCAATCTGTTTGCCTGACAAGTGTAAAGGGGTGTGTGTGGTGAGGAGGGGGCTGAAGACACGTCTGGGGAATCTGGGGAATGGTGAGGCTCAGAGATGGGCTGGGTAATGGTGAGGTTGAGACACGGGGGCACAGTCTTGTTCAGTGCACGTGTGTGGTGAGGTGAGCAGGGGGGCTGGAGCATATATATAATTTTGTGGGGAGGGGGTTTGGAGCATATTATTACTGGGGGAGTCTGGTGTTTGTGGAGCATATTATTACAAGGGGGATCTGAAGCATATTACAGAAGTACAGAATATTTTTAGCATGACTGAGATAGTGACACATTTGCTTTTTTATGGTTCAATGTACACAAACTTTGTTTTAGGCACAACAATATTAAACATATGGTATTAAATTACCTTCAGGCTGTGTGTATAAGGTGTATATGAAACAAAAATGAATTTCATATGTATATACAAACTTTGTTTGAGCCATAAAATTATTGAAAATATTGTATAAAATCACCTTCAAGCTGTGTGTATAAGGTTCACAGCCGTAACTAGACTTTGTGATGCCATGTGCCAAAGAGAGCATTGGCACCCCCCATTTTTTAAATAGGGCCATGGCGTCATGGGGAAAGGCCAGGGAAGAGATAGGGAAGGCCAAGAGATGCTGGGGATAAAAGAAGAAGCAGCTACAAGTGAGAATGATAATAAACAGGAAAATTGACAGCCCCAAACAGTGACCCCTGCCCTGCAGGGCCCTGTGCAGTCGTGATGCCGATGGTCGAAATGCCGACTGCCAGCTTCCCAACTGTCAAATCCCGGCAGGGTACTAATGACAGGCGTCGAAATCCCGACGCTTGTCATTAGACCTACGCCGGGAGCCCGACTTAGTGTAACAGGGTCCCTAAAAAATAACCCGGGTCAATTGACCCGGCAACCCAACCCAGGTAGCTACCAGGGTCGGACCCAGGATGGACCTGGGTAATGGTCAGGGCCGTTTCTAGGGGCGGGCGACCCGTGCAATCGCACGGGGCGCGCTGCCTCTGTCGGTCTGTCCCCTGCTGTAGAAACAGCCTGTGAACTGCCGGGCGCCCGCTGAGATTCAGTTACCAGCGGGCACCCGGCCCCCTCCCCGCAGAGCAGCTGGAGACGGAGGCTGGAGCTCACTTGTGAGCTCCAGCTTCCGGCTCCCGCAGTATGCACTATGGGAGAGATGTCATGATGTCTTTCCCATAGTGCAGAGGAGCAGCGGAGCGGACGGCAGCAGAACCCAGAGCAGGGCTTAAGGTAAGTATTAGTGTATTTTTTTTTGTGCAGACGGTTTTTTTCTAGGGACAATACTTGTGGGGGGCACGTCTACTGGGGGAGGCACTACCACTGGGGGCACCCGAGCGCTACTACTGGGGACATTACTCTGGGGGGGAGACACTACTACTGGGAGGCACCCGGGCACTACTACTAGGGACATTACAAGGGGGCACTTCTACTGGGGGAGACACCACTTACGGGGGTACCCGGGTACTAATACTAGGGACATTACAGGGGGGGGCACTTCTACTGGGGGCATTGCTTAGGAGGCACCACTACTGGGGGCATTACTCAGGGCCCAGGGGCACTACTACTGGGGGCATTACTCTGGGGACACTACTACTTGGGGATTTACTACTTGGGGCACTACTACAGAGGGAGCATTACTATTGGGGGCACTAACACAGGGGCATTAATACTGGCGAATTTATACAGGGGACATTACTACAGCTGGCATTACTATTGGGGGCAATACAAATGGGGACACTACTACTGGGGCACTACTACAGGGCCATTACTATTGTGGGCATTACTACAGGGGCATTACTGATGGGTGAAATACTACAGGTGACATGACTACAGGGGCCACTACTAATGGGGGCACCACTCCTGGGGGCATTGCATAAAGGGCACCACTAATGTGGGCTCTGTATAAGTTGCACTACAACTGTGGGCACTGCATAAGGGGCATAAATACAAGGGGCACTGCATAATGGGCACAAATACAGGGGACACGGCATATGGGGACAACTACAGGGGGCACTGCATAATGGGTACTTTTGTCTGAGAGCCAGTGGGGGGGGGGGGGGGGAGAGCCTAAGACCTGTTGGGCTGGAATGGCAAGGGAGGGGACTGGAATTAAGTGTGTATTATGTGAATCTTGTTTTTTCAATGTGTTTTATGTGGTTCTGGATTTAATAATGTATTTGAGGTGGATGTGGTTTTAAAACGTAGTTTATGTGGCACTGGCTTTTCCAATATACAGTGCCTTGCAAAAGTATTCATCCCCATGGCTTTTTTACCTTTTTTGTTACATTACAACCTATTATTTTTTTTTTTATCTGAATTTTATGTGATGGATCTGCACAAAATAGTCTAATTTGGTGAAGTGAAATGAGAAAAATATATATAAAAAAGAATCTTTATAAATAAAATTCTGAAAATTGGCATGTGCATATGTAATCACCCCCTTTGCTATGAAGCCCCTCAAAAGTTCTGATGCAACCAATTACCTTCAGAAGTCACATAATTAGTGAAATGAAGTCCACCTGTGTGAAATCTAAGTGTCACATGATCTGTCAGGATAAATACACCTTTTCTGAAAGGCCCCAGAGGCTACAACACCACTAAGCTAGAGGCATCACACCATGAAGACCAAGGAGCTCTCCAAACAAGTCAGGGACAAAGTTGTTGAGAAGTACAATTCTGGGTTAGGTTATAAAAACATATCCAAATCTTTGATGATCCCCCAGAGCACCATCAAATCCATCATCAACAAATGGAAAGAACATGGTACCACAACAAACCTGCCAAGAGAGGGCCGCACCACAGCAGAGACTGGTGAATCTGTGCCTGTGACCACAATAAGCCTTACACTCCATAGAGCTGGGCTTTATGGAAGAGTGGCCAGAAAAAAGCCATTACTTAGTGATAAAAATAATAAGACGACACGATTTGAGTTTGCCAAAAGGCATGGGGGTAACTCCCCAACTGTATGGAGGAAGGTGCTCTGGTCAGATGAGACTAAAATTGAACTTTTCATCCACCAAGGAAAACGCTATGTCTGGCGCAAACCCAACACATTCCATCACCCCAAGAACACCATCCCCACAGTGAAACATGGTGGTGGCAGCATCATGCTGTGGGGATGTTTTTCAGCAGCAGGGACTGGGAAACTAATTTGAGTCGAGGGAAAGATGGATGGTGCTAAATACAGGGATATTCTTGAGCAAAACCTGTTTCAGTCTGCCTGTGATTTGAGACTGGGACGGAGGTTCACCTTCTGGCAGGACAATGACCCGAAGCATACTGCTAAAGCAACACTCCAGTGGTTTAAGGGGAAACATTTAAATGTGTTGGAATGGCCTAGTCAAAGCCCAGATCTCAATCCAATTGAGAATCTGTGGTCAGACTTGAAGATTGCTGTTCACAAGCGGAAACCATCCAACATGAAGGAGCTGGAGCAGTTTTGCCTTGAAGAATGGGCAAAAATCCCAGGGGAAAGATGTGGCAAGCTCATAGCGAGTTATCCAAAGCTACTTGCAGCTGTAATTGGTGCAAAAGGTGGCTCGACAAAGTACTGACTAGGGGGGTTGAATAGCTATGCACGCTGTTATGTTGTCGAAAATGTTGTTTGATTCACAATATAAAAAAACAACTTCACAGTTGTAGCATGTTCTGTGAATGAAATGATGCACACCTTCAAACAATCCATTTTAATTCCAGGTTGTGAGGCAACAAAACATGCAAAATGCAAATGGGGGTGAATACTTTTTCAAGGCACTGTATTTTATGTGGAAGTGGTTTGTTGCAGTGTAATCCTGAAGTGGCTTATTTCAGTGTATTTTATGTGGATTTGGCTTGTATTTTCAATGTGCTGGGCTCTCCCTCAACTTGACTAAAAACAGGTGTGATACAAGGTACACCAAAGGCATGCACATACAAATGCGGCGTGGGCTTGTGACAGCTAGGCCACACCCCATTTTTTGAGCGCTGTCAGTCTCTAATTTGACTAAATATATTTTTCAGAGCCTTGCCTCTGACAGGTTAGCCACCCCTGGGCTCAGTAGTCACAGCGGCTGACATTCTGACCACGCTTCCTTACTGTGATACCACACCCCATCACGATGAGGCCACGCCCACTCTGCAATATTACTGCTTCTTGGGGGGGGGGGGGGGGCGTATTTTGACTGGGAGCCTCAGGGGTCTAGTTACTAAGCAGTGTTAGTAGACAGAGTGCAAAGTGGTAAGATTCCAGCCTATCAGCTCCTAACTACCATCTCACAGGCTGTGTTTGAAAAATGAAAGTTGGGAGCTGATTGGCTGGCATCTTATCACTTTTCACTCTGTCTCCTAACACTGCTTAGTAAATAGACCCCTTAGTGTACTATTTTAGTCAACTTTAATCAAATTGTGCTCACCAGAAAAAAAAATGGCCATCAGGAATATGTGTGCCAGAAATATATGATAAGAATGCTCATCTGTGATCAGCTGCATGGAACTTCACTGGAATGCCTTTATCCAAGATATTACATACACACACACTTTCATGGTTCAATTGGGGCAGCCTCCACCTCCTGTGCTGAAAAAAATCAAATAAAACAAATGTGCATCACCTGTAAAACTAAAATTCTGCATACCGTATATAATTACCTACAGCCAATAAGTGCACAATTCCAAAAAGCAGGTATCCTCATGTAACAGGCTCATATATATGCCAGATAAATTCTTGGTACATAGGTTCATCTATTCTGTTGCCTCTCAGATTTTCAAAGAAGCCTCTTATATACCTTTTACACCAGAGCTAAAACCGTTTTACATGGGAAAAACCCGTGAAACCCTGCGGTGTAAACGACATGATCCGGGTCATGATGACCTGGATCGTGCCGCATGCCTGCCGATTGGCTGGCTTCAGTGGCGCTTGGAGATGACGTCATCTCCAAGCGTCCACTTCAATGCCGAAATAGTTTTATCACTGCAGACCCGGGTCTGGTGTGAAGGGCGCCAACTCGGAAATATCCTGGGTCGGCGCCGGCTAACTGCCGGGTCTGATCCGGTTTGGAACCCTGTTCCAATCTCCGGGTCAGACCCGGAATTTAGGTATAAAAGCAGTATGAGATGCACATATTATGCATAGACAACATTGCTTGCATAATGGCTTGCATAATGAGCTTGGAAGTGAGTTTTCTCTTTTCACTGTTAAAACTCATGCGAGTTTGCAAACTCAACTAAACTCACCATCGGCCAAACTAGGAAGTATTTTACATGGAAAAGATGAAACTTGCAAATTTACTAAGAATCAAGTTTACAATCTCAGGTGAGTTTGTAGCAAACTCACTGTTGAATTGAAGTTTTAAACACTCACCTCCTGAGCTGCGAGTTTGGCAGAAACATACATAGATCAGTTCTTTATAGCATATATATTTGTATTTCAAAGGGCATTAGTAATTAATGCTAATTCAAGCTTGTTTGTTAATTACCATTGCCTGGAAATCTATTGGTCAAAACCGCCAATCATTGGCAGCTATGAAAAACTGCGGCATAGTAATTCTGTGCCTTTGTCATGAGCATTTGATTGCTGCTATGGTGATCCAGTCAGGTAATAATGGGCCTGATTCAGCAAGGATTGCAACGGCGATTACGCACGCAATCGGCCGATTGTGCGCATGCATATGCATCACATTGCGCGTGCGTGAATCAGTCACTGCGATTGGGACTGCGATCGTAGAGGATGCACAGACCCATGGCAGAGTGATTGACAGGAAGTGTCGTTTGGGGATGGTGACGGGGGGGTGGTCGGCGGAACGCAGACGTGACAGTGCGTTTGAATGCTGTTGCAGGGGCGTGCATAAATTATCCACTGCAATGCCATACGCACTTGAGTACACAGTGAGTGCGATGAGGTTAGCAATGAGCGAGTAAGGTCTGACCTTGTGAAAGTGTGCATCGATTGTAATTCGATGTTACCGATGGTTTCGCAGTCTTGCTAAACGTTACTGATGTGTGTAAGGTAAGGTGGGCATCCTTAATCTATCGCAATAGATTAGCATATCATCGCAGTGAGACTGGGTGTGTAATCGCAGTTGTGATCCATAGTGAATCGGGCCCAATATCACATGATTTGCGGTGAATCACAGACAAGCTGGAGAGTACTGGCACTGTCCTTATCCAAGTTAGAGTTGTCCATTTTAACTATCGTTGGGAAACCCTAGATAGTTAGCTTCTGAACATGTGAAAATGGAAGGAAACCATGGCCGCACATGTGCACAAGGAAAGGAGACCTAGGAAGTAGATATTGAACCGCTGGCATCGGGCATCACAGTAGGGCGCAAATCATCAATGGTTGGTAGACAACTGTAATCGGAGTACCTGTTACTTCCTCTGCCGTTCTTTTATTTAAAATGAAAAAAAGTACACATAGGAGATAGATTTACTATGCCACGGTTTTTTAAAGCTGCTGATGATCGGTGGCTTTGATTACAAAGGCCAATAGTAATAAATACTAAACCACGCTGATTTACCATTAATGATACATGATACATTTGGCTCATGAATTAAAAATGGCAACTATAATAAATGCTAAATCGGGCTCGCTTAACATTCATTACAGATTGATCAAAGCAGTCAATCACTGACCACATTGAAAACTAGGGGTGAGCAGGTTGGGATTTCTGAAATCCGAACCCCCCCGAGCTCCCCCGATCCGAGGCCGATCCGAGTCAGGCTCGACTTTGCCCGCCTGACTCGGATCTGAAATCGAGGCAAAACGTCATCATCCCGTCTTCCGGGTCTCGCAGGTTTTGGATTCTATATAAGGTAACCGCGTCTGCGCCATTTTCTCACTCGGCTGTGGACAGTGAAGAGGGAGGGTGGGAGTTAGGGCTGGCTGGGCTGTGTAGTGTAGTGCAGTGTAGTGTTGTGCTGTGCTGCTGTTGTCCATAGGGGCTGTGTCCACTCCTCCAAAGTCCATAGGGGCTGGCTGGACTGTGTTGTGCAGTCAGTTGTCCATAGGGGCTGTGTCCACTCCAAAGTCCTGTGCAGTGTCCCAGTCCTAAAGGGGTGCTATAGTGTTGTCCAGGGGGTGCTCTGTCCATCAGGGGTGCTCCCCCCAAGTGCAAAAAAAAAATAATATTTTTTCTGTGTTTGTGAATTGTGTGCACAGTAGCCGCACGTGCATCAACAAAGTAGTGCCAAGCGTGCGCCTGTGTCATAAGTAAAGGGCCGGCTGGCTTGTCCGTTAAAGGGTGCTGTAACCCCCAAAGTACATGCCAAACAAAACAAAAAAATATTTTCTGTGTTTGTGAATTGTGTGCACTGTAGCCGCACGTGCATCAACAAAGTAGTGCAAAGCGTGCGCCTGTGTCATAAGTAAAGGGCCGTCTGGCTTGACCATTAAAGGGTGCTGTAACCCCCAAAGTGCACTCCAAACAAAATAAAAAATATTTTCTGTGTTTGTGAATTGTGTGCACTGTGGCTGCACGTGCATCAACAAAGGAGCAGCGCCAAGCGTGCGCCTGTGTCCCATTAGTAAAGGGCCGGCTGGCTTGTCCATTAAAGGGTGCTGTAACCCCCAAAGTACACTCCAAACCAAAAAAATATATATTTTCTGTGTTTGTGAATTGTGTGCACTGTGGCTGCACGTGCATCAACAAAGGAGCAGTGCCAAGCGTGCGCCTGTGTCCCATAAGTAAAGAGCCGGCTGGCTCATTTCTTAAAGGGTGGTGTAACCCACAAAGTGCACTACTTTCCAGCAAAAATAAAAAAATATTTTCTGTGTTTGTGTGCGCCTTAGCCGCACGTATATATCAATATAACATAAATGGAGGACCAAACTTTCTCCGATAAAAATAAAATAGGGAAAGATCAAGAACAACTTCCTCCTAGTGCTGTTGCTGCTGCTGGGAGTTGTTCATCATCCCAGAGAGGAAGTAGGAACACCACTACTTTTACTAAACAATTGACCCTCCAACAGTCCCTAGCGAGGAGGATGAAGTACGACAGCAGTCATCCTGAAGCAAAACGTATAACTGAGGCCTTGACTGCTATGTTGGTGTTAGACGTGCGTCCAGTATCCGCCATTAGTGCAGTGGGACTTAGACAATTGATGGAGGTAGTGTGTCCCCGGTTCCAAATCTCGTCTAGATTCCACCTGCATCCTCAAAGCAGCAGCGACAAGCGTGCGTCTGTCTGTTAAAGGGTGGTGTAACCCTCAAAGTGCGCTCCACAAAAAATAAAAAATTCTTTTTTTCCCTGTCTTTGTGAAGTGTGTGGGCTGTAGCCGCACCTGCATCCTTAAAGCAGCAGCGACAAGCGTGCGTCTGTCTGTTAAAGGGTGGTGTAACCCTCAAAGTGCTCCAAAAAATAAAAAACTATTTTTTGTATGTGTTTGTGACTTGTGTGCGATGTAGCCGCATGTGCATCAACACAGTAGCAGCGCCAAGCGTGCGCCTGTGTCATAAGTCAAGGGCCGGTTTGGACATCTGGTCCGGACTGAAGGACGTGCCAACAATTTCTGACAAGTCTACTGTCACTGCATATGATACTGTCCTCAAAGCAGCAGCGACAAGCGTGCGTCTGTCTGTTAAAGGGTGGTGTAACCCTCAAAGTGCGCTCCACAAACAATAAAAAAATTCTTCTTTTTTTTTCTGTCTTTGTGAAATGTTTGGGCTGTAGCCGCACCTGCATCCTTAAAGCAGCAGCGACAAGCATGCGTCTGTCTGTTAAAGGGTGGTGTAACCCTCAAAGTGCTCCAAAAAATAAAAAACTATTTTTTGTATGTGTTTGTGACTTGTGTGCGATGTAGCCGCATGTGCATCAACACAGTAGCAGCGCCAAGCGTGCGCCTGTGTCATAAGTCAAGGGCCGGTTTGGACATCTGGTCCGGACTGAAGGACGTGCCAACAATTTCTGACAAGTCTACTGTCACTGTATATGATACTGTCCTCAAAGCAGCAGCGACAAGCGTGCGTCTGTCTGTTAAAGGGTGGTGTAACCCTCAAAGTGCGCTCCACAAACAATAAAAAAATTCTTCTTTTTTTTTCAGTCTTTGTGAATTGTGTGGGCTGTAGCCGCACCTGCATCCTCAAAGCAGCTGCGACAAGCGTGCGTCTGTCTGTTAAAGGGTGGTGTAACCCCCAAAGTGCGCTCCAACCAAAATAAAGTAATCTTTTTTTCTGTGTTTGTGTGTGAAATGTATGCACAGTAGCCGCACCTGCATCCTCAAAGCAGCAGCGACAAGCGTGCGTCTGTCTGTTAAAGGGTGGTGTAACCCTCAAAGTGCGCTCCACAAAAAATAAAATATTCTTTTTTTTTCTGTCTTTGTGAATTGTGTGGGCTGTAGCCGCACCTGCATCCTCAAAGCAGCAGCGACAAGCGTGCGTCTGTCTGTTAAAGGATTACATCGGTGACAGCATCCAAGTAGGCATGTCAGACATGTACTGGCAGGAAAAAGAGACAATTTGGAGGCCCCTGTGCAAACTGGCTCTATTTTACCTGAGTTGCCCCCCCTCCAGTGTGCACTCCGAAAGAGTATTTAGTGCAGCCGGGAACCTTGTCAGCAAAAGGCGTAGGAGGTTGCTTCCACAAAATGTGGAGAAGATGATGTTCATAAAAATGAATTATCAACTCTTCCAGGGAGACCAGCCTCCAGAACGTACAGAGGGACCTGTGGTGGTGGATTCCAGCGGGGATGAATTAATACTCTGTGAGGATGAGGATGTACACAACACTGAAGAGGGTGAGGAATCAGTGGATGAGGAGGATGAGGACGACATCTTGCCTCCGTAGAGCCAGTTTGTGCAGGGCCAGATTAATTGTCAGCTTGTTTTGTGGGGGCCCAAACGAACCAATCATTTCAGCCACAGTGGCAGTGGCAGACCCTGGCGCTGAAATGATTGGTTTGTTAAAGTGTGCATGTCCTGTTTATACAACATAAGGGTGGGTGGGAGGGCCCAAGGACAATTCCATCTTGCACCTCTTTTTTTTCTTTGCATTATGTACTGTTTGGGGCCCAGTTTTTCAAACTGCCATCCTGTCTGCCACTGTAGTGCCACACCTAGATGGGCCACGTGTTTGTGCCGCCCACTCGTGTCGCTTAGCATAGTCATCCATCTACCTCGGTGCAACCTTTTGGACATAAAAACACTATTGTGAGGTGTTCAGAATAGACTGGAAATGAGTGGAAATTAAGGTTTTTGAGGTTAATAATAGCATAGGAGCAGAAAAATCAACACATTCTGTGATTTTAGCTGTTTTTATGCTTTTAAAAAAAAAAAATACAGATCCAAAACACAAAACCCAGAACCCAAAACACCGAAGGGTGGTTTTGGCAAAACCAATCCAGATCCAAAACACGAAGAAAGATCCAGATCCAAAACACGAAAAGTGGCCGGTGCACACCCCTATTGAAAACCCGACAGTTAGTAAATCTAATCCTTCTACACCCTCTGTCGGGGTGTATTTAACAGAGGGCCTGATTCAGCGAGGAACGCAGTTGCTAATACGCACAAAATTGGCTGATTGTTACACACTGCACATGGGGATGCATCGAAGTGTGCGTATGCGAACCAGCCACTGTGATCGGGACTACGAATGCAGTGACTACGCAGACCCATCGCAGGGTGATTGACAGGAAGTACCGTTTGTGTGAGGTGACGGGGGGTGGGGGTGTCGGACAAACTCAGGCGTGCCAGTGCGTTTCAATGCCGTTACAGGGGCGTGCATAAATGATCCACTGCAATGCCCTACGCAGCTTAGTGTCTCATAGCGTGCGATGAAGTTAGCAATTTCTGAGTTAGGTCAGAGCTTGTGCAAGTGCGCGTGAGGCTGCGATGGTACCGATGGTTTTGCAGTCTTGCTAAAAATTACGGATGTGTGTAAGGTAAAGTGGGCGTCCTTGGGTAGTGTAGCGGCGGCACAGCGATCGCAATGGATTAGCATACTATCGCAGTTGAACTGCTTGTGTAATCGCTATTGCAATCGCAGTTGCGATCCGTAGTGAATCAGGCCCAGGAGAATAGATACTGCTCTGCTTGTAGTCAGGTGGTGCCTGTCAACCAAAGATCTAGCTACTAATTAATGACGTGAAAAAATAATCATCACAATTATTAATGTTGGTATTACCCAGTTTCTGATATCACATATGATTATATTTAGTAACATTAGGTATATATGCACTGTATTATAATTTCTGATCCTCATTTGGACTGACACAGATTTTTCATGTTATTCTTTTCTTTAAATCTCTGCAAGCAATAAATATTAGATACCTCCAAGCCTGTCTCTTTATGTGTACTCGTCCAGCTGTGATAAATGACACAGAAATACAGACAGTGCCCTGTTCCATTACATAAACCAGCTTCTTAGATTAACTATTGACAGCCTACTGCTGACAACCTGTAGAACATTAATTTTCAAGTGTTTGCTAATTAGCATGGCAAAGTTTTCCTTTATGTCACCATAGAGATTAACTAATCAGCAGTGACTCTAATGCCTCTATTCCACCAAAAACCTGGGTCCGACCTTGGTTTTCAGACATGGTTCCAACCAGGGGCGTATCTATAATGGGTGCAGGGTGTGCGGGGAACACGAGTCCAGGGGGGCCCCGCACTGCACACTCTGCACCCATAATATTACTTACCTCTCCGGAGTCCCACGTCGGCGGTGGTCTGGCGCTGTAAAACGACTGGAAAATGGCCGCGGCCATTTTTCCGGTGACCTGTGCATACACTATAGACTTTGGGCACACTCTAGTACCCAGAGTCTATAACTCCGGCGCTGGCCACGCACAGCTCAGTGCGCTGCCGGGCAGAGAGGAGGGGGCCCGTGTCAGAGACTGAACACGGGCCCCCTCCTCTCTAGAAACGCCCCTGGTTCCAACACAGGTCAGACACCATTTACACAGCACCATCTATCTGGGTTATTCTCAGGTCAGCCTCGTTCACACTGAACCCAGGTCTACCCTGCTAAACTTGTTAGGTCATAAAAAGTGGGAGGTGACTGCTCCACAACCACCAATCAGCTCATTTTAGGCATGACCCAGTTCGGAGAACCCGGGTTGCGCCGTTTACATTGCACCATTACCAGGGCAGTTTCTAAGGTCTGAGGGGTCTATTTACTAAGCAGTGTTAGGAGACAGAGTGAAAAGTGATAAGAAAGTGATTAGGTGCCAGCCAATCAGCTCCAAAGTGTAATTTTTCAAACAGAGCCTGTGAGATGACAGTTGGGAGCTGATTGGCTGGCAACTTATCATTAGACCCCTGTGATAGACAATGTCTAGATAGACACCAGGGGGGTAATTTACTAAAGTAAGAGTTCTTTTAAGTGAGTTTTACAAGAGATGTTGCCCATAGAAACCAATCAGATTCTACTTAACATTTAACTAGCACCTTCTAGAAGATTATAGCTAGAATTTGACTGGTTGCTATGGGCAACATCTCTTCTAAAACTCACTTCTAAAAACTCTCACTTTAGTAAATTTACCCCCAGATGTTAGACAGCCTATAGGTTGACAGGGACAAGAGGTGGATCGTAATGTTGGTAGGCACCGGCCAGCAGGGATGTATCTAGGGGTCCGAGCGCTCCTGGCAAAGTAAGCCACAGTCTCAGCTTACACAGGCTGGTCGGCGTGCGAGGACAGGAATCTACGTCCATGGACGCAGATCCTGGCCTTGCCCTTCCTGGAAAACAAGGGCGTCACACCCCAGGTTCTGAGAATGCAGGCCGTCCCGATCATGCAGGACCCGGTCTGCACATGTGCAGATACCAGAGGGTAACTGTGATCATCAGTACACGCAATCAGGCCCTCTGTACACACTATATGGGTTCATGGAGGTTGCCGGATGTCGTGCAGCAATCCAGATCTCTGTAGCAGGCCTGACACATTGTGCAATAATTGCATCGGGGAGCCGGGAATCGTCTATTCAGCCTGATTATTTCGCAGTGCGTACCCCTCTTAAGAAAAAAGAAAAATACACTTTGTATTGAAAGTGGGATTTGGTGATTCGGGTCCAAAAGATAAACAGTGTAGATAACAAACCCCACTAATATCCCCTTATATATACTTTTCATGTACAAATCTGGCTGAGCATTGTTTGAAACCTATAAACATTCAACATGTCTGATGGGAGCGAACATGATATATCACAGGTAGGTTGTACATCTGTGAATACACTTCAGATTCTGACATGGTTACTGACCTAATACAAATGGCTTCAGATGACATCCACACAGCATCCATCTTCCGCTGCAGAGTGGGATTAGACAGAACTGACAGGGCAGTGTGATAGAACGGAGCATGTAAGCAGATGCATTCTGTCAGCCTCCTCCACAAAAACATCCCATTAGGAAAATGTCTGAGATCCCAGAGTCAGGATTAATGAGCATCAGTATGAGAATCTCATGGCGGTACACACTAGTCAGTATATAGAGCCACGTGGCTTACCTGACTACTTGTACAATTTAGAGACTTGTTCTAGAATATGTAACACCTGTCACAGAGAATCTAGGCAAACACTGCCAGGTACAAAGCCATGCTTTATTTCTCTACAAAAACAATTCCCAAAATGCATGGAGAGTTTCTGATTTTGCGTGTGTGCTCATGTACCGGTAAGTGCCATGCCATGAGCATGGTCTATGGTAATTAGGCCACGCCCCCATTTTCAGTCGCGGTCAGGTAACGGGCACCTAAGTCCCATTCTGCACATGGCGCAGCTCCTCCTGGAGCCGGACCTGTCGGCGGGTGACACCCGGGTGTGGCCCGTACCTCCCTTGTGACGCCACTGCCTGGGCCCATCACTCGCTAGTTCCGCCACTGCTCTGTACTCTGCACCCCAATTATCATAACACACACCCAGGTGCAGCGCTGCTGCTACCCTCCTACCATTGCGTATACACGAGGCTGGATACCTTGAGTACCAGCTGCGCCAAATATCCTAGCATAGTCAGATCTGAGTGTATACTACATACCCACAGCAATACACCAGTGAGGGATTCTGCTCGTGTCACTCTCTAATGCGCAGTCATTTTAATAAGTTGCTCAAGGAGGAATCTCAGGGAGGAGGCACACATGAGCTGTGCCAATGCAATTTTATATGACAACATATCTTGCCCTGCTGATTATTGCAGCAGCCCAGGTAGCAGTTAGAGCTGGGATACTGTGAAATCGGGGCAATGCTGTATCATACAGGATGGGTGGCAACTCTAGCAAGGACCTCAACTGGTAAGCGAAATGTTAAGTCTATGCTTACTTCTGCCAGGGGATAAATAGCAGTGATAGGAGGTTTTCTCTTGCTGCAAGAGCATTATTGAAAACTCTTCTGTCTACCCTCTTTGATAAACAGGCCCCTTGCACTATGAATATCTTCTCGTTTAAAGGAAATACTACAAAACAAAAGTATTTCACGGATTATTGACACTATAAACATAGATTAGACTGTTTCCTGTTATATACTATTTGGCTATTAGTTTTTGTATTGTATGATATTGTAGGCTATTTTCAAGGAAGGAAACTGGTTTTCAATGTATGGCATACATAGAGATTACTACACTTATATAAATCATGAAATGATTTTTTGTAGACACCTATCCTATTTACTTAGCTTAAAACTGAATATATGATCTCCTTTCCTAAACTCTTCTACCCCTTACAGATGTTTCCAATTCTGCTATCACAGGAGGATGAAACGTTTTTGTACAAAGCATTTCAGGACCTTATTTGGGAAAATAAATGTTCTCAAATTGGCTTGCTGAAGCCCCAACAAACCCGGGCTAATGGAGGGGTCCACCTACCTAATTTAAAATTGTATAGTGTCATGCAGGAGTTTTGAGATACATACTGGACTGGATGCATAGGACAGACTTATTCCCCTTTTACACCGGAGCTAAAACCCGTTTTTTTGAAGGGTTAACCCGTGCAGCTCCCTGGTGTAAAAGGGGAGAGGGTTGGATCGCTGTGTCGAGTGACCCGGCAATCCAACCCAGGTAACTAGCAGGGTTTAACATGTGCGTAGCCCGTGAAACCCTGCTGTGAGAACAGCGCACTCCGGGTCACGATGACCTGGAGTGCGCTGCTAGCCGGCCGATTGGTCCGGCTTCAGTGGCGCTTGGAGATGACGTCATCTCCAAGCGACCACTTTCATTCCGCAAAAGCCGGGTCTATGCAGACCCGACTGCGGTGTGAGCGGCGCTGACTCGGGAATATCCCGAGTCGGCGCCGGCAAAATTCCGGGTCTGATCCGGATAGCAACTTTGTTCCAACTCCGGGTCAGACCCGGAATTTAGGTGGAAAAGGGGTATTATATACTGATTCAAAGCTGGATCAAGCGTTTCTACCTGATCAACACCAATTGGTGTTTCTGTATTCCTACAAACAAGAATTATCTAAGGATATTATTAGGAAGCCCCTGCGCATGGGCTGTGAGGAAATCGCCGGGAAAATGGCGCAGTACCATTTCCCCGGCGATCTGCGCATGCGCAATAGACTCCGGGCACACTCTGGTCAGTTGGTTACCAGCTGTCGCAGTGAGAGGAGGGGGCCTGTGACGGGGGATGCACACGGGTCCCCTCTCTAAAGACGCCCCTGGCGACATGTACTATGCAAGAACACACACAACTCTTGCAGCCGCTGTACATATCATTTCAGAAGCCTGACAATTTGTCTGTGAAGACTAAGGGCCTGATTCATTAAGGATCGCAACTGCAACAGCGCTCGCAGTTGGTGGATTGTTGCGTACTGCACATGCATATGCACCACTACAATCACAGAGACCACGCAGAGCCATCACAGAGTCATCGACAGGCAGTGAGCGTTTGGGGTTGGTGACGGAGGGGGCGGTAGGAGAAATGCAGGCGTGCTTGACCGTTTGAACGCCGTTGCATGGGCATGCATAAATTAGCGATTGCATACACAGCTTGAGTACTCAACGAATTTAGCAATTTCTAAGTAAGATCAGGGCTGCTGTAATTCTGCGTGAGGAACCGATGGTACTCAATGTTATTGATATTTGTGAAGGTTTGCAAAGTATTACGGATGTGAGATAGAGGTAGTGGGAGGCAGTGGGCATCTCTATGCTGGCAGTGTGACGGAATTGCGATTGCAATCATTAGCATATTTTCACAGCAGACCTGCGTGCGATAACGGAGCTGCGATCCCAATAGCTATACATGATGAATCAGGCTTGGTCACACCAGTTAAGCTGGTCACACACTAGGATGATATCGTTCCAACCAGCCAACTAGTTGGCTGGTTGGAATGATAATCAGGGCCGTAGTTAGGGTAGTGCGACCGGTGCCATCGCACAGGGCACCACAGATCAGGGGGCGCTGTTTGGGCCTGTCAAATTTCTGTTTATTATCATTCTCACTTGTAGCTTTCTATTATTTCATCCCCAGCATCTCCTGGACTCCCCTATCTCTTCTCTGGTCCTTCCCCATGAGGCCTTTCCACTTTTTGAGGTGCATTATGTCCCTTTGAAAAATGAGGGGGCACCAATGCTCTTTCTGGCATAGGGCACCAAAAAGTCTAGTTACGGCTCTGATGATAATCATCTAGTGTGTGGGAGCAAACGATAATCAGCCATTTGCTCCCACACGCTGAAAAATGGCCAAAAACATGTTTAATTTTCACCAACTAATTGCTCTAGTGTAGGAGTAACTTTCCCCCCAACTGAACGATAAGTAGACGGACACTGGCCGGGCAGTGTCTGCCTACTTCTTCACCGTGCCCCTGCTGCTGCACTTCAGTAAGTAGTGTCTCCCCCCTAGCTTCACCCCCACGATCGCGGCACCCCCCATCAATCTTGCACCTCCCCTTCAGTCAGTAAGCGTTGACCCCCCTTCCTATTCCTTTACAACAGCCCACCACACGCTGCTGTGTGCTGGACTCAGTTAGAGTCTGCTTGTGGCTGCTGAGCAGCCACAGCAGTCTCCTATGCCTATGGGGGGGACGATCACACTGATTGTGCCCCACCTGGCTTTGCCTTGGGCAGAGGTGTTGCCACGCCTCCCGCAATTAGGCCACGCCTCCTTCCACCTGGGCCCGGCGCGGCTGTCAGCGCCCCTGTGCATATGTGTGTATGCATATACTGTATGTATGATATAAATATACACACATACACACACATATATACATCTTTGACACCCTGATGAAGGGGCATGTGGCCCCGAAACGTTGATGAGATGAATTATTGAATAAAGCACAGCACTGCTTCACCTTCATTGAAAGAACTCTGAGTGATGCCCCTTTCGTATTTATATGGTGGGGATGCCGTTCCCTGTAAAGGATTTCACCTGAGCAAGCATTATTCATGTTTTAAACAGTGAGTGCCGGATCATTGCAGATATATATATATATTGACCCCCCTTCCAACCCTGCCTGATCAGACTCTTCTCCAATAGAGGTTTTCCAGCAGGTGCTATTTACATATCTGCAGATTTTTTTCTATTGTTACGCGCCGGGTGGTATTTTTTTCACGCACCTCCTGAGCAAGTGTGATATTTCCTAAAATCGGTAATTTGCGGAAAAATCACCGGGACTTGCTCTGGCACCCCGGCCCTGTAGAGGTGGCCCTGTATTTTCTGTTTGCTATATAAATGTTTATATGTTCAATGTTTGTTTTTTAAATCAGATTTGCAGATTGTGCCAATACCAGTTTCATCATTCTTACTGTTCAGTACCCATTTCAGTGCAGCTGGAGCTTATGGGGTAAATGTAATAGGGCTGCGGCTCTGAGACACCAGCAAGTCCCGGGAGAGACTGCCCGATTTTTTAAAGTACCCGTCTTTTAATAGGCAAAATCAACCTGGTTTTGCCTATTACCCCTATGTCTCTTTTCTTCTGACTGCAAAGGGTATCTTCATGCCCCCTGTGGGGAAATTGTAGTGAGCAGATTGTCAGATCATTTTCATGATGAATTAATGGAGGTTTATTATTGCTGTTTATTAGGAGTGTCATTGAGTTATGCATCTGTCATGAGCACATGTATTATATATTGGGATTGGATGCATATATCTGGGCTGAGTGGTGAGACTTATACCAAACCTTCTATTGAAGCATTCTAATTTTGAAGTAGGGAGTTATATTCCCCACCTCCATTTATAGTGATATGGGGCTATACTGTTCCTAAGAGGTGTTATCGAGTATAGAACATATCACTCTAACAGTCTCTCTGATAAATAGATGACATCCTCTGCATAGCCCGTACACAACAAATGTAAATAATTATATGCTGCGGTGTACGATGAGGTCCTTTTGTATGGTCTTAATATTTATAATGGGGTTATGTCTTTATTGCATATAGTGTAGCATGTATTTTGTATGAATTGATCACTAGAAATAAAAACTATTTTTATATTGACCCATTGAATATATTTTAGTCGATGTAATACTTAACATATATTTTTTTCTATTTGCTCTATAAGGATGATTTGGAGTTTGTGTATAAATGAGGGCACTGGCTCCATACGTGCAGATCCTCAGCTACAAGGATCCTGAGGTTACTGTCGCTGACAAAATGATTTTCCGGCATATAAACCAGAGGCCGGATATGAAAATTGGAGTTGCAGAACCACAGCATGAAGCTGGGAATCTGGAAGAACACAATTGGCCAACGACTATCTCACTGTCCTTCATGCTTTGAAATTATTGTATGTTCAGTTCTGTTTCATCCAGCTTTGTTGGGAAACAACATATTAAGAAAGATTGATAATGATCCCTGCATAGAGAGATTTAATATCCACCTGATACAGACTCTGCCTCACTGAGATGCGCTGCTAGATGAATATAAAACAGAGCATGACGTTATGTCTACACAAGAAAGCACAAAGGCAGGTGACTGCCAAGTTATATACCGTTATATGGACATAAGGTCTAAGGTGATATCAGGATGACAATTCATCAGACAAGGACATCGTGGGTAGAAGTGTGATATTTCTGCCGTCATTGAAAGTATAAAGCACAATTTGCAGCATCAGGTTAAGCAGATATATCTAAAACCACACTTAAGCGCTACAGAATATGTGTGAGCTATATAAATAACTGTCATTTCTGTACTCCTCTAGTTATAAATTAATTCACTGTTCTAGGACTGCTGCTCCCCAACCAGATAAAGAAAATGAAGGGAGCGCTGTCCAATCCAAGGAAAAAATATCATCAATTTGAATAAAATATAAACATTTATTATATCCCACACAGTAGCAAATTCTATAATCCACACAATAAATGACGACTGTGTTATATCTTCGCGAATAAAATTTTTCAGGAAGCCTCAAGCATATTCTTACAATGGTTAAAACCTGCTTATTAGAAACATGTTAATCATAAAGGCAATGGGGTAAATGTACTAACAATCATGTTTTCTAACCACGGGAATTTACTATGAGAAAAAACGGGAGTATTTTCGGTAACTTTATAGAGGTGATCACGGACGATTTTGAAGTTAAAACGCACCCGAAAATATAACTAGAAATGAATATACCATCATCTGAACAGGGCAGTACTTTCCATAGACAGGAATACAACACTGGTATTTACCAAAAATAGTGATTAGATAACGGGTGTAATAAAACTAAACATGGTGTAAAAATATAACTTACAAATAGACGCCCTCCTGAGCAGTATGCCTAGCAGAAACATAAACAGATCAGTGTGATCAGAGTATGGTTCTGCCTTTTGTTGTTAAATAAATGGCTATATGTAAAAAAAAAATTGGCGTGGCACACGCCCTACCCCCAAAGCTTAACCAGCCCTGGGCTCCTGACCCAGTCCTGGTTCTAAAAATATGGGGCAAAAAAAGTGTAGGGTTCCCTCGTATTTTAGGAACCAGCACTGCTGGCTCCCAGAGTCAGTCCTGCTTTTAAAAATAGGGGGAAAAAAAAGATGAGAGAATTGTTTGGCGCAGTATGTGGAACAGAGTTGGATACGAAATGTCAACATTAATCATATAGACAGTGATGAAATGTTGACATGTTAGAATGTCATAATTTCGTCCTGGTGGCACAGCAGTGGCTTACCCCGCAGCCTAACACCTATTGTCATCATTCTGACAAAGTCGACATTTAACCTTTCGACACTCTGACAATGTCGGCAAGTTGCGTGTTAACATCATAACTGTCAACATTGTTACGTCAACCTTTTGACTACATCCCCCGCAGCCTAACCCTCCCGACTGCAGTCAAACCCTCATTCTGACAATGTCAACATTTAACCTGTTGACAAGCTGACAATGTTGGCATGTTGCCTGATGACATTTTAACAATGTAGACATCATAAATGTCGAAATTGTGATGTAGACATTGTGCCTCCTACTCCCCCAAACGTCCGTTTACCTATGCAGAGCACCATGAAGACTGTTCCTATCACGGAGACAGGACACATATCCTTAGATCGGAAAACTGTCCTGCCTAAATCGCGACATTTGCAGCTGACAGCCCGCTCCACCCAGGCAGCTGCGGCAGAGTGACCTGCAGCTGCGGGCCTAGCACAGTGTGAGGACAGTGACTGTTACAGTGGGGTCTGGACACATAGCGGCTGTGGATGATTACAACCGCAGACGCCACTAGTGCAATGGGAAAGACTGATGTCTCTTTTGGAGACATCCTTCCTTTTATTTGGTGGACTCAGCAGCGCTCTTAGGCAGCTGCCTAATGGGAGCGCCGGCCCTGCCATTGTCACAGAGAACTTGCCCGTGAATTGCATTTGCAATTTAATTGCAAACTTCAAAACTTTTTTGCGTTGTATTGGTATTCGCGTTTTTTTGTTTGCGCTCCCCCCTGAGTAGCCAGCAAGCTGTTTGTCCACTTTGTTTGATACCACTTTGAATATAGCGCCTGAGTCAGCTTGGATGGCAGTTGCTATAACGCATGCGATTGGCCGATTGTTGCGATCTACACATGCGTATGTGACTACGCAGACCCATCGCAGAGTGATTGACAGAAAGTGCCGTTTGTGGGTGGTGATACGGGGGAGTTCGGAGAAACGCAGGCGTACCAGTACGGTTGAACGCCATTGCAGGGGCATGCATAAATTATCCACTGCGATGCCCTACGCAGCCTGAGGTCTCATAGCGTGCACGGAAGTTTCTGAGTAAGGTCAGAGCTTGTGAAAGTGTTTTTTGAGGCTGCGATGGTACTCGATTGTACCAGTGGTTTCGCAGTCTTGCTAAACATTACGGATGTGTGTAAGGTAAGGTGGGCGTCCTTGTGCAGTGCTGCAGCGGAATAGCGATCGCAATGGATTAGCATACTATCGCAGTTTAACTGTATGCGTAATCGCTATTGCAATCACAGTTGCGATCGGTAGTGAATCAGGCCCTTAGTTCCTAACTAGATGGTAACAACAGCTACCAATGGAGCGGTGTAATGTATGTATTCCTCCAATAACAATAGAGCAGCTGGATAAAAAAGGGGCAGTCAATCCCTCCACAAAATGGAAAAACAGTATCAGCGCTCAAAATGATGTAAATACAATAAACATATGCAATAAACATAACATTTTAATCATGCAAATGAAATCATTTTTTTTTATATAAGAATATATAGATATATATAAATGCACAGATCTAGGTGGTATCTGAATGCACAATAAAATCACCATAAAATGTCACAATATGATCCACCATGTACTAAAGTCACAGTTCATAGGCACGTTTGGAGCAATTGTCCCATAGGGATTCCCTTATATCTCCTATAGTGAATGCAGATGTGCACTCCCATACAGCTATAATTACCAGTTCCAGTGTCCAATCAGAATGCAGGGTCTTTTTTAGCAAAGCTTGCAGAGCTGTCGCATAGATGGTAGTCCCTTGGGCACAGTTCTTGGTCCAAATAGCGATTTTAGCAGTTGAATGTATCACCAATGAGTGGGAGAATGGGTGGGCTCCTAATAGTTGGTGGTGGTCACGTAAAAGCTAGTGCTGACACGTTTCGCTGTGTAGAGTGACAGCTTTATCAAAGGCCCTAGTTCCTATCCTGCCCCACTGATGCCACAACATTCCCCCACCCCTCCCCTGGATGCTATTAATAATGTTGTTATTATTATTATTGTAAAAACCATATTTTATTTAAGTATTTTAAGTTTCAAGCATTTAATGCTTCTTGTTTACTTTTTCCTATTTTAAATGCAATTAAGGGGTCAATTCAAATAACAACGATGCCACATGTATGGTAGCCACAGACTCGTGGATTCTTGGCTGCAGCCCGATAGTTGAGATAGGGGCGAGATGAGGTGCTGTCGCCAACATTTCGACGCTGTTGCATGGCACTTCGCCTAGCTCGTGGCTAATTAAATTGGCCCCTTACTGTTAATCTTAGTAACTTATGTTGTTTATGTAATACTTTAGCAAATATTTCTTAATTTTTTAAAATAACAACAACTAAACAGATTTAGACAAATTTACCAATGGCGATAATCACCGGCAATAAAAACTGTAGCAGTCAATAAACTAGGGGTGTGCACCGGCCACTTTTCGTGTTTTGTGTTTTGGTTTTGGATCTGGATCTTTCTTCGTGTTTTGGATCTGGATTGGTTTTGCCAAAACCACCCTTCCGTGTTGTGGGTTCTGGGTTTTGTGTTTTGGATCTGTATTTTTTTTTTAAAAAAGCATAAAAACAGCTAAAATCACAGAATTTGTGTGTTTTTCTGCTCCTATGCTATTATTAACCTCAATAACCTTAATTTCCACTCATTTCCAGTCTATTCTGAACACCTCACACCTCACAATAGTGTTTTTATATCCAAAAGGTTGCACCGAGGTAGCTGGATGACTATGCTAAGAGATACGAGTGGGCGGCACAAACACGTGGTCCATCTAGGAGTGAAACTGCAGTGGCAGACAGGATGGCAGTTTGAAAAACTAGGCCCCAAACAGTACATGATTCAAAGAAAAAAAGAGGTGCAAGATGGAATTGTCCTCCCACCCACCCTTATGTTGTATAAACAGGACATGCACACTTTAACAAACCAAACATTTTAGCGCCAGGGTCTGCCACACGACTGTGGCTGAAATGATTGGTTCGTTTGGGCCCCCACAAAACAAGCTGGCAATTAATCTGTCCCTGCACAAACTGGCTCTACGGAGGCAAGATGTCGTCCTCATCCTCCGATTCCTCACCCTCTTCAGTGTTGTGTACATCCTCATCCTCACAGAGTATTAATTCGTCCCCGCTGGAATCCACAACCACAGGTCCCTCTGTACGTTCTGGAGGCTGGTCTCCCTGGCAGAGTTGATAATTCATTTTATGAACATCATCTTCTCCACATTTTGTGGAAGCAACCTCCTACGCCTTTTGCTGACAAGGTTCCCGGCTGCACTAAACACTCTTTCGGAGTACACACTGGAGGGGGGGCAACTCAGGTAAAATAGAGCCAGTTTGTACAGGGACCTCCAAATTGCTTCTTTTTCCTGCCAGTACAGGTACGGACTGTCTGACATGCCTACTTGGATGCTGTCACCGATGTAATCCTTTAACAGACAGACGCACGCTTGTCGCTGCTGCTTTAAGGATGCAGGTGCGGCTACAGCCCACACATTTCACAAAGACAGAAAAAAAAAGAATATTTTTATTGTTTGTGGAGCGCACTTTGAGGGTGTCACCACCCTTTAACAGACAGACGCACGCTTGTCGCTGCTGCTTTAAGGATGCAGGTGCGGCTACAGCCCACACATTTCACAAAGACAGAAAAAAAAAGAATATTTTTATTGTTTGTGGAGCGCTCTTTGAGGGTGTCACCACCCTTTAACAGACAGACGCACGCTTGTCGCTGCTGCTTTAAGGATGCAGGTGCGGCTACAGCCCACACATTTCACAAAGACAGAAAAAAAAATAAGAATTTTTTTATTGTTTGTGGAGCGCACTTTGAGGGTTACACCACCCTTTAACAGACAGACGCACGCTTGTCGCAGCTGCTTTAAGGATGCAGGTGTGGCTACAGCCCACACATTTCACAAAGACAGAAAAAAAAAGAAGAATATTTTTATTGTTTGTGGAGCACACTTTGAGGGTTACACCACCCTTTAACAGACAGACGCACGCTTGTCGCTGCTGCTTTGAGGACAGTATCATATGCAGTGACAGTAGACTTGTCAGAAATTGTTGGCACGTCCTTCAGTCCGGACCAGATGTCCAAACCGGCCCTTGACTTATGACACAGGTGCACGCTTGGCGCTGCTACTGTGTTGCTGCACGTTCGGCTACATTGCACACAAGTCACAAACACATAAAAAAAATATTTTTTATTTTTTGGAGCACTTTGAGGGTTACACCACCCTTTAAAAGACAGACGCACGCTTGTCGCTGCTGCTTTGAGGATGCAAGTGCGGCTACAGCCCACACAATTCACAAAGACAGAAAAAAAAAGAAGAATATTTTTATTGTTTGTGGAGCACACTTTGAGGGTTACACTACCCTTTAACAGACAGACGCACGCTTGTTGCTGCTGCTTTAAGGATGCAAGTGCGGCTACAGCCCACACAATTCACAAAGACAGAAAAAAAAAGAATATTTTTATTGTTTGTGGAGCGCACTTTGAGGGTTACACCACCCTTTAACAGACAGACGCACACTTGTCGCTGCTGCTTTAAGGATGCAGGTGCGGCTACAGCCCACGCATTTCACAAAGACAGAAAAAAAAATAAGAATTTTTTTATTGTTTGTGGAGCGCACTTTGAGGGTTACACCACCCTTTAACAGACAGACGCACGCTTGTCACTGCTGCTTTAAGGATGCAGGTGCGGCTACAGCCCACACATTTCACAAAGACAGAAAAAGAAAAAAGAATTTTTTTATTGTTTGTGGAGCACACTTTGAGGGTTACACCACCCTTTAACAGACAGACGCATGCTTGTCGCTGCTGCTTTGAGGATGCAGGTGGAATCTAGACGGGATTTGGAACCGGGGACACACTACCTCCATCAATTGTCTAAATCCCACTGCACTAATGGCGGTCAAGGCCTCAGTTATACGTTTTGCTTCAGGATGACTGCTGTCGTACTTCATCCTCATCGCTAGGGACTGTTGGAGGGTCAATTGTTTAGTAAAAGTGGTGGTGTTCCTACTTCCTCTCTGGGATGATGAACAACTCCCAGCAGCAGCAACAGCACTAGGAGGAAGTGGTTCTTGATCTTTCCCTATTTTATTTTTATCAGAGAAAGTTTGGTCCTCCATTTATGTTATACTGATATATACGTGCGGCTAAAGCGCACACAAACACAGAAAATATTTTTTTATTTTTGCCGGAGAGTAGTGCACTTTGTGGGTTACACCACCCTTTAAGAAATGAGCCAGCCGGCTCTTTACTTATGGGACACAGGCGCACGCTTGGCGCTGCTCCTTTGTTGATGCACGTGCAGCCACAGTGCACACAATTCACAAACACAGAAAAAATATTTTGTTATTTGGTTTGGAGTGTACTTTGGGGGTTACAGCACCCTTTAACGGTCAAGCCAGATGGCCCTTAACTTATGACACAGGCGCACGCTTGGCACTACTTTGTTGATGCACGTGCGGCTACTGCGCACACAATTCACAAACACAGAAAATAATTTTTTTTTTGGTTTGGACTGGAGTGTACTTTGGGGGTTACAGCACCCTTTAACGGTCAAGCCAGCCGGCCCTTTACTTATGACACAGGCGCACGCTTGACACTAATTTGTTGATGCACGTGCGGCTACTGCGCACACAATTCACAAACACAGAAAATATATATTTTTTTGGTTTGGAGTGTACTTTGGGGGTTACAGCATCCTTTAACGGTCAAGCCAGCCGGCCCTTTACTTATGACACAGGCGCACGCTTGGCACTACTTTGTTGATGTACGTGCGGCTACTGCGCACACAATTCACAAACACAGAAAATAATTTTTCTTTTGGTTTGGACTGGAGTGTACTTTGGGGGTTACAGCACCTTTTAACGGTCAAGCCAGCCAGCCCTTTACTTATGACACAGGCGCACGCTTGGCACTACTTTGTTGATGCACGTGCGGCTACTGCGCACACAATTCACAAACACAGAAAATAATTATTTTTTTAGCACTTGGGGGGAGCACCCCTGATGGACAGAGCACCCCCTGGACAACACTACAGCACCCCTTTAGGACTGGGACACTGCACAGGACTTTGGAGTAGACACAGCCCCTATGGAGAACTGACTGCACAACACAGTCCAGCCAGCCCCTATGGACTTTGAAGTAGTGGACACAGCCCCTATTAACAACAGCAGCACAGCACAACACAACCAGCCCCTATGGACTTTGAAGTAGTGGACAACAGCAGCACAGCGCAGCACAGCGCAGCACAGCACAACACTACTCTGCACTACACTACACAGCCCAGCCAGCCCTAACTCCCACCCTCCCTCTTCACTGTCCACAGCCGAGTGAGGAAATGGCGCCGACGCGGGTACCTTATATAGGATCCAAAAACCCGCGAGACCCGGAAGGCGGGATGATGACGTTTTGCCTCGATTTCAGATCCGAGTCAGGCGGGAAAAGTCGAGCCTGACTCGGATCTGACTCGGATCGGGGGGGCTCGGGGGGGTTCGGATTTCTGCTCACCCCTACAATAAACACGTGCCCTGGGGAGGGAGGACAGATAGAGAATATCAGATTCTTAGGGGTTTACTTACTGTGGCAGCTTGGCAAACCCTCTGCTTCTAGGCGTGTTTAAGCCGTAAATGTAAAAGGACAATGCTATTGAAGGTTATGCATTGTCCTTTTGGCATATGTAATAGGTTGTGATCTGCAGCCGCTGCGGGAACTCCTGCAAGTCTTCTCATATTATTAAAGCGGCAATCATTTTATAGGTAAAACTAACCAACTCGGTTTTGCCTTTAAAATGATTGCCGCTTGTCCTTGGTCAGCCCCTGCATTTATTATCCCCGGCCTGCCTCACCAGCAATAACAAACGTTATCAACTATCTCAAGGTGATTGATCTAATTATTCAAATCAATCCTGTATCAATAAAAAGTATAAAATATCAATATGGCACCTGCGGCTGGATATTCCTACTTTGCAATAATTTTCTGGTATTCCATTGGTTGTGTGAAAGCACACCTACATTAGGTGAACCATGAGGGTCATATAGCAGTGAAAAACGGGTTGGGTATGGGATCCCGGCAGACGGGATGCCGCTGGTCAGAATACTGACAGCGCCATCCTGACAGAATCCCAACACTCGCAGGGAAGTACTCCAAACGCTAACCTCTAACCCTCCCTCCCTGGTGCTTAAACCTAATCTCTCCCCCAGTGCCTAAACCTAACCCTCCTGGCACCCTAAACCTCCCCCCCTTAATGCCTAAAACTAACCCACCCCCTAGCGCCTTACCCTAATCCCCGAAACTTACCCTCGGGATGCCGGCGGTCAGGATACTGGAGCCAGGATCCCGACGCTGTCGGGCTTCTGGTGCCGGTATTTAGATCGTTGGCATCCAGCACGCCAGGATGCTGATTACATCCCGTAAAAAACCCTTTATCAGGGCATTTCACTGCTTCACCACATTCATAGAAGGGGTTACTGTAGAGAAATCGCAGATTTCTTCAGCGGTGCCCCTGGTTAGTGTACTAATCACTTCCCCATACAGTAGAATGGGGAGAGAGATTCATAGAAGCACGGAAAAGCTTAGCTTTCCATTTCCCTTCCAAAAAAAAATGTCCATTTGAAGATGGCGGTAAGAGCCTCCTGGCGTGAGATGAGCAGAGCAGACAGCTGTCTCCATGTCATCTTCTCACCAGCCAAACAGTGGAGCCTGGGCTACTCAGCTCTACAAGTCACTCAGCCCAGCTGGGAGGAGATTGGGGTCGGAGGTGGAGGGGCCCGCACTGCAGGCCTGGTCAGTGAGTGCCAGCCCTCCTCACTGTGTGGCCAGCAGCAGTAGCACTGCTCACCGAGGGGGGCTGTCTTCAGCCAGGAGATCAGCAGCTGTTCCCATCTCTTCCGATTCCCCTACGGCCGACTTACTGACCCTGATCTACTGTTTACTGCCAATGCATGACCAGTCAGGTCCTAAAGTCTGAGAACGTGCTATCTGAGAGCACCGCACTCACTATCGTGGAGAGCCTACTTTTTTGACCGCTTGGCCGTACAGGTATTTGTGAATGCCACCTTAGAACTACTGTACTATATATAGCATCAATTTGATGTGATATATAGTAATAATTACCGCTAACCCCTTATTATTGTACATAAATAGACCCCTTAGTGAGCTAAATAAATTTCCCCACCTGGCTCTAAATTCTGGCTGTTATCTCATTTTCGTGTGATGCCCTGGGAATGGTCCTTGGCTGGATTCTTTTGGGGTGCCTTGCGCCTTGGACGTGAACCCCTTAATGTTAGGGACGCCGGTATAGAGGAGCCTTGACGTTGGCCCGGCGCTTAATCATATATTTGCAAATGTGTGCAACCAATACCTCTGAATTCTGTTATTATGTAGGATTCAAGTATTTTTGCCAATATTGTTGCAGTGTGCTGGAGGGAATATCCCTTTTTTTTCTCTGGTTGAGTGTAAACCCCGCCCTTTACAAGCACCTGTGCAATATCATTAAGCTGATTTGAGTGACCACCATACTTTCTATTTGTATCTCATGTAATATACCAGATGGCATTTTAAACAAGTGTTACATGCTATAACAATCAAATATGACAGCAATGTAGGAAAGACAGGGAGCCGCAAGTGAAGGCTTGGGGGGCTGTCTGTTGCCCATAACTAATACCGCATTCAGACACAGCGAGATTCCTGGGTTTTTGCCGGAGCTCGGCCAAACTACCGGAGCCTCGCTTATGTCTGAAAGGCACCAACCACGCAACACGTTCCTGGGCAGTATGTCTGAAAGGGTTATTATTTATATCTTCCCTCAATAGGCCACCATATACTTGTAACATACTTTTTATTTTAGTGCATTTTATGGTGGATTGCTATTAATAAGGTGCCTTCATAACTGGATATACATGCATTACTGCAGTGGTTCTCAAACTCAGGACCTCATTCAGAGCCGCTCGCTATTTGCGGTCGTTTGTTTAAAAAAAAAGGGGTGGCTATTCAAATGAACCGTTCGCACTTTGCGGTCTGTTCACGCCTCTAAGTCTGAACGAGCGAGCAAAACTTGCAGTCGAAATTTTGAAAAATACGCCCCCTGGCCGCTCGCATCATTCGTCATGTCCGCTATTTATTAGATTAATCGATTACATCTAACAGCGTATGAACTGCTCGCTATTCTTGTGGTTGGTTTTTTCAACCGCTATTTTGCGAGTAGTTCTGACTAAAAAAAAAACAAGTGACGTGGTCGCTGACGCTGCTGTATTAATTATGCACACCCATAAAACGCCCGTTTTGACCTTTAAGCACGCCTGCGTTCTGAATTCCACTCCCCGTTTTCAAGCACCTTCCCCTGTTACCACCCACATACGCCTCCTCCTGTCACTCAAAATAGCAGACATTCGCTATTTTGCGAACAAACCATTTTCGTCCGCACTGACTGGTTCGCGCATGCGTATTACAATCCGTACGCATGCGCAGTTGTGCGAACATCGCTCAGTGCGAACGAGCGGCCGCTTACGAGCGGCTCTGAATCAGGCCCTCAGTCCTCAGGACCGCACACAGGTCATGTTTTCCAGGTCACCCAGCAGGTGCACAGGTGTACTCATAACTCAGGGACACATTTTAAAAGATCCACAGGTGGAGCTAATTATTTCACTTGCGATTCTGTGAGGAGACCTGGAAAACATGCACTGTTTGGGGTCCTGAGGACTGAGTTTGAGAACCTGTGTATTACTGTATTACCAGTGTTGGCTAACCTTGACACTCCAGCTGTTGTAGAACTATATATCCCAGCATGCCCTGCCACAGTTTTAGCATTCCCTAATAACAAAACTGTAGCAGTGCATGCTGGGTTATGTAGTTCCATAACAGCTGGAGTGTCAAGGTTAGCCAACACTGGTATATACTGTGGCCCCTATTTACTACAATCCGTATTTCAAATGCGGTTTGTAGTGTGATAATCTCAACTAAATTTGCATTGCGAATTGAGGAATTATCACAAGAATGTATCAACATTCTCAAGCAGGGATTAAACACAATTTTTATTTTCCAAGCGCTTCCTTTTTCCTATTTTGTGATGACTGTCCAGTGCTTGAATATTAAAATAAGAACCTTCTCATGGAAAGAAGCAATGAGAGCAGTATTTCTTTTGCCCACCAGAGGGCAGAACTGTAATAAAGTCAATGTATGTAATTCAGTGGTTCCCAAGCTCAGGTCCTGATTCATACTCGGTCGCCAAGCTGCGCTAGCTCACTAGGGGCGATTATCGCACATCTGCGAATGCGTATGTGTCAAAGTACGCATGCGCAAACCAGTCACTGCAGCCAGGAATCGTGAGCTCATAGTACACAGACTAGACGCTACTTTGAGTTACAGATTGCGCCGTTTGTGGGTGGTGACAGGGGAAGGTGCTTGTGAATGGGGGAGTGGATGTGCAAACCCAGGCATGTCTGAGCGTCAAAACGGAGTTTAATGGGTGTGCATACTTAGCAAAGTAGCGTCATTGTACACATCACTTGGTTGTTTTTTTGCCTCAACTGATCGCAGTGCTCGTGGTGGGGTAGGGGCTACCTCAAGTGCTGCGAGCATCTACGATGGGTCTCGATGTTCCCGATTAATCACACACTTACTGGAGATGACGTGTGCTAAGAAAGAGAGGTGGGCGGCTTTACACTCCTGCGTACGGTCACTGCCGTCGCTCTCTAAGACATAGATGGCGTCCTTAAGCCAGACAGTGCGATCGCGGGATTTGCATACCCCCTCCCCTTTTGGCAGCTAGAGAGCGCAGCTTAGCGACCGGGTTTGAATCAGGCCCTCAGTCCTCAAGGCACCTTAACAGACCAGTACAAAACATCAGTACTGGTCAAACTACACCACCATGCCAAATTTGATGGTGCTAGATACAAATCTCTGAGGTACTAATTAAGTCTAGACTGTTAGGGTTCCTTGAGTACCAAGTTTGGGAACCTCTAATGTAATGCATTTGTTGGCCACCTAGCAACAGCTAGTGGGCTTGGGCAGTAAGAATCCTGATTCTCCGCTGAAAGACAGGGGAGTGACATTTTTCCATCACTAACCTGCAACACTAAAGCTGGGTACACACCTTACAACGGTGCAACCCAGCAATGCGATGTAACGATACACACTGCACGATACGCATGCTGTATATAACTACACTACGTCGTACAGCACATCCAATGGGTTGATTCAATGAACAGCCAGGGAACGATGGATCGGGCGTACACACTATACAATGTGTAGGATATATTGTTCTAATCCGCTAGGGATAGTGTAACCTTAGGTGAGGGGGTATTATTTATTTATTTTTTGGGGGAAAAAGGGCTCGACTTCCCAAGGGATTCGAGTTCTGAGCTAACCAATTTGGGGCTGGTTAACGTTATGACAGGAGGACCCATGCTGTATGTCCACCTGCTGTGACGTTTTACCCCCAGCTGGACAAGTGTGTACATCATATTTGCCAACTCTCCATGATTGTTAGAGAGACTCCTTGAAATAATAGCAATCTCACTGACTCCCTGAATAGTCTAGCAATCTCCTTAATTGCACCTTACCCCATTATGTAGCAATTATATACTTATAAAAAAATAAGATATATATACATTCAAATGGGATCATCAGGTCCATTCCTCTGCATTGGTTATAAGCAGTGGCGTAACTAAGGGGGGGTCAAGCAGGGCACGTGCCCTGGGCACCATGGCAAGCCCTGCAGAGAGGGGCGCCGCCGGCCATGGCATCGTACCCACACGCCCGACCCCCACCACCATTGTGTCCTGTGCGCACTTTACCGAGCAGGCAAGTGTGCCACTGCCTGCTAGCCTGGGCTGCCTGTACGGGGAGCTGCAGCGGAAGCGTGCAGCCCCTCCTAGGCAGCCTTTCTAACAGCTCTATTCTCCTCCTGAACTGGACTACAGCTGCCGTCTAGAGATGGGCAGGACGATTCACTGTACTGAGTTTAGCCACATGGCTCAACTCAATGAAGTATCTCGAGACACGGCTCTTTAGATAGAGCAGGGCTGTAGCCAGCAGGGGAGCCAGTGACTCAGAGTGAGTCGCTGACAGCTCCGCCCCCCCGCAGCCCAGCACTACAGCTCAGGGCTCTCACTGACTCTCCTGAGTTAGTGCACTGCCCTGAGTCCTGGCTGTAGCTGCACGACTCAGAGTGAGTCACTGACAGCTCCGCCCCCTACACTGCTGATCTGACACAGTGGAGGAGTATAATCAGGTCGGATCAGCAGTGTAGGAGGCGGAGCTGGCACTCACTAGCTGCCACTGATAGAGAGGCTAGGGGAGGTGGGTATCTCGACTCACCAAACACTGAGTGACTCGAATCATTCGCTCATCTGAATGATTCAAGTCAGTGTGTTGAGACACTCACTCACTAGCCATCTCTACTGCCGTCTGCGCCGAGTGAGGAGTGATTCTTCCCTCCCCGGCGCTGTCTGTCTCCGCTCACTGCAGGTAAGTTATTGGAGGGGGGTCAGGGGTGGATGACTAAGCTGCCGAGGGAGGGGGGGGTGGTGGTAAATTTTTATGTGTGGTGCAGGTGGAGGGGGGGGCAGCTGCTGGCTGCATTTGTGTGAAATGAGTGTGTGTATGTATAGGCTTTCAGTGTCTGTATATGTGTCAGTGTGTGTTTATACTGTATGTGTCAGTGTGTGTGTATGTATAGGCTTTCAGTGTGTGTGTGTATACTGTATGTGTCAGTGTGTGTATATGTGTCAGAGTGTGTGTATATACTGTATGTGTCTGTGTGTATGTATAGGCTTTCAGTGTGTGTATGTGTCAGTGTGTGTGTATACCGTATGTGTCAGTGTGTATGTATAGGCTTTCAGTGTGTGTATGTGTCAGTGTGTATGTAATAGGCTTTCAGTGAGTGTGTATTTGTGTCATTGTGTGTGTATGTATAGGCTTTCAGTGTGTGTGTGTGTATGTGTCGTGTGTGTAAATAGGTCTGTGTATCTGTGTCAGTGTGTGTCTGTGTGTTGAGAGACAATGCGGGGGGAGGCGATGGTGTGCTGAGAGACGATGCAGGGAGAGTGATGGTGTGGCTGAGAGACGACGTGGGGGGGAGGTGATGGTGTGCTGAGAGATGACTCAGTAGGGAGATGAAGGTGTGCTGAGAGTTGATGCAGGGGGGGCGGTGATGGTGTGCTGAGACGCGACACATGGGGGAGGTAATGGTGTGCTCAGAGACGACTCGGTGGAGAGTTGATGGTGTGGTGAGAATTGAAACAAGGGGGTGGCAATGATGTTGTGCTAAGAGACGACTCAGTGGGGAGGTGATGGTGTACTGAAAATTGACGCAGGGGGGGTGGTGATGGTGTGCTGAGAGACAATGCAGGGGGAGGCGATGGTGTGGCTAAGAAGAGATGACACAGGTAGGGACATGATGGTGTGGCTAAGGACATGATGGTGTGGCTAAGAGATGATGCAGTGAGATGATGGTGTGGCTGAGAGATGCAGAGGGAAGGAAGTTACACAGGGGGAACGAGTCTGGTTGAACTGCTGTCGTATGATGATGACCTTGTTGATACTCCTATACAAACAGCCATCTTCCGGATGATGTGACCTACATGAATATTGAATACCGACTGAAGATGCCGTCATGCAAGTGAGGATGTATTTCTTCAGAGATTCCACATTGTGAGAAAAACCACCGTATAGGTAAGGTACACATACGGTGGTACATATACCCATTCTGGTATTTGACCAGGCCCATTTTTTGCCGGGCACCACTGGTGCGCATAATTATGTCTTGCTGTGCGGTGGTGGAGGTGAGGGGGGGGGGCGCGCGCCAATCTTAAATTTGCCCTGGGCTCCGAAGACCCTAGTTACACCACTGGTTATAAAGTACAATGATGTATCAGTGTGTCTTCATCAACAAGTAGATCTTACTGAGCAACAACTGATGCTTTGGGTCTCTTATTACACTTGAATTAAAGTAAATGTTATAACATACCTCTCAGATGTAGCAGTACACATCCACTGTATCACCGCGCTCTTAGCTGTTACTTTCACAACCTCCCTGAAATGCTTTTTCAAAAGTAGGCAAATATGGTATACACATAGATTGGATGTAGAATCTGCGAGCAGGTCTGCAGTAGCATTGTATGTACAGTCTGATCTGGAGTTGGATCTCTTGAGGATGGGATGAGTGTGTACCCAGCTTTACCTATACTTCCCAAACTAGGCTTTGCGTGAGCATTCTGAGCTGTGTACAAACTGTAACCTTATCTTTTATAATAGAATTGTCCTTTACCATAAACAGCCATAATTGCTCAGTCAGCAGAGCAACAGCCTCTACAGGCAAGATCACCAAGTTTGAATCCTGATAAACCACTCCCCCACCCTACCAGTACATGTGTTGAATGGGGGATGTAATCTGCATCCCGGCTGGCGGGATGCCGATGGTCTGAATACCGGCACCAAAATCCTGACAGGTCGGGATCCCGGCACCTGGATCCCGAACGCCAGCAACGCGAAGGTAAGTTAGGGGTAGGTTAGGGTGGGGGTTAGGGTTAAGCACCGGGGAGGGGGTGTTAGGTTTAGGGTGCGGGGAGGGGGAGGTTAGGCTTAGGCACTGGGGGGGAGATTAGGGTTAAGTTCCAGGGAGGGGATTGTTAGGTTTAGGGTGCAAGGAGGGGGAGGTTAGGCTTAGGCACTAGGGGGGAGATTAGGGTTAAGCTCCAGGGAGGGGATTGTTAGGTTTAGGGTGCATGGAGGGGGAGGTTAGGCTTAGGCACTAGGGGGGGAGGTTAGGTTAAGGCACTGGGGAGGGGGTGTTAGCTTTAGGGTGTGGGAGAGGAAGGTTAGGCTTAGGCACTATGGGGGGTTAAGTTTAGGCACTGGGGAGGGGGTGTTAGGTTTAGGGTGCAGGGAGGGAGAGGTTAGGTTTAGGCACTAGGGGGGAGGTTAGGCTTAGGTACTGGGGGGAGGTTAGGGTTAAGCTCCAGGGAGGGGGTGTTAGGTTTAGGGTGCAGGGAGGGGGAGGTTAGGCTTAGGCACTACAGGGAGATGTTAGGTTTAGGCACTGAGGAGGGGGTGTTAGGTTTAGGGTGCGGGGAGGGGAAGGTTAGGCTTAGGCACTAGGGGGGGGAGGTTAGGTTTAGGCACTAGGGACGGCAGGTTATGTTTAGGGTGGGGGGAGGTTAGGCTTAGGCACTAGGGGGGGTTAGGGTTAAACTCTGGGAAGGTTAGGTTTAGGGTGCAGGGAGGGGGAGGTTAGGCTTAGACACTGGGGGGGGGGGAGGTTAGGCACCAAGGAGGGAGGGTTAGGGGTTAGAAAAACTCACCAGTCCTCCCTATGGGTGTTGGGATTCTGGCTGTCGGTATTCTGACAAGCGGCATCCCAACAGCTGAGATTTCATACCCAACCTGTTTAATGGGACCAGACTCCTCCAGAAAAATGGGGAGTAAGAGTTCAGCTCTGACTTTCTTGCAGAAGCTCACAATTTCTCTCAATGATTTAGTGGAGACACTAACTGGGACAATTATAGCTCTCTCACCGACTTTCTGACACATTCCTCTCCTATGCAGAAACTAAGTTTCCTAGAAACCTGTCACTGTTAGTCAGGCATCATTAACCTGTCCTCCGATATCATATGGGAGATTTCCAATCGGGATTCACTGCTAATTCCAAATTATAGGCCAGTGTTATGCCGGGTACACACTTTTTTTCCCTTTTCGTGTGATGCCCTGGGGATGGTCCTTGGCTGGAATTTTTTGGGGTACCCTGCTTCTCGGACGTGAACCCTTAATGTTAGGGACGCCAGTATAGAGGAGCCTTGACAATTGGCCTGGCGCTTATTCATATATTTGCAAATGTATGTAACTAACACCGCTGAAACTCTATTATTATGTAGGATTTAAGTATTTTTTGATTTTGCAATAGTGTGCTGGAGGGCAAATCCCTTTTTTCTATGTTCAGTGTAAACCCCGCCCTTTACAAACACCTGTGCTAAGTCATTAAGCTGATCTGAGCAACCACCATACTTTTTGTTTGCATTCTAGCTAGAAAAAAAATTACTCAAACCTGAGGCTTTGGTGACATAATGAAGACAAATAAGTGGCTTGCGTCATGTCAGCGATAAAAACACAATAGGAGGAGCAAATCCATCTTACAGAGGTTCTATCTTTATCTGCTCTAACACTTTAATAACTGAACTGGCAGTAATTTTACAAAGCACATGACTGAAAAGGACTTTGATGTAATCTGTGGCAAATCCAACAGCATGAGAGCAACATCTCAGAGCATCTTCTCCTAAGCTCAATTAACCTGGCCACAATTACCAGCAATAGGACAGCAGCTGCAACCAAATAGCAGCAGCTGTATAAGGATCTATCTTACAAAACATCAATGCTGGTAAAACAGAATATGAGAAGGGTGCATGTCTGATAGTACACATGCCTATGTACATAAATATATCAAACAAAAACAAGATCCAATACTTAGCAGTACAAATAATTACTACACTGAGAGCGCCTTCCTGTTTGTTTTATCTGTTGCGATTTCTAGATCAAGCGCTGGCAAGTGCTGTAGGGAGAGCTGCTGCCATTTGTATATACTGGTTATTAGCGCACCAAGGGTTTGTCTTGTGTATACAGTTTGTGTGTAGAGCTATATATATATATATATATATATATATATATATATATATATATATATATATATATATCCACATTACATATACAGGTACCAGTCAAAAGTTTGGACGCACCTTCTCATTCAATGGTTTTTGTTTATTTTAATTATTTTCAACATAGCAGATTAATACTGAAGACATCAAAACTATGAAACAACACATGGAATTATGGTGTAAACAAAAAAGTGTTAAATCAAAAGATGTTTTATATTTTAGATTCCTCAAAGTAGCCCCCTTTTGCTTGGATGACAGCTTTGCACACTCTTGGCATTCTCTCAATCAGCTTCCTGAGGTAGTCTCCTGGAATGGTTTGCCAACAGTCTTGAAGGAGTTCCCAGAGGTGCTGAGCACTTGTTGGATGATTTTCCTTCACTCTGCGGTCCAACTCATCCCAAACCAGCTCAATTGGGTTTAGGTCGGGTGATTGTGGAGGCCAGGTCATCTGACGCAGCACTCCATTACTTTCCTTCTTGGTCAAGTAGTCCTTACATAGCCTGGAGGTGTGTTTGGGGTCACTGTCTTATTGACAAACAAATGATGGCCCCAGTAAGCGCAAACCAGATGGGATGGCATCAGGGGTGTATCTAGGGGTCCGAGCGCCCTGGCAACGTAATGGACTGGCGCCCCCCATAGTTTCTGAAAAATTACACTATACACTAAGTACTTATGTCTCCCCAGCAAGTCTCCCTTCTGTCTCTCCAGCCAGCCCCCATGTTTCATCAGCCAGCACCTCCATCTGTCTCCTCAGCCATCCCCGTCTCCCCAGCCATCCTCCTCCTGTTTCTCCGCAATCGGTATGTATTATCCTGACGCGAGAACCCGAACCTCACCCTAAGTGCCTAACCCTAACCTCCCCCCAGGGGTGCCTGTCATTAGTACCCTGCGGTCGAAAATCTCGACCGTTGGCTTCCTGACTGCATCCCATTTCTCCAGCTACCCCCTTCTGTCTCCCAAGCCAGCCACCCTTACATACCACACTGTGTGTGTGTGTGTATATATTATATAATATATTTAGATGGACTATATAAAATTAGTCAACCAGTCTGCCCCCATAAAGGCAGTGCGATGCCAGTAGTGAGGTCTCGATGAGTAGGAGGAGTCCCTCCCAGGCCGCCTTCACAGAACTCAGCTCTAGCTTCTCAATGAATCTACAGGCAGGCAGGCAGGCGGCCGGCAGCATACCTGACCCTGTAGGTGATGTCACCCGGAGGAGACACTGAAGCCCTCATTCAGAGGCGGTCGGAGGATGCAAGCGGTCGCTCAGAAACTGGGCGGCCGCTTGCATCCTGTCCGCCCGCCTCTGTTTCGGTCGTTAGGCTGTGGGTTAACACCCACAGCTCTAACGACCGCTAGGGTGATGGTCGCGATGGTCATTGACCATCGCGACCATCGGGGCTTACGACGAGACCCTAGGGTAGGGTCTCACTTGTCGTAAGTCCCGGAGAGCTTCTGGCTCTGTCAGAGCCGGAAGCTCTCCACTGACATCACTAGTGATGTCAGTGGGGCCTCCCCCACACGGCGGGCGTTCCCATGGGAACGCCTCCGTTTGGGCTGCCACCCCCCCGGCCCGCCTTCCAAACGGGGCGAGCTGTCAATCAACATTGACAGCTCGCCCCTTTTGGAAAGAGACCCGATACGGCCGGCGCTGTCGGTCGTAGCGGGTCTCATGCATGCGCACGAAGGAGCCGGCTCCCTCGTGCGCATGCGCAGTAGACAAACATCGAGGCGGCCTGTGCGGTCGTAGACCGTATGGCCGCCTCTGAATAAAGCCCTGAGACTCTATGCGGCGCATGAAGGGCTTGTGAGGCCTTTCACTGCACCAGTCTTTTTCCCAGGTTATGCCCAAGTTTCCCTGACTGGCCCCCTGCTCCTGCGGTAGGTGTGGTGGTGACCCTGCGGGTTTAATGGGTGGGACCTCGCTCGGACAGGCTGTTTTGAGGAAAAAAATACTCCTGTCACCAGCGGTTTCTGAGGGGGCAGCGGGCCTATTTTCATTGGAAGAATTTCTACCCCTTTGCCGCGGGTGGCACCGCCGGATGGCGCCCCCCCCCCCTAGGCCGGCGCCCCTGGCTAGTGCCATCCTGGCCAATAGGTAGATACGCCCCTGGATGGCATGGCACTTCAGAATGCTGTGGAAGCCATGCTGGTTAAGTGTACCTGGAATTTTGAATAAATCACCAACAGTGTCACCAGCAAAGCACCCCCACACCATCACTCCTCCTCCATGCTTCACAGTGGGAACCACTCATGCAGAAACCATCCGCTCACCTTCTCTGCTTCTCACAAAGACACGGCGGTTGGAACCAAAATCTCAAATTTGGACTCATCAGACCAAAGTACAGATTTCCCCTGGTCTAATGTCCACTTCTTGTGTTTCTTGGCCCAAACAATTCTCCCCTTCTTGTTGTTCAACCTCAGTAGTGGCTTCATCGCAGCAATACGACCATGAAGGCCTGATTGACGCAGTCTACTCTGAACAGTTGATGTTAAGATTTGTCGGCTGCTTGAACTCTGTGAAGACTTTGTGTGGTCTCTAATCTGAGGTGCTGTTATGTAGCGGTTTCTGAGGCTAGTAAATCTAATGAACTTATCCTCTGCAGCAGAGGCAACTCTTGGTCTTTCTTTCCTGGGGCGGAACTCATGAGAGCAAGTTTCATCATAGCTTTTGATGGTTTTTGCAACTGCACTTGAGGATACATTCAAAGTTCTTGAAATTTTCTGTATCAACTGACCTTCATGTCTTAAAGTAATGATGGACTGCAGTTTCTCTTTACTGAGTTGAGTGGTTGGTGCCATAATATGGATTACAACAGTAGTCAAATAGTGGTGTCCACTGTGTAACTAACCCTATCTCTGCACAACACAACTGATGGTCTCAAACACATTAAGAAGGCTAGTAATTCCACAGACTGACTCTTGACAAGGCACACCTGTTAATTCAAAACCATTCCAGGAGACTACCTCATGAAGCTGATTGAGAGAATACCAAGAGTGTGCAAAGCGGTCATCAAAGCAAAAGGGAGCTACTTTGAGGAATCTAAAATATATTTTGATTTGTTTAACACTTTTTTGTTTACAACATAATTCCATATGTGTTCTTTCATAGTTTTGATTTCGTCAGTATTAATCTATGTTGAAAATAATTTAAATAAACATCTATATATACACACACAAACACAATTAAACTTTTTAAATGGTAAAGCCTACTTATTGCATGAAGACATACCCATACCTTTGGTCTATCCTAAGGTACGCAACATGCATGTGTACCCATATACATGGCTAATCGGATAGCCGTACACATCTTTTTAGGAGCTCTGTGGTATAAAGCAGGACAGCTTCCGTCACATTATACAGTAGATAGGAGTTGTTGGCTTTCCTGTAAGACCAGTGAGATCTCCAGTATGTGACTAAGGATAACCGGTAATTCTGCCTCAATTTATAGCTAGTAACTAGAGTCTGAAATGAAGGCTCTTGAATCACACACTGATTGAAGCTGTCATTATGTTTTCGGGTTGAAGAAAATAATTAGGATAATTACAGTGACTTCCAGGGCGCGTTCATAATATTAATGAAGAATTCTAAAGTAAAAAAAACAAACACACAACAACTTCTATTAGTAGCATTACTCAATATAAGCAAATGCTTTTATATTCCCAGGACAATTGGCAGTAAGGGTATGCTTAGTACAGGATATATTATTATTTAACCTGCGGCTTCTAGTTCATGCTCTGGAATAGGGCCCACTAAGTTCATATAACAGCTGCATATGTATTTCTGTGCACTCTCACCAGCAGATAAGACATGTGGGAATTAGACACAGACAGTAGAAGCAGCCATAGTGCAGATGGGTGTAGTATAAAAGATAGACACCAGATGGTTGACATGCAATAGATCAACATGGACAAAAGGTCGACAGGGTTAAATTACAAAAAAAATGTGGCAACCATTTTTGTTGACCATTTAAACCTAATCCTAACCCTCCCCCTAGTGCCTAAACCAAACTGTCCCTTCGGCAGCTTAACCCTAACCTTAAAAATGATGAAAAAACAAACAAAACCCGTGTCGACCTTTTGTCCATCAACCTATTGCATGTTGACCATCTGGTGTCAAACTATTCATTGTCGACCTATCATCCGGATACCAGTGCAGATATCTGAGACGGTTTATAACCCTTGTCCATGCCCTGCAATGTTTTGTACAGCAAGTCACTTTTTTCTCGTTTTGTTCATACTGTTTCTGTAGTTTGTAAGGCGCTGAGGACCCCTTGTGGCGCCATATAAATAAAGGATAATAATAATCAGTGCAGCCCCTGATTGTTACATATTAGGCTGCAGTCTCATGTATACAGGGTGGCCACAAAAGGGCATCTCACCTGTAAAAAAACAACCTGCATAATGTTTTTGCCGAATACTAATAGATAAAATAAGAAACCTAGAGGATATCCCACAAACTAAAAAGAAATAAAGCTCACAGACAAATTGCTTGTTAAGAATAAATCTGTATTTTTACAATTTGTACACTTTTTTTTATTAACACACATACAAAAAATTTTTAAATAACTTTGGAAGCAGGAAATTACACAATCTGCTTGTTTACATACAAACGACAATTCAGAGCCATTGGCACAAAAATAACCCATATTCAAAACATCCTTTTAATACGCAAACATAAATAAATCATAGGCACTATATAGCATATCCACACTTCTCTCAACAATATAATGAAGTACAGAAAGCAAACCCATTTCCTGATGCAGAAAAGTAGAACAGGTCGAGCTTCTTTCAGGAATATGAACATTTGAGTAGGTCTAACTTAACGGAGTCTGTACAGAATGACTGAACACTAGCTCTTAAAATAATGGGACAGTACTAGCTAAAACTGCAGTATATTAATCATAGTCATAACACCTTACAGTCGTCATGTACTGCTTTCTAAAGCTGGGTACAAACGGGACGATCTGTTCAGCGAACGATCTCCCTTGACATTCCTGGCGTGATGGATGAACGATATTGTTCATCCACACACCGATTTCACCAACGATGAACGACCAACGATCGTTCTCCCATAGAAAATGAACGATATCGTCCAGATTGGCCTGCATACATGCCCGATGGACGATATAGTTATCGTCCAGCGGGAGCGTGCATCGTTGGTCACTCATTGCATACAAACGGAACGATATATCGTTTAACAATATCGTTCATATCGTAACAATATATCGTTCCATGTGTATGCACCTTAAGCATTTGCGAAAAAAATAAAATACAAATAATAATTGATTTGGAAGTTCTAGTATTTCCAATGAAACTCTTCCCTTGAATACCTATGCTGACATTAAAAGGCCAATTTGCATAGAAAGTTTTTAAAATTCTGAAATAAAGCAAATAAAATGCTCTGAGATTATAAAACTATTGTCTCCGATACAGTTTAATCTCTGAGCGGCAGCCCGCTTGTACCAATTACTGCATAAATTGTACTTCTTGTGTAAATATCAAATGACCATACGTGCATGTTTTCACGTGAAAGATTTTAGAGTTTTTGCACCTAAAAAAATATATAAAAAGATTTTAAATATGCATACATGGTTAGATGTATGTATTCAATTTTACTTTAAGGCAGGAACAGGTCATTTTGGCTCTGCCATTAATATTCAGCATGCCCTACCAAGTGCCAGGTTATGAAAGGCATTAATGTCCACCAACAGAAGAGCCAAAAGTTACCCCAGGTTTACGGTTCCGTCAGCAATAAAAACAAATACATTGAAATGTAGTAATAGTGCAACTTGTGTGGTACAAATAGTGAAAACCTCATCCCTAGCACGTATAAAATACCCATTGGCTTCAGGGGATTGTATCATCTGCTCTACTCTGATTGAAGATCACGCATGCAAACACGTCAAGCTGGCTGACTGGTCAATGTTAAATGTCTGACTGGGACAGCCCCTGCATCAGACCATAAATATGCTGCCAACATTATTTTATCCCTTCTATTCCAGTACTAGATTTGTAATGCAGTTCCTGACTGCACCAAATTTATTTTACATAATATAGAAAATGTTACTCTTCAGCCAGCCTGGATGATTTTCCTATGAGCAGATAATACCAACCCTACATAGTCTTAAAGGACCACTAGACCTAAAATATAAGTTGGATTATATGAGAGAGCTACTAAGCGAATTCACACATATAGGAAGAGATTGGAGATAGACTTGTGCATGTGAAGTCAGTCTTTTCCCCCCTGGAAATCTCTCTCTATTTATAGATGTGTGACTTATTATAGCTTGTCCGTATAAGTCAACGAGTACGTTAGGTTTAGCGGCCCCTTAATGTAGAACTCATTACACTGTTACACACTTGGGTCCCAGTGGTGACTGCCATTAGCCACACAAGACAGGAGAAAATAATGCAGTAAGCTTCTACATATAAGAACACAGGGAATATTGACACGGTGGAGGCAGTGATTTTCTGGGGTGATTATTCATACTATCAATCCACTAGATATGAATATCACTGATACAAGAGGCACTAAGAGCTATCTCCTGGTTACTCGGTAGGCTGCAATCTCTTACAGCTTAGGTTCTCACTAAAATGCCTATCTCCACGGTGTGTAGGGAATGCACACATTGCATTGTGTGTTACTGCAGCCTTTGGAAAGCACTCTGTCCACATCTGATACTTAGATCATTTGAAAAGACCACAATAATAACAGCAGAGAAACAAAGGTTGTGTTAAAGTGATACAGGTACTTCAGATCATAGTGGATCTTTCAGCTAAGGTTAACAAATCTCATAATATATTATATATATCTCATATGTGGGAAGCTGGCACTCCAATGCTTAATAATAAAGTACTTGCGCCCGATGCCTTCCCCAATTACCTGCCCGTACTTGGAGAGCAATATCAACTGTACATGTAGGGGCAGCACTTGTCGGCGACTGGATAGATGATACAAAACTCCATCTGAATTATCAACGTTTCAGGACTTTAATACATGTCCTTTCCTCAGGATCCTGAGGAAAGGACAAGTATTAAAGTCCTGAAACGTTGACAATTCAGACAAGTGTTTTTTATCATTTATCCAGTTGCCGACTAGTGCTGCCCCTACATGTATAGTATGTACAAACATTCTTAAAATCCCGGGCAATGCCGGGTACTCCAGCGTCCAGCATGTGTGATAGATATATATACACACACTTTTTTTTTCACTATCAGTTATGCATACATAATTTTCATCTTGTGTGTGGATGCAAGTCTGAATCTTGCAATACCTGCTATTACCGTGTGCAATACATAACTAATATTATGTAGAACGGATGTATAAATAAGCATCTGTAAACACAACAAAACCATCTGTGGTATTAAAGAGTTACAAAACAGATTCATCATGTAGAGCAAAGTACAAAATATTTGCTGAAAGGTCCACTATAAGTAAAAGAATCCCAAAGCGGGTATTTTTGGACTTGAAGGAATACATCAGCATTTCAACAAAGTAAAAACTTATTCAGGTGTGGGGTAACCCTTCCTAACTAGTCTGTAAACAGGATGAGCAATGGCAAACTTGGCATTGACCATGTTAAATATGTGATATGTAAGGCAAGGTAATTAATCGCAATACTGAAAGGCGCCCAAGAGGAAACATTATTTACAATTTAAATACATATCGAAGAGTAGAAAAATAATCAAAATGGGGGAGAGAGAATTGTTTATAACAGAGAAGAAAACAAATCTTGTCAATATTGTAACCCTATCCGTACAGAAAGGGACGACAACAGTACAGCGCACGCACCTGTTGGCCACTTGGCACAGAGGGTGTCACTCTACACAGCTTCTGTCAGGGAAGGGGTAAATGGAGGCCTCCTGGCTTACAATGGGAACAAGTGCATAGTTCTAGGATCTGTCTTGCATTACACAATACAGACTTCTCCACCTACGGATACGTGCTAAGTACGTCTTTAATTCCTTGCATCCCCTGCCGAGAGCTTCTCTAGTGTCTGCGGCAGGGTTCATACAACTAAGAACACAGAACTACACGCAGCTCTTACGTGCACAGAATTAGCACTTTGTTTTAAACGCTAGCCCTTAAATCATCCATTAGCAGTCCAACAACATGCTGAACCTTCATATAAAATCTGAGGACTCCGGACTGATACAGTAATAATTTATACTGTACCTTAGAAAGTCCATGAGTGTCTCACTGGGTAGTTGGAGTAATTGGGAGATGCCATGAGGCCTGTTGCTGACTATGTGGATCATACACACAACCCCTGTCACTGTCAGAGGTTCCGCTGAGGACAGAATGACCGTGAAAGGCTCAACAGCTATTACAAATTGTAAAAGGCAACAAACCATTTTTCTCTGTATAAAAAAAAACAACTGTAAAATCAGTCTCCAGAATATACCAGTCTACCAGTTTACATACCTTGTAGACATTTGCAGTTAGTGCTAAAACGCATAATAAACCCATATTACATATAATAAACTTTTCAGGAGTTGTTCTTTGGCATTAACCAGGTATTTGACAAAAAAATAGAAATTAAAAAAAGCCATTTCCAAAGTTTTTCTTTTGCTCTCACTGTGTTTACTAAAGGATGTAATTATTCTGGATTCTAAAGGGTTAAGATTACAGAACCAAAAAAAAATAAAATGATTGCATGACAAACAACCGATGGTCAATGTCAATAATAAAGTGCTCCTTTTTGTAACCTCTGACGTTTGTGCTAGATACAGACAGAGGACCCTGGGATCGATCAGCAAAATCCCCAAATATCCCATGAAAATGGGTTGCTCTGCAGTCACAGTGTGGATGACGTGGAATCCATTGAGTAATGAAGCATAAGGACTGTGTGGGTCAGTAGCAGCCTTCCTTCCAGCTGTCATCTTTCATGGTGCCATGTGCTCTGGGAGCTGGCAATGATCTAGAGGAAACATCAAGATATCAAGACATAGCAACCAGTATGGTGCGTGGTAACAATCCAGGAATGGACACACTGCCCACCACAGATGTGTAACAGGGGCCCCTTCACACACATTACCAAGGTAATCAACGTCTCAGTATAGTTCCAGTTCCATCAGAAAGGCTGATTTAGAATGGACACAATGGGCGGAATAAATTCTTTTCATCACTTTTCGTGATCGCGCCCAGCACTTTGGTCGGGGTTAGCCGTTTTACGCGGCTAAACCCGACCACTATGGGTGCGATCAGCGTGAAACGCTGGCACAATTGATTAGCGGCCCGCGATCTCCTGTCACTTTAGACGGGAGATGCGGGCCGCGAAATCAATTGAATTCCGCCCAATGAATGCTCATGACGCCTTAGACAGGAGCTGTTACACAACCTAGGAGGCTAAAAAAAACATCAAAGCTTTCTCTCTGAGGAGGGAGACCGGGTATTGCAGGAATACACATTAGGCCATGTTCTGGAGATGAAACATCAGAAGATGAAATGTCCCAATACAATGTTTGTAACATTTACTGTATGCATTACAGGAGGCATATAACTTTGTATTTCAGTTCTTCTGCCTGGAAGGGGGCTTAGAAAAACCAAAGACTTGGTTTGAGAATATCATAACATTAAAGAACTTTGCTTTTTTCCAGAAGTTTACTTTTGAACAGTAGTGTCATATTTGCCTACTGTCCCTAGGGAGTACCCTAATCCTTCCCATTGTTTCAGTGTGGCTGCCTGCACTGTGTTTCAACATGCAGAGCATAAATTCCTAGCTTACACTGATGTGTCCCAATAAAGGAGGGTCTGTCTGATGGAGGAAAGCCTGTGCGTGCTCCAAAACACAAGTGGGTGAAGCATTTACTCAAAGGGCTTCCATGTATACGAATTTTACCAGAAGTCTATTCTGAACAAACTCTCATGGTTTCAGTATGGCTTTAACAGAGCTCCAAAGTTTAAGAAACTCTATAACCACCAAAAAAAGTAGTACAAGGAATGGACATAAAAATATATTTAGCTTAGAAATGTAACATACTGTAATATGGGTTGTTTGGAGAATAAAAGCCTACCTGCGTACAGGCTGTGCAAGCTTGCTACGAGGCACTGGTATGCTTCCCCCTGATGGTGTGCTAGGTCTGGGCAAGCCACTTCTCATCGGGGTCCCAGCTCGAGGGACTGGACTTGCGGAACCAGACTGTTGGCCGGGAGGTGGCCCCGCAGGAGGGTGGCTCTGTGCAGCACTGATTGCTTCTTGTGTGAGTGGGGGGCCATGGTTAGTTAGAGCCTTCACTGGCTGCCGTAGTGCTAATGGAGACGTTGTTGCAGGAGAGCGGAACTTGCACGTGGAAGGTACTTGCAGAGAAAATAAAGAAATAGTTATGTCAATGGAACAAAACACTGTTTAAAGTAATTTCAGATTTGTTATTGTAGAACTGTATTCGTACATAAGATACTGTAGGTGGCTGAAATATCTCTAGTTAAAACAAGTCTCTGCTTGATCTAAGAGGATCTGTAAGTTAGTGCTAACCAAAAATTACCCTAAGTAGAGTCAGACTGAACAACAATTATTATTATTAGCTATTTTTAGGGAGCTGGATGACATCAGGAAAGTCAAACGTCTGCACAGGCCAGTATTAGAGAATCCTGAAACCCTGTCACACCAACACTGTAAATTTGGATCCAATGCAGCTATTGATGAAAAACAACAACAAAGACACATGCAGCTAAAATAAAACCATTTCTATGTCTGTCACCACTTTAACTACTTACCTTACATTACACGAGTTCCGTTGTTGCTAGGGCTGAGTGTCCAATGAATGTACTCCGGCTGCTGACCAAGGGTGAAGCAATCCTCCAAGAGAGGTTGTGTTAACTTTTAGTAACAATAAAATTGTTACTGTTTTGGTGCATGTTTTTCTAGTACTAGATTACTCTTACTAGACAAGGAAACTATGGTGAAAGAACCATCTTGCTTTTTGCTGATCCTTAGTTAGTTCTTCGTTTTAATGGATATCCCCGATTGTAAGTTACAAATAAATAAATTGGACTCTAACAAGCTATAGTTTACTTGCAAGAAAATTACAGAGTATTCATTTATCCCACCCATGCTCAGAAAAGGGCTGGTGACACTGGAGCGATGTCGGGCCAATTTGTCATTTCGTAACGTCAAACTGCCTACAATGCTCAGCATGTATGGGTGATTGCATGCTGCAACGGTTGCTAGGTTTCATGTGCTGCACATCAAACCTAGCGATAACGCCATCTACCTGTGCTATACTAATGACAGTGATCGTTCCATCCTTCATTAACTCTGTCTAGTGTGTACAGGCAATTCCCGCTCAAGGGCATTTGTCCCGATGTTAGAACGAATGCCCATAGTTCCAGTGTGTACCCATCTTTACTTTCCAAAACACAAAAACCTCAAACCTGATGAGGAGAAAACGCACACCAGCTTTCCACAAGCAATGGTAATGGGCGCCTAGAGCACAGAGCTGTAGCTACTGCCACCAAATAGGTAAGAATATTCTGTGAAATTTGCACAAGTGTCAACAAAAGAAACTTTTACTTTAAAACCCCATAGAAGATGTGCCCATCCATACGTACAATCTCATCTTCTAATTGGGGGTTGCCATTGTGTTATCTCTTGAAGCAGTTAATACTGTGCCACATTTATTCAGCGCTATAACAGCTAACTATAATTACTGGATCTACCTTGTTCTGCTTGATCGATGTGTAAACTAGAAAATGAAATGTTAAAGAACGTTGCATAGACTGCATGTAAGGCTGCAGTGCATACAACAGCTCAGCCTTCTTATTAAGTAAAGTCAGCGACTATGAATGTGGGACAGATTTCAGATATAAAGTTCTGGGCAACTTCTGGCTGATGTTTTACACTCTCCTGAGAGAAAAAGGAACATACACCCTGTACAACACATCTTCAGTTCTAGTTCCACTCTAACTAGGTCCCATAGAAGTCCGATACCCCCACAATGTTCTGTGGTGTAGTCCCCCTTTGGAGACTTTGTACAGGAAAGTAAAAAAAAATAAATAGGAAAAAAAATAAAAAACACACCTTTGAACCTCACAAATCTTATGCAAATGTAGTTTTTTGCAATCAAGACAACACTTACGCTACAAACATTATAGACATTTTGCTGTAATTGCACTATTACAATCTGTAAACAAAGTAAAAACACCTCATAACTCCCTAGCATTGGCTAGAACTACGACATGTCAATATATAACAGGATACCATTTTCCGTGTCCCCCGTGACAGGACTAAACAAGGCTAGAGGAGAGGCGTTACCACTGGTTTTTTTCTCAGTTAAGCTATATCTGGGAACCGGGCGACTAAACATTACCTCCTTTAGGGGCTGCAACAACCTGTTTTGTTTTCTGGGCTGTGCGTGGCATATTTATCTGCCTTTTTGATGCTGTTGAAACACAAGGAAATGTTACATTTTTCTAGACAAAGATATGGTGGGAGAATTCATTTGGGAGATATTATAAAAGTAAATAGAAAATGGGTTAACAAAAGTTGGGAATACATAACGTAATAAAATGTTATGATTCATCGTGTGGGGTGAAAAAGCTGGTACAGCCTAAAATAAAGGGGCGTGCACAAAGCTTGGTGGTGAATAAAAAGATTTCTTGATTAAATTCAGGCTTGGCATTATCAAGTAGTTTTGTCAACTTGTCTACCTTTAAATAAAGCTAGTTTTAAAAATCTAATTACTACAGAATGCTACTTGGTATCTAGCCATAATCCTTGTAGCCAGGCCCCTCCTAGTGTCACAATACTAATGGGCAGGTCTGCTGAATAATTCCTATAGCGCCGCCTATCTAAGCAGGCCTGTCTGCCGCTATTCATTCCATCACAAATGTTTGATATTGAATAGAGCAATGTAACTGTACTGAAGCCATGTTTCATATTTCCCCATAGTGGACCTAGGTAAAAAATTTTTTAAACTCAGTTAAATACTTTATACAGCATTTAGCAATCCTTTCTAGCTGGCTTTATTCATATTCTGTCATCAGTTTAGGCGGTCCATGCAGGACAAACAGAACTTATACAAAGTTTCAAAGAACTTAAATTAATTTCTCTCTAGTTTGATTTCTGCTTACAGAAAAGATTTACAGATGTCTCATTATATTATTGTTGGGGTTCCAGCTCCTTCCATGGTCTAACTCTCAATCTGTGGCCTCCTACTTCTCCACATTCTATCTCACATCATGGTGCAGCCCATCACACACAGCTTTGTTCTCACCAACAACCACGTGAGCAAAGAGGTCCCAGAGGTAGGCAGAAAAGTATTGCGGCCGTCCAGGCTTTACCCTGCATTCAATATGGAAGTACGCGAAAACGGGACCCGTCGAAACGTAAACAATCGGAAAGTCCTGTCAGTTTTGGTGAAATCAGCCTGACACCCCCAAAAGATGCTCTGACATGGGCGTTCCCTATGGTACCCTCCGATTGGCTTGCTGAAGGTATTTGGTGTTTGTAAATGGGCTCAATAGCTGCGTTTTTATATACGTGATGCAGAATAGTATTTAGGAGTTTTTTTTCGAAGAAAATAACTTATCCCAGCAAATTTGGGGTACTTGAAAATGGGGGTCAGCATATTTAAAAGTTGCTAAAGTGAAGTTAAAAAATTTTTGAATAATCCACCTGTCGCAAACACCTGCAATAAAAAATAAAACACACCTGGGGCAAACTTGGGGACCCCCCAGAGTCAAGTTCTCTAGTTTTTAACTTTGTATCCCAACAATTTTTTTTTGGCACCCTTTTTCAAAATCATTTTTTGGGGTGTCCTTAAGTTTTTGTTTTGACACAGATAACCTTTGGGGGACTGTCTGAAGGCTGCACGGGGGTTCCCGCAACTTTGCACCCCAAAACCCCAAATCTGCACTTCTTTCCGCCTCCTATTCATAGGCAAAACTTTTCCGCCTATTACATTGCATTGACTTTCCACCTAGCCGGAAAGTCTTTCAAATTGAATACGGGGTAAGAGTCAAACAGGCGAAAATGACATCATCGGCGAAAAGTTTCCACCAAAAACACGCGGAAATTGACTTTTCGCCTCAAATTTAATACGGCCGTAAATCTGTGAATGCCAGTTCTCGCGACTTAACATGGGTGTTTAGTCGCAAGAACAGTCATTCTCCTGCTAAAGTGCCGGCCACGCAGCAGTTAGCGCCACGCCAAGCAGGAAAGCAGCCATGCGGCCGACACTTTTATCGAATTTCTCCTCGCACATTCAGGGGGGTAAGAGAAAAAATCCCTTAGTCGGACCAAACAGCGCAGTGCATTGAATATGCTGCGGAAGCTCCCTCCCAGCGCTATTCAGCATTGTGCTGAATTGAATTGAGCCCTATATTTTTGGGGATATTAACAAGTGGGATGAGATAAAAAGCTAAAAGATAAAACTGTTATTATGGGGTAATCCCATGATCAGCTTTTCTGCAAATACATTCTGTGGTAACTACTGATATTTTGATCTGGCTATAAAGTACATAATTTGCTAAAAGTCATATTTTATTATATTTCTAATACATCAATTGCAACACAGTAAGTGGCAGCAGGATCTATAAAAATGCTGCCCATCACTACAGTGTCTAAGCAACAGCTGCAATTTAGCTTTTGGTGACCATAAAGCCTCTAAAAAATATGAGATATGGTAAGAACTTACCCTTGTTATCTCTATTTCTACGAAGTCCATAGGGTTCTACAGGAACCATAGAGTTAAGCCTTTCAGCCTCCCAGGATGCACTAGGGTCCCCCTCCTATACCCCGCCCCCGAGCCAAAGCACCTCAGTTAGTTATCAAGCCATAGGCCGGAGGAGGAGAAGGAAGAGAGAGAAAAAAGATCTGGACACATACAAGAATCACATTCTCACCAGAGGGAGACGGAAAACCGGTGACCAGAGCAAAGCCCATCTGCAGCACAGGTGCGACAGGGCGGGAGTCCTGTGGAACCCTATGGACTTCGTAGAAATAGAGATAACAAGGGTAAGTTCTTACCATATCTCATATTTTCTACTTCAGCGTCCATAGGGTATCCACAGGATACCTTGGGGATGTCCCAAAGCAGTATCCTTTAAGGGTGGGGACGCTCCTGTGCAGAAAGGAGAATCGCCGCCCGAAGGAAGCATCCTGAGAGGCGAAGGTGTCAAACCTGTAATACCTCACGAAGGTATGGACAGAGGACCACGTAGCAGCCTTGCAGATCTGAACTGCCGAGGCACCACGTCGAGCTGCCCACGAAGGACCCACAGACCTAGTGGAATGAGCCTTCAGAGAAGGAGGGACCGGTAGGCCTTCATGAAGATAAGCTTCAGAAATAGCCATACGGATCCAGGCTGCCAAAGTTTGCTTTGAAGCAGGCCAACCCTTTTTACGGAAGCCATAGAGGACAAACAAAGCGTCCGACTTCCTAAACGAAGAAGTGCGGTCAACATAAGTCCTTAAGGCCCGCACAACATCCAAAGAGGCCTCACCCAGGGAAAGACCCGGTGAGTTAAAGGCCGGAACAACTATTTCCTCGTTAACATGAAACTGGGAAACAACTTTGGGAAGAAACTCGGGCCGAGTGCGGAGCACTGCCCTGTTCCCATGAAAAACCAAGAAAGGGGGTCTACAAGAAAGAGCCCCTAACTCAGAAACACGTCTGGCCGAAGCAATGGCCAGAAGGAAAACAGTCTTAGCTGTTAGCCATTTAAGATCCACTGAGCCCAGTGGTTCAAACGGCGGTCCTTGGAGAGCCCTCAGGACCACAGCCAAATCCCAAGGCGCCACAGGTGGAACAAAGGGCGGCTGAATGCGGAGAACACCCTGCATAAAGGTGCGTACATCCGGGATTGTAGCAATCCTACGGTGAAACCAGACAGATAGGGCCGAAACCTGTACCTTCAAAGAAGCAAGGCGAAGCCCATGATCTAGTCCCGCTTGCAGGAAGGCGAGAATCCGAGACAGACGAAACTCCCTCGGTGCATAACCACTCGGTCGACACCACTGGAAGAACGTATGCCACACGCGATGGTATATCCTCGCGGAAGACGGTTTCCGAGCTCGTAACATGGTACGCACCACAGAGCTGGAAAACCCCCGGGACCTCAGCATGGCCGTCTCAACAGCCACGCCGTCAAAGACAGCCGAGTCAGGTCCGGGTGAAGGCAAGGACCCTGAGACAGAAGGTCCGGTCGTAGCGGCAACCGCAGAGGACTGTCCACGGACAGACCCCGAAGGTCTGAGAACCAGTGCCGTCTGGGCCACGCGGGAGCTATCAACAGGAGCGTCCCTCCTTCCTGTTTGAATTTCCGGATTACCCGTGGAAGAAGGGACACCGGAGGGAACAGGTATGCGAACCAGAACGTCCACCGGACGGACAGAGCATCCACCAGAGACGCCCCTTCGTCTCTTGTGCGAGACCCGTACACCGGCAACTTGTTGTTGTGCCGGGACGCCATGAGGTCGATTTCTGGAAGACCCCACCTGTCCACCAGTAGTTGAAAAACGTCCGGGTGCAGGGACCATTCCCCCGGATGAACGTCCTGGCGACTTAGAAAGTCCGCCTCCCAATTTAGCACTCCCGGGATGAAGACCGCTGATATGGCCTGAAGATTGCGCTCCGCCCAAACCAGGATCCGAGAGACCTCTACGAGAGCCGCCCGACTGCGAGTTCCTCCTTGCCTGTTTATGTAGGCCACGGTGGTAGCGTTGTCCGACTGGACCTGCACCGGGCGACCCTGGAGAAACCGCTGTGCCTGCTGGAGAGCATTGAAGCCCGCACGGAGTTCCAAGATATTTATTGGAAGCTCCGCTTCTGTCGGCGTCCACCTGCCCTGGAACAAGTGTGGACCCGAAACTGCTCCCCAGCCCCGAAGACTGGCGTCCGTTGTCAACAGGACCCAATTTGGAACCCAGAACGGACGTCCCTTGTTGAGGTGGGTCGTCTGTAACCACCACGCAAGGGACAGGCGAACCTCCGGGGTGAGCACAATCGTCTGGGACTTCAGAGACTGAGGCAGCCCGTTCCACTTGGACAGGATCAGGTGCTGCAGAGGTCTGGAGTGAAACTGGGCGTATTCCACCATTTCGAACACCGACACCATGGAGCCCAGTAACCTCATCGCCGAGTGTAAGGACACCCGGCGGCTGTGCAGGCAACTGCGCACCCTTGACTGTAAAGCAGAGATCTTGTCCTCCGTCACGAAGATCCTTTGCTGTCCCGAGTCCAATAAGGCTCCAAGATGCAGAATCCTCCGAGACGGGATTAGAGTGGACTTCTGCCAGTTGATTAGCCAGCCGTGCCGTTGCAGCAGTGCAATGGTCAGGTCCAAGTGGCGTAACAGGAGCTCTGGAGATCCTGCCACCAATAACAGGTCGTCCAAATACGGCAACATGCGGACTCCCTGCAGCCGCAGAGAAGCCGCCATGACCGCCATCACCTTGGTGAAAACACGTGGTGCTGTTGCCAGGCCAAAAGGTAACGCCCGAAACTGGAAGTGGTCGCTGCGGATTGCAAACCTGAGGAACTGTTGATGGCGCAAAAGAATAGGGACATGCAGGTAAGCGTCCTGTATGTCCAATGACACCATGTAGTCCCCAGGTTCCAGCGCCAGAATGATGGACCGTAGGGTCTCCATCCGAAACTTCGGGACCCGCAAAGACTTGTTGAGTGCTTTGAGGTTGAGAATCGGACGATATGACCCATTGGGTTTCTGTACCAAAAATAGATTTGAATAGAAACCCTAGCCCCTCTGGGAGAATGGAACAGGCACTATAACTCCAGCATGGAGCATAGTGTGCAATACCTTCCGCAGCTCCATAGCCTTGTTCCGGTCTGATGGTAGACACGTGGTGAAGAAGCGAGCCAGGGGTCTGTGCCGGAAGGAGAGGGCGTATCCGTGGGAAACCACCTCCAGAACCCAAGTGTCTGTCGTAGTGGTCGACCAACACTGGGCGAACTGTAGCAGGCGGCCTCCCACCCTGGGATCCCCCAAAGGGAGGCCCGGACCGTCAGGCCGCAGGCTTGTCATCTGGCTTGGGGGCCGGACGTCTGGTACTCCATGCCTGCTTCCGGGGCTTGACCGATTTCTTAGGGCCAGCCTGTCGAGGAAACGACTGTAGTTTGGGCCTGCCCTGGGCCCTAGATGACCGAAAGGACGATGGTCCAGAACCAGAAGGAGCAGCGGCCGACGGGAGACAAGCAGATTTGGCTGCCGCCAGCGTGGCCACAATCTTATCCAGATCCGGACCGAAGAGAACTTCTCCGGTAAACAGCAACGCTTCCAGACCTTTCTTGGAATCTGCGTCCGCCTTCCAGGATCGCAGCTACAAGGTGCGACGAGCAGCTACCGCTGCTGAAGAAATTCTAGACACCAGAGTACTAATGTCTAGAGCCGCCTCGTTGATGTAGGTGGCCGAATCACGGAGATTGCCAATCAACTCCGCCTGTTCGGCCGGACAGTCGGATTCAAAAGAAGCCTCTAATGAATCCGCCCAGCGCTCCATCGCTCTGGCAACCCAGCAAATGGCCATAGCCGGCCGTGCTGCCCCCCCTGCAAGGGAATAAGCGGACTTCAGGCAGATTTCTACCTTGCGGTCCGTAGCATCCTTAAGGGAGGACATGGATGGCATCGGCAATGTGGCACTACGGACAAGACGGGTCACGTGAGAATCCACCTGTGGAGGGGATTCCCACTTAGCAAAATAATTATCCGCGAACGGATAAGCCACCGCCAGGCGTCTCTGCGGCTGGTATCTTTTGTCAGGTTTTTTCCACGCCTCCTCTAAATGGTCCACCAACTGACCCGAAAGAGGAAAGACTGTGGCATCGCCCTTCACATCTTTGAAAAAGGCATACTTAGATTTAGCCGCTGGGGGAACTTCGTCCTCAATCACCAAGGCTGTGCGGACCACCAGAATAAGTCCAGGAATATATACTTTGGACTTAGCATCAGCGTCCTTAGTATGGAGAGGTTCCTGATCGTAAGGATCCAGAATCTCCCCATCATCAGACGTCCCTTCGTCATCCTCATAAGGAGCGGACAGAGAAGCCACCGGCCTTTTATGAGGCCGCATCACAGACTCCCCTTGCAACACATCCGACAAGTGCTGTACAGAACTCGTCAGGGAGTTAACCCACGCTGGCTCCTGAGAACCCGGGAGCGGGGAAATAGGGAGACTGTGGGGTACCACCAATTGTCGTGGGAACCCCTGCATGGGTGACGACACCACAGACTGCTGGGACAAACCCATCGGAGTAAACGCGGGCTGCGGAGCTAACTGGCCCACTAAAGCTGTTAACGCCTGAGCGAAACAAGCCCAGGGCGGCTCCTGTACCGGTGCTGTAACCGTAATAGGCCGCGCCATGGAGAAACACTGCCGGCAAAGGCCCTCCGCGCTACCCTCCCCCTCTGCTAACGGTACTTTGCACGTGGTACACTGTAGCCGGAGGGGAAAATCACTTTCAGACATGATGGCACCACGTATGTGACCTCTCTCACCAATTAAGTATTAAATAGGCGAGAGACCACCCTGCAGCACCGCACCGCAAGGGCTTTAGCAGAAAGAACAGGGACAGTAATAAAGCTGACAGTTTAGAGAAGAAAAGTTACAGGCAGCGCTAGCACAGTCACATACAATGCAGAGAAATAACAATTCCTGCACTAACAGCGCTGATCACTCAACTACACAGACACAGGGCCTGGTAGGACACAGCGCTGCATACACAGACCTGAGCCACAGCGGAGGAGAGGTATGCGGGGGGACCCAGACCACGATGCTTCCGTCCAGCGCTTCCAGCAGCGTTCACCATGCGTTCTGGAGAAGATGGCCGCCGAGGAGCAGAGAGGAGGCTGGCCTGGGGGAGGAGCGCTGCCACAGGACCAGTCGGCAGCATGCAGAGAGGGCTGTGTGCAGCGGGGGAGGCGCCGGCTGTGAGACAGGGAAGGCGCGCTCCCCTGGCATGCATTTAACCCCTGGGACGCCGCAGCGCTACCGCTCTGCTGCGGTCCGCTGTCCCAGGGGGTAGTGGAAAGCGCAGGTTGGTCGCCTGGCTCCACGCTGCAGCCAGTCCCCAGGGAGCCCCCTGCCTGGGGACTTAGGACCATGTGACCAGCGGGGACCCACCGCGGGACCCCGCTGCTTACCTTTGTCCCCCTTGGATCCGGCCATGGTCTGGAACATCTGGGGTCACCGCTAGCTGTGACCCCAGATGCTCACCAGCATCCCCGGATCGGTACCGGCGTTCTGGTACCGGCGGGGGTGTAGGGAAGACAGCATGGACGTCAGGACTGACTGTCCATGCTGTACATCCAGATGTGCAGCCACAGCTGCACTGAAGAAAGCTTCAGGGGCTCTTCTAGCCCCCACTCCGACAGGTGCACCCGACGCCGGCCGGGCACCAAACTAAACTGAGGTGCCTTGGCTCGGGGGCGGGGTATAGGAGGGGGACCCTAGTGCATCCTGGGAGGCTGAAAAGCTTAACTCTATGGTTCCTGTGGAAGTGCTTTCATCGGGGTTTGGGAAAACAGAGCCAGCAGGGAGCGTTATGTACAAGGAAAATCCTGGCCGCAGAACCAGACATATTTCACTGATCCACAGTGGCCTCTGAATGTCATTTAATATTGTTAGAACTATGCTTGCTGTTCAATTTTTTTGTTTGTTTGTTTTTTAATCAGATAAATATATGATGTATTAGCGAGGTTTAGAGTTTTCTCTAACTTCATATAGCTGCCTGCTACAAAAGTCCTAGTAAAAACACCAGTGAGTAGCACAATGCAGACTTATAATTTGCCCATGCAAGGAATCATGCACAAGGAACAAAATCAATGCACTTTAATCCCAACACCCCAATTCCATGCATTGTCCATGCAGATTCTATGCAATACAGGTCAGGTTTCTAACTCTCTGTAGCAACCTCAGTTAACACATATGGGGGGCAACTTACTGGAAGTGCTCGGTGCTCGAGAGGCTCCGCCATTTGGCACCTGCAAGTTTGACTCGCAACTCCTGCTGTTTTTTACAGCCTCCGCTGTCTGAATGCCTGTTGCCCTGGAGAGGTTTGGAAGACTCCGTCTCAGTTTCTCTGTGTAAACACACGCAGGAATAAAATAAAAGTGATTGCTGTGAAATGCACAGTGAACATCATGAATTCATTTCTCTATTGGGTAGAGAAGATAACCACGGGAACATGCAAACAAATATATAAAGGGCAGTTTTTCTTACAATGCCGATTGAAACCTACAATATAGATATCTTAGATGATAGCGTGACCTAGAACACGGATGAGACCCTCCGTCAATCAACTGTATTTTGCACATGATTTGTTATGGCAGCCCCAGAGTTCTTCTCAGAGAGTCACTGAACCATATGAAAGGTGGGAGAGGGAGTCTATATCCTAGCAGATGGCAGATCGGGGAAGGAAGGGGGGTTCAAGCTCTTCCACGACAGCGCTGCAGTTTACAGAATTGCTACAACTTTGCAAACGTAAAGGCCCCCATACATCAGAGATTGCAAATTGCACGATTGCTGCAATCAATCGATTGTGTATAAAAATCTTTCCCTTTTTCAACTGATTGCAGAATTGCCACAATCGATTGAAAAAGGGAAAGATTTTTATACACAATCGATTGCTGCAATCAATCTCTGATGTATGGGGGCCTTAACTTTTAAAAGGAAAATGATGCAGATGACCTGCCTAATATGAAGGCAACACATACTTTGTTACTGGATTTCCACACACAATAGTCCCAGGCCACTGAAGGGAAGGTTCATTCCTGTAGTTGCAGCATATTTACCTTCATTCTTTACCACATTTGTCTGCATGTCAGTGGCATGACCCTGAAGCGAGAGGCGAGGCTGCTGCAGGCGGCTGAGTGAAGGCTGTGGAGAGGCTCCTCTGTACTCCAGGCTGCGGGCTGGGGATCTGGAGCGTGGAGAGTTTCTGGGAGATTGTCTAGGAGAAGGCCGAGGGGAGTGACGCGGAGAGGGGGAGAACCTGCTCGCAGACAGGTGGGCTGAGTGGTGGATCCCATCCTCTTCATCCTCTAAGCTCTGAGCATCCAGCTCTTGGTCACTATATGTCCCTCTCCTCATGGAGTTACACGATGAGCCAGAGCTGCGGCGGGAGGCAGAAGCTGCATATTCTTGCCGAAGACCTTCACAGGGTTAGGACAGAGAAAGGACACCAGTGTCATACAATGCGACTGCTGTACATTACAATAAATGCATGGAAAATACCAGTACGTATAAACTTATCTCCCCCCCAAAAAAATACACAGAGTAAATTGGTCCAGTGCACCTTATGCAAACAACATGATAATAAGTGTAAGACAGAGGTCTTCAACCTTTGGCCCTCCAGCTGCTGTGGAACTACAGATCCCAGGATGCCCTGCCACAGTTTTAGCGTGCTGTTATATCAAAACGGTAGCAGGGCATGCTGGGATGTGTAGTTCCACAGCAGCTGGAGGGCCACAGGTTGCAGACCACTGGTGTAAGATAAAGCCAAATGACCAAAACTATTAGTATAACCCAACAAAGCAATTCTCAGTTTTCATTGCTGACGGCTTATTAGCTTATTTCAACAAACAGAGGAGGACAAATCATTCTTCCTAGCTTTTCTAACAGACTATACGCACCAAGCTTCAGAAATGACACTGGGCCTGATTCAAACCCGCTTGCGAGCGCTGAGCGCTCGCAAGCGGGTCGATGTTGGCCCAGTGTGCATGCGCACGAGGGAGCCGGCTCCGTCGTGCGCATGCGTGAGACCTGCATAGGGACGGGCACAGCGTCGCTATGGGTCTCGCAACAAAGGGGGCGTGCTGTCGATGGTGAGTGACAGCACGCCCCCTTTGGTGGGCATGCTGGGGGCATGGCTGGCCAGACGGAGGCATTCCCAGGGGAACGCCAACCGTCTGGGGTCGGCCCCACTGACATCACAAGTGATGTCAGTGGGAGTGCTTTTGGCTCTGATAGAGCCGAAAGCACTCCAGGGCTTGCGGCAGACGAGACCCTACCACAAGAGTCTTGTCGCAAGCCCGATGGTCGCGATGGTCTTGACCATCGCGACCATCTTTTTGGCCACTCACTATAGCTGTGGGTGGTCACCCACAGCTATGCGAGCGGCCAGGAGGCCGGTCAAAAAAAAACAGAGGGCCGGCCCTGCTTCAGGGCCACTGTCCACTGAAAAGAAATGTGGTTTTGGAGAATGTCACACAGTGTAAAAGAATATTGCATTAAATTAAGAGAACAGACTAAACTATCACTCGCCCTCCCAGAAGCAGTAAGAGATTCTAGTGCACTCCACAGTGCGTTCCACAATGTTGCAGACAAGTAGCCACGAAGAGGAACTGGTAAGGGCCACTCTGCCAATGGGGAAGCGCCACACCATGAACCACACTGAGCACAGGCGCTCACAGCAGGTACCCATCTAATACATATTCAGACGTCCGACACGTGAACTATACTTACTGAACGTGCAGGTTCTCACTCCACCTGGAGAACTATCCCAAACACCACATTGTTATTACTGCTGGCATACTAAGAGGGGAGTCCAAAATTAGCCGAAATAAAATGTTAAGTGTTAACTTAACGCACCTATTGCCCATAAATGTCACTTATCGCCGGTATGCGCGCTCCCGTTTTATGCCCAATTCAGCTTGAAGAGTCATCTTCAGGCATTTGAGTGGTAATTCTTGCAGGTGTTACACGCATTAAGAATAGGTGGAAATGGGGAAATCAGCCTGTACACCCCAAACAAATGCTAACTAGTATAGGATAACAGTATAGAAGTCTGTTCGTGGCCCAAAGAAAACTATTTAGAGTTCTTAAAGTGTGTTAAATGTCTGTTATAGAATAAGGGGAGCAGTAAAATAAGGTGTGTATAAAGTGCCTGTCAGTTTACTTTTGGGTCATTTTAAGCCACTGTTAAAAAAAACAAAAAAAAGTGCTAAACACCTGTAACTGCCACCTGAGATGTTTAAAATACCTGACCCATCCATAAAGGACCCCCAAATACCTGACCCATCCATACAGCACCCCCAAATACCTGACCCATCCATACAGCACCCCCATATACCTGACCCATCCATACAGCACCCCCCATATACCTGTCCCATCCAGACCGCACCCCCAAATACCTGACCCATCCATACCGCACCCCCATATACCTGACCCATCCATACCGCACCCCCATATACCTGACCCATCCATACAGCACCCCCATATACCTGACCCATCCATACCGCACCCCCAAATACCTGACCCATCCATACCGCACCCCCATATACCTGTCCCATCCATACAGCACCCCCATATACCTGTCCCATCCATACAGCACCCCCATATACCTGTCCCGCATCTTTTAAACCATTATTCTGCACTTTGCAAAATTTCACCTGAAAAAGTACATGTCATTATTGGCTAAATTAAAATAATTAAATTGGCCAAATTAAGCTAATTAAAAACTTCTAATTACCTAATTAATCATTAGGGAGGGGTGTCCCAGTGGTTCCCGAACCAAGTACCAACATTTTTACCTTAAAATAGGGATTTTCACGAACTTTTTACCTACTCAGGGGGTCCCGATAAATAAAAAAAAAAAAGACACGTTAACTCCTATGCAGAATTAGTGCATGTACTTGGGTGGCTAAATGAATAGGGTGAAATTTAAAGGGAAAACTCTTATTTATGATATTCGCACAGCACTCCATGATACAATATTTAGGGAGGTCCTAGATCGGTGTAATATAAGTGAACATACCAAGACTTTTTAGTGTAACCCTTTTATGATCAGAAACAATTGCAATGAGTTTAATTTTACCTTATTTTAATTTAAAAATATTCAGCTTTTTATGCATTCGTTATACGCTTATTGCATTATTAGATTATTACATGTACATATTCACACCATTAGATTACGTCATCATTCCTCATGTATCCAGTTGCTCATTATTAGTTTTATTTAGTGTGCTCTTTACATAAACACATACCTGTAGGTCCTTCTACACACACACACACCCCCCCCCCCCCTACACCCAGCAGAGGTTTCAGCTAACCAGGTAGATTATTTCTGTGATTTTAGCCCATTAATTCATTAGGAACTACAACATTAATTGATCAATAGGAAGAGCCTTATGTCCAGGGCTTGAGGAGTACTGGTCACCAGTCAACTACGGTCAAGTAAAAATGGCAATGGCCTCTCGGTTCTCACCAGAAGGTTTCCTCCCACTAGTTTACCAAAAATTAACCAAGCTGACAGACAGTGTGTCTCTGGTCTTAATTGCATAGCGCAGTGGTTCCAAAACTGTGCGCCGTGGCACCCTGGGGTGCCTCGGGACACTTGCAGGGGTGCCTCAAGTTGGTGGTCCAGCACCAAGTCAAATTATTTATGGTCAATGTAATGTAAATATGTGGACAAACAGACGTGCAAACCTGTCCACCACCAAATAACTGAACCCGAGGATGACAGGTCAGCACAATTTACTTCACTTTACTACATTTCTGAATTTCTCAATAACAAAAACTTTTGGTTTAGGGGTGCCATGAAAACAATGCCGACACTCCACGGCGTCGTGATTCAAAAAAGTCTGGGAACCACTGGCATAGCGCATTATACTTGGAAACAGATATGACAATGTACTTTGCACGAAATTTGGAACAAGTTTGTGTATACTCACATAATATGCCACAACCACTTAAGTTGTCCCTGGAATTTATATGTCAGGATTTGTTTCTTCGTATATGATAAAACCCCATTAAAAGTGGCCGTTTTTTGCCTCTGAAGTCACTGGAACCTAGAAAGTTAATAGGCTGCAGTTCAGCCTAAAAATGGCTGCCAGGTCAGGTTCACTTTACGTGTCCCATACCACTATCTGAGCCATATGTGGTAATGTCTGTACACTGTGTGACTGACTGTGCAAACAACTCTCAGTATTCACCATTAGACAGCAAGAATCATCTCCTACAAAGCAACTTCTTCTATGGAACAGTGGAATTACCAGACAGATTTATTACAGCGACAGATTCCATACTCACTTTCCTCTTGCATCCGGGCTAGAATCTGGACATCCGTGACATCATTTAGCTTGTAGCCTGACCCCACAGAGTCCTCGTCCATCTCAGACGTACTTAGCTCACTGTCTACAGAGGACTGTGGGCTGACAGGAGGGGGGTTTCTTTCTGAAGAGTTTTTATAGTGCCCTAGAGAAAGTACAAATACATACAATAATGTGTATATGGAAATCTGGGTATGTGCACATGTAGAATGCAGATGTTAATTGGAAAAATATGGCGTAACAGATAAACATTAAGTCTACTCTATTTCACTTTTTAAATTGATAATTACTACTATTATTATTATCCTCCTTTTTTATATGGTGCCACAAGGGTTCCGCAGAACCTTACAAAGTACATAAACAAATGATCACAAAAGAAAATAGTTAACAGTACCAAACAATGTAAGACAAGGACATGGTCTATACACTTTACTGCATTAGCGATCATAATACTTCTAAAAGCAGCAAGGCATCAACAACCAAGTGTTAGGTGCTGTTGTTGGGAGTTAGGTGTAAGGGAAGTAGAAGCACATGAGGGTAGGAGAAGCACATGAGAGCTTACATTTTAAAGGGGAGGGACAGAGACAGGGGTGACACAGATGGGGTACTCAGTGAGGAAGTATCATGGATCAGTGGGTTAGAAGGAGAGCTGGGAGGCTTTGATGAAGAAACAGGTCTTGAGAGCTCGTTTGAAAGTTAGTGGAGAAGTGAAGAGTCTGAAAGAGAGATAGAGAGGAAGGGAGAGAATTCCAGAGGTAGGGAGCAGCACGGGCAAAATCTTGGAGAGGGGAGTGGGAGGAAGTAATCAGCTGGCAGACTGGGCTTTAAATCAAATAAATAATCTTTCCATTTCTGTCTTTTCTTTTTTTTTTGCTTCAAGCATCTAGTATTTCAGAAAAATAACATAACCCTTGAGCTCCCCGACAAGAACAGCGTGAGACACACTGGGAAATAATCCCCCCTGAAATGTGATGTCCTTAAATAAATGTCAAATAGTATGTTCAGTATGTTTACATGTACTGTGATGTGTTATTTTGACTACATTCTTTGTGATAAAAGTAATAGGAAAACATGCCAAAAATACACTGAACAAAAGTAAAGCAAGCATGTAATGTGTGTGATAGAGTGTGATGTAAAAAGTCATTACTAAGCAAAGAGCACAGAAAAATTCATCATGTAAGCATATGCACATACTTAGTGCTGTGTATGCATGTGTAATCCACTTAAATCTCTGCAAAAGGAACACTTACTAGATGTTTATGATCAGTGTTTATTTAGCTGCGGATCAGTAGCACTCATACAGATGTCAGTAGACGACACAATTTGGTATTTTCCTTAACCCTTCCAGGTATGTTCTATATTCCGGTTAATTCAAATGACTCATGCGGTGTATAATACGTAAAACAGACAACAGTTGCAAATCTTATACAGTCTCTAGTAATGTTTGTACATCTCCTTAAACCAATGTACTTTATGGATCAAACATTTACCCCTCCACTCACGCCCATAGTTAATAAGAAATATTTAAATACCACATTATACTGCAGTTGCTCTTATTTCCGTCACTCTCCAGCACAATCTCAACTTGTAATACGAGTAACTTAATATTTAAGGACATGTGTGGAGCCAAAAATATTCTTTTGTTTAGGAAACAGTGCCCGTAGACTCAGTATTGTACATATAGGGAGTGCCAAACAGACAATGCATGTGCCCAGAGAGGATTTCATGTGGCATTATTATAAAGGCTATTTTCATATCAGTATTTATCTAAGCTGCTTTATAACAAATGGATGTACAATAATATGAGAGCCAAATCTCTGCTGGCCTCTGCAAAATGGAGGGCAGGCCTGGTAGTTAGTCTCTAGATAATTCAAAAATAATATAACCAAGAAAGCAAAAGCAAAAATCAGGAGTACATAATTCCTCGGACATCGCGGAGTATAACATAATATTTAGCAGAGTATTTCCACACAGTTGTATCCATCTCAATATACGTATATGTGCATTTCTTCACGTCAGCATAAGCTGCCTTTATGTAAACATTCCCTTATTGTACTCAGCTTATGTTAGACTGGACCCTCCATAACCATCTTATTACTTTAGGTATAGGCAGACATGACAATTGCACAGGTACATACATATGCATGCACTTGTTTTGGGAGCGTGTGTTATACAAACTGATGTAGTACTTGCACTGTATCCATCCCAATGGTCCAAAACCACGGTTGGGTTGGAACTGGCTTTAGGCACAACATGTTGTCCTATACAGCTGCACTAACGGGTCACAAAGCACCCTCAGGGCCATGTACACTGGAGAGGACACAGCTACTGTAGGTGGAGAGAAAGTGTGGCTTTTTGTCTTTGTGTTGGGCAGACTATGCCAAACCTGTAGCATTTCACTATTTGCCTTCCAGCCACAGTAACCTTCCTAAGCCGGCTATTCACAGAATGCAAATACAAAATTGTATTGCACATGCTAACTAAAACATGAATGCTACAGGTAGTACTATGAACACTATCCATGTACAGAGAGCAATTTACTACAGTACTGGCAGCCTGTGTACAGGTCTCTTTTCTCACACACATACACTTTAGGCCATGCTGGGAATTATTTTCACATCAACTGGCAACCTGAGCCCCTCTTCCCCTTCTCAACTTCCAACAATCATGTATACTACCAACAATACCGACATGTACATGTGTGCACTACCAGCATTATCCTGCACCACGGGTACCCTTCACTATCAAGCTGGTGAGGAATTAGAAGACCCAATGTGCAGGGCTTATGGCATCTTGAGGTCCATACAGCTGGAGACTGCACAAGGAGACCATATTTAATATAGGAAAATAGATAACTCAACCATAACAGAAACAAGGCATGAATTGTGCATATACCAGTACTAACAATAGTGGAAATGGGTTTCAGCTGTAAGGAATGAAAGAGTTGCATTTAATCACTTCTGTCACAACTATCGCCATCACCATTTCCAATCTATAGGTCAGGCTGCAGGAAAAAGCCTTAGTAATAGCCTCCTTATTTACTCTTCCTAGCCATGTCCATGAGGTTATTTACTCACCTGTGCTGCTAGGCAGGACCAGCTGCCTCACTACGGGAGGTCTGCCAGGGGTGGAGGATGGGGAAGAGAAACCACTGTTGTATGGGCTTCCGCTAGGATTTGGACTGTATGGGCTAACAAAGCTGGAGGAATTGTAGGGAACGCTGTACATACTCTGCCTCTTGCTGGCTGAAAAATAAACGTTTAAATGCATAAGTCAAATGTGCTCAAATAAGCGCACACTTGTACATTTCATTTACATACTCAGGATGATGATTTTTGTATCGCTTATTTTAGTGAGGAAACTACACAAGAACAACAGGTTGTGACCAATTACGTGTAAATACAAGCACATACAGGTTGAGTCTCCCATATCCAAAATGCTTGGGATCGGGAGTATTTTGAATATGGGAATATTCCGAATTTTGGAATATTTCCATAAAATATCTTGGGAATGGGACCCAAATATACACACAGAATGCATTTATGTTTTATATACACCTTATACACTTAGCCTAAGGTCATTTTATACTATATTTTTAATAATTTTGTGCATCAAAAAAAGTTTGAGTACATACCTAAAATTCATTTATGTTTCATATATACCTTATACACACAGAATGAAGGTTATTTTATACTGTATTTTTAGTAATTTGTGCTTTAAACAAAGATTGTATACATTGAACCATCAGAAAGCAAAGGTTTCAGTTTCTCAGTCATGCTAAAAATATTCCGTATTTCGGAATATTTGGATATGGGAGACTCAACCTGTATAGCTATTCTGTTCTGCACATGTAAACCTGGCAGCATGCTGATTTGGTTATACTCTAGTCAAAAATAATAAAAAAACAAAAAGAAAACTGTCCAACTGAGGCACCGACTGGGTCTTTCCACATCCTGACAGATGAATATTTCATGCAGTGGATTTGCAATTGTTCTGTCAGGATTGGGTCAGACAATGACGCCTGAGGCCATCGAATTAAACAGCCTAGACGACCATTGGAAGAAGATTGTTGTAGCAGGTATTTTAGAGCAATGCCGACAGGAGATGCTGTTATAGACAATGAAATAACTGCTCTCTGTACAGCTGCCTCGCCCCTGGCTGGCAGGCATTATAAAGCTACTTTTCTAGTAATGAATATACCCAGAGATGCTAAAAGACAATAGTTTGTTAAGATTAAAGATCATATTTGGGGTGTTGGACAGCGTTAGTCTAGGATTACAGGTCGGATTTAGGTTTGGATAAAATTACACCTAGCCTCAGAGCTTGGGAGTGGATTCTGCTGTAGGATTTAACATGTGTAACAGGATTAGCAAAATGTAATAGGCTCTTCAATTGCACAACTGCTGCTCTAATACCTATAGCAGGTGCCACCCTGCAACAAAATATTCAATTATAGACGCATATTCCAAGTATCCCAGGTGCTTTGTGTGAAATTGCAGTAGAATATGCGCTCTGATATCCATATCTTAAAATGTTCACAGAAATTGTAGAAAATATTTTAATATACTGTTGTACATAATTACGTACAATTTGTAAATGTTCTTCTAAGCCATAAAACAGTGCAGAATATATTTAGAATCTTATTTTTTGCCCCAGTCACCTCCTTTTTTGACTGCACTACTCCTTTACATCAGGGATGAGGAACCTCAGGCCCGGGGGCCGTATAAGGCACGCAGAATCATTTGGTCTGGCCCACTGAGCTTTTTTCTGCTAGCCTCATCTGGCTAGCAGGGTTCCTAGAATGGCACCCTGCAGCCAGCATCTATGCAGCAGTGCTGTCTGGAGCGTCCTTAGGATGCTTCAGACGGTCACACCGCTGCCCTTAAGGTGCCCACACACACAGCGATATTTTATACGATCTGGCCGATTCCGACACAATCTTCGTTTGAAGATTGGACACCAAATCGTGTGGAGATCGTGTGCTGAGCTACCTTTAAGGTGCCCACACACATACAGATTTGCCCACGATCAGCCGATGTGTACGATTTCCCTTGAAACTCTCCCCGGTAGCTCAGCACACGATCTCCAATCTTCAAACGATCTCTCCTGCAGTCAGACTTTTTACAGTGCATCGTGTCCTAGATTGTCAGATCTGCCCTACTGCACGGCAGATCTGAAGATGCGATGTGCGACCAGCGGGGACGCGCATCGCATCGTGAATGCGGACTCATGATTTGGCCATATTTTACACGATCTGTCGTTCAATGTGTCGGAATCGGCCAGATCGTGGAAAATATCGCTGTGTGTGGGGGCACTTTACAGCTCCCTGGAGTATCCTCAGGATGCATCAGGCATTGCTGTAATTATATTATATTAATATACATATACATATATATATATATATATATATATATATACACACACACACACACACACACACACACACACCCCTCAAAATGGCCCTCGGCAGAAAAAAGGTTTGAGATATACAAGCGCTCTCATCTCTCGCAGCAGATTACTGCTTTATCTACCACAGCTTATGAAGTGACAGAGAGAAGGGAAGATAGACTGCAACAACTAAGGCAAGGAAGTGGAATAATAAAGGGGGGTAAAAAGGAGACAAAAAAAAAAAAAGATTATACATATATTGAGGAGTTTTATGGCTATGAACAAAATTTACAAATTGGCACGTAGAATTATACATATCCAAAAAATAGTATATCATCCTACTGAGATTTATACACATGCAGTCCTTTGAATATTTACATTATTTTATAGAATATACTAGTGCAGGGGTTCTCAAACTCGGTCCTCAGGACCCCACACGGTTCACGTTTTGCAGGTCACCTAGCTGGGCACAGGTGTATTCATTACTCACTTACACATTTTAAAAGATCCACAGGTGGAGCTAACTATCTCACTTGTGATGATGTGAGGAGACCTGCAAAACATGCACCGTTTGGGGTCCTGAGGACCGAGTTTGAGAACCTGTGTACTAGTGTGATGGACCCATCATTTGCCAGGTCACTAGCTTCTTCTGTCGCACCCTTTACTCACTCCACCCTCTCTCGCTCTTTTACACTTTTTTCCTATATTCAAAATGAAGATGCCCTGAGGAAGACCACATTGGCAGTGAGTGTGTAGCGCCATTGGATCAACAAACCACAAAAGGAGATAAACATTAAGGGGTCTATTTACTAAGCAGTGTTAGGAGACAGAGTGAAAAGTGTTAAGAAAGTAATAAGGTGCCAGCCAATCAGCTCCCAACTGTCATCTCACAGTCTGTGTTTGAAAAATAACAGTTGGGAGCCGATTGGCTGGCACCTTAACACTTTTCACTCTGTCTCCTAACACTGCTTAGTAACTAGACCCCTAAGACCCAGTTATCCATCCCCTTGTACGACTCCTGGAGATCCTAGGGTCTAGTAGTCAAGGGGTCCCAGTGCCCTCTATATGGGTATGGATGACTTATTTTATTTATTTATAAAAAGCTGAATGTTTATACCAATATCTCCCCGGGTTTAGGGGTAAAAGATTGGTTTGTACAAGCTGAAATCTGTTTATATTTTTGACTGTGTTTGGTTTTGTTTGTTTCATAATAAACCATTTATGCATGCCTAAGTTTTAGGTAATTTTATATGTACAGTATATTACCTCACACCATTCCGTAATACTCGAGAAAGCATTTTTATTCCATTTATGTAACGGGAGGCTTGGCGCCAAAAGAGGTTTTTAGACATCCTTGTTTTTTGTATTCCTTCCTATATCTGTCTATCTCCATAAACCACTCTCCTGCAGTGTTCTTCTCCATCTTTGCACTCATCAGTAATCTCAAACATGCAATTAGGAGTGGATATTCAGTTTTATTAACAATAAAATGATGATGTCCAAATTAACGTGTCCACAAAGCTAGAGGAAATATTACATTTCAGTGCTTTCCCAGCAGGATTCTGCTCAGGGTGTGTAAGACTGACAGCTCCATCAACTGAACAGGTTCGTTCTTCGAACAGATATGCCTAGCCAGAATCACAGGATGCTGCTGACAATGGGGCAATGTATGGATGATAAATTAGCATGCACTACTCTGGGAACTAGTAAGTGAGAGTAATTAATCTGTCTGAGGAGTGGGCGACAAGTGATGTCAGTGAAGTCTGGCAGTCGGTGGCTGAGCCACTGTATGTGGGCAGAGATATGGAAGCTGTATGTGCATCAATTAGTTGGTAAATGGCCTGAACCCTGAGGAACAAGCACCCTCAATGGAGCCTATGAAAGAGTCCTTTTCATAGGCACCGAGATGCAACTGGGGCTCAGCAACAGTGGTCAGGGAAAAGGATTAGTAACAAAACTGCGCTGTGGCAACATCAGCAATGGACTTCTTAAACTGTTTAACCATTCACGTGACGGTCAGAGCATCCATGTCTTCGGGAAATGTGTGTACGTCAGGCAGTGTAAAAGGAATCATGTACATGTGTCTCTAGGAGTTTTCATTAACATTCAATTTGGGTTTAGGGTAAAGTGGGTGAAAGTTCCATTCGCCATTGCCATGTTCCTGGTGAAAGTGAGAGCCATGGGGGGTGGGAGAATACATGCATGTGCACTGGATGCTGTAAAACTTTCCTGTCTGTGTGTCCGGACACTTTGATAGGTGCATGAGCGTCTGGGCACTTCCAGCAGGTATACAGTAAGCATTTGTGGCATGGTAAGGTGGGTAGGCATCTCCCTCCTGCTCGCACTGCACGTTAGGGACAGACGTATTATCAGAATATAGAATAGTTATTTTTACCATAAAATGTAAATGCGTGTTAAGGCACCTCTGACATAAAGCAGCAATACAATAAAACATGTGAATGTCAGGGCTGCTTGGTAAGTTTTTCACATACACAAAACACATAACACACTAAAATTACTTCTCTACTATTAGGGATGCAGATTTCTTTTCCACTGTGATCGGATTTCTATCTTCTGAACATTTTATTGTACAAAGAGCCACATTGTAATTATGAAATGCCTATTGTATTATTTCGCTAAAGGGCAATAAGTACAGAGTGTTCAAAGCAGCCTGGATTATCTGGAAGAGGAGGAGAGCTTGTTTAACAGATGCCATATTCTCACAGCCTAGAGCTCGCTATAAAGAGAAACTAAACAAAAGTCAACTATAAAATACTTAAGAACTCAATGGGCATCTCCACATACATGTGACAGTGATACATTGGTATTTATGACACAGGCAATCAACAAATATTTACAAGATGTATGTATGTATATATGGCCCTAGGAGTGTAATACTCATTAATAATGCAAACAAACTACTTCTGTATAAAATTGGGGGAATGCTCATATAGCTGGTTGGCAGATGACCACTATTAGCTCCAGCATGAAGTCAATGGGCCGCCATGTGATCGTGCCATTAAGCCACAGAACCAATCTTTTCAATCTGGTCAGGTGTGGAAAATTATTACAAGGCAAGAGGTGCAAATACATTTTTTCTTTTTGCATGCAGGGTAAATACTGGCTGATTTTACATCTAGACCACAAATGCTGGACAGCTTTATTGTTACACTGCAATTTAGATGTTAAGAAACACCCCTCCCAAATATAAAAGTCTCTGCAGATTTTAAATCTGTGCCCCTGCAGTTCAACATGGTTTTACTAAGGTGCACAGTTATGCTGGCCATACACCTGCACGATTTCAGGCCGATTGGCCGATTTTTGACGGTCATAGTCTGTGATGTGCCTTCACTGAATGAGCAAATAGGTGTAGGCACATCAATCATCTGCAAACATGCTGAACCTGACATTATCGTCAGGTTGTCCAGTATGTTTGCCCGATGATAGATGTCTAAACAACCAGCGGGAGCACGCATCGCTGGTTGTTTTAGACATTTTTAAAACAATCTGCAAACAATTATCGAACGATATCGTTCAATTTAATCGCCTAGTGCAGGGGTGGGTAACCTTTTTTCTGCCAAGGGCCATTTTGATATATACAACATTCGCGGGTCGGGTGCAGGACACACCCCTCCGTGTGGCATCATACAGGGCTGGGGTCACAATTGCCAATGACTACAACAATGCCCGGAGCATCCTGAGGATGCTCCGGGGAGCTGTAAGGGCAGCGGTGTGACTGTCTGAAGTATCCTAAGGACGCTCCAGGCGGCACTGCTGCATAGATTATGGCTGCAGGGTGCCATTCTAGGCACCCTGCTAGCCAGATAAGGCTTTAAGGCTAGCAGAAAAAAGCTCCGGGGGCCAGACCAAATGAATCCGAGGGCCTTATACGGCCCCTGGGCCTGAGGTTCCCCATCCCTGGCCTAGTGGATGGGCACCTTAAGTCTGAGTGATGAAACTAATTTTCAGATAGATGTTACCACTGACTACTTTATAGTCTGCTTGTCATGCCTGAGAAAAACTGCAAGCAAAGGCATCTACTACATAAAAATGTGGCAGATGAGTAATGATCATTGTGCTTATGGGCAACAAAGTTCTTCAACAACTATTTATATTTTAACACTTAGAAGTCTACACCCAGATTTGTCAAACTATTCATTATGAAAGGCTCTGGAAAACGTCAACATTCTTCGTCTTTATTTTTGCTATAAAAATGTAGAAGCTGGACGTCCTGTTCACATACATACACACAGACACACACTATTTAAGAAAAAAAAAATTGGTTACTTTTTAATGGTTTCTTTAAATATATTTCTCTTAAAACTGAAAGCAGGAGATTCATACAGTGTAAAGATTTAGGTTTATCTTCATAATTCATGTTTAATTAGCACTTGTATTTTCTAATCACTGGCTTGTTACCTTTTCAATAAAGAGTAATAATTATAACCAAGAGCAATTTTGCTGTAAAGCGATTAAAAAACAAAGAAAAGTGTAGCACATTCACAGGTGCACTGCATATCCATCAACATTCGTTCCAAATCACTGCTCTTTTCCAATCATCAAACATAAGGGGCCCATTTTACAATGAGTTTTATCATACTCAACAAGTTTCAAAACTTGTTGTGTATGATGATGCCCCAGCCAATCAGCTCCTGTTATCTGTTTGAAAATGATAGTTGGGAGCACCATTTATCATACGTAACTAGTTTTAAAAAATCGTTGCATATGATAAAACTCGTTGCTAAATAGGCCCCATAGTTCTATTTTCTATACGTTATACAGAATGAATGCACTCACCTGACATGGTTTGATCAAGACGGTGGATAAGTGACTTTTTCGCACATTCCACATCAGGAGTGGGACTATCAAAAACTTGCCGACACCAAACCAGGGGACTCATAGATTTGTGCGATAACGTTTTCTTTGGTGAAGTATACAACCTATAAATTAAAACAAACAATTCAATAACCACCCAGCCATAACAACATACCTGTTTCAAGAACATAGGCCCTGATTCAGAGCCGGACGCTCTGACAGAGCGCTCGCTCTGAATCAGGGCTTTTTTTTTTATGGAGCGGCGCTCGCATTGCTGTGGGTTGCCACCCACAGCTAATGCGAGCGACCAGGATGATGGTCAAGACCATCGCAACCATCGGGCTTGCAACGAGACCCTTGTGGAAGGGTCTCGTGGCCGCAAGCCCCAGAGAGCTTTCTGCTCAAACAGAGCCGAAAGCTCTCCCATGGACATCACAAGTGAACGCTTACGGGTTCCCATGGGAACGCCTCCGTCTTGGCAGCCACCCCTCCGACCCGCCCACCAAAGGGGGCGTGCTGTCACTCAACATTGACAGCACGCCCCCTTTGGTGCGAGACCCGGAGCGACGAATTGCCAGTCGCTATCCGGGTCTCACGCATGCGCACGACGGAGCCGGCTCAGTCGTGAGCATGCGCTCTGGGCCACCATCGATCCGGTTTGGAGCGCTCAGCGCTTGTGACTGGCTCTGAATCAAGCCCATAGTTCTTTATCCTGAAGGAATACAATGTGACCTTCATTTTATGTAACTTCACATTTATGGCATGCAGGATATAGAATGTGAATAAAAGGTGCTATTTTAGTGATAATTATTGTAGAGTTTGCATATAAAGATCACTACTTCATAGGCCCTTATATATTCTGTGGTACAATTAAGAAAGGATCATGCAGTGCCCAACAACCACCGCTGTTCTGCCTTTCTGAACAATACAAAAGATGAATATTTACACAATATAATACAGCAACTAGACAAGTGCAAGGTTAACTTTTTACTTAGATGACTTGTATATAAAAAGGTCTGATTTACCTCACCCTTAAATTATATGTACAGTTCAAACTTGTCACGTGTGAAAGCACAAGTCTTAAATCAGGTTACACTGCGCTATAAATCAGTTTTAAAAGTGTGTACGGTATGCAAAAATCAAACTTACTGCTAGATTGTTAAATTAACCTGAGAATTGGATGTGTAATTGTGGTGTCTGATGTCTATTCTATGACAGTAGGCGCAGAGTTCAAATCAAAAGAGATCATAACCGAATACGGAAACAAAAAAACACCATATATAGCAAACACAGCCTATTTGTTTTGTCTTTTAGTGTCAAGTTTTAGGTACAGGTTGAGTCTCCTATCACCAAATATTCCGAAAAACAGAATTTTTTTAGCATGACAGATAGTGAAACCTTTGCTTTTTGATGGTTCAATCTGCACAAATATTGTTTAAGGCACACTATTATTAAAACGATTGTATAAAATTACCTTCAGGCTGTGTATATAAGGTGTATATAGAACATAAATGCATTCTGTGTTTAGATTTGGGTCCTATTTCCAAGATATTTCATTATGGTATGCACATATTGCAAAGTACGGAATATTCCGATATAGAAAAAATACCCCTGGTCCCAAGCATTTTGGATATGAGAGACTCAACCTGTATTACTAAAACATTCTGTAGTTACATGAATGAGCTGTGTGTATTTTTCATGTGTGATCACAATTTTAAATATAGCCAGTTACAAATGTGAAGAGAATAATTATATAATATTATGCATTCTACATACAGTTATAGAGGTTATAAAACATGTTATCCATTAAGCTCATGAGCCCACTACTTATCAAGACTCATAAATAGATGTGTATTTCTGAAATAGCAGACCGCTGCACTGATGTGAGGTCACATTAATATAAATAAATAAATCAGTATTCTTGGAATGTCATAACTTTATATGCACACTATATATAAATACAAAACAGACAGATATACATTGACTGGAGACATAACCTAGTGACATGATATAGTCATCAGTCATGGTCAGTTTCATTATGCTCATGGTCAACACATAGGGGATATGCACTCCCCAGGTAGAGGAACCATTACACAAAGAAGTTTTAGAGATTACACCCCCATTATCACTAAACACAATTATAGATGTGATGCAGTGTCACAATAACAGTCACTAGGAGAGAAGCTGCTAGAAAATTGCTTAGTGCTAGTGAAAAAAGTTGTATAATAAAAGTACACCGATCTCCTACACCTGTGGCTCCAAAAGTTGGTCCTCAAGGCATCCTAGTAATCCAGGCTTTGAGGATATCCATGCTTAATCACAGGTGACTTAATTATTCCATCTGTGCATAAGCATGGATATTCTTAAAACCTGGACTGTTAGGGTGCCTTGAGGACAGAGGGCCTGATTCAGAGATGTACGCTAATGCCATCGCAGCTGCGATCCCGGACGGAGCTGCTGTAAAAGAATATGCAAATGTTGCATGGCCGAGGAACGTAGTGAGACGCCCACCTGCAGCTTTGCAAATCCAAGCATGGGCGTACAAAGGCGCAGCATTGGTTGAAGACCATTCGATTGTAACAGTAACCCTATGATTACTCAGAATGGACGTGGAAACTGAGATCCCGGAGCTACTTTCACTGCGTACTGGATCACAGATGTAGGTTGTGACACTTCCCAAAAAATGTCACAACACGTCTGCGTTCTTTGCTGCCACTCCCAGTAACAACTCTCAAATGCTCCTTGCCTGTCAAACTGTGTAATAAATAGCTGCGAGCAACTACATTAATGCACCTTTATTCCACATCCGATGGGGCAGGGCGTCAGACCGTAGAAAGGGAACTCTCACAGGCACGTGCAGCTGAAAAAGGGAGTGACTATGAGAAAAGGGGTGTGTCTAAGTCACGCCCCCCCTTTTCATCACTATTGGGGGCGTGCCCAGCACATACAGACAAGCTGGGCTACCCCAAAGCTCCTGCCTTACTGTGACTAGATGCCGTGCGCATGTTTTGTGCTGCGTTATAATATTGACCCCGGTAGTCTATATTTGGTTTATTTTATATAGGAGATTTATTCAGTAAAATTAGAAATTTATAGTATCAGACTAGTGGTCAAGGGCATAAGAGTTTCTTTATCTAGAATTGTCTAGTCTTTCTTTGGAGGGGGTTGGCCAATCCCCATTGGAGCTGCTCTACATTTCACAACATTTTGTCTGTGGTATTGCTCCTTTATTTGCTCTTTCCTTTTTTGTTGCAAAGTTTGACTGGCCTGCACAGTGCCCTGACTACAACCCCATTAAATTCCATTAGTAAGAATAGGAACACTGACCGCGAGCCAAGCCTTATTGCTCAACACCACTGTTTTGTGGCTGAATAGATGGAAGCTAATCCCAACAGCAATGTTCCAGAATCTAGTGCAGTGTTCGCAAATATGCGCTATAGCGCGTATTTTACCCGGGATTGAGCACTTGGGACTCACTTTTAAAGAGTAGCCGGGTCCCCGGGGGACACGCTGTGCTGTGGCCAATCCCTGACAGCTGTTTGTTATAGCAGCCATAGACTCTCATTGGCTGCTGCTGTGGAAAGCAGTGCTGGGATCAAGTGTCTGATCCCAGCATCAGCACAGCTGCAGGGGCAGGCAGAGGAGAGGTGTCCCCTGTGGGACACATAACGTGCCCGGCGCGGTTACAGTGTTTGTTCCCAGCGCCGGGTAAGCCACCGCAGCGGGTACCTTTGTGAAGGGACCGCCTGGTCCCTTCCACCAGGGTCGGCAGTAAAAGCTTGGCTCTGGGCGCAAGCTAAGCGGAGCTCACTGCCTGGTAGCCAAAATGCGGCGGCGGTTGTTTGGCTCGCGGTCCAGCACCCAATAGGAGGCAGACGCGACGAGCCAATTGCGGCTCGCCGTGTCATAGCCCCGCCCACTCGTGGCGTCTTGTATTAGACACCGCTGAGCGGGAAAGTTCAGTCCGGCGGCGGAGGGGAGGAGTGAGAAGAGAAGAGCGTTGTGGCAACATTTTCAGCAGCTGCGCAAGAGGCCAGAAGACTGCATGATCAACCCTCTCCTTAGACCACCAGGGTTGTCGGGCACTAGGCCCGTGGGATAAATTCAGGAAATAGGCCTGTGGTTATATAGGTGGGCACAAGGCCTGGGCTACATAGGGGGCATTAGGCCCAATTGAAGGTGTCTGCCCCAAATAGGTGTGAGTGACCTGGGCATTAGGCCCAGGTCACTAAAGGGCAATTAGGTGGGCCACTACTGGGGGCAATACATAGGGGGGGGGATTTATACTGGGGGGCACTGCATAGGGGAGGGCTACTACTGGAGGCAATGCATAAGGGGACTACTAGGGCATTAATGTGCGGCATAATGTGTAAAGGGCATTAATGTGCGGCATAATGTGTAAAGTCCGGGCATGGCTGTGTGGCATCATTTGTAAGGGGTATTACTGCATGGCATATTGTGTAAAGACCAGGAATTAATGTGCAACATGTGTATAGGCCGGGCATGGCTGTGGCAAAATGTATAAAGGCCGGGCATTAATGTGCGGCATGTGTAAAGACCAGGCATTACTGCGTGGCATAAATGTGTAAAGGACATTACTGCGGGGCACTACTGTGTGACGTAACGTGAATAAGGCCTACTATACAGTGAAAAGCTAAAACAGCCATCCCCGCTCGTGGGCCGCAGTGATCGGCTTGGCAGGTTGAGCTTGCCTTGAGGGCAGTCCAGCATCTCCTTGAGTGCTGAGGACACCCCCTACAGTGATGAAAAGGGGATGCATCTCAGGGACACGTCCCCTTTTCTAAATGACCACACCACTTTTTCAGGCACGCACCAAAAGGCTATTCATAGGCTAACCAGACTAATGCTTTACAACTGGACACTCATAAATTAATTACAAAGGTTCTGTGACTGGCTGACTTCATGCCTGGATTTCACCTGGTTTTAATGAGCCACAGAACCTGTGTAATCCAGGAGTGTCCCAGTTTAAAGGGATGATATGGTAAGCCTACTTATTCACTATGGGTTTTGTGAACAGACAAGTCATTACCTGAAAGATCATGGAGGCATTAAAACATGCATTTAAGGGGCATGTGGGGAAGTCTGAGAGGCAGATGGGGAGCTCTAAAGCACAAATTATGATGGGACCCAGAAATGGTCAGGTAAGGCCCCATTTTTTTTTTTTTTAAAAGTGGAGGGTCCCTGGGAGCCACATACTTTGTCACTCACAGCGATCACAGTAGTGTAAAATCTTCTCAGAAGAGTGGAGGCTGTTATAACAGCAAAGGAGAACCAACCCCTTATTAATGTCCATGGTTTGGAATGATATGTTAAACATTTGCATTTGGGTTGTATAGTCAGGGGTTTATATACTTTTGGCCATGTAGTGTATAGTAAAGAACACCTGTCACCTATAAAAGAGACAGTTTGTAGATGCGTAATAGATATTTAGATGTCATTTACTACACAGACAACACAAGTAAAAACATAGTGGCCATATTTCAAGAAACCATTGCAGTAAACGCATAATATGACCTCTCCAAGGAAAGGCAATGCTGTCTGATTTCATCTTCCTCAGTATCCGGAGTCCTGTAGAATCACAGCCTGAAGCTTTCCTCTGTCAAACTGTGTAATGCACATTATAAACAACTCAAAGAATCAAAATCAATCCACTACTCCCCAGCTTTCGGTCATCGGTTATGAGCTATATTCCCACATACTGCTCAGTTCCACACTAGAGAAGAATTCCAAATAAAACTAAATTTGCAAGTAATGGTGAGTAAAAACAGGCCCCTGCGAAACGGATGTTCCGATACATCTAAGCAATTCTGGTGTTCCAAGAGCATCTGATCAGAAGCTGTGTGTATAGAGGAAGCCTCTTTAGTATACTGTGCCAAAGAATATTTCATGCCTGCAAATGGCTGCATGGACATTTGGGCTGTGATTTAAATTGTTTTAGACACCCCCTGCTGAGCGTCTAACGAATAGGCGCCCCAACAGAGCAATTTAATGGTTTCTCCGTTCAGGCGCACATTAATATTTATCACGGCTACACGTACCAGGTGTAGCCGCACACAGCGGCTAACCTGTCTAAAGAAGTGGTTACTCAAACCACCATTAGGGTTCCCCAAAAACTGGACTAAGCACACATTTCTTCTCGCAGCTCAGGAGGCGGCAACAAGAAATGTGTCCCCCTGCAGCTTTAGGCATCCAAACAGAGAAACAATTGAATTTTTCTATCAGGTGCCTATTTATATAGACAACTAGCAGGTGACATCCAAACAATTGAATCGCCTCATTGATAAATGCCATAAAGTTATATGATGCAATCTTGCTAAAAAATATTGCCTGCAGTACAGGAGGAGTAGAAAGATTGAATAATTGGACTCCATCACCCCTGTTTCTGAGGAGACTCCTTAATTTCCTATTATCTGTGTGTGTTATTGCTAGTTTTGTAAATAAATGAATCTTGATCGTGTAAATCATTTTGTTCTGTCAAATATATGAGCATTTTCTGGGGGCAATTCAATTGTTTGAGAGAATTATCTCCCATCTAAAGTGACCAGGAGCCAATTCAATGGTTTGCTCGACCACCCTGCGTTGGTCACAAGAGTCACATATTCGCGTCCTAAAGCACCAGATAGCCTGTGTTGAGCGACTTCTCCCGTGCTAAGTGCAGGGCGTTCATTCCATACTGAGTAAAAGTCAAGGAGAGAAAGAAACACAGCATGTACAAGTAAACTAACCCTAGGAACTGAACAATAATACTAACAATAATAGTTGAAGCATGATGAGGATGACTGGATGGTAAGCATCAGGAAGAATTTTTTTTTTTTTTTTAGAGGGGAGCATGTATAGAAATAACCATCTTACTCAGTGACTACACATTATCTATAGCAACTATAGAAACAGAAATGCAGAGACCAACACTTGCTTGAGATCCCAAAATCTAACCCAGACTGTAGTCTTACACATAAGGAGCCCTACTTTATTAGGTACACTTTTCAATTTCAAGTACTTGGAGTCAGAACAGTCTAAATACAACACAGTGGAAACATTCCCCAGAAATTCTGGTCCATGCTGACATCAGATATGCTGCAGATTTGTCGGATCTACATTCATCCTGCAAATCCTCCCATTCTACCACATACCGAAGGCGCTCTGCTGGAGAGAGATCTGGTGAGTGTGGAGGTCACTGGATTACACTGATCTCATTGTCATGTCCGTTGAACCAATTTGAGATATTGCGTGCTTAGTGACATAGCACATAATCCAGCTGGAAGTAACCAATAAGGGATACCTATGGTCAGCAACAATACTCAGGTAGGCTGTGGCATTTAAATGCTTAATAGGTATTAAGGGGCATAATGTGTGCCAAGAAGACTTCCCCACACTATTGTACCAAGAGGTTGAACTATTAACAGAAGGCAAGGAAGATTCATGTTTATTACACCAAATTCTGACTGACCATCTTCATTTTGCAGCAGAAATTAAGATCAGACCAGATGTTTCCAATCTTCAACTGACCAGTGTTGGTGCCCTGTGCACTCTGTAGCTTCAGTTTCCTGTTCTTAGCTGGCAGGAGTGGAACCCAGGGTGATCTTCTGCTACTGTAGCCCATACATTTCAAGGTTTGGCATATTGTACATTCAGAGACGCTCTCCTGCACACCACACATGGTTATCAGAGTTACTGTCAGCTTGGTCATCCTCCTATCATTCCTCTCCATTCTGGGATTTGGTCTGAATAACTACTGACCCACGTCTGCATGCTTTTATACATTGAGGTACTGCACACATGATTAGCAGATATGTTATTTAAGTTAAGTAGCAGGTGTTTCTAATATAGTGGCCACTGAGCGTGTAGGGTTTGAGCATTACATGCGGCAAGAAAAAAAAAAAAAAAAATCCATAACAGTTTCCTTTAATATTGCATCAGCTGGGTATTTTCATTTGTCAGGAAAGGATAATAATAAAAAAAAAAAAAATACTGAAACTTATAAAACTCCTGACATTTGATGCTTTTTATTATTTATTATTTTTTCCCCCAAGAAACAAAAGGGGATGTACCCAATGCCTCTCCCAGATCTTCCTTCTGGCCATATTACTCTTCTGCGATTCAGCACAGCTGCCAAAGTTACAGCCTGAAGCATCAGACTGATGAGAATCAAACTCTGTAGCATTCTGTAAACAGAAAAGCCGCACGAACACCTCTCAAAAAACAAAAACAAGACTTGTTTGGTAAATTACCAAAATTAACCTACAAAAGAAAAAAGTTCTGCTTAGAAAAAACAAAAAGCTTTAGCACAGATTATTTTATTGCAAAACCAGAGGTCAGTGGGCTACATGCAACATCTACGACTGTCGCCGTGTTTTCTGTAGATTGTAGTGACTTTTTGTATTAGCCAAAAGCAGTCCTGCACAGAGGAAAGGGATCTCGGTGACTGGGTGCTCTTCAGACTGCTCAAACAGCGCACAACACATTCAACACGTAGTGTTCACTCTAGCTCCGGCGGCAGGCAGGGTGCCGGAGCTAGAGAGGGCAACCATTTGTGCGCGCGTCCGAAAAGGGGGCGTGATCATGAAAAGGGGGCGTGTCTATAAGACGCGTCCCCTTTTCGTCATACTTGGGGGCATGCCCGGCACTTACGGACACGCAGGGCAGCCCCCAAGCGCTGCAGAAAGGGAGAATAGATGCCGGGCGAATGCGGTGGTGACCGGGTCACCGCACATTTTTCCACCCGCGGGACACTGCGTCCCATGGGTCAAGACGGCACTTGCAGGCTGTGAGGGAAGGGCGCTTTTTGCACTCCTCCTGGAGGGCAGGGCGCCGCGCCCCGCTAAAACAGCCTAGCGGGAACGCTAAACATGCAATATATGTAGTGGGTTAGATGGTAATGTCCAGTGACAGGACAGCCAACTGCTTTGGCTGTTTGCAGAGCATTCTGACTTCAGAGTACTAAAGTTTAAGCTTCAAAGTAAGATGCCCAACCGATCAGCCCTAGTGTCCACAGGGGACCCCTGCGAAAACCATCACATTGGCTACCACTGTCTATCCTCAGAGTGAACCCAGAATTGCTCTTATAAATATCTAGGACAGGGGTTCCCAATCTGGGTGCCATGGGGCACTTGCAGGGATGCCTCGGGTTGGTGGTCCAGACCCAAATCAAATTTATGTTCAATGTGATGGGTAAAACCAGTGCTGGTGGCTGCCAATCATAAAATATGTGGACAAACAGAAACACAATCCTGTCCACCACCACATAATTGGATAAGCACAATTTACTTATTGAAAAATTCTGCAAAAATTATTAAATGAAGAAATGTAAAACCTAGGGATGCCGTGGTACTCTCGGGCGCACTGATGCCAGAAAGTTTGGGAACCAATGATCAAGGTTCTTAAAACTACTAACAGTGCAGATCAAGTTGTTACCAACTGAATGATTCTATAATCCCCTTATGGCTTGAACAAAGTACAGTAACATTACATGTGCCGGTTGTTTGTGAATTGGCTAGCAAATCTTTTGGCTTATTAAACTACATTTAGCAGAGGATAAAATGCAATGTGCTCCATATGCTAACCACATTCAGCAAGCATCTACTAGCGGAAAGTCCTGCTCATAAGTACAGCCAAGTTACACTTTATATTGATAACAATGGACTACAGAATATTCACAGTTGGCATGCCTTAATGGAGACTCTGAAGAGATAGTCACATTAAATATAGTATTATATTAGATATATACACACATATAATACATGCATTTGGATATAATATAGACCAGGGGCTCCCAAACTCGGTTCTCAAGGCACCCCAAAGGGGGGTATCTACTAGACGATAAAGTTGAACGATTATGATAAAATCGTTCGAACATCGTTTGAAAATTTGGTCTTTTAGACATCTATTATCGTGCAAACATGCTGGTCAACCTGACTATCGTCAGGCTCAGCATGTTTCCAGAGGATGGATGAGCAGACATTCAGTGCAGGCACATCACACGACTGACAAACGACTGCACGATTACAATGTCGTAATCGTGCAGTCGTTTTCAGATCTTGTAGTGGATGCCCCCCATTACAGTCCAGGTTGTAAGGATATCTTAGCTTGTGCATAATCAAACTGACTGAGGTACTAATTAACTCACCTGTGGATGAAGAGGATAAGATTTACAAAAAATACATAAAACCAGGAACACACCAGAGGGGAGGCAGCCATTTTGGGTCATAAATTCCAAGGATTATTAGGTTATCCTTCATATTCCAAAACCAGGTGGATAGGGAATGGGTTAGCCATGTTCTCAAACTTAATTATTTTACTACCAATATACTTGTCAACAATTCTAAATATATTTCAAGTAAATATACTGGAAAATATGTATCTTTGCATTCAGTTTATATATATAAAAAAAAAAAAAAAAAAAGTCAGACATGATAAATGGGGAGCAGAGTGTGAGGTGAAGCTGAATATAGTGGCCAATGTTTGCATTCTTGGTAGGATGGGGGCAGTGGAACTCAATAGTGTTTGGATGCCTGTAGCTCCCATCTAAAGTGACGGGAGCTATTCAATTGTTCGTGTCGAAGGGCGCGAGTGCCATGGGCACCCATTACGGGATGCGGACATAATCACGACTGCGGGGATTTCGGCACTCAGAATGCTGGCATCCCGTCAGGAAGTAGTGGGGTTAGGGGGGAGGGTTAAGAGTTAGGCACTAGGGGGAGAGTTTGGGTTAGGCACTAAGCGGGGAGTGTTCGGTTTAGGCACCAGGGAGGATGGGTTAGGATACTGACCGACAGGTGTCTGTATCCTAACCCTGTCGGGATGTCAGCATCAGGATTCTGACCGCCGGGATCCCAAACACCGGCATCCCGTATCCAACCCCAAATTACTGATCTCCTGAGGCGAGAGCTGAAAACAGCCCAAAGTATGGCTTTTGGGCTCCCTTTTTACGCAGCTATTCCCCTGCATTTTGTGCGAGACATCTGCGGCACAAACAATTGAATAGCCGTCTTTATTTCAGACGGGAGTGGCTGGAGCGATAAGGCAATGGAATTCCATCCATGCTCTCCACTGCCCTAGTAATAGGACAAACCTGACTGGCTGCAGAGCCTTTTTTCTCTGTATGTACAATTATATATTACTGTGCTCACTACCAGAAAACAACATTGTTTTGAAAAAGTGGATATTTCACTTTCATGGCGCCAAAGCTATTTTTTCCATCAAGACAGAATGTGATTCCCTTTGTGTTTGGAGAAGGCTTTTACTATGGTCTATTCACAACAGATGACTTCATCCCTCACCAGACCATACTGGTTACACTGTAGAGATGATCATAAAAAGAAGAAGTGATGAGCAAAAAGTAGAGTATTAGCTCTTAAACATTTTAATAGTTGAGACACCTGTGATAGTATACATGTATCAAACTTTAAATTACCATTTAATACCTCACATGCCATTTATTTCAATTGCATGTGTTGTGTTAAAAGTCTATTTTTAAATTGGCTACACCTAAATCAACTGCAGATGATTCAGTAGCACACGCAAGCGATCACGTCATGTGTCATATCCTGTGTGTGACATTACTAGAAATGGGGTCTCTTGGTATAGGACTACAATGAATACAGTATTTACACTAGCTCATAAATAACACATTTGACATACATTAATGGTCTAGTCCTTCTTTTGAAAATGCAAATATTCAATTGATGTAAAATGCATTAAATAACTGACTCAGCTACCTAATGCAATCTCATCCAGTAAATGTTATGCTAATGGAGTAAAAGTAAAATTTACAACCTAACTGAATAATGCAAAAACCTTGCTAAAGATTATGCACACATACTACCCAAAAGTATTGGAGCTCATTATCTGGTGAAGTGAAAGGGACACCTCAAAAATGATGGAAGCAGACTGTAGCTGAAGTTAGCCTATAGTTGCTATGGGTACAAAATCTCTGCTCACAGGGTGCAATCACCAAACCAGCTTTATCAAAAACATTGCACTGAACAATGTATTCAATCTTTCCCTGTATGGATTTGGAAAAGTGACTCCCACTGGCATATTAAAAAGAGTCAGTTTCTACAGAACTGCAGGTGGTGCTATCAGTGGACACAGGGAGGTGTATTTATTTAATTTCATGACAAAACTTCACAATCAACAAGTATAGCATGTACTCAAATCCTGTGACTGACAGACGCATTGCTGCGAGAGACAGAGCACGGTTATCTACCTGCTCCAAATCCAGACATTTATCTCGGTAGAATAACCAATGTATATTATGCATTGTGAGATTTTTCCCCACACTATATGGCCCATTTACAAAAGTATAGACTGTACCACAAACTCTCTTTAATGATGATACACACCTACTTTTCCACAAAGGCACATATCTATGGGGAAGCAGGCTGAATTTGATGGAAGGAGTTGGGCGCATCAGGACGTTACTGGCAGAGTTCAGACTAATGCCGGGTACACACTGGAGCGATGTCGGCACGATATGGTGTTTTCCACCGAATCGCTCAGTGTGTACAGCCCATATGCGCGCTCCTGTGGACGCTTGCGACATCGTCCGGTTGGCCATGCTGCACGTAATGAAGGAAGGGGACGAGGTATCGTTCATTATCTTGTTCTGATGTGTACCCAGGATCTGATATGTCGGCTGGGTACACATCGCTCAGCGTATACCCAGCTTAAGTGCATGGTTGAGGGCACAATTTTAGGGAAATTCATGGCTTTGCAGGACACACAGCTGTTCCCCCTACATGAGAGCCCATATTTTAATAAAACACATTTGCTCTTTTAAAATGAAATATAATATAAACCATTTTAATAAAACACAAACAAAACAAGTAATTAGCAATCAAACACATAATTAGAGAGACAAACTGAAAAAAGTAAATTAATTCTGTAGATGGCTTTAGTATTGGGAGGTTGGCCTATGAAGCAACTCTCACACCTTCATCATGCAGATTTTCATGTGCACAGAGCTAGGTGCAGAGGGATTTTTTGTAGGGCAGTTCCAATGATTGGGAAATGATTGAGCTCTCCAGACATCAGGACAGGAGATTGCCACTTCTGTCTCAAAACTATGCTCCAAGATCATCACAATACATAATTGGATATACACAGTGAACTGAAGTGCTTTCCTTACTCTAAATCAGAGATGGGAACCTCGGGCCCGGGGGCCTATGAGGCCCGCGGAATCATTTGATCTGGCCCTCTGAGCTTTTTGCTGCTAGCCTCATCTGGCTAGCAGAGTGCCTAAAATGGCACCCTGCAGCCAGAATCTATGCAGCAGTGCCGTCTGGAGCGTCCTTAGGACGCTTCAGACGGTCACAAAGATGCCCTTACAGCTCCCCAGAGCATCCTCAGGATGCTCCAGGCATTGCTGTAATCACCAGCGATTGTGGCCCGGCCCTGTGTGACATCACACGGGGAGGCTTGGCCTGCACCGGGTTCACAAATAATGTTATATATATCAAAATGGCCTTCGGCAGAAAATAGGTTCCCCACCCCTGCTCTAAATGAAGGGTCACATACTCTATTAGTGTTCATTCTAGCACATTGCATCTGTCACATCCAGTGCAGTTCCTCTTTCCTCCACGGGGTGTCTCTCTGCTCTGGTGCTTCTAGCACACTCAGCTGATGCAACAAACTGCTGAGATACAGACCAGAATGTGCTAGAAGCACCACAGAAGAGACTGACACCCCAGGCAGGAAAGAGGGTTGTGACAGGTGCAGGGTGTTAGAATGAACACTACTCTATTTCAAGTGCTAATGCTGGTCATGCATGCACTCAGGCTTTTTTCCCATACACATGGCCAAAATAAACAAGTCTGTAAATGTATTTAGAGCTAAAAGATCTGTCATCAGATACCGCACACAGTGTCACTGGCTGACCACATACAGTATGTAATGTAAATCTGTCTGAGCTTCATTCTGTTTTTGACAGCAAAAGTGTGACAGAAAAACCCAAAGATCACTGGTCCCTATGAAGAGATGCTGGCGCAGTGTACATGGCCGTATTAGTGATACAGGTGACAGGGAAAGTAGAGCACGTCTATCATCCACCTTGCTAACGCAGCCACGTGTTTGTACACGGCTTCTGTCTACCTTTCACTCAGCTGTCAAACATGGAACAAAGGGGAGATGGCAGTAACCAATGAGTGTCTGCACAGGCACAGTGGAGTACAAAGGAGCCATTAGTACATTGGAGTGTGTCACACTCACACACAGCACAAAATTGCAATTTCAAAGTAAGAGAAAGACAAACACTGTGAGAATAGTGCTTTCCAACAGCAATAAGAAAAAGTAGTGACATGAAGTAACAATTGAAGTAAATACAATCTAATATCTCAGCGAAGAGGCTTCTCTGTGGTTTTGTTTTCAATAAGACAATTAAGCCTGATGACAGACTTGTATAAAAACCAGCACAGCAATTAATGTTCAGCATAAAAATACCAATGCAGAAAGAGTATACAATATAGACCAAACAGCAGTCACCAGAACCCAATGCATATTTAGAGCTTCTATTGCACTTTTGGACTCTAATCTACTCTTGAAGTTAAAAACCTTTTGTGATCTACCAAGCCTGAAAAAGTGGGCATGGCATGCAAATAGGTGGCGTGAACTCACAGCAAGGGACTACACACAGTAGTAGCCCTTATACACAATATCCACAGTAGTGCCCCTTATGCAGTGCCCCCTGTAGTAGTGCCCCCAGTAGCTCCCTTTACACATAGAAGACAGACACACACAAACACCATACTTGCCTGAAACCCTGCTCCTGCGTCCGCCGTCGACCTACTGCTGACGTCTCTCCCATAGTGCCCACTGCAGGAGACTGAAGGCGGAGCTCAGGAGTAAGCTCCAGCCTCCGGCTACCTCTGCATGGAGGGAGCTGCCTGGCACCAGCTGGTAACAAAATCCCAGCGGGCGCCCAGCAAATGGAGTAGGCAGCACGGCACCTCTCCAGCCCGGCACCGGCTGAGCGCATTGTGCTGGTCCTGGGTGCAGCAGCCAATAAGAATCAGTCTGACCCTATTGGCTGCTGCTGGCTGCTCCCAGACATCCACTGCGGTTGACCGTGATTGACATTTTGGCCACACCTGCTCTATTGTATGGAAATCTTTTCAAAATATCATCAGACAACGTATCCGGTTAATGGTTTAAAGAAACGGCAAACATAACTGCATAAGTTGTACACTTTATGCTGAATAGCATAGGCAACTCATTTGCCAATTGATATATTAACAAGGTTCTAGACCAGATCTTTACGTCATACTAACTGTACTCATGACAAAGGTAAAGTCTATAAACCCTCATGCCATTTTTATTAGCACTGACCATAAAAGCAAATACATTTTTTTTTTATTTGAACTGTTCTAAGGGGTATATTCAATCAGGCGCAAGGTTTACTGCGCGGGGAAAGCTCCGGGTTTCATGCACGGAGCTTTTCAATTCTTTCCCTGCGTGTGAAGCCCCAGAGGCTGTACTTAACGCAGATGTATGAATCGGTATGCTTGGACCTAACTAAATAGTTCCGGCATGCCCCTAAGGGCCCGATTCAGGGATGTTCGCAATGCCAATAATTACACAGTCGAGCGATTATCGCAATCTGCGCATGCGTCTGAATCACGGTAGATTACATGTGCGCCTGACGGAGCAATTAAATTGTTGTTCAGATCGGGCGATAGTGTTGTGCGTGGCCGTTACTTATCGCATTTGTTGCGCCACCTTAATTGTACAAAGTCGCAGCTTCTGTGCAGTAGTGTCCATCCCTGAGTCAGGCCCTTAGTTTACATATCGTGTAATAGTTACTTAGGGGTTTTTATCGCAAAGGAATTAGTATAAAGTCGTAGATAAAGCATAACAATGCATAGGCAAGTCACTAATTTCATACCCGTCTTCTGCCTTTTTACACAGACTGTATACTTTTCCCAGATTTGCGTCTCTTTGCTTATAGTGTACTAGATACTTAGGAACAGTATTTTTGTAGAAATAGAATTGGTATAAAGTCGCAGGTTAACCATAACCAGGCATGGATGGCACAGGTCACTCATTTCAGACCCATCTACTGCTAACCCAGATCGTGTACTTTCCTCAATTTGCATCTTGGCTCTCTTGCAGCGTACGAAGGGCCTGATCTAGAGATGCAAGTTAAAGCAATCGCAGCTGGGATTTCTCACGGAACGCAGCTGCAAAAATATGCTAATGTTTCTAAAGCTTAATCGAGCATAGGGACGCCCACTGCAGCCTTCTCATATCTGTCTGACGTCAGGCACCAGCGTAAACGCAGATTGGGCAACCTAGGGCAGCAAGTCTAACCGCTCTCAAACACAGCGTCTCTCCTAACATGCAGAGAGCTCTCATGCTGCGAAGGAGATCGCAGTGGCTAATTGAAATGGCGTTTCAACGGTCAGCACCTGCATTTGCCTAGCCCCCCAACCCATTACCTACGGCAAACGCAGACTACCCGTCACTCAGTTGCGATTGAATACCTTGTGCGAGTGTACTCACAAAACAATCGCTGTGCATGCGCAGTGCAACTTACTCGTATGCGCAATGGCAAACAATCACTCGATCTGCGTAAACATCAGCATTTAGCTCAGAGATGTACAGTAAAGCAATCGCAACTGTGATCTCTCACGGATCGCAATTGCAAAAACATGCTAACAACTCACCTACCGTCCAGTGTTTGAGATGCTCACAAAAAACATTGCACATCCACCGCTCATGCACAAAACATCAAACACTCAGAAGGCTGATGGCCGCCTGGTCTGCAAGTCTAACATGCCTCAGACACGCAGAGGGCTCTCCTGCTGCCAGCAAAGACACACTGGATAATTTATGTACGCCTTGAAAACAGTGTTTAAACGGTCAAACACGTCTGTGCTTTTAACCTCTCCCAAACGCCGACTACCTGTCACTCACATTGAGTGAATCCCGTGCGAGCATTATTGCAATTCAACCGCTGTGCGTGCGCAGTGTGGCTTTCACAATGGCAAACATTCGCTCAATCTGCGTAAATATCGGCATTGTGTCCCCGTCTGAATCAGGCCCTAAATACTTAGGATTAGTGTTTTGGAGCGGCTAAGCCGGAAACTCTGTGGCACACTAAAATGGGCTATTTGGTGTGATTTGAAGATAGTGTATCTGGACACATCTATAATTAATAAGCTCAGTAGTTCTCAACTCCAGATCTCAACTGGTGAGTTAATCTATTTTGCTGCCGCCTCTCCTGCCCAATTGATTATTTTCTGCTACCTCCAAAATTTTGCCCGTGCTGCTCCCTACCTATGGAATTCTCTCCCTATCCAACTCTCCACAAAACTTCAAACGGGCTCTCAAGACCCACTTCTTCATCAAAGCCATTCAGCTCTCATCCTAACCTGCTACACCATGATCCTTCCTCACTGTCTACCCCATCTGTGTCACCACTCTCTGTCAGCCCCTCCCCTTTAGAATGTAAGCTCTTACGAGCAGGGCCTTCTTCCCTCAAGTGCTTCTCCTTTCCGTTACTTACACTATCTTCTACTAACTACTCCCAACAATGGAACCTAACCCTTGGTTGCTGCTGCCATTTTGAGTGTTATGATCACAGATGCAGCAATATTTATAAACCACGTCCTTGCCCTGCATTGTTTTGTACTGTAAGTAACTGTTTTCTTGTATTGCTCATTTGTAGGATGTTGTGGAACCATGAAAATAAAGGATAATAATTTTGCTGGGTCAGCAATTATCCCACCTGTTTCCACCAGACAGAAATCCTGTGAACATGACCTGTTGAGGGTGCTTGAGGACTGGGGTTGAGAACCACTAGGCTAGATGATGAATGAACCTAAGCAATTACATATGGTGCATGCATTTCCCTATTGATGTCTGGCTTTGTAAAAGTCTGTTTGTAGCCATTCAACCAGGGGGACAGGACAGCCAGTCCGTCCGTTCATCCATCCATCCATCACAGGTGACCTTAGGGAGGGATGGACGAGGGTCAGCCTGTCACAGGTGACTGGGAGGTAGACAGCCAGTCACAGGTGACTAAGGGGAGAGGGGTGGTTGACAGCCTGTCACAGGGGACTGGGGGGGGAGAGGTAGACAGCCTGTCAGATGTGACACTGGGAGGGGTAGACAGCCTGTCACAGGTGACACTGGGAGGGGGGAGGGGTAGACAGCCTGTCACAGGTGACACTGGGAGGGGGGGTAGAGAGCCTGCCACATGTGACACTGAGAGGGAGGGGGGTAGACAGCCTCTCACAGGTGACATTGGGAGGGGGAGAGGGTGGGTAGACAGCCTATCACAGGCGACACGAGGGGGGGGGGGGGGAGACAGCCCATCACAGGCGACACTGGGGGGGGGGGTAGACAGCCTATCACAGGTGACACCGGGGGGGGGGGGGGTAGACAGCCTATCACAGGTGACACCGGGGGGGGGGGGGCGGGGATAGACAGCCTAGCACAGGTGACACCGGGGGGGGGGGGGGGGGTTGGGTAGACAGCCTACCACAGGTGACACTGGGGGGGCGGGGTGGGGGTAGACAGCCTCTCCCAGGTAACACTGGGAGGGGGTAGAGAGCCTGCCACATGTGACACTGAGAGGGGGGGGTAGACAGCCTCTCACTAGTGACACTGGGAGGGGGGGAGTGGGGGTAGACAGCCTATCACAGGCGACACTGGGGGGGGATAGACAGCCTATCACAGGCGACACTCGGGGGGGTAGACAGCCTATCACAGGCGACACTGGACGGGGGGGTGACAGCCTACCACAGGTGACACCGGGGGTGGGGGTAGACAGCCTACCACAGGTGACACCGGGGGGTGGGGGTAGACAGCCTACCACAGGTGACACCGGGGGGTGGGGGTAGACAGCCTACCACAGGTGACACCGGGGGGTGGGGGTAGACAGCCTACCACAGGTGACACCGGGGGGTGGGGGTAGACAGCCTACCACAGGTGACACCGGGGGGTGGGGGTAGACAGCCTACCACAGGTGACACCGGGGGGTGGGGGTAGACAGCCTACCACAGGTGACACCGGGGGGTGGGGGTAGACAGCCTACCACAGGTGACACCGGGGGGTGGGGGTAGACAGCCTATCACAGGTGACACCGGGGGGTGGGGGTAGACAGCCTATCACAGGTGACACCGGGGGGTGGGGGTAGACAGCCTATCACAGGTGACACCGGGGGGTGGGGGTAGACAGCCTATCACAGGTGACACCGGGGGGTGGGGGTAGACAGCCTATCACAGGTGACACCGGGGGGTGGGGGTAGACAGCCTATCACAGGTGACACCGGGGGGTGGGGGTAGACAGCCTATCACAGGTGACACCGGGGGGTGGGGGTAGACAGCCTATCACAGGTGACACCGGGGGGTGGGGGTAGACAGCCTATCACAGGTGACACCGGGGGGTGGGGTAGACAGCCTATCAGAGGCGACACTGGGGGGGGTTGACAGCCTATCAGAGGCGACACTGGACGGGGGGGGGGGGGTGACAGCCTACCACAGGTGACACCGGGGGTGGGGGAAGACAGCCTCTCCCAGGTGACACTGGGAGGGGGTAGAGAGCCTGCCACATGTGACACTGAGAGGGGGGTAGACAGCCTCTCACTGGTGACACTGGGAGGGGGGGAGGGGGGGTAGACAGCAAATCACAGGCGACACTGGGGGGGGGGGTAGACAGCCTATCACAGGTGACACTGGACGGGGGGGGGGGGGGTGACAGCCTACCACAGGCGATACCGGGGGGTGTGGGTAGGCAGCCTACCACAGGTGACACCGGGGGTGGGGCGGGGGGGGGGGTAGACAGCCTCTCCCAGGTGACACTGGGAGGGGGTAGAGAGCCTGCCACATGTGACACTGAGAGGGGGGGTAGACAGCCTCTCACTGGTGACACTGAGAGGGGGGGGGGTAGACAGCCTCTCACTGGTGACACTGGGAGGGGGGGAGGGTGGGTAGACAGCCTATCACAGGCGACACTGGATGGGGGGGGTAGACAGCCTCTCACAGGTGACACCAGGGGGTGGGGGTACTACACAGCCTCTCACAGGCCTCTCACAGGTGACATCGGGGGGTGGGGGTACTACACAGCCTCTGACACCGGGGGGTGGGGGTGCTACACAGCCTCTCACACCGGGGGCTGGGGGTGCTACACAGCCTCTCACAGGTGACACCGGGGGCTGGGGGTGCTACACAGCCTCTCACAGGTGACACCGGGGGCTGGGGGTGCTACACAGCCTCTCACAGGTGACACCGGGGGCTGGGGGTGCTACACAGCCTCTCACAGGTGACACCGGGGGGTGGGGGTGCTACACAGCCTCTCACAGGTGACACCGGGGGGTGGGGGTGCTACACAGCCTCTCACAGGTGACACCGGGGGGTGGGGGTGCTACACAGCCTCTCACAGGTGACACCGGGGGGTGGGGGTGCTACACAGCCTCTCACAGGTGACACCGGGGGGTGGGGGTGCTACACAGCCTCTCACAGGTGACACCGGGGGGTGGGGGTGCTACACAGCCTCTCACAGGTGACACCGGGGGGTGGGGGTGCTACACAGCCTCTCACAGGTGACACCGGGGGGTGGGGGTGCTACACAGCCTCTCACAGGTGACACCGGGGGGTGGGGGTGCTACACAGCCTCTCACAGGTGACACCGGGGGGTGGGGGTGCTACACAGCCTCTCACAGGTGACACCGGGGGGTGGGGGTGCTACACAGCCTCTCACAGGTGACACCGGGGGGTGGGGGTGCTACACAGCCTCTCACAGGTGACACCGGGGGGTGGGGGTGCTACACAGCCTCTCACAGGTGACACCGGGGGGTGGGGGTGCTACACAGCCTCTCACAGGTGACACCGGGGGGTGGGGGTGCTACACAGCCTCTCACAGGTGACACCGGGGGGTGGGGGTGCTACACAGCCTCTCACAGGTGACACCGGGGGGTGGGGGTGCTACACAGCCTCTCACAGGTGACACCGGGGGGTGGGGGTGCTACACAGCCTCTCACAGGTGACACCGGGGGGTGGGGGTGCTACACAGCCTCTCACAGGTGACACCGGGGGGTGGGGGTGCTACACAGCCTCTCACAGGTGACACCGGGGGGTGGGGGTGCTACACAGCCTCTCACAGGTGACACCGGGGGGTGGGGGCGCTACACAGCCTCTCACAGGTGACACCGGGGGGTGGGGGCGCTACACAGCCTCTCACAGGTGACACCGGGGGGTGGGGGCGCTACACAGCCTCTCACAGGTGACACCGGGGGGTGGGGGCGCTACACAGCCTCTCACAGGTGACACCGGGGGGTGGGGGCGCTACACAGCCTCTCACAGGTGACACCGGGGGGTGGGGGCGCTACACAGCCTCTCACAGGTGACACCGGGGGGTGGGGGCGCTACACAGCCTCTCACAGGTGACACCGGGGGGTGGGGGCGCTACACAGCCTCTCACAGGTGACACCGGGGGGTGGGGGCGCTACACAGCCTCTCACAGGTGACACCGGGGGGTGGGGGCGCTACACAGCCTCTCACAGGTGACACCGGGGGGTGGGGGCGCTACACAGCCTCTCACAGGTGACACCGGGGGGTGGGGGCGCTACACAGCCTCTCACAGGTGACACCGGGGGGTGGGGGTGCTACACAGCCTCTCACAGGTGACACCGGGGGGTGGGGGCGCTACACAGCCTCTCACAGGTGACACCGGGGGGTGGGGGTGCTACACAGCCTCTCACAGGTGACACCGGGGGGTGGGGGTGCTACACAGCCTCTCACAGGTGACACCGGGGGGTGGGGGTGCTACACAGCCTCTCACAGGTGACACCGGGGGGTGGGGGTGCTACACAGCCTCTCACAGGTGACACCGGGGGGTGGGGGTGCTACACAGCCTCTCACAGGTGACACCGGGGGGTGGGGGTGCTACACAGCCTCTCACAGGTGACACCGGGGGGTGGGGGTGCTACACAGCCTCTCACAGGTGACACCGGGGGGTGGGGGTGTTACACAGCCTCTCACAGGTGACACCGGGGGGTGGGGGTACTACACAGCCTCTCACAGGTGACACCGGGGGGTGGGGGTACTACACAGCCTCTCACAGGTGACACCGGGGGGTGGGGGTACTACACAGCCTCTCACAGGTGACACCGGGGGGTGGGGGTACTACACAGCCTCTCACAGGTGACACCGGGGGGTGGGGGTACTACACAGCCTCTCACAGGTGACACCGGGGGGTGGGGGTACTACACAGCCTCTCACAGGTGACACCGGGGGGTGGGGGTACTACACAGCCTCTCACAGGTGACACCGGGGGGTGGGGGTACTACACAGCCTCTCACAGGTGACACCGGGGGGTGGGGGTACTACACAGCCTCTCACAGGTGACACCGGGGGGTGGGGGTACTACACAGCCTCTCACAGGTGACACCGGGGGGTGGGGGTGCTACACAGCCTCTCACAGGTGACACCGGGGGGTGGGGGTGCTACACAGCCTCTCACAGGTGACACCGGGGGGTTGGGGTGCTACACAGCCTCTCACAGGTGACACCGGGGGGTGGGGGTGCTACACAGCCTCTCACAGGTGACACCGGGGGGTGGGGGTGCTACACAGCCTCTCACAGGTGACACCGGGGGGTGGGGGTGCTACACAGCCTCTCACAGGTGACACCGGGGGGTGGGGGTGCTACACAGCCTCTCACAGGTGACACCGGGGGGTGGGGGTGCTACACAGCCTCTCACAGGTGACACCGGGGGGTGGGGGTGCTACACAGCCTCTCACAGGTGACACCGGGGGGTGGGGGTGCTACACAGCCTCTCACAGGTGACACCGGGGGGTGGGGGTACTACACAGCCTCTCACAGGTGACACCGGGGGGTGGGGGTACTACACAGCCTCTCACAGGTGACACCGGGGGGTGGGGGTACTACACAGCCTCTCACAGGTGACACCGGGGGGTGGGGGTACTACACAGCCTCTCACAGGTGACACCGGGGGGTGGGGGTACTACACAGCCTCTCACAGGTGACACCGGGGGGTGGGGGTACTACACAGCCTCTCACAGGTGACACCGGGGGGTGGGGGTACTACACAGCCTCTCACAGGTGACACCGGGGGGTGGGGGTACTACACAGCCTCTCACAGGTGACACCGGGGGGTGGGGGTACTACACAGCCTCTCACAGGTGACACCGGGGGGGTGGGGGTACACAGCCTCTCACAGGTGACACCGGGGGGTGGGGGTTGACAGCCTGTCACAGGTGACCAGGGGATGGGGGTTTGGGGGAAAGGGGAGGCAGTCTGTCACAGGTGAGATTTGGGTGTGTGTGCAGCCTGTCAAAGGTAAAATATGGTGGTGCAGCCCATCACAGGTGAGATTGGAGTGGGGGGGGATATTGCAGCCTGTCAAAGGTAAAATAAGGGGGTGCAGCCTATCACAGGTGAGATGGGGGGGTGCAGCCTATCACAGGTGCAGCCTATCACAGGTGAGATGGGGGGGTGCAGCCTATCACAGGTGAGATGGGGGGGTGCAGCCTATCACAGGTGAGATGGGGGGGTGCAGCCTATCACAGGTGAGATGGGGGGGTGCAGCCTATCACAGGTGAGATGGGGGGGTGCAGCCTATCACAGGTGAGATGGGGGGGTGCAGCCTATCACAGGTGAGATGGGGGGGTGCAGCCTATCACAGGTGAGATGGGGGGGTGCAGCCTATCACAGGTGAGATGGGGGGGTGCAGCCTATCACAGGTGAGATGGGGGGGTGCAGCCTATCACAGATGAGATGGGGGGGTGCAGCCTATCACAGGTGAGATGGGGGGGGTGCAGCCTATCACAGGTGAGATGGGGGGGGTGCAGCCTATCACAGGTGAGATGGGGGGGGTGCAGCCTATCACAGGTGAGATGGGGGGGTGCAGCCTATCACAGGTGAGATGGGGGGGTGCAGCCTATCACAGGTGAGATGGGGGGGTGTAGCCTATCACAGGTGAGATGGGGGTGCAGCCTATCACAGGTGAGATGGGGGGTGCAGCCTGTCAAAGGTAAAATAGGGGGGTGCAGCCTGTCACAGGTGGTTTATGAAAGTAAATGTAGTCAGTTACCAGCTCTCCTCCTCCTCGAAGTCCACCATCCTATCCATGTCCTCCAGTCGGAGTGTGAGCACCTGGTCCAGCAGGAGACCGCCGTCCTGTCTCCTGTCCTCAGCCACCGCCTCCATGAACTCTTCCCATGCGGCCCCATCTCCTCGCCCAGCAACCTTCTCCTGGAATGCAGGCCCCGAGCTCAGGCTGCGGCCGCCGGTGCCTAGGAGAGGCGGAGGAACGGGGGCAGCGTTGTAGGCAGCGGGCTGCGGCCGGAGCAGCTGGGGTAGGGTGGGAGTTTTGGTTGAGTTTGGGGCAGCGGTAGATCGGGAGCGGAGCTGCTCGTTCTGCTTTTCCAGCTTCTTCACCAGCTCCTGCAGCTTCCTCACCTCTTGGTCAGCGCTGACGTTGGAGTTGACGTCCTCCATGGCAGCCGGTGTGATCCCTCTGTCACCCCGTACCGGCTCAGCCCCGGCCGGAGCTCATAGCTCGGTTACTTTCACCAACTGCCACTGGCTGCCAGCTAGCCACGCCCAGACGCGACCGGCCGCTGACGTCACCAGCCCCAATCACCCTCCCACAGTTTGTCCCCCACCTATCACCTCCTTCCCCATAGCACGCTCCCACTCAGTGACGTCAGCGCGTATCGTTGGTACGTGGCAAAGCGTTCTGCCCACACCCCCTCCATCCATGTCCATTCCAGGCCGGGAAGATCCATTGCAGCCATCTTTGATGTGGGCTAGGGAGCAGGTTGTGGTGATTGGTAAAAGTTGTGACACTTTTTGTTACGTAATCAGAGCAAGGTTTCAGCCGGGGGCAGTCGGGGGGAGTGTAGTATCTGGTTAGCAAGTTCACAAATGATTTCTGTAAGAGTTTATATAATGGGAAACCTGCAGTACTAAGAGTAAGCATGTACAGATACAAGTTTCATTTAGTTTATATTCCAACTGTCCCAGGTTTTTTGTGTGGAGCTATATGTATTTTGGGTAAGGCTGGCTATTGCGAAAATAAACCATTTGCTGGTCATTGGTTCCACAGCATATGGCAGATGCCATTAATGGTTTCGCCATTGATGGGTGGAAACAGCTCATGGGCAGATGACAACAAAAGCATCAGTTCTTGAGCAAAGCAGTATAGGAACTTTCACGTTGGATTTCCGCCATCGACTGCTACAAGCAATGGTTTGCATCCACCGATGGTCCCTAATTATGGACTAACAATGGAAAATCGGATGTGATAGTGCTCAATAAACACTTCCCGCACTAGTAAAGTAGCACAGGGCCATAACCATGTTATTTTAGTTCAGTGCAACATAAGTAAATTGCAGAACCCAGCCATCGTCCAATAATCCATAGTTTAATTTGTACCCTGAGCATACATGCCTTCTCTTCCAGATTGTCCGGACTTCAGGAGAGTAGACGCTGTCCACCTTCTGCGTGTAAAAAATAATAAAAAAATAAAAAAATGTCCGTCAGCCATCACTTTTTAACCAGGACTGACACTTTCATCCCAGTGCTGTATACTCCCAAATGCATTTTTGGGTCTAACCAGCCCTGTGGCAATAGTGACAGGTATCTTCCTCATCATACCTGATGCCCGGTGGGTATGGGGGTAATAAAGTGTTAATAATTTAGTTCAAATATATTTTGTCTGTGGTTAACTAAAAGTCCCAGTATGGCCTGGTTGCCAGATCACGAGTTCCGGTTTACCCTGGTACCAAGGTCAGCTGGGACCTGTAGTTTGCCAAAGAATAATGTAAATACACACCCAGACAATTTCAAAGGAAAAAAAGAACACTTTACTAAATAAAAACACAGACAGTTTAGTTATAAAACATATTTAATTAAATACCTTCACATTCCGGGGCTTGGTAAATCTCACAATTGGGCAGCCCAATGTGGGCTGCTATTCAATATTTGCTGTGGTACCTCCTATAGACATGCTTAAAGTTTGCGGGTATGCCCTGAAAACATCCGTAATTCCAGTATACATTTCATCAGCTTCCTCTGTAGCTTTGCTCTGAAAGCTTAAAGAGCTGTGGTGTTCCAGATTGCTTCATTGAGATTGGCCAGTCCCTCTCTCTTCATATCTGCAAACTGAGCATGTGCAGTAGAAAGTAATCACCAATTGTACACAGATTAACCTGTATGTTGATATACCACTTTTTTAAAGAAATGGGCGTTTCTGGGCAGTAACTGGGCAGCGGTAGTCTGCCATTAACAGAGAGGAGTATGCTGCTGAGGAGGAGGACGTCACTGGACCGCACCGGAGAATTGATTCTTGATAAATGCTGATGGCATATTCGTTAGTATCGCAGTATTACTAAAGGATATATGCCACTGGCAAAAAGTATCATACTGTCAAAGTCAAATAATTGGGTATGATCACTTTACAATTATTATTTGACGATATAGTCGTCTATAGTCTGATGATGAGTTACTTGGACGCTACTTTGCGACTGTGCAATCCAATGTGCACAAAAGCGAACGCACACATGTATTCACATACACACACATATACACAGACGCACATATGCTAATTCCACACAGACGCGCATCTATAAAATGGTTTCCACACATTATAGATAATAACCAGAGTTATTAAAGGTATTGTTAGCTAATAATTATGATGTAAGATGTACTTAAAAGAGATCTAAGGTTCAGAATACAGTGGACATGTCATGTTTGGTATCATACTAAATCCCTGTTTATTTGGAGACATCCGTTTCTATCGGCAAAGAAGTCACATCATGCGTCCGCTTTTTATGGATGATAGGGAGTTATTGAGTAGAATGTTATTACTTGTATGCAGTGTTGTAGCCAGTTTTAACCAGTTCTTCGGCAGGAAGCTACACAATGTGACCGTTGGAGAATTGAGCCATACCCCTGATGACACCGTATGAACTGACCAATTACCAGATTGGCCAGAAGCAAGAACCAATGAAAACCTGTCAATTTGTCCCTTTGTTAACTCTGAAACCTGTAAGGTATGTAGGCTTGTGTCCTGACCCCAGTGTACTGTCGAAGCTGGATTAGTGGCTGAGACGGAATCAGCGTAAAAATTAGCGTGCGCAACGCCATCTTGCGAATGGCAGCTAGACTCCATTTCAGAAACAAGAATCTGCAAGACGCCATTTTGCGAATGACCGCCCAGCGCCATTTTAGCTAAACTCACACTTAAGTACATATGGCGATGCTACAAATAGCATCATGCGATCACATATTTTACCATACCTCATACGCACATTAATACACACAGTTGCGCTGTTAATATGTCGCACATTAGTGAATACATAATAGCCTACATGCGAATACTTTTTAGTAGCTGCATGCGTGCGCAATCACATAGCGAACTAGCGTCTTTTCTCATATCCCTAATACTTACATAATGCACACTTACACAAAAGGTTCCATAGCTATAAAGTAAAAGATCCAAGTTTTATTCATTTATTACAAATGCTGTGAAATAAAGACTATTTGGTATCTAAGGTTTAATACGTGATAAGTAAGTCGTGTTTGATATTATACTGATCCGCACTTTATCCACAGCTTTCCGGTATTATCGGTGTGAATATCGGAACATGCGTTCGCAACTTATGGACCGTAAAGACATAAAGAACCAAAATGTACTTTGTAACACCAACAGTCTAGATTTGCATGAGGCGGGAAAACGAAGGCAACCAGCTGTTAGAGGCTGGACTGTGGCCATTTGAATCAACCTGTAAGTGCCTTGTAACAAACGCACCGTGAAGTAGAGCCAATGGAATCGCAAAAAGACCTCTCTTTTGTCCAGCTTATTTCTGGGGGGTTATAAATATGTGTGCTCTTACCCTGGGTTGCTAGTCTTTTCTGCTGATTGCTGATTGATGGAGGTCTCTTGCTGATGCTGGTCCCAGAGCGCTTGCGTAGGTATAACTGTATCTTGGGTCTGTATAATTTCTTTGCGCTAAATTGTACTTAGATCACAGCGTGTATTATCTGTACTTTGGTTGAATAATACTTTGTGCTTTGGAAACACATGTTCAAGGTCTAAAGTCTTTATTTTACTGTATGACTGTATACACAAATAGCGTAAATCTTAGAGGTTATAGGCAGGTTTAGAAGGTATATCATCAGTATCCTTAGTACAGACATCTTCTTTGCGACCGCAGACTTCTGGACTGAATGACTGTATACTGGGACCAGTGCCCACGCGTATGTATCGGCTGTACTATTGTTTATTTTATTGATTTTTACTCTAAGTGTTAAACTTACATCGTGTTATCCCTTTTTACATAAATAACTTTTTGTGCTTTGGAACCACACGATTAGACTGGAAAGCAATTCTTTCTTAAGCGACTAGCAGCGCAAAATAGCGACAAAATAGCGACAAAATACGGCATTCATAATACCTTCCAACATCTTCAATGTGGAATTTGGGAACCTTCGCACTGAAGGTGGGCGTGACCTTGCTTGGAGGGACATGGATTCACAGCATTCCGCTGTTTTCATCACTAAGGGGCCATGCCCAGCACTCCCGAAGATGCCGGACTGCCCCCAGAGCTCTCTCTGTACTGTGAACAAATGCCAGGCACACGTCTCTCTGTACTGTGAACAAATGCCAGGCACACGACCGCATCGTGTGCCTGGCATTTGTTCACAGTACAGAGAGAGCTCTGGGGGCAGTCCGGCATCTTCGGGAGTGCTGGGCACGGCCCCTTAGTGATGAAAACAGCGGAATGCTGTTTTCACCAACAGTGCCGGTGCTGAATGCTTCAACGGAATGCTGAATTCACCGGCAGTGCCAGTGCTTCCCGCAACTTTCTCCCATAGCAGGACACTTCGGCCCGCGGCTGGGACAGCCGGACTGTCACTCTGAAAGTGGGACAGTTGGGATTTGTGAAGTACTGTTATTAAATGGACCCCTGAGTACGTTGGTGACTTGCACACGGAAAAACAAAAACTATAACCCCTTCGCTGCTGAGGGCTTTCTCGCTCCTGCACTTACGATATGTAGGACAATGGTATGCTCAACAAGGCATACAGGGCCTGATTCTGACCCGCTCGCGAGTGCTGAGCGCCCGCAAGTGGGTCGATGGTGCCCAAGTGCGCATGCGCACAACGGAGGCGTCGTTAAGGGTCTCGTACCAAGGGGGCGTGCTGTCGATGGTGATTGACAGCACGCCCCCTTTGGTGGGCGTTCCGGGGGTGTGGCTGCCCAGACGGAGTGCTTAGAGCCAAAAGCACTCTGATAGAGCCAAAAGCACTCCTGGGCTTGCGGCAGCGAGACCCTACCGCAGGGTCTCCTCGCAAGCCCGATGGTCGCGATGGTCTTGACCATCGCGACCATCATTTTGGCCGCTCGCTACAGCTGTGGGAGGTCACCCACACCAATGCGAGCGGCCAGGAGGCCGCTCCAAAAAGGAGTAGGGACGGCCCTGATTCAGAGCGAGCGCTCTGTCAGAGCGTCCGGCTCTGAATCAGGGCCACAATTTTTTATATATGAGAATACCTTGTTTTTTTATTCGACACAAGATTGGTGAGATCTGGCTTTAGATCATCTATGGAAAATTTTATATTTTTGTACTGTCATTGTTTGCTCAGGTTACTCAGATGACCATCTGAGAACCATAACCAAGGCCTGGAAATCTGCATTGGAAGACACAGACCCTGACCTTGGCACGCCCAGAAAACTTGGGAGACACTCCACACTGGCTGGCCCCGCCAAGTCCCCATCCCCAAACGGCAACAGCCTGTCTATTAGACAGCAGCTTTGAGGAACTGTAAGATATCTTGAAGTAGAAGATTGGCTTTGTACAGAACCTGCACATGCGCCAATCTGATATCGAAGTAGTGTGCAAGCCAGATTGCAGAACACAGAGCAACAACATCCCCCATCTGAGAACAGGTGCCACTGGGCACAGGTCATCTGCTATTACATGGTCAGACCGACCCGGTGGCCCCTCTGTGTGTGTGACCCTGGGATGATTGCTCCAGCCATTCCCTCCTTAATCCGGCCCTGCACAGAAAGAGCAGAATGCCTCAACAATGTTATTTGAATCAATCAATTGGAGTTAACTGTATCTCTAGATCACATAACTTTATAGTTAGTAGCAAGGAGAGTGTACACCTTATCCCTCTTATCATGCAACCTCTGCTGCAACCATTCATGGCATCAATTGTATCTTCAGGGAGACCATTTTGGAGGTATAATCATACTTGCCTAGTCTCAGAACAGTCGGGAGGCTCCAGAAAACTGGGTGGTCCTCCCGGCCGCCCGTAGGTGCCCACTCACAGAGCGAAAGTGGGCAGTCTGGGCGGCTGATGAAGCAGTTTACGATGAATCATGGCATTGTGTAGTAGGGAGCAAGCCCACAATGACGCAATTGTGACATTATGCCCACCAGCCTGCCCCCTTTCCTGCACCCTCCCCCCATCCTGCTGAGCCGACCATGAGGGTGCAGCCAGGAGGGTTGGCAAGTATAGGCAGCATTTCTTATTGTGACGATGTTTATTTTTGTAGTGATCAAGGCCGTAGTGAACTGTTCCGGATCCCGGTACTTTCGGGGGCTGTGGCCTAATGTAAAGAGGCATTGCTACCCCCAATCACAAAAATAATGTCACCAAAAATAGCATTTGCTGCGCAGCCATCAACATTGGGGCTCCTTGTGCCCCTCAGCCAGCGGCAAATCTAGAGGGTGGGGGACACTCGCCTGCCCCCACAGTCAGAGAAAAGTGCTGCTGACAGGTAAGGGAGGGGTGGGTGGCAGACCGGGGCCCCTTACTAATAACTATGACATCATTCATTGTGGGTTTTGATTGTCTCATTGAGTGTGAAGTGGACTTAGGCCCGTATTCAATTGCTGGCTTTTCGCCTGCCGGACTTTCTGCCGCCGTCGTTAGTTTTGCCTCTGAAAAAGTATTGCGCTCGTCCCCTCTTTTTGTCCTATTCAATTGCAAAGGATGCGAAAACGCGTCCTGACGAAATGCAAACAGTCGAAAAGTGCTGTCAGATTTGGGGAAATCAGCCTGACACCCCCCAAAAGATGCACTGACAATCCCCGAATTGCCCTGCTGAAGGTATTTGGGGTACTTAAATGCTCTCAATTGCTGCTAATTAGCGTATTTCCATAAGTGGTGAAGAATAGCATTTAGGAGGTTTTTTTAGCTAAAATAAGTAGTCCCAGCAAATTTGGGGTACATGAAAATGGGTGCAAGCATGGTTACAAAGTAATGTTTTAAAAAACGCACCTTATGCAAACACCTGCAAACAAAAAAACACCTGGGGCATACTTGGGGAACCCCCTGAAGTCTATTTAGCTAGTTTTGAAGTTTGTCCCCCAACTTAGTTTTTACTTCGTCCCCAAAACAAAAGTACTTTTTTTGGATGATCTAAAGTAAGTTTAATACTTTTTTTGAAGCAGTTTACCTTTAGGGGACTCACCCAAGGCTGCAGGGGTGTTGCTGCAAGTTTGCACCCCAAACCCCCAATTCCGCACTTTTTTCTGCCTGCTTTCAGAGGAAATCTTTCCCGCTGGTTACAGGGCGCAGACTTTTCGCACCAGCGAAAAGTCTATGGAATTGAATATGGGGAAAAGTACTCGCCTTGCAAAATGACGTCACCAGCGAGAACTTTTCGCCAAGAAAGGCTTTTCATCGGCACTTGAATACAGCCCTTAGTTATGGAGAGAAGTTCTCATGCCTACTGTTAGTTGAAGCAAAGAATCCATGGGTGGGTGATCTATCTGATTGTCACAGAAGAATGACAGCTCCTAAAGCAGATCTTTTATAAAAATAAAATAAAATGGTGTTTTTTTTTAAACACACCATCTTAAAACTGAGAACTATTTTGGTGAATGTACTGTAGGTGATTTACATTGAGAGAGAATTTATGGTTTTTAGATATTAGCACTCTCAGTTCATAGACTGATGATAGCACCAGGTAACCACTGGAGGTGTAAGTGGTAGAATGACAGTAGAGTCAGGCTGCCATCGGAGCCTACAAGATGAGAGCAAGTCACTACCACCGACTTATGGCCGTTTACCGCTTTAATGTGTGAATAATACCCAAAGATAAATGATAAGACATCTAAAACCACTAATGGAGGACTTCAACTATAGCAGCCTCCTTCTTCTTAAAAGATGAACACACTGGTACTCAGGTATAGGCTTATTATTAATAGGGTATTATTAATACTTATACTGAAGGTAAACATGACCCTAACCAGGTCTTAATGGATGCTCTTAAGGTGCCCACACACATAGCGACATTTTACACGATTTGGCCGATTTCGACGAATCGTGACGACGAATCGGGTAAAAAAAGTACAAATCGTGAGTTTATACTCACGAGCACGATGCCGATGCGCGTCCCCGCTCGTCGTATATCGCATCTTCTGATCTGCCGTGCTGTAGGACAGATTAGCCAACCATGAACCCGATGGACGCCGATCGTGAGGGTTTTTTTCCTCACGATGAATCGTACGATTCATCACACAATGCAGAATTTGACTGACAGAAGCCTGGACACGCCCCATCGCCATCTTGTGCAGCATCGTGTATGGAGCAAGTCAGTCGCACTTTGGGAGCCTGCACACTGGATATTGAGGCGGGCGGTGGCTGGGTCATGCATTAAGCTCCCCCACTGCCCACCAATGTGTGCCCCCAGGCAATAAATGCATGACCCAGCCACCGCCCGCCGTATTGAGGCGGGCGGTGGCTGGATCATGCATTAAGCTCCCCCACTGCCCACCAATGTGTGCCCCCAGGCAATAAATGCATGACCCAGCCACCGCCCGCCGTATTGAGGCGGGCGGTGGCTGGGTCATGCATTAAGCTCCCCCACTGCCCACCAATGTGTGTAATACATCAAATAAATAAATAAACACGTTTTTTCCAAAAAAAACACCATACATTACATTTAAAAACACACATTATTTCAAGCTGGGTGTCTTCTACCTTTCAGTCTCCAGCTGTTGTGGAACTACAGATCCCAGGATGACCTGCCACCCACCTTTGAAACTATTTTTAGGGCATCCTGGGATCTGTAGTTCTACCACAACGACAGGCCCAAAGGTGGAAAACCCATACTGTCAAAGAAAAACATTATATTACCAAGCAATGTAAAAGAAAACATGATTAGAATACCATAACAAACCTTTAAAAACCTGTAAAAAAGAAAATATTAAAACATTAAAAATGTGAACTATAACAACATTACATTTTACAAAACTATATACACAAATATTTAAATGTCCTTTTTTTTCTTATTCATAGATAATGTCCATGGATTCTGAACGTGAATTCGTTACAGGATTCATTGAAATCCTGCACTCGAAAGACTGTCTGTGGAAGATCAGTTCTCGGAAGTACCACAATAAGTCGCAGAAGTTGGCCGCACTCGAGGAACTGTTGGTGTATACAAAAAAATACATATCTGATGCAGACCTGAAAACTGTACGGCAAAAGATTCAAAATCTCAGGACAGTATACATCAAAGAAAAAAAGAAGGTGTATGACTCCAAAAAATCAGGAGCGGCTACAGATGAAATATATACTCCTGCGCTGTGGTACTACCAAATGATGTCATTCATCAGTGAACAAGATCCTCAAAGGGAATCAATCATCTTGATGTCTGAGCGTGAGGGAGATGAGGAGGTTGCAGAAGTCTTGGTAAGTAGTGACACAGTTTAAACCAAAATCCTTAATGTTTTTGTTGTTAAATCCCAAATGTCCAATTTAGTCAGTAGTTCACAGATAGTCCTCCTGCCATGGTACAGCACCTGGTCCATTGAAATAGGTCATGTACTCCTTCCTCACTTTTTTGGCACGTGCGGTGGATGTTGTTGTAGTTGTTGATGCAGACACAGATGTCAAATGTTCAATGTTCTCCAGGGGTCCTACATCTTCTGGTCTAGCTGGGACTGGTCCTCGTTGAGTAGATTTTCTTCGCAGAAAGTTGTGCAGCACACAGCACGCCATCACGACCCAGTCTATCTTCTCCACATGTAGATTGATGGTGGTGTGGAAAATGCGGAAGCGGTTGCTCATTATTCCAAACGCATTTTCCACAATGCGCCGTGCCCGGGATAGACGGTAGGTGTATATCCTTTTCTCTCTGGTCAGGCCCCTGTGTGCAAATGGCTTCATCACATGTTCATGTAATGCAAAAGCCTCGTCTGCAACGAAAATGTAATTTAGGCCGTGCTTTGTCTGGTCCAGTGAGGGCAGGTTGAGGGTTTTGTTGGCGAGTCTCTGGTAGAAAGCCGTCTTTTTGAAGGATCCACCATCTGAAGCATGCCCATTCTTGCCGACATCCACAAACAGAAATTCGTAGTTGGCATTCACCACTGCCATGAGAACGATGCTGAAGAATCCTTTGTAGTTGTAGTAATATGATCCGGTGTTGGCAGGTGGGTTGATGCGGATGTGTTTCCCATCAATGGCTCCTCCGCTGTTAGGGAAATTCCAACGTTGTTCAAAATCTTCCGCGATGCTAGTCCACTCCTCCACGGTGTTAGGAAACTGTAAAAATAGGAAAAAAGATGTTAAAACATGACTATATTTTTTATATCTTTTTTTCCCTATATAGACTCCCACCCAAGACCCTGATTTAACATCAACACCGGACCTCAGTCTGCTCGGTGGTGACAGTGATCCGGAGAATAGCACACAAGTGGAAAGTCAAGTTCCACCTGGACCCTCATCTTCGCAACAACCCCAAAAAAAGAAAAAAAAAGGCAGAAAGGAGAATTTTACAGAACGAGAGGACCATTTTTTACAAAAACAGTTTTTACAGAACGGCTGCTGCAGAAACCCCCAGATGCAATTGATGATTTCACAGCTCATGTGAACAGCACATTGAGAAATCTGGATGCAGATATCCAAAAAAATTTTTTACGGTTAAACTACGACCTCTTGAGTCGCTGTATGAGCAAAAATATCTCAAATTCGACATACATTGCAGATCCAATGCTATTTTCCCTTGCCCCAAATAGGTATGTCCGCCCCCCCCTACCCAGTTACATATTACTCCCCCACCAAGCACCAGCACCACCTTGTATAATGCTCTGCTGGATGCAGCAGATGAGTCGCCCCAATATACAGAGATGTAAATTTTTTCTATATTGTAATATCACAAAATTTTATGAATTCTAATCGGTGCTTGCTGCATGGGATAGGGTGGTGATGACGCCATTTGAACAAGGTCACTACGCACATGGCACAAGTACACATAGCTGGAAGCCGGGGCCACAATGTGTACTTGTGCCATGTGTGTATTGGCCTGTTCAAACTGGCGTCTGACCCACCCTATCACATACAGCCGGCTACCTATTGGGATTCATTAAATTTGGTGATATTTAATTTGGTTATTTTTTTGTCTTGATTTTAATGTCACCAAATTTTATGAATTCCAATCGGTGCTTGCTGCATGGGATAGGGTGGTGATGACGCCATTTGAACAAGGTCACTACGCACATGGCACAAGTACACATAGCTGGAAGCCGGGGCCACAATGTGTACTTGTGCCATGTGTGTATTGGCCTGTTCAAACTGGCGTCTGACCCACCCTATCACATACAGCCGGCTACCTATTGAGATTCATAAAATTTGGTGATAATGTTCTTTTGTAAAGTTGTAATAAAAAAGTATTTTGCACACAGTTTAGTGCACACTTTCAGTTGCCTGCAGGTCAGTGCACATTATATTAAAAGAAGGCAATTTCTTGCTTTATATGTTGAGTAAAAAATAAATATAAAAATTTTTCTTTGCACAAGAAACCAATGTGTGGTGTTTTTTTTTAACTTACCTTGCAATACTGGTACTGTAGCACTTTTACGATGGCTTTGCAGGTCTCCGGAATGATGACGCCCAAGGACTGAGGTGAGATGAGTGTCCCAAACTTTAGGTCTTCCAGTGACCTTCCTGTAGCCAGGTATCTCAGGGTAGCCACCAGTCTGTCTTCAGCAGGGATTGCCCTCCGCCACCTTGTGTCCTGTCTCTTGATGTGGGGGGTCACCAGATGCAGCAATTCTTGGAAGCTGGCGTCATCCATGCGCAGGTAGTTCCGATAGTCCTCCAGGTTGTTCTCCTTGATCTCTATCAGCAGGGACATGTGAGAGCGGGTATCCCTTTGTAGCAGCCACTCCTTGGTCCAGCATGCTCTCGTCCTTCTTCGCTGGGCCCTCTTCCTAATCTCCTGGACCCCGGCTTCAGCGACCAACACTTTATACTGATAGGGACGCATCAGTACAGAATTCAGGAACAGGATAGAATGCAGGTAGGTAGCACACACTTGCAGGTAGAATAAACTTTGTATAAGGCAAGCCAAATACAAAGAGCACAGTAGCAATGTACAGGATTCAGCAGGAATACACCTAGCCTCATCTAGTAGCAGAGCAGAATGTACACAGAGTTTAAAGGGTTCCTGCTGTTTATACTCCCTAGATAGCCATAACAATGGGAGGGGCTATTTAAATTTCCCACCAATAGTCAAGAGCCTGTTTTATTTTTTTTTTAAACTCACGATTTGTTATGTCCAATCTCACGATGCGTACGATCCGATAGATCGTGAGATCGTAAGACAGATTGGGTGTCTTTGTTCCCAAATCGTGATCACGACGGCAAGGGAGCTCCCGTGAAAGTTCATGAGGAAATTGGCCATAAAATCGTATCGTGAGCACATCGGTATATGTGTGGGCACCTTTAGATATATCAGAGTAGTGTCAACACAGGCAGAGAATATGAGAATAACACTTGACGTTAACACAATGTAGTAACATCTATTGAGGAATAAATGGCAAGTCGAAATGTAACAGTTAAGGTGCGTATACACACAACGATTTTTTGAACAATTTAACTAAAACGACGTCGTTATCGTTCAATAAATCGTTCAGTGTAAAACGATAAACGATGAATGATTATCATTCATGCGTGTTCACGTTTGTTGATTGTAGTTTGTAGTTCAGTCAGACTGGCCAACTGAACGATTTACAATAGAAGTTGCAACATTTTTCTTTGAACACACAGAAAGTAAAACCAACTACTTTGTAAAACGATTTTCGTTTACTTTTTCAAGGGAAAAACTGAACGAAAATCGTTCATCAAAAATCGTTCATTACTAACATCGTTGTGTGTGTATGTACCATAAGATAACCGAGGTTCGGATAGATCAGAGGGCACATAAAACCCCTAGGCAGGGATGCGTGGGTTTAATAAAGTTAGGTAGGGGAGTGCTAGTTTTTTATGGTCAGACTGACATTAGGTTAGGATTGGTGGAGTGTTGTGTAAGGGGTGTGGTTAATAGGAGTGTGGGTAGGTCAGCACTGTTACACTGCCTCTTTGGATTCTGATCTGCAAGCTGTACAGACACAGGTTGTAATACTCTGATCTTTGTTTTTGGTATTTTTCCCCCTTTTTCTTCTCATAAATGTCTTTCCTGCCTTCATCTCAGGCTTGCCGACATTTAGCTCCCTCCTTCCGGGAGGGAGCTGTCGGGCTTACAGGGCTGGGGGCGTGATGTGGCCAAAGGGGGCGGGGCCCGGCACCTGACGTCACGTTGGGGGCGGAGCATGGGGTGTGACAGCTCGATTGCGTCATCGTGGCTCCGCCCCCTCTGCACAATGCCATGATTAATGGCATTGTGCAGCCGGGGGCGGAGCCACGATGATGCGATTCAGCGCGAATGGGTTTTCCATTGCCTTCAATTGTAATATAGTTCCAGCTGGTAAGGCTGGTGCTGCCGCACTGGATTCTGGGTCTATTGCCGGACAGCTGGTGGCAGTGGGGGTGCTAAGACACCCCTACGGTCTCCGCAGTCTGGGGGTGTGGGGGTAAGAGTTAGCACCTCGGCTGTACATGTGGCATACGTCACATGGGCTCAGCAGTTAAAAAATTTTTGCGGCCTCTTCCTCCTCCTTTTCTTTTATACAAAGCAAAAACTATTAGCAGTGCATGCATATTCAGTAATAACAGGCTGAATGATACGCACAGTGGTAAGGGCGCTATTAAGTTGGTCATTTCGGGCATTAGGTATATGGTTACGATTGTGGTAAGTTATGTATCGGTAAGCCAACAGTTTACTATATTAAAAAATGACTGTAGGGAGGCAGCTGTATTCATATCTGGTTGCAGTCAAAAAGCAGTTCCAGCGCTCATGTCAGCCGCAGCTCCTGGGCTAGGCTGTGGGAATATGTAATGTACAGGACTGGGAGGTTCCCTCGCTGCTCTGTGTCAGGAGACGGCGGTCTTATGCTCGCTTGTTGTTTGTGTTATTGTGAGGGCTCATTTCATACATAACCCACGATTACAAGGCCATGGCGTATCTTGTTTATCGGCCATATGCCGTTTCCTCAGAAGCTTACCAGCCCACCTCCGCACATCTTTTTATTTGGTCTATTCACAGCGGCTGGTCATTGTCAACAAATCAGTTTTATTCATCTAGTCATACAAAACAGTTTTATTAATCAATACTATTGGTAGAGCACTTATTTCATAAATAAATGCAGTGCATTTTTATACATGTTAAATGCGTTACAGCACGTTATCATTATTACCAGTTATTATTACCAGTTATTTATATAGCGCACACATATTCCGCAGCGCTTTACAGAGAATATTTGGCCATTCACATCAGTCCCTGCCCCAGTGGAGCTCGCAATCTATGATCCCTACCACAGGCTCAGACACATACACACTAGGGTTAATTTATGTTTGGAGCCAATTAACCTACCAGTATGGTTTTGGAGTGTGGGAGGAAACCGGAGTACCCGGAGGAAACCCACGCAAGCACAGGGAGAATATACAAACTCCACACATGTAGGGCCATAAGCCAGCTTGTCAGAAACCACGGTGCCTTTGGCCCTTTGTTCTGCGGTTCTTCTGCACGGTTCCTTATTAGATTATTGCGTTAAGATTTTGTCATATGGCATTCATTTATTACGGCTAACATTCATGTTATAGTCATGCACATGGCTGACATTCAAAAATTATAAGTCAGTACGCACAATGAAGTTATATTGATTTAATATTAATACAAGCAATTAATTACCTCAATCTTAATAAGACCGTATCGTCCATTAAACTCATTTATTACAGTAAAACATTCATGTTTAGTCATGCACATAGATAAGAAAATAAGTGCGGCAGAGAAGTGTGGATAAGGAGAATATGTATCATGGAGTATACATCAGTTAATCGATCACAAATGTGTTCTTGCACACTATTACTAATATCACGCTATTACATACTTTCTATTTCATAAATGTACTAAATTACATTACATGGGTATCCCTAAGTTTCATAGAGTTTGGGAGTGTCTTGGGACCCTATGACCACGTAGGGACTTGAAGCGTGTGCCGCTCCCACTCCCACCATGCGCTCAAGATGGAGTCAGCTTGTGAATGGTATCATGGGCTCATAGTCTAAAATCAAGTATTAGGAGCCTATCATCTCCTCTTCTGTTATTTTTCACTTTTTTACTCTCTTTCTCTGTTATAAAATGTTTGGACCACCCCTTTTGGTCATAAGTGTGCATGCATAGGAACACCACGTGTCGGTGCGTCATTTTTCTTTTGCCCATATGATTTACCCTTATACTTTCTGTAGTTGAATTGTATTAATCCCTGTACAGTAATTTAATCTCTTTACCTGTAGCCGGTGCTCGTGCATGTATAGGACCACTTCGTTCTGGGGTAATTTTTCTTTTGTCTGTATAATTTTCCCTTATACTTCGGTAGTTGATTGCATTTTATTCATGTAGGGTTTTCTGGCCCTTTCCCTATAGCCGGCGCCTGCGGTTGGTTTTTCTGACCCATGAGTGGGTGCTTTTCCATACCGTTTTAATTTGAGAGCTTTGTCTAATACATTGTGAGGTCATACATAAGGTACATTTATGAGATAACTGCTGGTGTGATTTCAATTATCCCCTCAGTGGTCCAGTTCCTCCTCAGACTCAGTATCTGGCCTTTGGGAATATTTGTTTTATACTTTACATTTGGTGTTGAAATGTTTTATATGCCAAATATGGTTCATAGGATTTAGGCGAGCTACACATTTTTGCATGGTAGTCTCATCCCTATTCCAATTGAGACCTAATCATATATATTTATTTTATATCAAGATACAGGTTCAACCCGAGTCCACCCCCACATGCAATGCTCTTCAAAATACACCATATCTTATACACGCACACCCCCCCCCCTTTTTATTTTACAAATACATGTTCATAGGATTTAGGTGAGCTACACAGCTTACATTGCATCTGATCCCCATTCATATATACCTAATCATATATTTATATATAAATCTTACAGAGGGAAACAGGTTTGACCCTAGTCTACCACCCCCACATACAACGTTCTTCTAAGCACACCATATCTTATACACAGCCCTATGTAATAACGGGACACGCCCCTGGCTTGGGTTTCCCCGGGCCGTGGGTTGTGGTCTCCTAATGGCTTAGAGAAGCTCGGTCGGTGTTTATGCGGGGTTGTCTATATCGGGGAATACTACATCCCTGGATTCAGGAGCCATCACTGCGCTGCTTGTGTCAGTGGGGTTGTTTTTGAGGCCCCTGCTGTCATAACAGTCGGGGGCTCTGTTTACAACAAGGGTTGGCATTGTTTGCTCCCCCAGCATCCGATATGTCGGCATGCTGAGTCCACTAATTAAGCAGCTAGATATGATTTGAGGCTGTTGTTCCTTGTGTCTCGTTTGCTCTTTACACTGCTGCGCCTGCGCATATGGTTCATTGCCTAATGCAAAGGACCCTGAATTTCGATACTGCCCCTGTTTTTCTTTTGTTTCAGACATCGATGTGGCCGGATCCCCTCCTATCGCCACCCCAGGGATCGATATTGTCGCTTCTGTTGTTGCCAGGAATGGAGTCATCAGCGCAGATGATACTCTGTTCAATTCTCAAGCCGCCATGGAGAGTTTTTGCATGTCGATCCTTGGCTCCACAGTCCTGTGATTGCCTATCAGACTTTGTGGCAGCATTGATAGTCTTTCTGGCAGTCTCAGCTCGGCAGGAGATACAGGCTATATGATGATGAAAGTCCTATGCCTATATTCATGTGGACTAATGATGTGTAATGTTTGTTTGTGGACTTGAGTGCTCCGGCCAACTTGCCACCTTTCCGGTGGGGGTCTCGAGGGATTTTGCCCTATTTTTTGCCCTGCTTAGGACAACGTTTGGCTAATGCTATAGTTTAACTTCGTGTAAACAAATAAACAACAAAAATATGAGAATGACATTACTAAGCAATATAAAAAGATCCAGCAGGTTTTTTGTAGGTTTTTACCTCGGGTCAAGTCCTCCTTCCCCCCCTTTCCCTCCCCCCCATCACCTCCCTCTGCAATATGTCATAATCACAATACTCATGTATGTTTCATGTATTGCAGGTGGTTTACAGGATTACAGCTCATTTTGTTTATCGGACACTTGTTTATATTTTGGGCAGGTCATCCCGCTTTGCTAGTTTGGGTTGGGAGGCATTAGTGCCCTGTATACGGACGTCAGCGGAGGACTTTGGTTCTCCTTTAGTCTTAGCAATTCACCTGGGATGGAATGATTTGTGCCGGCAGATGTCGCTTTACTTGCGGCACACTATTTGTTCATGATTTGGGTGGGTTGCTTGGCTTTGGCCAGATGTCGTGATAATTTTGTCCGATATTGTGCTAGCCTTTCCTGGTGATGTAGGTGCACGGTTGGGGAGGGGGTAGATTTGTGGAGCATCACCCTTTAATGGGTACAAGATGCCTAACAGGGACAAATTTCATTTATAGAGTGTTTTTTGTTCGGTGTGGGGAGGTTTTAGAGGGTAGGTTGTATGGTGGCGGGCACGTTCCATCATTGGGAACTTGCGTGGCGGGAAAGAACGGCAGTATCTATAAAGCATCCACCTTGCTGCAGTATGAGCGGTGCGCCTCCTTCAATGCACTGGTTAGGCTGATTTTACCCTACTGGGGTCAGCGGCATCTCTCGTCGGAGAGGGCTAAAATAGTGCATTGGGATGGGGCTGGATACTGTCTCACTTGCCAGAGAGGGATATCGGCCCTTGCAAGTTTTATATCACTATTACACTTGAATTGGGATAGTGGCCCGTTCAGTGAGTGTTTTACATCTTTGCCTAAGTCAAGTGTGGGGCGTCTGATTATTGGCCGTTCTTTCTTATGCCACCATACTCTGATTGTAAAATAAATATAGCAGACCATATATTTTTGATCGCATATATACTTGGTCTGTCTCTTTATTTTATTTAAGTTGGTTATATAACTTTAAGATTGCACGCATTATCTGCCAATGGGGGTTTTAAGGGGTATATTTAAGTGGAGATGTTGCCCATAGCAACCAATTAGATTCTAAATATTATCTTCTAGAAGGTGCTAGATGAACGTTAAGTAGAATCTGATTGGTTGCTATGGGCAACATCTCCACTTCTAAAAACCTGCAGTTTAGTAAATATACCCCTCGGTGTTCAGTTGACAGTGAATAACAAGTGGTTACTTATGCAAAGTACTGGCCTACAAATGCAACACCAATATACGCACCTTATATATAAATGTATATAATTACTGGTATAGAATGAATCATATCCAATAATACATAACTATGTCAAGGGCTGGAGACAGGATTACTTTTTCAGGGACATAGCTGTTAATAGAATACAAATTGTAGACAAAAGAATAGCCATGGTCAGTTGCAGTAAGCGATACATAATAGGTGTCAGCAACCATGAGGTAGATACAGTATCAGGTGCACAGGTCACTACTAAAGCTGCCTGGACCATTAGACTGATCATTGACATTCGCCCATAATAGCTACACCTGGGATATTTTCTGCCATGCATGATAAGAGGAAGATGCCGCGTTCCATGGCCGCCGGCGCTAAAATCGGCTTGACATTGATTTGCCAAGCTCCAGCTGCTGCAATTCCTGCCAATTACCAAATACAGTAGATACAGTGGAAGGGTTACACACTGCTTCCGGGTCTTGTCACAGCTGGATCCCTTGTGCACATGCGCACCAGCTCTCTGTGCCTCGGCAGTGTGACGGTGTGATTTGCTGCTCCGCTTACTGCTATATTAGCTAGGATATTTAGTGTAACCTGTCGCTCGCCTTTCTCCCTGCATCTTTGCTCCTTGCTTGTGTACTATACCTTTCTACCATGTACCAGACTGTTTAGACTCTGAGGGGTATATATACTAAAGTGGAGATGTTGCCTATAGCAACCAATCAGATTCTACTTAACATTTATCTAGCACCTTCTAGAAGATAACAGCTAGAACCTAAAGCTGGGTACACACTGACAGATACATTGGGCGATCATTTGATCGGCCAATGTATCTGCTGCGCGTCGGGCAGTGTGTACTCGCGATATGTCGGTGAACATCAGCATTCACCGACATATCGCATTGGCTGTGCTGCACAGACCGCCTGTACACACACCGCGGCAGCCGCGAGAAGGGGACGGGACACGCCCCCCACCCACCGGGATACGCCCCTGGTTACCGGGACCTGCGGGCAGGCACAGATGATGGTTGTTCACTGTGTACGAACAACCATCATCTGCAGATATATCTGTATAGTGTGAACCCACCTTAATTGGTTGCTATGGGCAACATCCCCACTTCTAAAAACTCTCACTTTAGTAAATTTACCCCTGACTGTGCGACTGCTTGGACCTGGCTGTACCATTGACAGTATACTATATCTTGTTACCGTGTTCCAGAGTCATTGACCTTATTCTGACCATGCTGTCACGTGAACCTCACTATTTCCAGCCAGCGCATCCTGTGTTTCTTTCTTAAGATGATATTATCTGATACTGCATAGGAATCTTTCTCTTTGTGCCTAAAGGGTCCTGCTGGTCTCTCTGAGTCATATCCAGCCTTCCAGCACCATTACTAGGCTCACATACTCTCTAATTGCCACTCCTACATGTGAGACCTACTGTAATGTAATTGTCAATTGACTCCTGCCACTGGGATCCAACTATTGCAACTCAATTGACTACTCCTTTGTTAACATGACAAAGTACCCTAGCCCCAAATAACATGGATTCCCCTGGAGCTTTGGCACAGTCCTCAGAAGCTGCTCTTATTCAAGAAATTCTGGTGCTACAGGGTCAATGGTCTGTTATGCAATCCAGAGTTGATAAACTTCAAACTGCACATGCTGTTCATGCCTCTGACTGTCGCGTTTATATAATATAATTGCAAACACTGGATTCCTATACACAGTACAAGTCTAAACACTTTGTATTTGTAAACAATTTAGTCTATGATCTGCTCTTGGAGTTTTCTGTGAAACCAGATGCACAGCAGCAGGTGGATACACAGTTCAGAGCTGAATTATGGCAGGGTAGTCCTGAACGTATACACAGCTATGTGTGCTAGATGATAATTCCTGCTTAATCCATGTAATAATATAATGGGACAGCTATGTGTGCTAGATGATAATTCCTGCTTAATCCATGTAATAATATAATGGGACAGCTATGTGTGCTAGATGATAATTCCTGCTTAATCCATATATGGGACAGCAATAACATGTCAGGTCCAATTACAGGTCTGGGGGCAAGATATTCAATATGCAGGGCAAAGGCAGAGGCTGGTCAGACTCCGGTTCCAATGACTGGCAACTAGGTATCCAATATGTGGGGCAAAGGCAGAGGTAGGTCAATGTCTGGTTCCAAAGTCTGGCAACAAAGTATCTAATATGTGGGGCAAAGGCAGAGGCATAGCTAACAGGCCCAGAGTCGGTAGACAAGCGTCTGTAGTAAGCAGGGACGTGCAGTCAGGGGAGGCAGAGCCACACCACGGTCAGTAAGTTGCGCAGAAAGAGAGCTAATAGAGGCATGCCTCTGAGTATGGGGGGGGGTTCATGCCTTGAGCACTGATGGACACCTTCGATGTGTCAGTGTCATGTGACCAGGTAGTGCACTGCAGTAGTTCAGAGATCAGAACTCAGCAGCAAGAGGAGACACAGTGATGCAGGTATGAGAATCAATGAACACTGAAGCTTACTGCAGTGAGGGGAGAGTTATAGTGAGTAGGGGGTGAGACAGGCTCCCTGGACTCAGATCCGTCTCCATGTGTGCCTCCCCAGCCATTAACCTCACCGCACATCACTGGTAGTAAAACCAATCACTTAACAATTAGAGACACCCTTAAATAGTGCCTGGCAGGTTTGAATGTTAGCACCAATCTGCTTCTGCTCTACTGTGCAGGCGCCCTAACATCCTGCTGTCTGCCGCAGCTGGAAACCCTGACACCTGAGCGCAGGTGCCAAACCTTTAATCAGCACTGCCCCAGTGGCAGTAAATCGCACATGCAGGGTCCAGAATTGCAGACTGCTCGTGGCGAACAGGCTACTCATGCCGACACAAATTACAGCCGGCAGAGGCAGCACAACCTGCTCCTAGTGCCGAGACAGAACCTCTAATTAAATTATCTACCAAGTTTAATGGGGAATGCATCCAGTGTCACCAATTCATAGCACTTCAAGTCATAATCAGTGTGATGAAGGCTGTAAATACTCTTGTTAGGGTGTCTACAGCCAATAGCAAAAGGGTATAGGAGGTTAAATCTTTCTGCCCATCCGTGTGTGCGAAGTGGGTTGTAGTGCCACAAAGTGTCTAGCCATCATTCTGAATATCTGCCAAGGTTCCAAACAAGAGAGCCTGGACACATTATTGGCTTATCTCCAAACAAGTGGCAACAGGTGCAAATAAATATACTTTACTAATGTTCCTATGGCTCTAGTGACATAAGTGTTGTACTATGTGGTTTATTATAAAGATACTAGCAAGCATTTGCAAATTAATAGATGAGTACATACAATAAATCAGTATTATATATATTATGGCGAGATTATGTATTCAGCTAATCTCAGCTATTTCAGCCACGGTCCTACATTATATTGTAGCTTTAAAATATTTACTTTATTCTTTCTGTAAATACTGTATATGTAATAATTGGCTTTTTACAACAGAAGGTATTGACAATAAGAAATGACTAGTGGTAATTCGGTTGTGGGCAGTGGCCACTAAGTACAGCTGCAATGGTGGCAATTTACAACCAACGCCAACCTTCCCTCGCTCCCGAAAGAGTTGCATAAGAAAATTGTTGGGGTGCTGTGTTCTATCATCGCCCGTACATTGTGGATCATTTTATACAGGCCTTTGAGTGTCACTATTTCCTTCCTTTGAAATATAAATAGTTATTTGGTTCAGGCTTCTACTAAATCCTGAGAAGAACTATAAGCAAGATTTTAGAATAGGGAAAGCAATTAGGAATTCTACACACAATCCGAAGCATTATTCCCCCTCTTAATCTTAATTTATAGACCATTCTTTTATTGCTCCCAGTCAGTATTGATTTGGAGCACAAATATAAGAAGTGGGGAAGATGTATTAAACCTTCGAGAGAGAGAAAGTGGAGAGAGAGATAAAGTACCAACCAATCAGCTCTTATCTATCATTTTTCAAACACAGCCTGTAAAATGGCAGTTAGATGCTGATTGGTTGGCACTTTATCTGTCTCCAGGGTTTGATAGATCTCCCCTGGTTCCAATTATGGAATGATGAGTGTGAGAAAGGATCTGCATGAGAGCAGTTAGGAGGGAGTAGTGGTTAAGACCAAAGATTTTATAGATGTTCCCCGAAAGGTCAGGGCCATAACTAGGGTAACACGATCAGTACCATGGCACAAGGCACCGCAGGGGCGTTGTTTGGGGGCCTGTCAATTTTCTGTTTATATCATTCTCACTTGTAGCTTCATCTTCTTTTATCCCCAGCATCTCCTGGCCTTCCCTATCTCTTCCCTGGCCCTTCCCTATGAGGCTGGCCCTTTTTTGGATGCGCTTCTTATGTCCCTATTTGAAAACTAGGGGAGGAGGGGGGGTGCCATGTTGTTACTGGCACAGGGCACCAAAAAGTCTAGTTACAGCCCTGCCGAAGGTACCTCTGTTATTAATGACCAGTCATAACCTGTGTTTGGATATATACTTATACCCCTTTCACACCAAGCATTTGACTTGGAAATTGCCGGGTAAACCGGGGTCATGTGTCATGGTAAAAGAGTTAATCTAGGTTATGTGTGCTGGGTCCGTTAACCTGGTCATTACCAGGGTTATTCCCAGAACCAATATGGGTACGCTGTGGGGTAAAAGGGACGACGCAGGTTATCCTACCAGGGTTATGTTTACAAGCTGCTCATTGGCCTATCAGAAGCGCCCACTTTTCGTGACTCTTCTTTGTGAGCCTGTAATGTCCCTATTAGTTTTGCAGAGCAGACAAGGGTGCAGTGTGAAAGGCGACGACCCACGAATGTCCCGGGTCCAACCTGCGGTGCGATAGATATATGAACAGATGACGCATGGGTTGAAATCATGTTCACTAACCTGGCTCGGACCTGGGATTTTGGTGTGAAAGTAGTATTAGTTTAATACAAAATGAGTAGAAAAATAAATGTGTCCCTTTAATTAGTAGTGGGAGAGCAAGAATTAATTGGAACACTGTATGCTTTATCGTTTGTTCAGTAGTAATGAACATAGGCCCTGATTCAGAGCCGGACGCTCTGACAGAGCGCTCGCTCTGAAACAGGGCCGTCCCTCTTAATTTTTAGAGCGGCCTCCTGGCCGTATTGAACTCCTATGTTCAAAGGAGTTGCAGTTTGAAAATCAGGTGAGTGCCGAGTTTGTGTGATATTTTTTATTTAGATGGTGTGGTCACATACCAAGGGCACCCCAGATGGTTGAGTGCCGTGGATTGAGCCTGTCATATATATATATAGCTCGTTAGCGGTACATTGACAAACACCAGTAAGCTAAGCTTAGCGCTGTTTGTTAAATACTGAAAGGAGGACATAACCCCTTTAGCAGACCACAGACACACACACACGAAAAAAACACACAATATACACTCAAAGGAGAAAAAAACCCACACATATAGGTACCCACATGAAATATTACTCACCAGTTGCGCAATCTTATCCACATTACACCGCACATACTGCCCCATAGTCACATTAAACTACATAGTAGTGTCCCTTATTCATGTTATGACACAGTAGTGCCCCTTTTACACAATGCCCCCAGTAATGCCCCTTATTCACAATGCCACGGTAGTTCCCCTTATACACAATGCCCACAGCAGTAGTGCCCCTAATACACATAATGCCCACAGAAGTAGTGCCTCTTATACAATGCCCACAGCAGTAGTGCCCATTATGCAGTGCCCCCAGTAGTGGTAGTGCCCCTATGAAGTGCCCCGAGTAGTGGTAGTGCCCACAGTGGTAGTGCACCTTATGCAGAGTCCACAGTAGTGGTGCCCTTTTTGCAGTGCCACCAGGAGTAGTGCCCCCAGTAGTAGTGTCCCTGGTAGTAATGCCCCCTATAGTAGTGCCCCTAATAGTAATGCCCACTGTAGTAATGCCCCCTGAGTAAAGCTCCTAGTAGCAATTCCCCCTGAGTAATTGCCCCTAGTAGTAGTGTCCCCAGTAGTAATGCCCCCTACTAGTAATGCCCCCAGTAGTAGCACCCCCCAAATGTGTCCCTGGTAGTAATGCCCCCTGTAGTAGTGCCCCCAATAGTAATGCCCCCTGTAGTAGTGCCCCATGTAGTAATGCCCCTGAATGATGCCCCCTAGTAGTAATGCCCCCTAGTAGTAGTGCCCACAGTAGTAATGCCCCCTAGTAGTAGTGCCCACAGTAGTAATGCCCCCAGTAGTGAAGCTGGTTACACTAAAAAAAATAAAATAAAAAAATACATACCTTAAGTCCCACTCTTGCGTCGGTGGCTGCTCCTCGGAACTATGGGAGAGATGTCATGATGTCTCTCCCATAGTGTACTACACATTGCAGGAGCCTCCAGCTGCCGCTGGCGCTGCGGGGAGGGAGCTGGGCACCAGCTGTTAATAAAATCCCAGCGGGCGCCCAGCAAATGAAGCCTCCCCTGCGGAGCCAGGCTGAGGTGGGCCGGAGGAGGCGGAAATGGTTCCATCTCCTGTTCCGGACCACTTTAACCACATTGTGTGGGGGCCCTTTATGTGTGGGGGCCCCGGGACGACTGCCTCTGTCGCTCCCTCGTTAATCCGGCCCTGTTCGTACATAAGGCAAATACAGTTCAGGAACAATAATACAGCTTACATGAGACATCAGTTCAAACGAGTAGAGCAGCCATTCCCAACCTCGGTCCTCAAGGCACACTAACAGTCCTGGTTTTGGTGATATCCATGCTAAAGCACAGATGGCTTAATCAAAATAACTGTGGTACTAATTAAGTTGCTTGTGCTCAAGTATGGCTATCCTTAAAACCTGGACTGTTAGTGTGCCTTGAGGACAGTGGTTGGGAAACCCTGGAGTCAGGGGCTGGCTGGCAACTTTCAGCCTGGGGGGCAGACACAAGCAAGTGGCCCAGTTTTTCTACTAGCGAATGCAATGTAAAAATGGGCGTGACAACAATGCTGGTGGCATGGTTTCCATAATGTGTGCGTGGTTTAAATAGCAAATTAAATGATGAGGGTAAAATTGTTATGACAAAGAGCTATAAATAAATACCATCTATTGTATGCGTCTCCTTGGGGCTGGGTTGAGTAGCTGCGCCCGGCCCTTTGTTCCGCCTTCCCTTAAAGCTCCGTCGTGCGCATGCGCCAGACGCGACGAGCGAAGGACTTTCCTTCGCTCGTTGTGTCTGATCAAAGGGGGGCGTGCTGTCGATGTTGATTGACAGCACGCCCCATTTGGTGGGCGTGCCGGGGGCGTGCCTACCTGACGGGGGCGTTCCCAAGGGAACGCCTACCGTCAGAAGCCGGCCCACTGACATCACTAGTGATGTCAGTGGGAGTGATTTTGGCTCTGATAGAGCCAAAATCACTCCGGGCCTTGCGGTTGAAAAACTCAACCGCAGGCTCCGGCTCGCAGTGGCGATGGTCGCGATGGTCAAGACCATCGCGGCCATCAAACTGCACGCTCGTATAGGCTGTGGGTGGTGACCCACAGCTATACGAGCGTCCAGGAGGACGCTCCATAATTATGGAGGGTGGCCCTCATTCAGAGCGTGCGCTCTGCTCAGAGCGTACGGCTCTGAATGAGGGCCTTAGTGCCCTGCTAAAAGTACCTAGTGGGAACACTAATATTTATATACATACAGACACATTAAGGGCCATATTCAATTAGAGGCGAAAAGCCTTTTTCACCAGTTTTTTGGGGAAAATATAGCCTAAAAACTTTTTGCCTAATTCAATTCCATGACGATTTCGCCTAAGCAGGAACTCGATGCATTGAATTAAGCAAAAAAGTATCTCCAATGAACAGCAGGTGAAAAGAAGTGCAAAATCTTTATTTTGGGGTGCAAATGTGGGGAAATGACTCAGATCCCTTGGGACAGCCCCCCAAAGGACAAATCTGCAAAAAAAAAAAACACCTAAGAACACCCCCAAAAAGATATGTCATTTTTGGAGTGAAAATGTAAAAAGTGGGGGGACAAGCATAAAAACTAGTGAAATAGGCTTCTTGGGGGTCCCCAAGTATGGGTCAGGTGTTTTTGGGATTGCAGGTGCATGCCGCAGGTGGATTTTTCAAGTTTTTAAAAGGTTCACTTTAGAGACATAAAAATATGCTAGTACCCATTTTCAAGTACCCCAAATTTGACAGAACTACTTATTTTCACCAAAAAATACTGCTTTATGCCATTTTTCACTGCTTTTACAAAGACGCTAATAGCAAGCAATGTACCCAAAATAGTCTTATTACTACACATCTATATTGATTCCCTATGTTCTGACAGTACTTTTAGCCTGTTCCGCATTCGCCTATTTCCGTTATCGCCTGTTTTGCAATTGAATTAGGCGAAAAACGGGAGCGCGCACGGAATGAATTCGCCTCTGAAACAGGCGAATGAGGCGGAAAGTCAGACAGTCAAGAACTTTCCGACTTTTCGCCTCTAATTGAATACGTGGTGTAAGGGCTTGATTCAGACCCTCTCGCAAGCGGCTGCTTGCTCGGAGCGAGCAATGTTTTTCAATCTGCGCATGCATACGCTTCGTATTGCGCGTGCTCAAACTGGTATGAGCGATGGGGAAACTCTCGCTCGCCAACCACAGACAGCCTAGCTGAATGAGTGACAGGTCAAGCTGTTTGTGGATGGTAACTGGGGCAGGCCACTGGAAACGGGGGAGTGGAGGTGCGATCGCAGGCGTGCCTGAGAAATTCAACGCCGCTTTAGAGGCGTGCATAATTAACAGCCAGCGTCATAGGACACTTCCCTTGCTTGAAATCTACACTGAAGTGATCGAAGTGCTTGCGGCAGGGTATTGTCAACCTCAAGCGCTGCGATCGCATCCGATGGTGCTCAATGTACCAATGGTTTCTTGCACTTCTTGGAGATGACGTCCAGCATAGAGAGAGCTGCTGAAGGTGCAATCTCTAACTCACATTTTCACTGACTAACTCAATTTACCAGATTTTTATACCTTAGCTGTTCTTAATTGAGGTAAGGGTGTGGTTCCTCCCTGGCTATAGGAGGTTAACCATTTCCTCAGAATGTGAGAGTGATCCACTCTGTCACAGTTGGTAACACAGATGTTCAAAGTACTGTAATGTGGTCACTTGGATGCTCATTGTACTGTATGGCACTCACTAGGATGCTCAATGTACTTTATGGTTGGCATGGGGATTTTTAATGTGCTTTATGGTGCTCCCTGGGCTGCACTCTGTAATGTACAATGGTCACATGAATGCTTTATGGCAGTCATGTGGAAATTCTGTGTATTGTATGGCGGTCATGTGGATGCTCTCTGTATTGTATTTTGGCTAGGGCTAATGATTTCCTAACTGAGCTCACAATTCTGTTGGGCCCACCTATATTTGCTTTGGTCCCACCTACATGAAGTTAATTTCATAATTTTTTCCAAGGGCCGCTTTCAGTTACTAGTCCGGCCCTGGTCTGATGGATGTTGAACTTTTTGGCTTTAATTTGAAACGATAGATTTGATTTGAAAACACCACAGCTAAACCGCTAAAGAAGGGCATACCTACTGTGAAGCATGGTGGTGACAGCATCATGCTTTGGGGCTACTTCTTTTCAACTGGGGTAGGGGCTCAAGTACCAACAATAATAGCTCCAAATTTCAAGATATTTTGGCACAATATCTGCTGACCTATCATAAAACTGAAAATGTAAAGGAATTTCAGTTTCCAGCATGATAACGATCCAAAGCACACATCCAAGTCTGCCAAGTAATGGCATCAGAAATAGAAGAACAAAGCCATGGCCTCACTCCTACTAGAAACCAATGGAACCTAGAGAGGGCTCTGCACAAGTGATCTCAGGACCTGACTCACTACCGATTGCAACTGCAATTGCAATAGCGATTACTCACGCAGTTCAACTGCGATAGTATGCTAATCCATTGCGATCGCTATGCCGTCGCAGCATAACATAAGTACGCCCACTTTACCTTACACACATCCGTAATGTTTAGCAAGACTGCGAAAACATCGGTACAGTCGAGTACCATCACGCACACTTGCACAAGCCCTGACCTTACTCAGAAATTGCTAACTTCATCGCACGCTATGAGTCCTCAAGCTGCATATGGCATCGCAGTGGATAATTTATGCATGCCCCTGCAACGGCGATCAAACGCACTGGCACCCCTGCGTTTTGCCGACCATGCCCCCATCACCACCCCCAAACGGTACTTTCTGTCAGTCAATCTGCGATGGGTCTGTGTGGTCTCAGTCCCGATCGCAGTGGCCGGCTCGCATACGCACACTGTGATGCATACACATGGGCAGATTGCAACAATCGGACGATTGCGTGCTTAATCGCAGTTGCGATCGGTAATGAATCAGGCCCTCAATTTGATGGACTTTGAACCTTTTTGTGAAATAGCAGAATAGAATTGCAAAGACCTGTTGTTGTGTGAAGCTAACAGAGACCTATTCAAAAAGCAATTACGCAACCATGGTCTCTAGTACAATATATATATATTTTAATTTGTAACTTTATTTTCCTGAGAATTGTCAGTTTTTAGCTTATAAACTGACACTAATGTGCTTTCAAAGTCACATTAGTTATATTTATCTGGATTTCAGGCCTTACATAATAAAATCCTGCAATTTCAACAAGTATTTGTGTAGACTTTCTATATCCACTGTACAATCACTGAGAAACTGTAGATGTATCAGCAGCTCTCGCTAATACAAAAGGTTCTACTCTAAACTGGCTTTTAATCATGTGAGTACTATGGAGAATTCAGGAGCTCCATGGCAATACACAATAACAACACTGATTTCCTAAACACCCTGTGTATTACACAATGCTACCAGAGTTTGTAAACACATGAGCTCATTTACTTATTATCTGATGAGCCAAGTGACATACGAAATATCTAGATAAGGTACATGATGTGTATTTACCCTGAGGTGTAAATTACAGCTTCCAATTGTTTGTCTTATAATTAGTTTTTAGTTATTGTATGCTGTTATTGTTTAATGATGTGTGTCTTCTTTTTTTTCCTGTTTACTGTATATTTGCATTTACTGTATGCAGTTGTAGCAGCACTTCTCAGGTAAATACTGACAAGTAGCTTAGGGGCCTATTTACTAAGCCTTAGATGGAAATAAACTGGACGGAGATCAGCCAACAAGCTCCTAATGCTGGGTACACACTGACAGATACATTGGGCGATCAATTGATCAGCCAATGTATCTGCTGCCCGTCGGCCAGTGTGTACCCGCGATATGTCGCTGAACGTTGGCGTTCACCGACATATCGCATTGGCTGTGCTGCACAGCCAATGGACAGATATGTCTGCAGACATATCTGTCCATCAGCAAGTGTGTACACACACAGCAGCAAGGAGGGGGGCGGGAACATGCCCCCGACACGCCCACCTGCTGCCGGGTCCCGCCCCCGGCTGCCGGGACCAGAGGGCCCAAGCAGTTGTTGACCGTTCAGTGTGTATGAACGACCATCATCTGCAGATATGTCTGTTAGGTGTGTACCTGTCTAACTGTCATTTTTCAAACACAGCCCGTGACATGGCAGTTAGGAGCTGATTGGCTGGTACTTTATCTCTGTTCACTTTATCTCCATCCAAGACTTATAGGGGTATTCAATATGGGAGCGAAAACATTGTTTTTGTATTAATATCGCACCTATGACGTCATTATCACAGGTTTTAGTTTTACACCGTATTCAATTTCAAAGACTTTTCGAACCTGCGAAAAGTCTTTGATAAAAAACGGGGATAACTTTTCACCATTGAATAGGTGTCGAAAAAAAGTGCAGAATTGGGGTTTAAGGGTGCAGGCTTAAAAAAAATAGCCTGCACCCCTGGAAATGACATTTAAAAAAGAACTGTGTCAAAAAAAGTTTAAAAAAAAAATAGGGACACCCCAAAAAATGTATTTAAAAATTGGGGAGACAAAAAAAAAATGGGAAAAAATTGTTTAACAATAGGGAAATAGGTTCAGGGCTATTCTGCAAGTATGCGGCAGGTGTTTTCTAGAATAGATTTATAGCGGCAGGTGCACAATTGCAGAATTTTTAAAAACTTACTTTAGGGACATCAAAATATGCTAGTACCCATTTTCATGTACCCTAAATTTGATGGGACCACTTAAAAAAACGAAAAACATAACCTAAGTGCTCTTCTGCATCACTTCTTCAATGTCGGGAAAAACACCTGCTGCGGCTATTTAAATCCCCGACTTTCATTTAAAGGCTAAAACGGGGGTACCCATAGTGATCCCCCATGTTTTACAACTTTAGGGGGTCCTACAATTTTTTTAAGGAAAAATTCGTAACTTTACGCAAATCCAACTTCGCAGGCTCCCGTTTTCGTTAATTTCATATTGAATACGGGGATAAGCGGGCGCGAGCCCTATACGTTAACGCAGGTAAAAGCTCCGATATGAAACGTAAACTTCGACAGCTAAGTTTACGTTTCATATTGAATACCCCTCTTAGTAAAATAGACCCCTAAATTCTTGAATTGTTTTCTTGGCGTCAGACTGAACAGAATGTGAGCAGGTTTTGGCTACTGATTGGGCTTCAAACACCAGTGGGATATATTATTTTCCTCATGAAATCATTCTGGATGGGTAAAACTGAATGTGTATATAGGTCATTCTCACATGATACGCTGCCCAGTTTAAGGTAGGGGAGGTAGTTGAAATCACACCAGCATTCTGACCGCCAAGAGCGCCAGCATCCTGTACCCAACCCTAAAGTAGAAGAGGCGTAGCACGCATGAGAAGAGGCTGTGGCCATGCATCATTGGGACATGGTCACGCATCACAACATTCTGGGCCAATTGGGACAAAGCTGTCCTGATCTGGACAGTGGGACAGATTCCCTACTAAGGGCCTGATTCAGAGATGGACGCAGCAGCACAGCCGCAGCAATTTTGTACATAGCAGCTGTGCTACAAGTAATAAGACGCCCACTTCTGGCTTCTCTGATACGATGCTGCGTCTGGAGACGCAGCCATCGGATCAATTGCATGACCATCTGGTATCTGAGTAACCCTCTGAGTTAGTCATGCTGCAGAGGCCATTAAATCTGTTTCCTGCCACTGGCTTCAGCACTCCCAGAAAAAGGAGCAGAATTGCCCCAGTTTTCTGGGACGCTCTCTATGCATACTTGCCGACAATCAGCTCCAGCCTTCCGGGAGGGAGCCGATTGTCGGCTAATAGCAGGGGGCGGGGCCGGCCATTGGGGGCGGAGCGGCCATTTTGTGTCACACTGGGGGCGGGGCCGCACGATCGCGTCATTGTGACTCCGCCCCCTCTTCACAATGCCGTGATTTTCGGCATTGTGAAGTAGGGGGCGGGGCCACGATGACGCGATTCTGTGGGTATTTCTGTTTTTTTCAGGGGGGAGGAGGGGAGGGTCGGAGACTTCCGGGAGGCTTGCCTGCCTTTCCAGGGGGCCGGGAGCGGTACCCGAAAATCGGGAGGCTCCCGGCCAAATCGGGAGGGTAGGCAAGCCTGTCTCTATATCACCGCCCCCAAATGCTACCAGCATATTAATCATGCTGCGGCTTTCAAGGCACTGTGAGCGACACCGCAGCCCCAGATCCGCACATGTGCAGTGAAGCTTGTACGCATGCGCAGAGCTCAAAACATGGGAGATTTGTGTATACATACATTTGTGAATTAGGCCCTAAATCGGCACATGAGGGAGGTGTGCAGCCTATAAATATTAAAGTCCCCTCACATTTTCTCACAGCTAATTCAGACAGTCAGACTCTCATTGGCTGCTGCGCCCACTGCAAGAGCCGGGCTGGAGCTCACTCATGAGCTCCGCCATCCGGCTCCTGCAGTGGGTAATGGGAGAGACGTCATGACGTCTCTCCCATAATGCAGAGCGCACTGACGTGCGGCAGGAGCAGTGGCCAGAGTTGGAGCGTGGATTCAGGTAAGTGTATTTGGTAGGTGTATTTTTTTTTCTTACTTGTATTTGTCTGCACTAATCGGAGGCGGGGGAGCTACTACTACTGGGGGCACTGCATCTGGAGGGAGGGACCTCTACTGGGGGGGACTACTACTGGTAGCAATGCATCGGGAAGGGGGACCTCTACTGCCAGCCCCACTTCCACCGCCTTCTCAACAAAAGAGCTTAAACATTTTATTTTAAAGTATATATGCTTTCAATTTACTTTTTTTTGCATTTTACTTTTTTGCATTTTATTTTATTTCTTTTATTTCTCCTAGCGCCTGTCTGATATAATTTACATACACTTTAAAAGTAGTAAACGGGCTGCTTCTTTCACCCCTTTCACACAAGCACAGACAACTGTGCAGCAAGTGAAGAGAACATGGGCCTATGGGGCCCCGCACTACTGGGCCTGTGCGACAATCCCCACTATACCTGCCGATAGCTTCACAAAGATGGCGCCTTTACAGGAGCTCTATTTTGTGCATGTGTTATTTTTCCAAACATGAGGTGTGGCTATTAAATTGTACTTGTAAAAAATAAACCATACGGTGTGAGTTAAAAGAGAGTGGGAGAACATAGACCTTGGATTATCCCAAAATGGTTTTGCAAGTTTCACCCCTCTCGCACAGAGGGCCTGATTCAGCAGTGCACGCTAATGCACTGCTGATCGCAGATTCCCGATGTTTGGGAATTTGTGCAGGCGCCAGACCCGTTCTGTGCATGTGCAGAACGGGTCTGCGAGTACCCTTGCAAACTGGCAGCAGACTGTCAGTAATTGACAGTCTGCTGCCGTTTGGGGGTGGGGAGGGGCGGCGACAGCGTCCGTTACCCGAAACAGAGGCGTGTAGCCACCGTTGGGGGGGAGGGAAGAGGCCAGGATCTCCTTCGGGTGAGAGAGATTTCCTGGCCTCTTCCTGTAAACTGCGGCGGCCGGCTGTGGGACCCTATAAATCAGATTAACCAATGCTGCGTTGAACAACGCAGCCCGGTTAAGTAATGCACAGGGGGCGTGATGCATTACCATATCTGCAAGGATCGCAATTGCAAAGCTGCCTGTATGCCTACATCATATATCTATAGCCTGCGTGCAGCTTTGCAATTACGATCCTTATAGAATCAGGCCAGGAGTTTGCTGTCACACAGCGTTCAAAGAAGTTGTGTTTCTCCCGTACATCGTAAAAATGCTTAGTTCAAAATTAGAGCAACATGCTAACTTCAAATTTTAGCTAAAATGAACAAAATGCCCACCAAATGTTTCCATATGCCAACCTAACTTACAGGGTAGATTGTATGTCACGTGTATGTGTGTTTGAGTGGCTCAAAAGATTTAGTGATGGTCGTGAGGATGTTGAAGTTGATGAACGTCCCGGAAGGCCTTGCTCATCAAAAACAAATGAAAATGTGGACAAAACAGAGGAAACTGTTCTAATTGACCGTTGACTCAGCATCCAAATGATAAAACAACATTACTACAAATATGTTCTAGCAAGTTTGTGTGAAAGAATCAGAAGAGAGGGTTGTGGACAAATGGTTTCATCCTCCATCAGGACAAATCACCAGCCCACACAGCTCTCTCTCTCTGAAGCAGTTTTTGGCCAAGAAACAGATTGCAGCGCTAGAACACCCTCCATACTCGCCAGATCTAGCACCGTGTGAGTTTTTCCTAAAGTCAAATCTGTACTCAAGTGAACCCGTTTTCCATCAGTTACTGAGGTAAAGAATAAAATGATGAAGCTGTTGTGACGGATGATATTTAATGAACTACAGCACGGCTTTGACCAATGGAAAATAAGAATTCAGCGGTGTGTGGATGCAGAAGGGGAGTACTTAGAAGGGGAACAGAGTTAAAATGTACTTAATATAATTAAACATAAATTATAGCATCAGACTCGTTATTTAACAGCCACACCTCGTAAATCACTAGAAAGATGGTGCTCCCGGGAACTGATATGAAAGGGACCTGCTGCACTTTGGGGAGGGTGGGGTGGTTTAGCGGCTGCACACATGCTCATACCTATGCCCCTGCATGGAAAAACCCTTTTGAAACCCAATAATGTACAAGGCAGTCTTTTAAATTAACAACAATCTTTCAAATAGCTTTAGGGAGAGGAGAGGCCACACACCTGTCTATGTATATTTAAAGAATTTATCATTTTCATTTTGCTAAACAAATAATAATAGATGAAAGACAATGTAAGGACAAGATTACATTATACTCACTCCCAAATATTAGCTCACTGAGGTAATACACCTAATAAAACAAATGACAGTATACTCTACTTGAAAAATATTTTAATTTAAATTCATACTCCCAAATCTGACAAAATTGTCAAGCTTACCTCCCTCCATATATTGCAGCTCTGCCAAAGCTAGCAACATACTGTATGGTAATGATTGACACAGCACTAATAGGTGCTCTAACATTGCTGTTTTCTTGTCAGCTCACAGACTAACCAAGCACAGGTGAGGCCTGGGGACGCTGGGTGGGCACGGTCAGCAATGCATTAGTAGCTGGATGGCACTGCAGCAATCAGGGGCGTTTCTATAATAGGTGCAGGGTGTGCAGGGCACACGGTCCCACTGCACACCCTGCACCCATATTTTTAATCCCACGTCGGCGCTGGTATCAGCGCTACCAAAATCGCCTGGAAAATGGCCTCCACGATCATTTTCCCAGCGTTTTACGCTTGCGCAATAGGAAAAATAACAGGAAAATGGAGCTACGCCTGTGCTGCAGACTCTGGGCACACTCTAGTGCCCAGAGTCTACTGGTGTGGCGCTGCGTGCGCAGCCGGCTGCTGGAGGGAGAGGAGGGGGCCCTGGACAGAAAGTGCACACGGGCCCCCTCCTCTCTTGAAACGCCCCTGGCAGCAATTATTTGCCTGAAGCAGACAGTGTATTGTGGCTAATGTACTGTACAGCGTATACAGCCACCCTGCACTGTGACAAGTAGCATGAAAAAGGATTTCAACTTATAGTTACATTACTTAAAGTAATGTCAGCATAATTTACTTTTATATTTTCAAACATTTTAGTTACTCTGTAACAGTCTGTAGCAAATATGTGGTAGAGATCTGCAAGATGATGACAAGTTAAAACAACTATCAGTTTTTGTTGCCTGCCAGGATCCATTACAATGAGCAGGTAAAGAACAGTAGCTTACCTATTATTGGTGCAGGTCTGCACTACTCATGGGCCCATATGTCTATGGGGAGCCCGGCACTTATCCCTTGACTTATGGGCCAACTTACACCCAAGGTTATACTGGCATGGGAGTAGGAAGGCCGGGTCCATGGTCTGAGTGAGTGGCCCGATCTTATGCAGTCAGACACTATGGGCTCTATTTACTACAATCTGCATATTGAATGCAGAATGTAGTGTGATATTACTGACTGAATTCGCATTGCGAATTCAGGCAATATCACAGGGATTTACTACAAATCCCTTGCAGGGACAGAGCTTGCGATAAAGCTCTGTCCCTGCGAATCCCCTCAGCATACTAGTCACAGTATTTTCTCAAAAAATACAGTGACAAAGTGCCGAGCATGTGCCGACCGGCCGCCGCTGCTACCCTCCCCGGCGCTAAGCCCTGCCCCCGTAGCTAAGCCCTGCCCCCACAATCGCAGACCCCCCCGTGACCCCCCCTCCCCCTCCACGACCCCCCTCCCTTAATAGCATTTACGTGTATGATCCAGGCCTCCGGTGATGTCCTCCATGCGTCTGGTCAGGTGATATCCCATACTGCACTGGGACCCGATCACCTGATGACCGGGCCGCAGTGCACTAAGGGAGACCAGCTGACCAGAGGGGAGACATCACCGGAGGCCCGATCACCAGTCCCTGGAGTCAGGTAAGTAAAAAAAAATGTTGACAATTTTTTTTTCCTTTTTTTACAGTAATCAGCTTGCGGTCTGTTTAGACCACACAACTGATTACTGGGACTGACTCCCGGCTCTGCTCTCCCCATTAGAGCGGAGCAGGAGTCCGGTAACCGGGGGAGAGCCTGGATAACGCCACCTCCAGGTGGCGTTATTATCACAGGGTTTTCCCCGGTATTTTTTCACATTTTATTTTTAGTAACTCTGGTCGGATCATATTTCCCACTACAATTATGGGAAATGCGATCTGATTACTAAAAATAAGTGATACTTAGGGGTTGGAGTAGAATTTTACGAATTCTAATCCAATTGCCCTGTAATAACTACAGGTGATACTAAAATAATGTGAAAAGGGTGTGAAAACACCCTTTTTCACTTTATTTTAGTAAAAATAATGTTAATAAATAGAGCCCTATGTGACAAGATGGGGGTGTTAGGACCTTGAAAAGGTTGTGGCATGTACAGTAGGGTCGACACTTATGTTGATATGCATCAGGTTGACAAAAGAATGTCGAAATGTCAACATGCTTAAAAATGGATAAATAAGATTATGTTATTCATTCAGTGCTTTATTTAGAGTCCGCCACACGGGCATTTACAAAATGCACTCGCAAATGTATTAACATCTTTGTGACCGATTTAGAGTAGTCGCATATAGAACTCTTGAGCTGCTACTCCCTCCCTGTCGCTTAGACCCCCTCCCCTTGTCATACCTACTTGAAATACAGTAGCACTGGATTGTGAGTAGAGGTGTGGTTTTTGCCTGCATTTGAAAAATGTGAAATATGACGGTACACAATGCGATCAAATTACATTTAGTTGCCGGATATAGCTGGTAATAAGTATCCAAATAGGTACATCTGCTAAGCGAAGCAGATGCAAATGTGTATATATATATATATATATATATATATATACATGTGTATATATATATATATATATATATATATATGATGTAGTCGGCATCCCGGCATGCGGGATGCCGATGCTCTAAATACCAACGGCAAAATCCTGACAGCGTCTGGATCCCCCGTCACCAGTATCCCGACCGCCGGCGTCCCGAAGGTAAGTATTCGCAGTTAAGGGGGGTTAGGGTGTGGGGTTAGGCACTATGGGGAGGGTTAGGCACTAGGGGGAAGGTTAGGCACTAGGTGGAGGGTTAGAGGATAGGCACCAGGGAGGGAGGGTTAGGTCTAGGGTGCGGTGGAGGGGGAGGCAGGAGCATTTCAAGAGAGGAGTGGGCGCGCGTGCAGTCTCCGTCACGGGTCCCCTCTCAGTCTGGCAGCCAGCAGCGCACTGAATGCACCAGGCCAGTGCCGCACACTAGAGTGCGCCCAGAGTCTAGAGCACATGCGCAGGTCACCGGGAAAAAGGCAGCCGTGGCCATTTTCCCTTTTCTTTTTACAGCGCTGACACCGGCGCCAACGTGGGACTCTGGAGAGGTAAGTATAATATTTGTGCAAGCAGGGCCGGCGCTACCATTAGGCAGCTTTATACAGCTGCCTATGGGTGCTGGCCACTAGAGGGCGCCACTGAATCAGCGTACCACTAGAATGAAGAATGTCTCTGATCGAGACATCCTCCATCTATCTACAGTACATCATGCTGCTAGAAACTGCTCGGGTTAGCAGGTGCAGTCACTACTCTCCCCTGCTCTCTTTCTCACTATGCTGGGCTGCCAGTCACTCTTCACACAGACAGCGGCAGCCAGACATCGTACAGCACAGCGCCTGTCCCTGCAGTTTCCTCCCCTTCCCTTCCCTTACTAACATGCAGCCAGGCACAGAGTAGCTCCACCCCCTAGAAGAGACAGCCTGAGATGATGAGGAGCCTCTGCTGGGATGAGAGCTGCCGTTGCTGAAGAGTGACACCCTGGTGGTAAGTGTATTGTTCATGTGACAGAAATGTAAAGTGACACCTGCAATTTACTTTTTTCTTCTTCGGGGTCCATGGGGTCCATAGCAAATACGTTGGGGTATGTGGTTGGAGTGATCCAGGCACCAAACAGTTAAATGAGCTCTCAGCTCCCAGGATGCACTGGGTCCTCCCCACATATACCCCGCCCCCGGCTACAGGCAGTCAGTTGTTTATGTTTGGTGCGAGAGGGCACCACATGGACAGTGGGACTGCAGGAGCAGTCCCAGAGATGAGTACGGGAGAGTCCCTCTCTCCTTCTGAGCAAGCGGCGCGTACTGACTGAGGGGAGACCTGAAGCAGCTAAGTGTCTGGTAGATGCCCGTGTCACGGCTCCATCTACCCACGCCAGTGCCGCAACACTGGCGTGAAGCCAGTGATTTTGGCAGGGGAACAGGCCCTGGACTGCAACCGGGATGCATGGGGATGCAGGTAAGGTGGTTTCTGCGGCCGCTGACGCCGGAACCACGTGGCGGTCCATCCTCCGGCGGTGGAGACTGGCCAGGGGAGCACTGCATTGAGGAGCCAGGTAAACTGCCTCCCACACTAGACCACCAGGTGCAAGGGCCCCCCTGCATCAATTATAAATACGCCACTGGGGGGAGGTTAGGTTTAGGCACCGGGGAGGGAGTGTTAGGTTTAGGGTGCAGGGAGGGGAAGGTTAGAATTAGTCACTGGGGAGGGAGGATTAGGGTTAGTGTTAGCATACTTACCTATGGGTGTTCGGATTCTGACTGTCTGTATGCCACTGTCGGTATTCTGACCAGCGGCATCCTGACCGCCGGCAATCCATACACAACCCATATATATATGTACATACATGCACACACACTTACTGTACATCAGTTAAAACATCAAATGGTATTTCAAACACTGTTGAAGTCATCAAGCCTGACAAAGCACGTTTGGGCGTAAAACGAACTGACTTCACAATGTCATATGCGGAAGTAGGACTATCTGCCGGTCTGAATGGAGAATCAGGTATCAATTACGGATCAGTTGTGTTTGGTATGCCATTTGATGTTTTAACTGTATGTGCAACTTTATATGTGTTTTCAATAAAATTTTAAATTTTGCTTCACTATGTTGCGCACCTTTTCTCAGTTTATATAGAATAATCAAGTGTTTCATGAGGAGGAGATAAATAGGGGAACTGCAAATAGAAAAGAAGGACGTGGATGCTAAAGAAATAAGGACCTGCTTCTAATAAGATATTTGTGGACTAACAATTGCGCATGGTGATATACATTTTTATTTGCTTACTAATATATATAGAAAATATAACATTTGCTGAGTGCTGCACCTTTGCTCATGCTATCTGTGTCTATCTGTCTGTCTGTGAAGGCACAAGCAACAGCTGCAGATTTAGTGTATGGAGTGCTGGTTCATTGTGGTTTATATTGTGACCAATCGCATGCACTCATCATTAACAACTTTACACTTACACCACTTACACCAGGATCAGATTGTCTGCCATTTTAGTTAAATTCTACAAATACACACCCACACACCCACACCATGCCCTTACTGCCTTTTACTGCAACCACACACCTACTGCGAACATACACAAGCCCACTCCACGCAACTGACCGCCATTTTCAGGTCTGTCCCCTTAGTCATTCACACTCTCAAATCATGTTTGAGACTGAAAAAATATGTGGATTGCGCAATGAAAAAATTGTAATTTGGGACCAAAATAATTGCAAATCATGTTTCAGGCCTCCTCTGAATAAGGTCCTCAGTGTTTTAAGTACCTTCAAACCATTAGCACCGTAGGCAACTGTCTAGGTTTGGCTAATGCACTGATCTTGCCCTGGGCATACAATACATGGATAATATCAACTCTGACAAACACATCTTTAAGGATCACTGCTGTTCTAACATATTAGAAAACTGTCTATGTTGTTATGAAGAACAGCATATTATTTCACAGATAAATATCATTATACTATTACTGTAATATAATTTTCCCATTACTGTTCAACTGTAATACAAGCTGCCATATGAATTGAAGTAGTTGATTGAACACCTAATACAGGACACTAACCACATTAGATTGCAAGCTCTCATGTAAAAGAGTTCTCCTATTATTATTATTACATTTTATTTATAGGACGCCACAAGAGGTCCGCAGCGCCGTACATACAGTAAAGGGTACACAGAACATTACATTATAATACAGTAACCAAAGTATAAACAGAGCACAAGTAACATTTAGCAACACAATTCTCCATACACAATACAGCTGGGAAGGTGAAGGCTGTCATAGAAGGAAGTGCTAGAGAAGAAGGCTGTGAGACAGCAATCGGTATGATTTACCACCAAACGCCTGTCCGGCTGCCTGACATGGGTGAAAATCCCTATCGTGCCTAAGGTAAGTATTCACTAACCTAATTCCCTCCCCTAATTAGGTCCGCTGGCTTCCCGACTGCATACCGTGAGACAGTGGGGAGGAGGACCCTGCTCCTAGGAGCTTACAGTCCTACCCTTTGTTTTATCTTACTGCACTTATTTTGCCTACTTTGTATAGTCCTGTTTTATGTAGTCTCTTTATCCTACATTGTTGGGCACTTTACAAATCACCAAACAACAATAGTAGCATCTCTAAGCCAAATGCTCCATCTTGTGGTAGAAGTATCTGCTTCTAGTTTTCTACAGTTTCTCGTTGATTCAATAAATTCCCTCCCTCAGCACCACTCAGAAGCACTGTGGTCATATGGGAAAATGGCTGCAGCTGTCTCAGTCACATAAAAACACTCAGCTGTTCAATGTCAGGAACATTGTCAGTGGTAACAGGCCCTTTACACCTGGTACAAAATGCTGTGTTCTCCAATTAATTTGCTACTGTAACTATATTCAATTAATTAAATGATGACAACTTTTTTTAACCAGTTAATTAATTCAGCATATTTGACGGCAATGACAAATTAGGAGGAAACTTCGGGAACAGAGCGTTTTTATGTAGGATGAAAGGGGTCATGTTTGAAGAAAGGTTGAAAAAGTAGAACATACTTATTTAGCCTCTCCGCATTATACTATTACCTGTAATAGCAATTTAAACTCAACAGATTTTAATATCAGTAAATTATGGACTAGTGTTTAAAGACTAATTCAAACTTCAGGCATCAGGATTTCGACACCTGTCATTAGTGCCCTGCCGGGATTTGACAGTCGGGAAGCCGGCGATCGGCATTTTGACCATTGGCTTCCTGAATGCATCCCGTCAAGAGAGTGCGCCTCTGCATGGCCTGGTTTACAAGTCATCATCATAGTCAGGGTGTATTTGCACCTGCCATAGTAGACACGTTCATATTTGCAGACCCTCCAAAATGACCCATTCCATTAGGTACTCTGCTCCTGGACTTCACTTTATGATTGCAGCCACCTGTGCTGAAACACCCTTCTCATGAAATAACTAGCTCAACGCAGGTGACTGCAATCATACATTAGGTGAGAAGTCCAAGAGCAGAGCATTGTGTACCTATTGGAACAGGTCATGTTGGAAGGTTACTTATTTGCAGTTTGGTGATAAGCGCCAACAACAGTTGCAATGCCGTATCTATAATGGGTGCACCCATATATAGTTATACTTATCTCTCCGCAGTCTCCGGAGTCCTCTGCCTGCTGTCGACCAGGAGCTGCAGAGCAACAAAAATCACAGGGAACCTGGCGTGGCGGCCATTTTCCCTGTGATTTGTGCATGTGCACTAGAGATGTCCCCGGGAATAAAGCGCGGATACCATATTCCCTGAGACCTGCACATACAAAATATACATTCTGGCACCAAGCCAGAGTCTACTGCGCTGCAAGAGAGGAGGGGGCCCACACAGAGGCTGCACACAGGCCCTCTCCTCTCTTAAACCACCCCTGAACAATTGTATTGCTGTTTTGTATTCATATATGACACTAATATTGCGGTGATGCTGGTAACATGCTGCATAATATCATAGCAATAAAATTGCGACATAATATCTACAATGTTGAATATACCAGCTATTCTCAGATGACTCAGATATATACTGTAAAGAGCAGGACAGGTGTAACATCTCCAGGAAGCAGACTTGGGATCCAGCTGTCACCCACTGCGGGGCCAGATTGTTCATTATCTCTGAGTGTTCCAGCAGCAATACAAATAGGACTTGGCCACATGTTAGATAATAGTTTTGGATCAAATTCAATTCCCTTGTATTGTGCATGATAAAGCTTCAAAAATTAGAACGATACATTTTTGGCTGCACACTAATCTCATCACCTTTACACATTTTTAGCCTATTATGTCCAAAAAATGATTCTAAATGATTTCTGTTACTTCCCCATAGAAATTGTAAGCATAACATGAAAAGACCAATTCAGTTCCTCTGCACAATACTGTCACTTGCGTGAAATTAATTATCACCTGAATCTGATAGCCAAGTGAGATTCAAGGATAGCAGGATGCAAGCACAAAAGTGCTTAACCCTCTACTACATAAATAGTCTGTATTTTAGTCTAAATAAAACAACAGAAACATTATTATTTAGTAAGAAGAAAACCCTTAAAAGTCAACCAAACTGCTTGCTGCCCCTGTTACTGCTGTTGGGATTTTCCTGTTATCGCTGTTTTATGAATTGCCCGTGAAACCTGTTCCAGGATCTAGGAATTGTGTTAGCAGAAATCATAGCTGAAAAGAAAAATTTCAAATTATGTTTTTCATTGTGTGTCTCTTGCGAAATCACACACTGGAAATCGGAAAGACAAAGGTTTGTGTTTTTCTTTGTATATGAATCTGAAGTTACACACTGACATTATAGAGGAAATCTGATCATATCATTATTATAAAGTGAAAGGGAAAAAGCAGCTTTGTTCAGTCCCACAGACTACAGTAAACTTACTAAACCACTAAACCAGTATATGTGCTGTATATGTGTTTCTAATAATATATTGATGACACTGTAATACTGCTAAAGATTATAATCAACACAATAAAAACTTGAAATAAGTTAGTCATGGGGAAAGTCAGAATTGTGCTGCATTATAATAAATTGTTATGTAGGCCCTTTGATACTTTAATAGCCCCCACTCTTCTGGGAAACTTTCCACTAGATTTTGGTACATGGTTGTGGGGATTCTCATCAATTCAGCCACAAGATAATTAATAAGGTCAGTAACTGGTGTTGGGTAAGGCCCGGCTTAATGGCTTGATGTTGGGTAAGGCTGTCAAATTCATCCCGAGGGTCGATGGTAGGGTTAAGGTCAGGCAAGTTCTTCCACACCAAATTCAGCAAAACATTTTTTAATGGACCTCTCTTTGTGCGCAGGGATGGATGTCGTTGGATTGGCTACACACACTATTTAATAGGGGTGTCCACATATGTTTGGACATATAGGGCAGAATTGAATAGGTTCCAGATTTGTGGTGAGTATGAGTTGCTGCAAATTACAGCAATCGTACGTTGGGCTTGGCCTCCAAATGGCCAGATGTAATAACTGGCGATTTGAAGCCTGAGAAAACCAGCTGTTGCTGATATGCCTTGGGCTTAAAACCTTTACACATCACTGGTGGATTGACGTATTCTGGTTTTATTCCCACACCATAAAAAAACCCAGAAAAAAACACTGTAGTTCTAGGCTAGAAGCTGCAAAATTGGTTGTACAAAGAGGATGTGTCATTCCAAAATTGCTATAACCAGTGCTAGGCTTTGTCAGCCAGGTCTAGTATCACAAAAACAGGGAAAGGTACAATATGGCGTCTCCCCACAATAGTGCAAAACTAGTCCTAGGTTGGTCATCCCATCACATCCTTCGTTTACCCATTTATTTAAATGGTCCATGTTGAATCCATGATCCAGGAACCCTGACGTAAATGACAGGTTTTGGAAGACATTGTTTACAAATGCACTGCTTCTAACCAATCAGAGTGAAGCCCGTATATTTTTAAACAATGACCGACTTAAACTATATATATCGTTGACCTGAGGCACCTCTATTGTTTTGCAGGCTATAACATCTGGTGACTTTTACCTTCAACATTAAAAAATAAAAATAAACCAGGACGGCAATTTACAGCAATAAGTGTTTTTTTTTTTTTTTAAATGGTGAGTTTCTGACTATTCACATTCTATTACTTACAGCGACTCGCAAGTTGCTGAAATACAAGCAACTTTACAAAATTGGAGGCCACTACATCCTGACCATGTTCATTTCTGTCAGAGGATATAATGTCGTTAGCATGTGAGTGATATATACTGTGTATATTGCAAAACTTGCAGATGACAGGTATTAAACCTGGGAGTGTCTGATAAGGTACCAGCCAATCATCTCCTAACTGCCATGTGACTGGACGCCTTTCGTCTAGGCCGGCCCTGGTCACGTGTTAGCGCTTTCGGACTCCCACTCACCGTCAGTGACTGCCTGTCACTGACTCTGCCCACTGCGCCGTGGGCGTGTAACGATACTGCCACCACCAAACTCTATCATCGGCGTTTGGAACTGCTTTTTAGTTACCCTCAGGCTCCTACCTCGGCACCTTCAACCGCTTCTGCTCCGTATGCATTTGATTAACTGCGGACACACCTCCTGTTTGGTGTCGGCTGTTCCCACCTGATCCCTCGCAATGGACCAGGTATGCACGGTATCTTGGCAGAGGGCTTGAACTTGGAGACGCTAAGCTCTTACCCAGAACAGCAGGAGAACGGAATAGTGTTTTGCGCAATTCTGTTGGTCGCAGGGTACAGATGTAGTAGAATTTAAAGGCAAAAGGTGTTTATTTGCTCAAAGTCTTAAAAAAGACCCTCCTTTCGGATTGAAGGGGAATAATCAGCATACATAAGATGTTACAGCAGTTCTTCTCCACACAGGATTTTCAAAGATGTACAATATTACCAGGCACAAAGCCTTCTTTTATGCCACTCATACACATTTTCACAGGGGGTAAGCCCGCCCTGTGGTTTTGTCTAGCCAATCAGGCTATCTCACAAAACATAAATAAATACGTCTTACATTTCACAGAAATGAAATCAATTTCCTTGATGCCACCCAAAAACATTTGGTTTCCTAAGCACAAACTGAGTTACTTAGCATATACTGTTTCTGAAAAGGTAAATATAATGCAAATTTCTATTGCATTCGTCTCTTCACATATCTATGACTAAACCAGTTTTAACTTTCTGACTCTTAACACCTTCTAAGTTCTTATACAAAATAGAAGCTTCCTAAACACAAACAACTTGCTTTCCCCAAACTTGCAGGGGTATTGTACACAGACACACAGGTGTCTCCCTAGCCCGCATTTCAAAGGAAAGGCTTCTTCAGTCACCACCCAACCCTCCACTGTCAGGCTAGGGTAATTACCATATCCATCCCTAGGTGAGGATGTCTATAGAGCAGTTTGTCTCCAAAGGTCAAGACATTTACATTTCTTTAAGTGCATTTTAAACCCATATTACATAGAAAAATATATTCAAACATGTCATAGACTATACTACTCCACTTTATACACCAATGCATTGCAGATGCAGTGCTCTACCGCAAAATGTGTATATTAATACAGTTTACTATGAGCCATGTGCAGTGTGCTTTTACACTGTCCTTTTAACAATGACGCAATGGCATGAGGGTTAATCCCCTCAATGCCTTGGCAGCCATTTTAATCACGCGTAGTCGGCCTCCGGCCACATGCCATTTTTCAACACAGCCTGTGAGATGGCAGTTAGGAGCTGATTGGCTGGCACCTTATCACCGATCACTTTATCTCCTAACACAGCTTAGTAAATAGACCCCTTAGTGTTTAAGGTGAAACAAGCAGTGCAGTGCTGGGGAGCTACAATGAAACCATAGAATTTACACAAAACATTCTTTTCTGCAGATTGTAGGGTGGGGTCAATTTATATGATTTGCCAGGGCCGGGTCCAGGGGTCAGAGCACCCTGTGCCGGCCCATCATATGGCGCCCTCTCATTTGGGGAATTTGGGGGCGTAGCCTAGTTACCATAGGCCACACCCCCTATGTGACGTTATTTGGAGGCGTGCCCGCATGGCACGCCTCCAAATAACGTCAGGCTGGGGGTAAAGCCCTGCAATCTGTCACTGGCTGGGCTTCCCCCAGCCCTCTTCCATCAGTGAATGGATGCCGCGCGCGTGCGCTCGACATCAATTCACACTCCGGGGGTCCCCAACCTCCCAATTAGACCACCCGCGGGCCACTTCGGCCCACGGATGGAGCAGCGGGACAGTACTGTCCCGCTGAAATGGGGATGCTGGGGAAGGGTGCCGCCCTCTAGGGGTGGCGCCCTTGTGCGACCGCACTGGTCGAACACCCCTAGAGACGGCCCTGTGATTTGCCCACCTCAACTTGGGGCAAGTGCAGGATTTTAAGGTGGGGGGTTATAAATACACCCGCAAATTGTGGCATTACGGCTACGAGGTGGCAGGGCTCCGTTTGTGGGCCCACCACTGTAGGGACGCAGACAAAGCATAGATCGCCAAGGGGAAGGGGGGGTATGCACCAATATCAACCATGGTGACCACTTGCATCTCCCCTAAAAATGCTTCCAAGTAGGCTTTAAACCTTACCGAAGGATGCACTCATTATTGACTGAATGACGTTTCTTTCTCTTATTTCCAACTTTGTGTAGCCCTCACTGAACTTTGCTGATGTGAGAATGAATAACAACCATTACAACCCAGTTACAGTGCATCCGGAAAGTATTCACAACGCTTCACTTTTTCCACATTTTGTTATGTTACAGCCTTATTCCAAAATGGAATAAATTATTTTTGTCCTCAAAATTCTACACACACAATACTCCATAATGACAACGTGTAAAAAGTTTTTTTGAGATTTTTGCAAATTTAATAAAAAAAAACAAAACACTAAGAAATCACATGTACATAAGTATTCACGGCCTTTGCCATGAAGCTCAAAATTGAGCTCAGGAGCATCCTGTTTCCACTGATCAACCTTGGGATGTTCCTACAGCTTAATTGGAGTCCACCTGTGGTAAATTCAGTTGATTTGACATGATTTTGAAAGGCATACACCTGTCTATATAAGTTCCCATACTTGACAGTGCATGTCAGAGCACAAACCACGCATGAAGTCCAAGGAATTGTCTGTAGACCTCCGAGACAGGATTGTCTCGAGGCACAAATCTGGGGAAGGGTACAGAAATATATCTGCTGCTTTGATGGTCCCAATGAGCACAGTGGCCTCCACCATTCGTAAATGGAAGAAGTTCGGAACCACCAGGGCTCTTCCTAGAGTTGGCCGGCCGTTTAAACTGAGCGATCGGGGAGAAGGGCCCTAGTCAGGGAGATGACCAAGAACCCGGTGGTCACTCTGTCAGAGCTACAGCATTCCTCTGTGGAGAGAGGAGAATCTTCCAGAAGGACAACCATCTCTGCAGCAATCCACCAATCAAGCCTGTATATTAGAGTGACCAGACGGAAGCCACTCCTTAGTAAAAAACAGCTCACCTGGAGTTTGCCAAAATGCACCTGAAGGACTCTCTGGTCTGATGAGACAAAGATTGAACTCTTTGGCGTGAATGCCAGGCATTATGTTTGGAGAAAACCAGGCACCTCTCATCACCAGGCCAATACCATCCCTACAGTGAAGCATGTAGGAATGTAGGGGACTTTACAAATATCACGACTCTGCGGCACTGCTCTAATACTGAAATACAAGTACGATTGGGTATACAATAGACACTGGCAGGAGATGTGATAGAAATACGTTATGTGCAGGCTCACGGTTGGGTTGAACTTTTGGAAGTCATACCTCATTCCTATTCAGCAAATGCATCATTTGGGGGCCCTTGTAGACACTCAGTCGCAAAGAGTCTTCTTTCAGCAGGAAAAATGTCTGCTGTCCAGTCCAGCATTCGGTTTGCTTCTCAAAGAGAGGAGAGTCTCTATCCACCTTTACATGAGGGACTAATCAGTCTGTCACAACAGGCAAGGCTCTCCCTGCAGCAGTGGCTGTTCACTGCTCACTTGAACGAAGGCCGTCCCTTTTGGATAAAATAAACTGATGAATAAGCCATATCCACATAAAGTACACTGATGAAAAAGCCAGTTCGGCATAAAATTAGAGATGTCCGCCGACCCCCGTGTTTTGGTTTTGGGTTTGGATCTGTATCTCCCCTGGTTTTGGATCTGGAATGGTTTTGCCAAAACCTCCCTTCCGTGTTTTGTTTTTTGGTTTTGGATCTGGATTTATTCTAATTTTTTTTTATAAAAACAGTTAAAATCAGATAATTTGGGCCTGTTTTTGTTCCTACAGTATTATTAACCTCAATAACATTTATTTCCAGTAATTTCCAAACAATTTTGACCACCTCACAATATTAATTTTTTCATCTAGTTAAGGCCAAAAGGTTGCATCCAGCTAGCTGGCTGACTAAGCAAAGCGACACAGTGGGCGGTACTAACATGTGGCAGTAGGCTTCCAAGTTCCAACACGAATACAGTGTGTTATACAGTGTGGTACAAATAGGCGATAAGCAGTGCTAATGATAAACAATATCCACAATTTAATAATAAAAATGTAAAAATAATATACCAGATACACAATAATAACCCAGAACTGAGTTAATTGAGCAAATAAGAATGTCAAATATTGGTATATGACATCATGGATGATTACATAAAAAGTAATCTAAAAAGGCACAAGTCTTATATTGACATGTGCCAATAAATAAGGTAGGGAACTACCAACGCTTTTTACTGAATAGGAGCAACTTTTTCAAGGTGTCTGTACGGCCTACAGACACCTTGAAAAAACTGCTCCTATGCAGTGAAACGCATTGGTGGTTCCCTACCCTGTTTATTGGCACCTGTCACTCTGAACATCAGCATTTTACGCTCCATTGGAGCACCGTTCTTTGGACTTGTCATATACCAGTATTTGACATTCTTATTGGCTTAATTTACTCAATACTGGGTTTTTATTGTGTATCTGGTATTTTATTTATAATTTTTTATTATTAAATTGTGGATATTGTTTATCATTAGCGCTGCTTATCGCCTATTTGTATTGTTCTATAAGAGGTTGACTACCTCCTCTCTAGCAGCTGCTTGGAAAATTGACACATGACAGCGCCCTTTATTCTATATTCTTAATAGTCACCCACAGTGTGGATTGGATACACCAATAGTGCACTTACTGTGACAACAGTGTCGGCAGTGCAGAGTGCTGGCGGTCTCCTCAATGCGAGAGTGCCAGTTGTGTCCTCAATGCGGAAGTGCCGTCAGTGTTGGCAGTGTGGCGGTGTTGGCAGAGTGGGGGGCCCTGGCAATGTCCTGAGTGCATAGTGCTGGCAGTGTCGGCAGAGTGGGGGTGCCAGCAGTATCCTCAGTGCAGGAGTGCTGACAGTGTCGGTTGTGCGGGGATGCCCTTGGTGTGGGAGTAGCGGCAGTGCGGGGTCACTGACGGAGTCCTCAATACGTGGGGCAGTATAGTGCGGGAGTGCTGGCAGTGTCCTTAGTGCAGGGTGTCGGCGGTGTCGGCAGAGCGGGGGTGGCAGCGGTGTCCTAAGTGTGGGGGTCCTGATGGTGTCAACAGTTCATGGGTGCTGTTGGTGTCCTCATTGCAGGGTGCCAGCAGTGTCGGCAGCGGGGGAACCTTCAAGTGGGGGTCGGCAGCAGGGGGTGCCGGCGGTGTCAGCAGCGGGGGTCCCGGTGGTGTCAGCCAGCAGGGGGTGGGCGGACGGTATCTTTTCTTCTTCCTGTGCCCTTCCTGAGAGCCGTGACAGACAGCTCTCTCAGCCAATCAGCATTAAGCCCGCTCAATACAAAACCTTGTGATCCGACAGCGGGATCGCAAGGTTTTGGCTCGGAGAGGGATCCGGGGCAGGCAGGGAGATCCGAGCTGTGACTCGGATCGCCCCGGTTCCCCAAAATTCGGGTGGGTACATTTCATTGAGAACCGAACCCACTCATCTCTACATAAAATGCACTGAAATAGCCAGAACCATTTACAAAACTAGAAGGAAGGGGAAGGGCAGGACAGGTCTAAGCTGTACCTATTGGGGGCACAGGCATGGCTAGACATGGTTGGGGTGGGTGGCACACAGGGTGTTAAAATGCTGGACCTTAATAAGGGAGGCGCAGGACACGGAAGGTTTGACCTTAATTGGGGATGCACAGGCCAGGGAAGGCTGTCTGGACTAGTGGGGGCAAAGGCCAGGGAAGGCTGTCTGGACTAGGGGTGGAAAAGGAAAGGCTGGCTAGACTGGGGGGGGGGGGGGCGGTAGGCACCGGGCAGTGAAAGCTGCCTGGACTAGTGGAGGACTATCTATCTCTAGACATATTACATGCACGTTTGCCCTTTTGTGTGTGAGATCGGGCAGCCAGACAAAAATTTCATGGTTTCCAGATCGGACAAAAGACTTCCCTTTTATGAGTAATGCTCAAGGGATCCTTGGGCAATCTTCGTGGCCACAATTACTGCACCTTGATCCTTGCACTTGGGGTATCTGTTTACTGTCTGTATCCATTCTGGCCAGGTTGCCTCTCTGTATTCGATGGGTGGATCTATCAGTGATACTCATAGCTCCAGACTGGTCTTGTTGGCCGTGGTATTCTCCATGAAATGGTGATGTGTAGTGACCTATATACAGGGCAGACAAAAAAGCGTGTTTTTCATTTTGATAAAAAATACATTGAAATTCTAGTCATGATGATCAGAAAAATAAAGTATTTGCCAGAAAAGTTAGCGAATTACAAGTTCTGAAGCCTTTCTATCTCCCAAAAACAAATAAGAAAAAGATATTAGTTTACCTATTTGTAAAGAGGACAATCATATTCTCTCTTTGTTTGCCTTACTGCTCTAATAGGTTGCTAGGCTTCTAAAAAATTATTGAGCTGCATGAGAATATTATATGTTAGTGTTAGAACATCCAGAATGAGGGGCACAATTGATGCCTCCTGGGCATTCCTGACATTCTTCACTTAGGGATCTATGCACAGTTGTCATGTTGTTGTCACAGTTTGACTATTTTGTTCTGAGTCAAGACCTGTGGACTGGGCTGACAAGGTAAATAAGAATTGAGGTGGCTGGATCAGATGTCTATTCATGGATAGGACCCATATGACATGTAGCCTAGTGTCATCAAAGAGGTCAGTGATTACTGGAGGGCTCCTAGTTTGCCCCTGGGACCAATTGAGTGGAACTCAAACCCAGTCCAGATCTCAGGAGGTTGGAACCAGTCTTTGAGAACTCTGAGGCAGAACAATGAGTACAGATAATCAATAGCCCACCTAGAATCCACTAAAGGTAGTGGAAACCGATTACCAGAGCTGGGCCACTGGAACCTACATCCTCAAAGAGGAATACAGATCCAGTACCCTGTCCCCAGCACCCAATGTAGATCACTCCACTGAAAACTTAGCACAGAGCCCAACACTCAGAGAGAGGTCCCGCAGAATAACAACCATTGATGGAGATACCGATGGTATGAAGAGCACAGCGTCCCAGAAACATGTTTGGAGCAGCAATGCTGAGATAGGTTGTGAATTCGATGAGCAGCAATACAGGAAAAGTCCACTGGACCCGCAATTTATTAAAGTGGATCAATTATTGTCATATATGTGTACTCTCATCATTATCTCCTCTGCACGATACCTTTGAAGCAATGAGATTTGAAAGCAGATGCATGACATTTTTGATCCCCTCTTTTCATTATAACTACTACTCATTCTATATTTTCTGACTGTTTTAATTGCCACTGAGGTTAACACTCATTAATATCATTCGATGCTTTGACAGATGAATTAACAGCAGTATCTCACTCCTCAATCTATGCAGTTCTTTTAAACCCATTACTTCTTTCCATCATATCTTTGACATATATTATCTTTAGGGAATAGTCTGCTTATTCTCCCATTCAATACTTCATTCTATATGCTTTATTATTATTTTTTGCCCTGACATTGGAGCACGGTGTATCACACTGATAGGACATGCTCTGGATTAGAATATAAACATTTTCTATGGCCTCATTTGACCAGAACACGTAAGGATCTACCTAGTTATTGTCCTTTATTGAGTGTGACAACTATATATTGTTTGTATGTTTTGTTATTTGTTTGTTTATGTATGGTGTTATGTCTGTAATGTATGTCTGTATGTTTAAGATATTGTAATAAACTTTGTTTTAATAGATTACATTAATTTGTGCCCCCAACTAAAAGAGTTTTCTTCTTTTTCTTTATCTAGAATTGGAGCTTGAAGTGGACTGGAACCGGAAGAGAACAGCAGCTTGAATCGCACTGGGACCAGAGCTTGAAACTGTCACAAGCCGCAGCCGCATTCCGTTGGATGGTGGTTCTTTCAGGCCGGTTGCTGGGAGACAGAGACCCTTGAGGCGGTACATCATTCCTGCTAGAGTGGGATTGGTGTTTCCTTCTTTTTCTATCCTGCTGGAGCATTGCCCGGGTGCCGGAGATAGCGTTCCACGTGTTTCCGGTTACTGTATCGTGTTGGTCAAGTGTTCTGAACCTTAGCCTTTCTGACTCCAGCATCCTGTTGCTTGTGTCATTTCGGCGGCACAGGTTCACTTATATTTTTATTTTCACTTCTCCATCCTAAATATGCAGCCGTAGCTGCTCTAACCTATCTTACTTTACACTTCACCTTTCTCATTAGAGCGATGCCCTGGGGTGGCTGAGCTGGTTTGGGGGTGTCCTGCGCTCTGGATTTGAACCCTAGTATGTTAGGGACCAACACTACAAAGGTTACCTGGATATGGTGGGTAGGCCCATAACCTTGGCCATGATTATGCTAAAAACCATTATTTGTTTAATGCAAAATTTTATTGCATTATGTATTTATATATAATTAGTCATTTGGAGTTGTGCACCTGTGATTTGTCTTTTTTTTGGTATGTTATTCCTGCTGGAGTGGGATTGGTGTTTCCTCCTTTTTCTGTCCTGCTGGAGCGTTGCCCGGTGCTGGTGATAGCATTCCACGTTTTTCCGGTTCCGGTGTTTGCATCATGTTGGTCAAGTATTCTGAACCTTAGCCTGTCTGTCTCCAGCGCCCTGCCGCTTGTGTCATCTCGGTGGCACAGGTCGCACTCCAGCGACACCCACCGCTTGTGTCAACCCGGCGGCACTAGCCACACTCCAGGTACCTGCCGTCTGAGTCATCTCGGTAGCACAGGTCGCACTCCAGCGACATCCATCACTTGTGTCAACCCGACGACACTAGCCACACTCCTGCGTCATGCCGCTTGTGTCATCTCGATGGCACAGGTCGCAGTCCAGTGACATCCACCACTTGTGTCAACCCGGCGGCACTAGCCACACTCCGGCGTCCTGCCGCCTGTATTCATCTCGGTGGCACAGGTCGCACTCCAACGACATCCACCGCACAAGTCGCACCACTGCGTCAACAGTTGCTGGTGTCATCTCAGCGGCACAAGTCACACTTCTGCGTCATCTGCTGTACTGCTCGTTGGGTTGCAACCACTCCTGCCCTCAAGGCTGCTACACAGCCCAGTGGCTGCATTCTCAACCAGCCTCCAAGGCTGCTATACCGCCCAGAGACTGTAACCACTTCCAGCCCTCAAGGCTGCTACACAGCCCACTGGCTGCATCCTCTAACAGCCCTCAAGGCTACCACACAGCCCATTGGCTGCATCCTCTAACAACCCTCAAGGCTGCTACTCAGCCCCGTGGCTGCATCCTCTACCAGCCCTCAAGGCTGGTACATGGCCCAGTGGCTGCACCTTTCTGCAATGTGTACCCCTATCATCTTCTTTGCTCAATCCTGAGGCTCTTCTACTATCCAGTATTGATTCTGCTCTGGACGCGGGACAGAACCGGACTGGAACTGGAGGAGAAGTGGCAGACTGGATACCAGCAACAGTGATATGCTGCAGAGTAGATGAGGCAAACTCAGAAGCAGCAGCTTGTAGAGGTCCAACTGACAGGAGCGTAGGTTCTGGCAGCAGATTGGAGACAGGAGATAAACACTGGTGAGTGAGCACACAGAGGAGTGTTGTTCAACCTTGTTCTGATGGTGTGCTAATGGCAGGTGCAGCTTTAAATATGGCGCTCTTGCAGAGGAAAGGAGGAGCAGTTATGTGAGCTGATCAAAACCAACATGGCTGTGCCTGTTGCCCTTAGGACCGTAGTGACATCACCCTGGAACAGAATGGGACACCTTGATAAAGCATCGCCAGACTGGGTATGAGCGACTAAGTCCCGGTTTTGTAACAGTTGTAATTTTTCCCATACATTCATTGATCATTAAATGGTTGATATCCATTGCAGGTTCCAGTCCAGCCTCTTTTTCATAAGACTATATTGCAGACTGTCTGTCATTCATATTCAGTTATTTTTACTGCCTTGTTTGTCTCCCTCTATTATTATAATACTGCTTGCAGGGGCATTTCTAGAGAGGAGGGGGCCTGTGTGCAGTCTCCAACACGGGCCCCCTCCTCTCTGCCCGGCGGCTGGCAGCGCACTGACTGTTATAGACTCTGGGAATAGAGTCTAGAGTGTGCCCAGAGTCTATAGAGTATGCGCAGGTCACCGGGAAAATGGGCACAGCGGCCATTTTCCCTGTACTGCGCATGCGCAAACGACGGGAAAATGGCCACGGAGTTCATTTTCCAGTCGTTTTTACAGCACCGGACCCCTGCGTCGATGTGGGACTCCGGAGAGGTAAGTAATACGGGTGCAGGGTGTGCGGTGGACACAGGGGCTCGTATGTCCCGCACACCTTGCACAAATTATAGATACGCCTCTGACTGCTTGGGGTGCTCCATTCAAAGCGCACTAGCATGTTAGACACTATTGATGCTTCAGACTTGGACAACAGCAAATCAGGGTGTTATTTTACTATTCAGGAAATGCACAGCACTCAATAAGTAAATCAATTACCAGATGTTTTATGGCATGTAGGGGCTTGAGACTACATGTGCTCTACCACTCAGCTACATCTCCTAATATAGACTAATTGATGTTCCAGAGATTGCAATTAACTTTGCCCTACTAAAGCATGAGCTCATGAACCTTGAAGTGATATTTCTGCTTTTGCCTGTGATCATGTCTCTATCAATGACCACAATCCCAGTAAAGATCTTCTCCTGTGCTGCTCCCTTCCTCTGGATCTCATTCCTCTGTCCTATCAGAATGTCTACCAGTCTGCAGGAATTCAAAAGTGCTCTGAGGGCCTGATTCATTACCGATCGCAACTGCTATTACTCACGCATTCGGCCGGATGTTGCGTTCTGCACATGCATATGCATCGCAGTGCGCAAAGAATTCACTGCGATCGGACTGCGATTGCAGTGACTATGCAGACCCATCGCAGAGTGATTGACAGGAAGTGAGCGTTTGGGGGTGGATGGTGAAACACAGGCGTACCAGTGTGTTTGAACACTGTTACAGGAGCGTGCATAAATTAGTGATTGCGATGCCACACGCAGCTTGGGTTTTCACTGCGTGCGATGAGGTTAGCAATTCCTGAGAAAAGTCAGGCCTTGTGCAAATGTGCGTGAGGCTCCGATTGTACTCGATGTTACCAATGGTTTCGCAGACTTGCAAAGTATTAGGGATGTGTGTAAGGTAAAGTCGGTGTCCTTATGTTAGGCTGCGTCGCATTGCAATTGCAATCATTAGCATATTTTTGCAGTGAGATTGCATGTGCAATCGCAACTACGATCGCAATAGCGATCCATAATGAATCAGGTCGTGAAAACGCACCTGTTCATTAACCACTTAACTGGCTAATATTTTTTTCCAAAAAACCCTCAGAAATTGTCAATTTTTTTGATTGGATTAGGGGCCTGATTCACTATGGATCGCTATTCTGCTTATACGCATGCTACACAGTTGATAATATCAGCGGCGACATGTAAATGTTTGCATTCGCATTGCGATCGCAGCCTGACATAATGACGCCCACTTCCCCTTACTCACATCCGTATACTTAGCCAACATAGAGAAACAATCAGTAACCTCGAACCCATACGCACATTTAACGCAGGTCAGACCTCACTCAGGAATTGCTTACTTCAGTGCATGCTATGAGGCCTCACATATAACATCTATTTAACACTCATCCAACACAATTAAAAAAAGAAAATGTGTTTTATTTAGTTACAATATACCATAAATATAGCCATTTTTATGGCATACTGTGCATCAACTTGAACTTTACACTATTTAACCATACACAAAAAGATTAATGGAACCATCGATACTAATATCGATTACCCAAAATCATATTTTTCCCCGATTATATCAGAAAATTACCGCACATGGGGGGAGCAGAGGCATTGCTATGTAGAGATGGCCATCGGTAGGCTAACCATCGATGGTCATCACCAATGATGCAATTGATGGCTCACTTCGATAGTATGAAACTATCAACAGGAAACCATCAATGGCTTCGCCCACCAATGGTCATCCCTGCTCTTTGACTCAAGGGATGGTGGACCAGTCAGTCGGGGGCAGATCATTGCGGGTTGCATAGGGGGCGGAGCTAAGCTCCTTGTACTGGTGCTGAATAAAAAATTTAAAAATCACCGGGCTCTATGCCAATGATGGGAGAGAACCATTGGTTCTCCCCCATAGATTGCAAAACCATCGTCCATCGGTGGTTAACAATCGATGGTAGTTAACAATCGCTGGTCATTAACAATTGATGGTTGTTGACCATCCCTGCTGCTATATTTATAAACTGGGAGGGGGAGTGCTGATTACTTTACAATACCCAGGCGGCTGCTCCACTCTGCAACAAGTGGGTATTCACAGAGGCAGTGCTGCTCCTTTCATCGCATTACCAAGGCGGCTGCAGAGAAGAGCAGCCGCCAGAGTTTATACAGGAGCAGCCGGCTCCTTACATTGCATTGCCCTGGCGGCTGCAAAGAAGAGCAGGAGCTGGGTTTAGACAAGAGCAGACCGGCTCCTACCTACTTGTCCCTGGTGACAGCTAGGAACAACCGCCAGGTATAGAAAGGAGCGGCCCGGTTCCTTCTCCACAATACCCGGCGAATACAGCCACTGAGAGGAGGGGTGCCACTGGGCTGCCCGATCACTGCTGGCCACAGTGCATAGGTTCATGGGTGCAAAGGGACCGGGAGGAGATTGGCGGCTGTGGGAAAATTATCTTCCCACAGCCGCCCAGTGGGCGTTTCTGACTGGTCGCATCAGATGCGACCATGTCAGGGAAAGCCCAGCCTGGTGTGGTTGCAGGCAAGTGGTTAAAGCCTAGCAGCTCTCCTCACACTCAACTCACATCCGCTGTCCACCCTTCTCATTTTTTGCCAGTTTTGCTCCACCAACCATTTAAACTGCAAGCTCTCACCTTGCAATATCCATGTGTCACATTCAGTGACTCTGACCCTTCTGTCCGCTTTTCCCAGGCATTGATTTATTGAGTACTACTGTTAATATCTGTAACTCAATATGGTACATGATGTTGTATAATTTTCTCACTATTGATCTTTGCCCCTGTACCGTCTGTTTGATCCTTTTTATATTGTACTAGTATTATAGAGCCATCATTTGCCATATTGCTTGCTGTTGCAATATTATCTCCATAGCCTAATACAGTCTTCCTTTTCTTTCCACGGTTTTCCTCTCTCACCCCAGTGGCAAACGCAGGAATTTGAAAGGGGGGTTTCCAAATAATTGGTTACAGACCCAGTGTCAAAAACGTCTAACCAGAATAAGCCTGCAACATAATATTTATTAGATTATGCCAGCTGTATGTTATTCTCGGGGGGGGGGGGGGGGGAGTAATATACAGCAGCCAGTTGGTGTAATCTAATAAATATTATCCTCCCCCCCTCACCGCAACTACATGGAGCAGTCAAAATGTAATGGTAATACACACTATCCCCTCCTGGCTGCCCCGCCGCCCGCACCTCCCCCCCCCTATACATACAGCAGTCAAAAATGGCATCTTTCTAAAAATATTACTCCCAGCCCTCGCCGGCCGGCCGCCCCCCCCCCCCGCCCCCGAGCCTGCAAGACCCCCGGCGCTCCGCTGACATACAGCAGTACTGTATGACTCATCAGGCTTAAACAATAAATATTATCCCCCCCGGCGGGCGGGGCGGCACCCGACCACTTACTTCGTGCGGCTGACAGTTGATGACACAGTGTCCAGGGCGGGCGGCATGAGCGGCGCTGAGTCATGCGACATCACTGCCTGGGAACTGTCTGGGAGGGGCTTGTGCGCTGCAGCTCCCCCTACAGCCAGCCCAGGCAGTGTCAGTCTGCGTTTGAAAAAAAAATATATAGATTTTGTTCAGCGCTGCTTGCCTTCTCGGGCAGGGGGGGTTTCTAGGTACTCGGAAACCCCCCCTGCGTGCGCGGGTGCACTCCCCCTCTCCTCTTTCTCTGTTATAAATATCTCTCTTCCTTGTTATAAATATGTGTGTAGAGGTGCGGTGGTATGGCAGAGTTATGTACCCAGCAGCTGTATACCTTATCACTACAGACAGCCCACTTGCTTAACCAGATGAATGCTTTATTTGGTGTTAAGTGTTGTACAGCTGTCCTCACTGTGATACACTGGTTAAGATGGAGCGGAGCGGTGTGTCATACACCTGACCAGCCGGTGAGTGTATACTGTATTCAGGTAGCTGTGCAGGGTGCTGGAGCAGCGGTAATATTTGTAGTATTGTAGGTCTCTGATGGAGTTAAGTGGTAGATGTCCATCTTCCACTATGTCACTCTAACACAGTAACAAGATGGTGCCGTGCATGAACAGAACAGACCTTAACGGCCATCTTGGATCAGGGAATGAAGCATTCCAGATATTGCCCCCCCACAGATAACGCCATCTGAAGATGACGTTAATCCGTGTGGCCTATGGGCTACACCGCGCACTATAAGTTGGCGGAGGGATCCGCGGATGTGCATGTGCAGTCCATGCGCACCACCGCCTGCACTGGCTGGCCGCTCTCTGGAGACATCGCAGGGACCCTGTCCCGGATGATACATCCGGCCAAAGAGATCGCTTTTTGCAATGCGATCAGGGGCGTTACTGGCATGCCCTGATCGCATTGCAAAAACGATCATTGATAAATGGGTGCCCAAGGCTTGATACATTCCGTCCCCTGTCTCTTTCAGTCAACTCATCTGTTCCACTGTGCATGTCCTAGACAGACACCATAGTGCATTATTTCATAGATTGGTTATTATATTGTAAATCTCCATGGTGCATCAAGCACTTGTTGTAGAAAAGATAATAAATTATAAGTTGATGCATAAACTGTCTGCATGAAGTTACTTTAAAAAAGTGAAATGGTGGTGTGCAGTTATGTATGCACATAATGGATAAATAGACTTCTTGTTATTTTTTCATTTCTTTTAAAATTCTGTTTATTATGATGTCTCTTTTGATCAGCTTCTGCTCTACGGTTTTAGACAACACATTTATCATTTAAAGGGGCGTATTTATCATGCCTGTTTTCACAAAAAATATGCGGAATATAGCAGTTTCCCAAAATTTATCCTGGTTTTCGGTTTCAATGGCAGATAACATTGTGCTTATGCAGGAGATATTGCAGATATCTCTTATGTTATTATTATTATTAAATTTTATAGGGCGCCATAAGTGGTCCGCAGCGCCGTACATACAGTAAAGGGCACACAGAACATTACATTACAATACAGTAACCAAATTATAAACTGAGCACAAGTAACAATTAGCTACATAATTCTCCATACACAATACAGCTGGGAAGGTGAAGGCTGTCATAGAAGGAAGTGCTAGAGAAGAAGGCTGTGAGACAGTGGGGAGGAGGACCCTGCTCCTAGGAGCTTACATTCTATGTTGCCTAATCCTCTGCAGCACACCATTGTTGCAATTAATCAAGCTCCAGAATAGCTATTTTTCAGAGTGTAAAGGCTCTGTCCAACGCCACATATAGCTCTGTATTTAGTAAAACATGGAAAAGCCAGGGATTAAACCACAGACACTCTGGTTTCCGCAGATAATCAGGATGACAGTAGAGGCCCAATTCAAACTCTGGAGTTGTTATCCTCTGTAGATTGTAAGCTCTATTTATCAATCTTATCTTTAACTAAAATAATGTGTAAGAAGTTTTTTCTCACACCCTTTTTACATTACTTTAGTTGCAATTAAATGAATTAAAGGACTTTTGAAGCAATTTTCGTGAAAAACCACTCCAAGCCCTTTAATTCGCATTTCTTTAGTAAACAGATTACATTTCCGATACTTGTAATGGGAAATGCGATCTGCTTCAAATTTGCTATGGGGGAATTGTGAAAAAATACCGGATGGGAGCCCTGCTATACCAACACCATCTGTAGATGGCATTAAGCAGGGTTCCCTCGGTTCCCCAACTCCTATTCCACTCTGACAGGCAGAGCAAAGCGGAGAGACGGCCCCCTGTGATAAGTTTCCACAAGTTGATAACAGAAAAAAAAAAAAAGTTTAAAAATAAAAACCACAAACATTTACCTGCAGCCAGGGGACGCTGATCGGTGAGCTCTCTCCGGTCAGCTGGTCGCCAGGGTTACTGCACTGTGACCCCCGTCAGCTGTTCTGTAACCCGTCATCTCAGTTTACAGCACATCTTACTGGGCTTTAGACGGGATGCAGTCAGGAAGTCGACGGTCGAAATGCCAACTGCCAGCTTCCCGACTGTGCAATCCCAACAGGGGACTAATGATAGGCATCGAAGTCCCAACTCCTATCATTATCCCTATGCCGGGAGCCCGACGCCCGGCATACCGAACGAAGCCGGGCAGCGGGTGCGGTCAGCTGCTGGGGGGGAGGGTTAGGTTAGGGGCTCCCGGGGGGACTTAGGGTTTGGCACTCCCCCCAGGAGGGTTAGGCTAGGGGAAGGGGGGGTTAGGGTTAGGCACCCCTCCGGGAGGGTTAGGTTTAGGCTTCGGGGACGGGGGAGTTAGGTTTACACACTTACGGGGGGGTAAGGCACTAGGGGGGGAATTTAGGGTTAGGCACCCCTAAGGGAGGGTTAGGGGGGAGAGGGTTAGTTATACTAACCTTAATTAACTGTTGGGATCTTCACTGCTGCCGGTCTTCCGACGTCGGGATTTGAACCAAATTCATACCGATCCCCCACAGACCAGATCAGCTGACCAGAGGAGAGAGCTCACCGATCACTGAGGTAAGTGCCGCGAGGGGGAGGGTATCAGTAGCTGGCTGTGGCATATGTTAAGACATCTTTTCATTGTATTGTTGCGACCATGAGAATTGTGCAAAGAGGATTCGCGGGGCCAGAGCTTTATCGCAAACTCTGTCCCTGCATGCGGATGTTAGTACATCCAAGGAATATTTCCAGAAAATATCACACTACAACTGCATTTTAAATACGGATTGAATATAATATTATCAATATCTATATGACTAGATAGATAGATTAGATAGATAGAATGTGTGGTAGAAGGCGGCACTCAGAGGCTGCAAGACTGGTTAAACAATAGCAGGGCCGTAGCTAGGGTAGTGCGGTCGGTGCCATCGCACAGGGCACCACAGGTCAGGGGGCGCTGTTTGGGCATGTCAAATTTCTGTTTATTATCATTCTTGCTTGTAGCTTCCTCTTATTTCATCCCCAGCATCTCCTGGCCTCTCCTATCTCTTCCCTGGACCTTCCCCATGAAGCCATGGCCCTTTTTTGGGTGCATTACGTCCCTTTGAAAAATGAAGGGGGCGCCAATGCTCTTTCTGGCAAAGGGCACCTAAAAGTCTAGTTACGGGTCTGAACAATAGTGTTTATTTGTGATGTTTCAGAGAATATCTCCTTCCTCAAAACACACGTATTTATTTATTACATATAAATTTATTTACATACAAAGGAACACGGGAAGATATATTTACAGCTAGCATCCCCATCAAGCTGCCAACACACCACACTAGCATAGTACATAAGTTTTGCTCAGGCTTCACTGCACACCCCTGTACACCCTATAGGTGGCGCTGGTGTATCGCAGTCCTTAACTGCATTGTGGAAGTGTTACATTATTTCCCCACAGTAATTCGTAGCACCTGTCGCTGTACTATGTGAGCTGAGAAAGTTCTCACACCTGCTTCTTTACACAAAGGGCACTGATCAGAATAAAATAAAATACTAATAAAGCAGCATAACCCTTGAAGTTACCATGTGCACAATACCGGTCCCCTGGCAGAGCTGTATTACAGAGCTGGCATGTGAGTGCCAGTGGGTAGGAAGTGATGTGACATCCGCCAGCTCCGGGGAGGGAGAGCTCACAACACTTCTATATTAATACTGTACACACATATATATATATTCCCTTTCCTCGGAGGGCGTGCCTGAGCCTATGGTGATCATGCTGAACCTCTGAGTCCCTACCCCCCCAGCAGGCACACACACACTTCCGTGCCAGCCAGCCCAGCAGCACTCCTTACAGCAACAGCAGCCCAGCCTCCGACGCCCCGCTCAGAGACGCCAGCCAGGTACACCTCTCCCAGCAGCCTGTGTACTCTATGGGGTGATAGTGATCTGTTATTATTACTGCAGTAGGGAACTCATGCACTCCGAGCTGGCTCTGACAGTATATGTCAAGAGAGTGTGACATATACTGTGTGACACCTTCATGGTAGTGGGATTAGGTGAAAACCGGAACGGAATTTATTCCGGAACGCCGGACCGGACTGGCTCCCTCCCTGCTGCGAACTCTGCCCATGAGAAGCTGTCCAAGCTCGTCCACGTCCGGGTCTGTCACCTGGGAGGCACTGCCCGGAGACTGTCAGCCCTGCACGAAGCTGCTGTTGATCCGGCACTGCCCGGAGACTGTCAGCCCTGCACAGAGGCCACTGAGCATGGAGACGTTACAGAGGGAGAAAGGGGTAGCAAGGAGATGGCTGCTAGTGCTACAATGATTACCCCTTGCCCGCTGGATATGTTGGGAGGATAGCTCTTGTACTCTACAAGCTGTCTCAGTGGTAGTTGCTGCGCTCCCCCCTTTGGTGGTGCCTAACCTTTCTCGTGGAGGTGCCTAACCCTAACCTACCCAGGGAGGTTCCTAAACCTAACCCCCCCAACCCCTGGGCTAAGTGTAATACCCCCATCCTTACGTTCGGTATGCTGGACGTCGGTATCCTTATGTGTTCGGCGTTGGAGGCGTCGGCATTATGCCGGGCGTCGGGATTCCGGCGTCCGTATATTTCGACGTCCGGGATCCCATCCATCGGCATCTTAAACGTATCTCGTTTTCAGGGAGTATTATTCGTTACAGATGAACTGGTCCAAAAAAATAGTAGTGTTAATTAAACACTATTATATATTGTCAAAATTTAGATATTGCTGCTGAATTGAAAAGCCGTACAAGGCCAGCAATCAGCCAACACAACTGTTGTAGTTATACGTAGCACATCTAAAGTAAGGAGCAAAAACTGTAAAATCTTTGTGGGAGAATAAGGAAAAATCCAATTAGGTACGAATTGCGAGATGCGAGTTGCTGTTTTCACATAGCAAATTCATTTTGCAATCCAATTAGCACAGTGAATTCGCATTTTTCCATTCACACCTCCCTGAGGTGGAAAGGAAAATCTTTATTTTAAGAATAAAATGTCGGGACACTGTTGGACCCCTCCCTCCCCCCATAATAATTAATTAGGCAATTGGAAGTTTCCAATTAGCTTAATTAGTTGAATAATTACAAATCCTCAGATTACTTCAGAATCAACTTTTTCATTAGTTTAGGCACCCAAAATGTAATTACAGTAATTTTTAAATGGAAAAATAATACTTTTTTTTATATATATATAATGTTTTTACAACTTTTTAAAGTGCCCCAAAATCACCCTTCTTCCTTCTTTTTTTTTGCATTTTTTGTTTAATTCGTTTTCAGATTAAATGAAAAAAGTTAGCCTTTTATAATTTTTTGCATTTAAAAAAAGAAGCACGAATCAGCCATTTGACACCATTTAAAAATGATCAGTACTTTCCTAATGCCCACAAACAGCCTTCTATATGGTTCTGCTAACAAAATTATGAATGTTGGGGGGTCCATGAGGGTCTCCCCACTATTTCATGCACATCTCTCACATCGCATTAGGCAGTCATTTTGCACCCCTCTGTTGCGAGTACAGCGAATAGGCATTTTTAATTGGATTGGAGAAATTGTCGAGTTTCATGAAACAAACTCACTATTCGCAATTCGCAACTAATACCTCTTTTCCACCAAATTCCGGTTCTGACCCGGAGTTGGAACAGAGTTCCTATCCGGATCAGACCCGGAATTTAGCTGGCGCCGGCTCGGGATATTCCCAAGTCGGCGCTGCTCACACTGCAGTCGGGTCTGCATAGACCCGGCTTTTCCGGCGTGAAAGTGAACGCTTGGAGATGACGTCATCTCCAAGTGTCACTGAAGCCGGACCAATCGGCCGGCTTGCGGCGCACTGCAGGTCATCAAGACCCGGAGTGCGTCGTACACACAGCAGGATTTCATGGGTTATGCCCGTGTTAAACCCTGCTATTTACCTGGGTTGGATTGCTGGGTCACTCGACCCAGCGATCCAACTCTCACCCCTTTTACACCAAGGAGCTACCCGGGTTAACCCTGGAATTACCCGGGTTTTAGGTCCGTTGTAAAAGGGGTATTATTGGATTGACCCCAAAGTATTCATTCATACAATGCAGTTCTCATCCAGCATAGATTGTAGGGCTGCAGGAGATGGATCTGTAAATACATACTCTCGTCGTAGTAAGCAGGTTTGGTGACATTTAAGCCTTCAAAATAATTAATAGTTTATAATGAATGCTCAAAGCTTCTCTTGTTGTAAGCGTGAGAAACAGGTTGGGCGGTCTCAGGTGTCACATAAAGCATGTCGCATGTGTTTCTGCACTGTGCACACTCCAGGATCAGCAGAATCATATGTATATCATCTATACCTGCGGCTGAGTAGGAGTAACTGGGTTGTAATGGGGCGTTCTAACGCCGGCTGAGTTCAGTGCTGCCTATGCAGAGTTTTGCGTTCACACAATTGCGCCAATTTTCAGATGGATGTCTTGCACCAAGGATAGGGCTGCTGCAAGCTCGCACCAACAATGAGAACGGCTATGAACCAGATAGGTGTACAGACTTTGGTTCTCTGCACGCAATGCTGGAGCAGTAATGACCGATTTGTGGTTGACTCTGCATCATATTTTTATATTAAGATGTAATCGTTTCCTCTGCATCTTCATTTGGCACAAATAACTTTCATGGCAATTCATATTATGATTCATCTGTGTTATTACAATGCCACTCATTCATTGACCGAACTATGGACATCTATAACAAAATTCTTACAAAGATATGTAATTGGCACAAAACAACAACAGTCAGATTGTGTATATTTGTTTATATTAGTGATTTTTGATGTTGGAATGCACATATTGTAGCTGAGGTACTTCTGTTTGCATTTATCTCAGTGTTTTCCCATCTTCAGACCACTTTACATCACTGATTGAACAAACCTTATTGTTACATTTATTAAATATACTGATTTTACTCCTCCTGACTTCCTTCTGTGCTTTTCAGTTATGTCTCAATGGGGGGAATTCAATTCAACGCGAATCGAGTAGCGCTGGGAGGGAGCTCCTGGAGCTATTCAATTCAGTGCGCTGTGTGGTCGGAGAATGCCGGTTATTGCGCCTTAACAAGGGTGTTAAGGTGTGGTAACCGGCATTCTCTGACCAAAGTGCCGGGCGCGCGGCTGTTAGCACCACGCTATGTTGAAAAACAGCCGCACGCCCGGAACTTTGGTCGGATTTCTCCTCGCATCCCCAGGGGGATGCCTTAGCCCGCCCAAACAGCGAGGTGTATTGAATAGCTTCGGGAGCTCCCTCCCGTCGCTATTCAACATTGCGCTGAATTGAATTCCCCCGTATAATGTCAGACATACGAGTTGTTATTCATTTCTGTTGCCCTTCAAAACAACACAATGAAGTGGAGTTGTTGCCCATCTACTTATCATTTATCTAGCACCTTCTAGAAGATAATAGCTAGAATCTGATTGGTTCCTATAGGTAATATCTCCACTTCTAAAAACCTGCACTTTAGTAAATATACTCCTCAGTGTCTTAACCCAAATAACAGAAATAAATGATTGAATGATTACTGTATATAACACTTGCCTAAAGGGAGCCTGAAACATAAGGAAATTGTTCATAAATAATTGCAGAATGACATCTAATATGTCTTTAAGTCATCTTGGGGTTGGAAACTACTTTAAAGGTGTGTACACACTAGACGATTTTTGAACGATATGCCCGATTCCAACGCATCGGAATGACATATCGTTCAAAATCATTTAGTGTGTATTCTCTATGTCGTCCGGTGCACGCTTCCATGGGGTTGTCAGCCGCATCAATCAGGTCGGCCCTACATGCAGGCTAACCTGACGACGCCATGCAGCGGTATGCGGCAGGGGGAGATACATTGGGCAGTTGGGTGCCATATCATCTAGTGTGTACCGGCCACCCCGTCTGGAGGGGGGGAGGGGGGCATCGGTCGCAACGCTGGGTACACACATTACTTATACCCCTTTTACACCAGAGCAAAAACCTGGGTTTTTGCTGGATCTACCCGGGTCGCAACCAAGGTAGCTACCAGGGTCTGACCCAGGATGGACCTGGGTAATGGTACAGTGTAAACGGCGCAAACCAGGTTATCCTACCTGGGTCATGCCTAAAGTTAGCTGATTGGTGGTTGTGGAGCTGTCACCTCCCACTTTTTATGACCTCACAAGTTTAGTAGGGCAGACCCAGGTTCAGTGTGAATGGGGCTGACATGAGAATAACCCAGATCAATGGTGCTGTGTAAATGGTGTCTAACCGGGGTCTGACCTGGGTTGGAACCATGTCTGAAAACCCAGGTCGGACCCAGGTTTTTGGTGGAAAAGAGGTATTAGTGTATACCAAGTTTAAGTGTCCCTGATAGCGTAATTTGTAAAGTTTTGTCAATTTATATTATAAGGTTATATATAGTTGAAGTTTGATATTTCTAAGTACTATACCAGGTCAGGGTGTAAGAATGTTGACGATTCAGTCTTTGAAACTACGTTATCATCTTTGCCATACTGGTCGCTAATATTTGACGTAATATACAATGTTTTACCAAGTTAAATTGTTTTGCTCTTTTTGTCTGTCTTCTATCATCCATAACCCCTCTTGGAGGTTCAGCCAAGCTTTTTTGCATTCCCATTGGGGACTGGCCTGCTTCTCCCTGCCCCTATTTCCCCCCAGTTCTGTTTGTTTGAGCTCATTGGAATTTCACCAATAACAAAATTTTATTATTAGAAACTTTTTCACTTCAAGGGGTCTATGTACTAAGGGCCTGATTCAGCATGCATTTGTTGAACGCAGATTCCTGATTTTTGGGAATCTGCGCAAGCGCAGGACCCATTCTGCGAGTGTACAGAATGGATCATGCTAACTCGCTCGCAGACTGTCAGTGATTGACAGTCTGTTGCCGTTTGTGGGCGGGGAGAGGGCGGTGATGCACTCCGTTTCCCGAAACGGAGGTGTGTCGCCGCCGTTGTGGGGGAGGGAAGAAGCCAGGATCTCCGTTGGCTGACGGACATTTCCTGGCCTCTTCCTCTAAACGGCGGGGCTGACTGCGTGACCCCATGGGTCACCGCAGCCGGATGATGTTATGCAGATTATCCGGTGCTGCGTTGGACAACGCAGCTTGGACAAGTACTGCACAGGAGGCGTGACGCCTCCTGCTGCATTACCATATCTGCAAGGATCGCAATTGCAAAGCTGCCAGCGTGCAACTCTGCAATTACGATCCTTGTAGAATCAGGCCCTAAGTTTGGATGATGGAACTGGATCAGAGATGTCGGGTTTTGGAGGAAGTAAACTATTAGTTGAATGGCTTGTTGTTCATGAAGGATGGACTGTTTTTTTGCTTGACAAGTCCAAGCATAGGTTTCTGTTCGCTGCTTATGATTATTATATTCAGGCAGACAGTGCTAGAAACTTTGTTACAGTTTTCTTTACCCTGGGTAGGAGCACTACACGGGGCTGTCCATGGTCAGCCTCACTACTTGTCATTGCCATTGAGCTGCAATTAGAGCTTCTCCTGCTGTCTCTGGGCTGATGGTCTCGGACCGTGAGGAGAAGATTGCACTTTATGCAGATGACATGCTGTTATTCTTGTCACAAATGCAGCATTCCCTGCCCTCACTTTTGGCAGCGGTTGACATTTTTGGAAATAAAGATGAATTGGGATAAGTCCATAGTTTTCCATTTACTCCGCACTTTCTCTATGTCGGAGTCTTATGGAGTTCCTTTGCGCTGGTGTATGCAGTTTAAGTATTTAGGTGTCTAGATTTCACACTCTCAGTCTAAGTAATTATCTTAAAGTTAAGTCTCATGTTTGGCAGAAGTTACTCTTATTAGATACAGGTAGAGTGAATCTTGTGAAAATTATTTTTTAACCCAAGTTACTACTTTAGGATTCTCCAATTTACCTTCCTATATAACTTTTTTCTTTTATAGGGGGTCATTCATTTGTTTTCACCCACGGCTGTGAGTAATGGGCGCCCCACGGAGCAATTCAACTGTTGCTCCATTTGGGGGTGAATGCCGCAAGTGGACATATTTATGATTTTTCCCTTCTGAGGTTTGGGCGCACTAACCAGGATTTTAGATGGGTTTACTTGTTTAACGCAGCTAAACCTAGGTTATTTGGGCGCGACATGCACGAAAAAACAGCAACAATTGAATATCGACACGTCTCTTTAGACAGGGTATAAGGCACGATCGGGCTTGCAAAGAGAATTGAATCGCCCCCCTAGTGAGGTGTTTGACCTCTTTTGTTTGGAGTCATAAATCTGCCCCTATTGCCTATAAAATCTTGTATAGATCCCGAGGATTGGGGAAGGGGGGGCTGACACTTCCCGATATGATGTTGTATTTTCTACTTCAGGGTCCATAGGGTATCCACAGGATACCTTGGGGGGTATAGGTGTGACGTCAGTCGCAGGGCACCAAAGAGTTAAGCTTTCAGCCTCCCAGGATGCACTAGGTCCCCCTCCTATACCCCGCCCCCGGGCCAAGGCACCTCAGTTTAGTTTGGTGCCCGGCCGGAGTCGGGTGCACCTGTTGGAGTGGGGGCTAGAAGAGCCCCTGAAGCTTATTCTTCATGCAGCTGTGGCTGCACAACTGGATGAACAGCATGGACAGTCAGTCCTGACGTCCATGCTGTCTTCCCTACACCCCGCCGGTACCAGAACGCCGGTACTGATCCGGGGATGCTGGTGGGCGTCTGGGGTCACAGCTAGCGGTGACCCCAGATGCTCCGGACCATGGCCGGATTCAAGGGGGACAGAGGTAAGCAGCGGGGTCCCGCGGTGGGTCCCCGCTGATCACATGGTCCTAAGTCCCCAGGCAGGGGGCTCCCTGGGGACTGGCTGCAGCGTGGAGCCAGGCGACCAACCTGCGCTTCCACTACCCCCTGGGACAGCGGACCGCAGCAGAGCGGTAGCGCTGCGGCGTCCCAGGGGTTAAATGCATGCCAGGGGAGCGCGCCTTCCCTGTCTCACAGCCGGCGCCTCCCCCGCTGCACACAGCCCTCTCTGCATGCTGCCGACTGGTCCTGTGGCAGCGCTCCTCCCCCAGGCCAGCCTCCTCTCTGCTCCTCGGCGGCCATCTTCTCCAGAACGCATGGTGAACGCTGCTGGAAGCGCTGGACGGAAGCATCGTGGTCTGGGTCCCCCCGCATACCTCTCCTCCGCTGTGGTCAGGTCTGTGTATGCAGCGCTGTGTCCTACCAGGCCCTGTGTCTGTGTAGTTGAGTGATCAGCGCTGTTAGTGCAGGAATTGTTATTTTTCTGCATTGTATGTGACTGTGCTAGCGCTGCTGCCTGTAATCTTTTCTTCTCTAAACTGTCAGCTTTATTACTGTCCCTGTTCTTTCTGCTAAAGCCCTTGCGGTGCGGTGCTGCAGGGTGGTCTCTCGCCTATTTAATACTTAATTGGTGAGAGAGGTCACATACGTGGTGCCATCATGTCTGAAAGTGATTTTCCCCTCCGGCTACAGTGTACCACGTGCAAAGTACCGTTAGCGGAGGGGGAGGGTAGCGCGGAGGGCCTTTGCCGGCAGTGTTTGTCCATGGCGCGGCCTATTACGGTTACAGCACCGGTACAGGAGCCGCCCTGGGCTTGTTTCGCTCAGGCGTTAACAGCTTTAGTGGGCCAGTTAGCTCCGCAGCCCGCGTTTACTCCGATGGGTTTGTCCCAGCAGTCTGTGGTGTCGTCACCCATGCAGGGGTTCCCACGACAATTGGTGGTACCCCACAGTCTCCCTATTTCCCCGCTCCCGGGTTCTCAGGAGCCAGCGTGGGTTAACTCCCTGACGAGTTCTGTACAGCACTTGTCGGATGTGTTGCAAGGGGAGTCTGTGATGCGGTCTCATAAAAGGCCGGTGGCGTCTCTGTCCGCTCCTTATGAGGATGACGAAGGGACGTCTGATGATGGGGAGATTCTAGATCCTTACGATCAGGAACCTCTCCATACTAAGGACGCTGATGCTAAGTCCAAAGTATATACTCCTGGACTTATTCGGGCGGTCCGCACAGCCTTGGTGATTGAGGACGAAGTTCCCCCAGCGGCTAAATCTAAGTATGCCTTTTTCAAAGATGTGAAGGGCGATGCCACAGTCTTTCCTCTTTCGGGTCAGTTGGTGGACCATTTAGAGGAGGCGTGGAAACAACCTGGCAAAAGATACCAGCCGCAGAGACGCCTGGCGGTGGCTTATCCGTTCGCGGATAATTATTTTGCGAAGTGGGAATCCCCTCCACAGGTGGATTCTCACGTGACCCGTCTTGTCCGTAGTGCCACATTGCCGATGCCATCCATGTCCTCTCTTAAGGATGCTACGGACCGCAAGGTAGAAATCTGCCTGAAGTCCGCTTATTCCCTTGCAGGGGGGGCAGCACGGCCGGCTATGGCCATTTGCTGGGTTGCCAGAGCGATGGAGCGCTGGGCGGATTCATTAGAGGCTTCTTTTGAATCCGACTGTCCGGCCGATCAGGCGGAGTTGATTGGCAATCTCCGTGATTCGGCCACCTACATCAACGAGGCGGCTCTAGACATTAGTACTCTGGTGTCTAGAATTTCTTCAGCAGCGGTAGCTGCTCGTCGCACCTTGTGGCTGCGATCCTGGAAGGCGGACGCAGATTCCAAGAAAGGTCTGGAAGCGTTGCCGTTTACCGGAGAAGTTCTCTTCGGTCCGGATCTGGATAAGATTGTGGCCACGCTGGCGGCAGCCAAATCTGCCTGTCTCCCGTCGGCCGCTGCTCCTTCTGGTTCGGGACCATCGTCCTTTCGGTCATCTAGGGCCCAGGGCAGGCCCAAACCACAGTCGTTTCCTCGACAGGCTGGCCCTAAGAAATCGGTCAAGCCCCGGAAGCAGGCATGGAGTACCAGACGTCCGGCCCCCAAGCCAGATGACAAGCCTGCGGCCTGACGGTCCGGGCCTCCCTTTGGGGGATCCCAGGGTGGGAGGCCGCCTGCTACAGTTCGCCCAGTGTTGGTCGACCACTACGACAGACACTTGGGTTCTGGAGGTTTTTTCCCACGGATACGCCCTCTCCTTCCGGCACAGACCCCCGGCTCGCTTCTTCACCACGGGTCTCCCATCAGACCGGAACAAGGCTACGGAGCTGCGGAAGGTATTGCACACTATGCTCCAGGCTGGAGTTATAGTGGCGGTTCCATTCTCCCAGAGGGGCCAGGGTTTCTATTCAAATCTATTTTTGGTACAGAAACCCAATGGGTCATATCGTCCGATTCTCAACCTCAAAGCACTCAACAAGTCTTTGCGGGTCCCGAAGTTTCGGATGGAGACCCTACGGTCCATCATTCTGGCGCTGGAACCTGGGGACTACTTGGTGTCATTGGACATACAGGACGCTTACCTGCATGTCCCTATTCTTTGGCGCCATCAACAGTTCCTCAGGTTTGCAATCAGCAGCGACCACTTCCAGTTTCGGGCGTTACCTTTTGGCCTGGCAACAGCACCACGTGTTTTCACCAAGGTGATGGCGGTCATGGCGGCTTCTCTGCGGCTGCAGGGAGTCCGCATGTTGCCGTATTTGGACGACCTGTTATTGGTGGCAGGATCTCCAGAGCTCCTGTTACGCCACTTGGACCTGACCATTGCACTGCTGCATCGGCACGGCTGGCTAATCAACTGGCAGAAGTCCACTCTAATCCCGTCTCGGAGGATTCTGCATCTTGGAGCCTTATTGGACTCGGGACAGCAAAGGATCTTCGTGACGGAGGACAAGATCTCTGCTTTACAGTCAAGGGTGCGCAGTTGTCTGCACAGCCGCCGGGTGTCCTTACACTCGGCGATGAGGTTACTGGGCTCCAGGGTGTCGGTGTTCGACATGGTGGAATACGCCCAGTTTCACTCCAGACCTCTGCAGCACCTGATCCTGTCCAAGTGGAACGGGCTGACTCAGTCTCTGAAGTCCCAGACGATTGTGCTCACCCAGGAGGTTCGCCTGTCCCTTACGTGGTGGTTACAGACGACCCACCTCAACAAGGGACGTCCGTTCTGGGTTCCAAATTGGGTCCTGTTGACAACGGACGCCAGTCTTCGGGGCTGGGGAGCAGTTTCGGGTCCACACTTGTTCCAGGGCAGGTGGACGCCGACAGAAGCGGAGCTTCCAATAAATATCTTGGAACTCCGTGCGGTCTTCAATGCTCTCCAGCAGGCACAGCGGTTTCTCCAGGGTCGCCCGGTGCAGGTCCAGTCGGACAACGCTACCACCGTGGCCTACATAAACAGGCAAGGAGGAACTCGCAGTCGGGCGGCTCTCGTAGAGGTCTCTCGGATCCTGGTTTGGGCGGAGCGCAATCTTCCGGCCATATCAGCGGTCTTCATCCCGGGAGTGCTCAATTGGGAGGCGGACTTTCTAAGTCGCCAGGACGTTCATCCGGGGGAATGGTCCCTGCACCCGGACGTTTTTCAACTACTGGTGGACAGGTGGGGTCTTCCAGAAATCGACCTCATGGCGTCCCGGCACAACAACAAGTTGCCGGTGTACGGGTCTCGCACAAGAGACGAAGGGGCGTCTCTGGTGGATGCTCTGTCCGTCCGGTGGACGTTCCGGTTCGCATACCTGTTCCCTCCGGTCTCCCTTCTTCCACGGGTAATCCGGAAATTCAAACAGGAAGGAGGGACGCTCCTGTTGATAGCTCCCGCGTGGCCCAGACGGCACTGGTTCTCAGACCTTCAGGGTCTGTCCGTGGACATTCCTCTGCGGTTGCCGCTACGACCGGACCTTCTGTCTCAGGGTCCTTGCCTTCACCCGGACCTGACTCGGCTGTCTTTGACGGCGTGGCTGTTGAGACGGCCATGCTGAGGTCCCGGGGGTTTTCCAGCTCTGTGGTGCGTACCATGTTGCGAGCTCGGAAACCGTCTTCCGCGAGGATATACCATCGCGTGTGGCATACGTTCTTCCAGTGGTGTCGACCGAGAGGTTATGCACCGCGGGAGTTTCGTCTGTCTCGGATTCTCGCCTTCCTGCAAGCGGGACTAGATCATGGGCTTCGCCTTGCTTCTTTGAAGGTACAGGTTTCGGCCCTATCTGTCTGGTTTCACCGTAGGATTGCTACAATCCCGGATGTGCGCACCTTTATGCAGGGTGTTCTCCGCATTCAGCCGCCCTTTGTTCCACCTGTGGCGCCTTGGGATTTGGCTGTGGTCCTGAGGGCTCTCCAAGGACCGCCGTTTGAACCACTGGGCTCAGTGGATCTTAAATGGCTAACAGCTAAGACTGTTTTCCTTCTGGCCATTGCTTCGGCCAGACGTGTTTCTGAGTTAGGGGCTCTTTCTTGTAGACCCCCTTTCTTGGTTTTTTTATGGGAACAGGGCAGTGCTCCGCACTCGGCCCGAGTTTCTTCCCAAAGTTGTTTCCCAGTTTCATATTAACGAGGAAATAGTTGTTCCGGCCTTTAACTCACCGGGTCTTTCCGTGGGTGAGGCCTCTTTGGATGTTGTGCGGGCCTTAAGGACTTATGTTGACCGCACTTCTTCGTTTAGGAAGTCGGACGCTTTGTTTGTCCTCTTTGGCTTCCGTAAAAAGGGTTGGCCTGCTTCAAAGCAAACTTTGGCAGCCTGGATCCGTATGGCTATTTCTGAAGCTTATCTTCATGAAGGCCTACCGGTCCCTCCTTCTCTGAAGGCTCATTCCACTAGGTCTGAGGGTCCTTCGTGGGCAGCTCGACGTGGTGCCTCGGCAGTTCAGATCTGCAAGGCTGCTACGTGGTCTTCTGTCCATACCTTCGTGAGGTATTACAGGTTTGACACCTTCGCCTCTCAGGATGCTTCCTTCGGGCGGCGGATTCTCCTTTCTGCACAGGAGCGTCCCCACCCTTAAAGGATACTGCTTTGGGACATCCCCAAGGTATCCTGTGGATACCCTATGGACCCTGAAGTAGAAAATATGAGATATGGTAAGAACTTACCCTTGTTATCTCTATTTCTACGAAGTCCATAGGGTTCCACAGGACTCCCGCCCTGTCGCACCTGTGCTGCAGATGGGCTTTGCTCTGGTCACCGGTTTTCCGTCTCCCTCTGGTGAGAATGTGATTCTTGTATGTGTCCAGATCTTTGTTCTCTCTCTTCCTTCTCCTCCTCCGGCCTATGGCTTGGTAACTAACTGAGGTGCCTTGGCCCGGGGGCGGGGTATAGGAGGGGGACCTAGTGCATCCTGGGAGGCTGAAAGCTTAACTCTTTGGTGCCCTGCGACTGACGTCACACCTATACCCCCCAAGGTATCCTGTGGAACCCTATGGACTTCGTAGAAATAGAGATAACAAGGGTAAGTTCTTACCATATCTCATATTATTTGATTGTTCAGCTGACAGATCTCCTAAAACAGATATCTGCACCGCAAGATGGGTATATGCACACTAGGCACTACTTCAACAGGCCGGGTTGGCATTTATCCGCTTCAGTTTCTTCTCACTGGGTCTTCCCTTGTGGGGTGCCCCCATAACCTGGTGCAGGCATGTAGAGTTTGGCAGACATCAACACAATTATGGAATAATACTATGTTTTTCTAGTTGATTAGTTTGGAGGGTGAGTCTCTATGGCTTTCTTATAAATCATAGAGATCCTTTGCCCAACCTAGTGCTGACTTTGGTATTCATCTCTCTGTTTAATAAGCATTTGCAGGAGTGACATGCTCTATGTTGACAGTGGGGGAGAGATGTCCCCAGTATATTGAAATCACCTGTGTGTCAATTAGTGTAGACCCTTCCCTTCAGGAAACCTATCTCTGTTATTTACTCCTCTCTATCTCCCTGTTTTGGTGAAGGGTCTTAAGGTGCTCATACACTGGCTGATTTTAGGCACGATTTGCATGAAAACGATGCATCGTAACAATACATTGTTTAAAAACGTGCAAATCGTGTAGCTTCCAGGAACAATAATGATCCAATGCGCGGTCCTGCGGGTCACTTGTCATATCTGCAGATCTTACCTACTGCAGGTAAGATCTGCCAATCATTAAGGACGCACGATAGGTCGTTAGTCACATTGCACAGTTTAGGAAGATATTGTCTGTCCAGGAGTGCCGGTGAGTGGCCCGGGGAGTTCAAGGGAAACCGCTGAGGACATTGCATATTTTGCAAGTCGTCTAGTGTGTGGGCACTTTTACAGTCCTTGAGGAATCAGTGGGAGCTTGATCTGGGGTCATTATCAGATGAGGATTGGGACTTTCTGCTTCAATCTCCTTGTATGGTCACTGCTCATGTCATATTCTAGCAGATTAAATTATATTTACTGCATAGAGTGTACTGGACTTCAGTGCACCTTGGTAACTTCGTTTGTCGGACTTCTACAGTACCTCCTGTCAAGAAAGCAGAGCCTCTGAGACTGGCTACTGGCATCTGCTATGGTCTTCTACCTTGATAGTAAAATTTTGGTCTGTAGTCGTAAAATGTTAGGTGAAGATGAGGATTAAAATTCCCTTACTAGATCCTAAACTATGCCTACTTCACTTCAGTCTTTCTGAAACCTTTAATCACTATCTTCAACTTTATGTTAATGTCCTTTGGATGCTGTCTAGAGTATGTATAAATAGATGGTGGATGGCTCCTCAGGCTCTTACTATTTCTGCCTGGATTGGCCTAGTGAACGCTACTATGGCTCATGAGAGTTTTATGTATGCAAAACGGAAGTGTCCTCTAAATTTTGGTAAAATTTCATCTCTTTGGCAATCCTACAGGGATGTGTAGGACTCGACTCGACTGCTTGTTTCTTTGCTGTACCATGGTTGTCTCAAATGTTTGCTGAACTGTATTCCTAAGCTGGGTACACACCTGTACAATCAGCGGCTGATCGGGTAAAACTCTCCCGAGCAGCCATGTGACCCCCGGTCAGCTGCCTGTCAGCCGCATACACACTGTGCAGACATAGCACAGTGTGTGCGGGCCTCTGTGGCGATCGTGGGTCCCTACAGTAACCTGGTCGATATCGACCAGGTTGGCCTGCATTCACGGTCGATGGACAATATCTTTATCGTCCATACGTTCCCGCGCATCGCAGGTCGTTGGTGGGTTGGAGGCACCGAAAATTGCACGATATGAACGATAACGATATGATCAATATCGTTATCGTTCATATCGTGCATTTTAATCGTAGCGTGTGCACGCACCTTAACGCTCCTGCATCGGGACAGAGTGCACACCTATACAATCAACCGGCTGTTCTCTTGATATAGAAAGAACGGCCCGACGATTGTATATGTGTGTATCCAACTTTACTTACTATTAGTATTACTGTGTGGATATTTGATATATTCTGTCAAATGATTGTTCACTACACTATTCTGAGATTTTGTCAATATTTTGCAGGTGTCATTTTAACCATGTAGACATTATGACATTCAATAATATGTTGTCCATTGCAATTGTCGACATCTTGACTACACCCCCCAGTTTATAATAGAGATGAGTGGGTTCGGATCTCAGAGATCCGAACCCACCCAAATTCCGGGGATCCGGTGCGATCCAAGCTAAGCTCGGATCTCCCTGCCTGCCCCAGATCCCTCACCCACGGCAAAACCTTGCGATCCTGCTGTCGGGTCGCGAGGTTTTGTATTGAGCGGGCTTAACGCTGATTGGCTGAGAGAGCCGTCTGTCACAGCTGCACACAGTCAGGAAGCAAAAGAAGATGGCGCCCGCCATCCGCTGCTGCCTGACACCGCCGGCACCCCTGCTGCTGACACCGCCGGCACCCCCACTGGCAGCATCCCCCGCCAACGACGCCACCGCTGCCGACACTGCCGGCACCCCTGCACTGCTGCCCCACGTGCTGAGGACACCGTCAGCGACCCCCACACTGCCGGCACTCCCACACTGAGGACACCACCAGCACCCCTGCACTGCCAGCACACATGCACTGAGGACACCGCTGGCACCCCTGCTCTGCCAGCACCCTGCATTGAGAACACCCCTGCACTGCCGACACAGTCAGCAAACCTGCACTAAAGACACCACTGGCACTGCCGACATCGCCGTTATCCTTCACTGAGGACACTGCCAGAACTGCAGCACTGCCATTCCATGTACTGAGGACACCGTCAGCAACCCCCGCACTGCCGACACAGCCAGCAAACCTGCACTAAAGACACCATTGGCACTGCCGACATCGCCGGTACCCTTCACTGAGGACACTGTCAGCACCGCAGCACTGCCATTCGATGTACTGAGGACACCGTCAGCAACCCCTGCACTGCCGACACAGCCAGCAAACCTGCACTGAAGACACCAATGGCACCCCTGCTCTGCTGACACCGCCGATACCCTGCACTGAGAACACTGACAGCACCGCAGCTCTGGCATTCCATGTACTGAGGACACCGTCAGCAATCCCGCTCTGCCGACACTGCTGTCACAGTAAGTGCACTATTGGTGCATCCAACCCACACTGTATTACACACTGTATCTGTGTTGGAAATTGGAAGCTGAACTGCCAGATGTTAGTGCCGCCCACTGTGTCACTTAGCTTAGTCAGCCAGCTAGCTGGATGCAACCTTTTGGCCTTAACTAGATGAAAAAAATAATATTGTGAGGTGGTCAAAATTGATTGGAAATGAATGGACATAAATGTTATTGAGGTTATTAATACTGTAGGAACAAAAAAGTGTTTTTAGCAGTTTTTTTTGGATTTTTTAAGAAAAAAATCCAGATCCAAAACCAAAACACGGAGGTGAGGTTTTGGCAAAACCAATCCAGATCCAAAACCAGGGGAGATATCCAGATCCAAAACCAAAACACGGGGGTCGGCGCACATCTCTGGTTTTTAATGCTTATTTACTCTTGCTAATTCAGTATTTGAAAAAGCCAGCATTTGCTGTTCTGCTTGTAGCAACAGACATTGTGACAAGAACTGTTGGATAATAGTCCTCAGTGAAGGGGATGGAGCAATTTCAGAATTTTATGCTATAAATCTAAAAGCAATTATTTAAAAAATTCAGCAGAAAAAAGAAAAAAAAGATTTTGGTCAGTTTTAAAGACGAAATCTATATCTCTGTGTGTATGTTTATCAAATGTAGAGATGTGCGCCGACCCCCGTGTTTTGGATCTGGATCTCCCCTGGTTTTTGCTCTGGATTGGTTTTGGCCAAACTTCACCTCCGTGTTTTGTTTTCGTGTTTTGGTTTTGGATCTGGATTTTTTCTTAAAAACAAAAAAACACAGCTAAAATAACATAAAATGGCTCTTTTTTGTTCCTACAGTATTAATAACCTCAATAACATTTATTTCCACTCGTTTCCAGTCAATTTTGACCACCTCACAATATTGATTTTTTTCATCTAGTTAAAGGGCCAAAAGGTTGCATCCAGCTTGCTGGCTCAAAACTGATTGATATAATTATTAATAGAGTTGGGGACTGTGCAAAGATGATGGTTGGGATACCCTTGAGGATTGAAGAATTGATAGTTGATAGTTGGTGCAGCCCCTGGCTATAAAATTGATAATAAATTTATTTAAAAACAATTCACTGGTGCAGCCCCTGGCTGTAAAATTTATAATAAATTAATTAAAAAACAATTCATTGTGTGCAGCCCTTTGCTGAATAATTAATAAAAAGAAATTCATTGGTGCAGCCCCTCGCTGTAAAATTGATAATAAATTAATTAAAAAACAATTCATTGGGTGCAGCCGCTGGCTGTTAAATTGATAGTAAATCAATTAAAAAATAATTCATTGGGTGCAGCCCCTGGCTGTTAAATTGATAATAAATTAATTAAAAAAACAATTCATTGGGTGCAGCCCCTGGCTGTAAAATTGATAATAAATTAATTAAAAAAACAATTCATTGGATGCAGCCCCTGGCTGAATAGGTAATAAAAAGAAATTCATTGGTACAGCCCCTGGCTGTAAAATTGATAATAAATTAATTTAAAAATAAATCATTGGTTCCTAAACCAACCATAACATTAATTTAAAATGTCAGGCAACAATGCCCAAACCAGCACGTAATGGAAAGGAAAAAGGTGCAAGATGGAATAGTCCTTGGGCCCTCCCACCCACTCTTATGTTGTATACAAAACAGGACAGTTTAACAAACCAATCATTTCAGCGACAAGGACTGCCAATTGTGGCTGAAATGAATGGTTTGTTTGGACCCCCATAAAACAAGCTGCCAATGTGCATTGGACATGGAAATGAAAATGATCCCATATACAAACTGGCTTTACATTACAAGTTGTTGTCATCCTCATTATCCCCATCAGTGTGTACATCCTCTCTTTCACACAATATTAATTTGTCCCCGCTGGAATCCACCATAGGCACCTCTGTAATTTTTTGATGCAATTGTTGGTACAGGTCTTCCTCGTGGAATTTGTAATTCATTTTAATGAACATCATCTTTTTCACATTTTGAGGAAGTAACCTCCTACGGCGATCACTGACAATTTTGCCAGCTGCACTAAAAACTCTTTCGGAGTACACACTGGAGGGTGGGCAACTTAAGTAATGCAAAGCCAGTTTGTGTATGGGACTCTCCAAATTGCCTCTTTTTCCTGCCAGTACTGAAAGGGACTTTCTGACATGCCTATTAGGATGTTATCTCTGAATTAGTCCTCCACCATTCTGTGAATGGAGACCGTATCACATTTAGTCACAGTAGAAGACATGTCACTAGTAAGCAGCTCTCTCAGGCCCGACCAGATGTCATTTTTTGGTGAATGATCTGCATGACCAACAGGCATTCTGTAAGGAAAATTTAGTTTTTTCCTGGCGGCTGCAGAAACTGAAGGAGGAGATGATGGCATTTCACATGCGGCTGCAGCTGACACTTTTTTTTACCAACAGCTCTTTGCACAGTTTTAGATTTGGGTCTATTGGAAAAAAACTCACAAGGTAGGACTTAAACCTAGGATCCAGAATGGTCGCCAAAATATATTTTTCAGATTTCAATAGATTGACGACTCTTGGATCCTGGTGAAGTGAATCAAGGGCTTGATTCACCAGTCCGACATACTTTGCGCAATCGCTCCGTTTCACCTCCTCCTTCAGTTTCTCCAGCTGTTTTTGCAAAAGTCTGATGAGGGGAATGACCTGACTCAAGCTGGCAGTGTCTGAACTAACTTCACGTGTGGCAAGTTCAAAGGGTTTGAGAACCTTGCACAACACGAAAATTATTCTCCAATGCGCTTGAGTAAGGTGCATTCCCCCTCCACGGCCTATGTCATAGGCTATTGTATATTCCTGGATGGCCTTTTACTGTTCCTCCATCCGCTGAAGCATATAGAGGGTAGAATTCCACCAAGTTACTACTTCTTGCTTCAATTGATGGAAGGGCAAATTTAACAGTACCTGCTGGTCATGCAATCTTCGACAAGCGGTCGCCGAATGTCTAAAATGTCCGGATATTTTGCAGGCCACCGAGAGCATCTCCTGCACGACCGTGTCCGTTTTTAAAAAATGTTGCACCACCAAATTAATTGTGTGAGCAAAACATGGAACGTGTTGGAATTCGCCCACATGTAATGCTCTCACAATATTGGTGGCATTGTCCGAAATCACAAATCCCGAGGAGAGTCCAAGTGTGGTAAGCCATTTAGCAATGGTTTCCCTGAGTTATTCTAAGAGGTTCTCAGTGGTATGCCTCTTAGTGAAACCAGTTATACAAAGAGTAGCATGCCTCTGTATCAGCTGTCTTTTGGTAGATGTTGCTGCTGCTGTTGCTGTTGTAGGCAATACACCTACCCAGTGGGCTGTCACAGTCATGTAATCCTTAGTTTGCCCTGTCCCACTTGTCCACATATCAGTGGGTACAATGGCATTTCTGAGGACATTAATAAGGTTTTTTTTAATGTCCTTGTACAGACTTGGAATTGCTGTTCTAGCAAAGTTGAATCTAGAAGGGATCTGGTAGCGAGGACACAGGACCTTAATTAACTGTTGAAAAGCCACTGCAGTAATGGTGGATACTGGACACACATCTAATACCAGCATAGATGTTATGGCGTCAGTAATCTGCTGTTCAAATGGGTGATTGCTGTCATACTTGTTTGCCCTTGCAAACGATTGTTTTAACAGTTAATATGCTACAAGTAGTCTTCCTCCTGGTCTCCTTCTGGGATGAAGATTCACTCACAGCAACAGCAGCAACAACAGGCGTAGTCATCAAGGATCCCTCTGACGAATCACGGATAGGAGAGGAGTCAATCATTCTTCGAATACCAACATTGGATGCAGCAGGACTACTCCCGATGACGAATGAGGATGTTGATGATGCAGGTGTTGGTGTTGGAGATCAAAGGCGCTTGGATCTCACAGAGAGGGAGCAGGTAGGTGACACTGGACTTGTTATGTTTTGACTTTTGGAACTTGGCGACGTACACTTTGGTATTTGATGAATGCGCTCCAAGTGACTTAACAAGGAGGAGGTTCCTAGGTGGTTTAGGTCCCTCCCTCTACTCACTCTTGCTTGGAAATGGTCACATATGGCTTGACAACTGTTTCCGGATCGGGGTGGAAATAATTCCACACGTGAGAAGTGGATTTTTTTGTCTTTTGTCCTGGCATGACAACAGTGGGCTTTGGCTTTTTCAATCCATGGGCAACAGCTGTTGCCTTACTTACACAAAGGACATCCTCGGCATCAACATCCCCATCATCAACATCTTCATCATCCTTAGCACCTTCAACTACCAAAATATCCTCCTCCTCCATGTGCAATTCCACAGAAGCATCCTCGATGACTACGTCTGCAAGATGTTGACTGCCCTTCCCCATATTTACAGAGGGCACACAAATGTTGGAATTTGTAGGATCCTCCAGCACACTAGTATTTAGGTCTGGCTCACACATGGCAACCGCGGACACACTTGCACTCTCCTCGGGGATTTGTGATTTCGATTTCTCAGGGCACACAGGTTTTTTTTTCCGAAGGGCTATCAGAATCAGAAATAGCAGTCTTCATAAAGAAAAGCCAAGGCCTTATACTTTCCTTGCCACTTCGTGTAGTGAATGGCATATTGCCAATTTTTTGATTATCTAAAGGCACATTTCCTTTCAATTGTTTTTTCTTAAGTTCAGTAAATGTAGCTTTACCATATCGATGGCGTGACTTAAGCCTTGGGGCATGGGCCTTCATAGAGGACGAGGAAGTTGACGGCCTTGCACTGCTGGCGGCATCTACAACATGTGGTTTTTGACCTTGCTCTCCTGTCATGTGACAGCCCTCCATATTTTCTGCGGTCTTCAAGCAGTGTCACAAGCACCAATAGTGTAGCCAAGGTGCGGTTACAAAATTCACACACGTGCAGTCGTGCGCACACAGAACTTGGGCTCCAGAACTTGGGCCCAGAGCACAGATCGTTGATGACTGGAGTCGGGCAGCACTAGGTTGCATTGCCGACTTGCTAGATCTTGTGCGGCTAAGCCTAACACGCACAGACAATTAGACAAAAAAAGAAATTTTTTTTTTCAGCTCCAGAACTTATTTATTTATTATTTAGTAACAGTTTCTTATATAGCGCAACAAATTCCGTTGCGCTTTACAATTTGAATTAACATTATACTGGGTTGTAAAAGACATACATACATAAAAAACATACATAAGGGTAAGAGGGCCCAGAGCACAGATTGATGATGACTGAAGTCGGGCAGCACTAGGTTGTGTTGCCGACTTGCTAGATCTTGTGCGGCTAAGCCTAACATGCACAGACAATTATTAGATAAAAAAAAAAAAAAAAAAATTATTTTTGGGGGGGGCCAGAACTTGGGCCCAGATGGACGCAGCAGATAGCACAGCACCAGCCCAGATGGATCAGCACCAGCCCAGATGGAAGCAGCAGACAGCACAGCACCAGCCCAGATGGACGCAGCAGACAGCACAGCAACAGCCCAGATGAACACAGCAGACAGCACAGCACCAGCCCAGAATGGATCTGCACCAGCCCAGGACACAGTAGACAGCACCAGCACCAGACAGCACAGCACCAGCCCAGATGGATCAACACCAGCCCAGATGGACGCAGCAGACAGCACAGCATCAGCCCAGAATGGCTCAGCCCCAGCCCAGGACACAGCAGACAGCACAGCACCTCTCCCCAGCCCTAATCTACCCACCCTCCCTGTTCAGTCTCCACAGCCGGAGTGAAATGGCACCTGCCTCGTCCCTTATATATAGAGACGAAAGTTCGCGAGCCATGAGATTTCATCTCTATGGTTTTGCCTCAATCTGAGAGATCTGAGTGAGGCGGGAAACTCTGAGCCGGCTTGGATCCGACTCGGATCTACTAACTTCGGGTGGGTTCAGATCTCTTTGATCCGAACCCGCTCATCTCTAATCAAGTGTGTTTTCATCAACAATTAGATCTTACTAATTGCTTTGGGGTTCGTTTACATATGGATGTAAGTCAGGTTTATGACACACCTCTCAGATGTAGCAGTACATCGCCACTTTAACACCACGCTTACAGGTGTTACTTTCACAATCTCCCTGAAATGCTTTTTCAAAAGTTCCCAAGTATAAGTATTCACAGGGGTGAGAGGCACTAGGAGGACAGGGACTACGAGGAGGGGAGACAGCTGCCGGGCTGTGCAGGGAGACAAAAGGGGTGAGAGGCACTATGAGGACAGGGACTAAGAGGAGGGGAGATAGCAGCTGGACTGTGCAGGGAGACACACGGGTGAGAGGCACTAGGAGGGCAGGGACTACGAGGAGGGAAGACAGCTGTCTGACAGTGCAGGGAGACACGGGGGTGAGGCAGTAGGAGGACAAAGACTACGAAGAGGGGAGACAACAGTCGGGCAGTGTTGAGGGACACAAGGGGGTGAGGCACTAGGAGGACAGGGACTACGAGCAGGGCTAGGCAGCTTTAGGCAACTGTCTTAGGACATCGGCTCCTGAGGGGTGCCATTGAAGTGACTGAGGTCGCCAGCACAAAAATTAAAGAAGTATCTGAAAGAGACATCATTTTGCTACTTAGTACTGACAGCAGAAGCGGATTACTTAGACAGCTGCTGCACCTGTACTTTTCCCCTGCTGTTTTATTCATGTATACATAACAAGCCTGGGTGGTTCAGCATTGCAGGCTGGTAGCAGTGTCCTTTTCCCCTCTCCCCTTCTTTGAAAGTAAGCAGGTGACCTGATGTATTTTTAAACATTTGTGGTATATTCAGCCCAAACTACAGTCAGATACTTTCTGGGGAAGCTCACTTATCATGTGGAATAGTATCATCACAGACGTTGCATTGAACATTGGATGGATCATAAGTTCATGATCCTTCTAATATTCAGTATGAACTATGGTGGGAGTGTCTGTGTGGGCACTAGGAGGACAGGGACTACGAGAAGGGGAGACAGCTGATAGGGAGTGTTGGGGGACACGGGGGTGAGGCACTAAGAGGACAGGGACTACAAGGAGGGTAGACAGATGCCGGGCAGTGCTGGGAGACACAGCTGTGTGAGGCATTAGAAGGACTAGGATTATGAGGAGGGGAGACAGCTGTTAGGCAGTGCTGCGGGACACGGTCGAGGCACTAAGAGGACAGGAACTACAAGGAGGGGAGACAGATGCCGGGCAGTGCTGGGAGACACAGGGGGTGAGGCATTAGAAGGACTGGGATTACGAAAAGGGGAGACAGCTGTTAGGCAGTGCTGGGGGACACGGGTGAGGCACTAAGAGGATAGGAACTACAAGGAGGGGAGACAGATGCCGGGCAGTGCTGGGAGACACAGGGGGGTGAGGCATTAGGAGGTCTGGGATTATGAGGAGGGGAGACAGCTGCTGGGCTACACACTACACTACACCAAATTACTCCTCGAGCCTCCTACCTCTGGAATCTGGAGCAGTGCCAAGTGTTCTTTCCTCTGAACAGTGACCCAGCTATGCACCTGTCAGAGCGAGGACCAGTGTCATTGGCAAGCAGTGTTATATGTCGGGCTGTGACTACAGTGTATATTGCTATGCAGTTCACTTCTAAATTTACACTGTCCCGAAGTGCCGGTATGTCATACCATCGCATGCCGGGCACACTTCAACACTGTTGTGCATACTCCGTAACCATGCGCATGCAGCAATGGGAGATACAGAGTTGTACACAGTCCAAATTCATCTCCAGTTGTGACTGAATGAGTGTAAGTGGGTTGAAATGGAAGGGATGAGGGCATGATGCCATGATTCTCTGCAGTGATTGCAGCATTGCGTCACTGGGGTGGAGCCAAACTATGTGATTTCCCAGGACTGTTCCCTGCCACACACAAACAATGGCCACCTCCATCCCCACTCCGTGAAGTCTCAGAGCGGGGCGTTTTAAAATATTAGCAAGAGTGAGATATGATATATAGTATGTAATGTTCCGCATTGTTGTTAGGTGCCTTGGTGTATGCAAGAAAAACTGGTTTTAGTTCAAACATCTAAAATAATTGATGCAGGTGAGAGAAATTAAAACAGTCCTGGGCAACAGGCTGCCATGGGACTACACATGCCCCGCAGAGTAATGACCTTTTTGTTTTATTTATCATGTCATGTCAGTGTTCAGATGGGGCAGATGTACTAAGCTCTGAAAAGTGGTACATTGGAAAGTTATAAACTACCACCCAATCAGCTCCTGTCATTTTTCAAACACAGCCTGTAACATGTGACAGTTAGGAGCTGAGTGGCTAGTAGTTTATCGCTTTCCAATTTATCACTTTCCAGAGCTTAGTACATCTCCCACTGTGGGGCCTATTCATCAACACTAAAATAAAATTTTTAAGGACAATTTTCCTTAATTAACGTTATTTTAGTATTCATGAACACACTTAGCACAGGAGATATCACTGATATCTCCTTGCTAAGTCCCCCTGCGTTAATTTCCACACTCCCCATACAGTAGTATGGGTATAGGGAAATTAGGCTATTCATCAAATTCTGAAAATTATGTATTTTCGGAATTTGATGGTGTTACCATACGCCACTGTGAGGTGGCGTATAGTAGTAACACTTACCTGCTTCCAGCTGGGCAAGTCCTCCGGCACTCTGGACTCTCCTGTGGCTCCGTCTGCTATGCTGTCACGTGTTCTCCCCAGCAGAACACAATAAAGTTTAGAAAAAAATAAGTTTTTTTTTGTTTCTAAACTACTGAGTTCTGCTGGGGAGAACACGTGACAGCATAGCAGACGGAGCCGGAGGCTGCTGCGCGAGCAGGTAAGTCGGGGAGTGGGGGGTGTAGGCAGTGCTGCGCATGCGCTGGGTTAACGAATATAACAGCGCATGCGCAGCACGGATTCCAGCTGCGGTAAGTTAGAGCAGAGAGGGATAACTATCTAATTCCTGAAAAGCTGTCATCGCAAAAATGACAGCTTTTCGAAATAGATAGTTATGGAGAGGAGGAATGATGAATTCCTCTTGTAATTAGGTAGAACTCCATGCGAGTTCTAAACCTAATTACCTCCAGAGAAAGTTTAGGTTTGATGAATAGGCCCCTGTATGAGATATTGAGCCTCATTTTTGTAGTACACTCACATTGGTTTTGCATCAGTGCATCTCAATGACCTGCACACTATACTCATCACCTACTGTCCACCCTTGTGTGGTGCCTCCACATTGTGGGGCTGATGCAGAGCTACATGTAAGTCTGTTTGCTAAACGTAGCTTGCGCGTGTTTGCTTTGACGCAGAAATACCTTCAGAGGTGCACTATTATATGTCCCGGTAAATGTCCAATGTTTTTGTCATTTTTCTTCTAAAAAACTGCTCCGTTTAACCTCATCATACTAACGTCCAGAGTAAGGGATAACTAGCACATATTTTATTACTTGTGGCATTTAATGTTTGTATGAAGCTTTTTAGAACATTGGGCTTGATTCAGATGTGGACGCAAATACCATCGCAGCCGTGATTTATAATGGATCGCAGTTGCAAAAATATGCTAATGACTCACTCGCCGTCCAGTGCTTGGAGACCCCTACTCACATCCGCCGCTCACGCACAAAGAAAGGAACATCGAAAACATGGAACACAGATCAGGTGATCATCGGCCTTCTGAGTAAGTCTGTGCTGTGTCAGACATAGCGGGGTCTCCAGACACGCAGAGGGCTCTCCTGCTGCCAGCAAGAACACAGTGACTAATTTTTGCATGCCCAGAAAACAGTGTTTAAACGGTCCGACACGTCTGTGTTTTTTTACACCCCCCCGTTACCTCCTCCAAACGCTGACTCTCTGTCACTGACTTTGAGAGTGAATCCTCTGTGAGAGCGTAATCACAATTCAATTGCGCTGTGCGGCTTACACGTATGCGCAATGGCAAACGTTCGGTGCGTAAATATTGACTTTTCGTCCACATCAGGCCCATTGCTTGAAGTGCTCCTAGAAACGTTCTTTACTGCAAGAGCAACAAGAATATGCCTAATAGGTCCAAGTAAAAGTGTGAGGCAGGGCATAAAGACCTCAACTGTATTTATACATCTTGTCACTGTCTGCTGAAACTGGTGTTTTCTCTGGCTGGTGTTTTCTCTGGCTGGTGTTTTCTCTGGCTGGTGTTCTCTCTGGCTGGTGTTCTCTCTGGCTGGTGTTTTCTCTGGCTGGTGTTTGTTCTCTCTGGCTGGTGTTTTCTCTGGCTGGTGTTCTCTCTGGCTGGTGTTTTCTCTGGCTGGTGTTTTCTCTGGCTGGTGTTTGTTTTCTCTGGCTGGTGTTTTCTCTGGCTGGTGTTTTCTCTGGCTTGTGTTTGTTCTCTCTGGCTGGTGTTCTCTCTGGCTGGTGTTCTCTCTGGCTGGTGTTTGTTTTCTCTGGCTGGTGTTTGTTCTCTCTGGCTGGTGTTTTCTCTGGCTGGTGTTTGTTCTCTCTGGCTGGTGTTCTCTCTGGCTGGTGTTTGTTCTCTCTGGCTGGTGTTTTCTCTGGCTGGTGTTCTCTCTGGCTGGTGTTGTCTCTTGCTGGTGTTGTCTCTGGCTGGTGTTGTCTCTGGCTGGTGTTGTCTCTGGCTGGTGTTCTCTCTGGCTGGTGTTTGTTCTCTCTGGCTGGTGTTCTCTCTGGCTGGTGTTTGTTCTCTCTGGCTTGTGTTCTCTCTGGCTGGTGTTTTCTCTGGCTGGTGTTTTCTCTGGCTGGTGTTCTCTCTGGCTGGTGTTCTCTCTGGCTGGCGTTTTCTCTGGCTGGTGTTTTCTCTGGCTGGTGTTTTCTCTGGCTGGTGTTTGTTTTCTCTGGCTGGTGTTTGTTTTCTCTGGCTGGTGTTTTCTCTGGCTGGTGTTTTCTCTGGCTGGTGTTTTCTCTGTCTTGTGTTTGTTCTCTCTGGCTGGTGTTCTCTCTGGCTGGTGTTTGTTTTCTCTGGCTGGTGTTGTCTCTGGCTGGTGTTCTCTCTGGCTGGTGTTTTCTCTGGCTGGTGTTTTCTCTGGCTGGTGTTTTCTCTGGCTGGTGTTCTCTCTGGCTGGTGTTCTCTCTGGCTGGTGTTGTCTCTTGCTGGTGTTGTCTCTGGCTGGTGTTGTCTCTGGCTGGTGTTGTCTCTGGCTGGTGTTTGTTCTCTCTGGCTGGTGTTTGTTCTCTCTGGCTGGTGTTTGTTCTCTCTGGCTGGTGTTTTCTCTGGCTGGTGTTTTCTCTGGCTGGTGTTCTCTCTGGCTGGTGTTCTCTCTGGCTGGTGTTTTCTCTGGCTGGTGTTTGTTTTCTCTGGCTGGTGTTTTCTCTGGCTGGTGTTTTCTCTGGCTTGTGTTTGTTCTCTCTGGCTGGTGTTCTCTCTGGCTGGTGTTTGTTTTCTCTGGCTGGTGTTGTCTCTGGCTGGTGTTCTCTCTGGCTGGTGTTTGTTCTCTCTGGCTGGTGTTCTCTCTGGCTGGTGTTTGTTCTCTCTGGCTGGTGTTCTCTCTGGCTGGTGTTTGTTCTCTCTGGCTGGTGTTCTCTCTGGCTGGTGTTTTCTCTGGCTGGTGTTTTCTCTGGCTGGTGTTCTCTCTGGCTGGTGTTCTCTCTGGCTGGCGTTTTCTCTGGCTGGTGTTTTCTCTGGCTGGTGTTTTCTCTGGCTGGTGTTTGTTTTCTCTGGCTGGTGTTTGTTTTCTCTGGCTGGTGTTTTCTCTGGCTGGCGTTTTCTCTGGCTGGTGTTTTCTCTGGCTGGTGTTTTCTCTGGCTGGTGTTTGTTTTCTCTGGCTGGTGTTTGTTTTCTCTGGCTGGTGTTTTCTCTGGCTGGTGTTTTCTCTGGCTGGTGTTTTCTCTGTCTTGTGTTTGTTCTCTCTGGCTGGTGTTCTCTCTGGCTGGTGTTTGTTTTCTCTGGCTGGTGTTGTCTCTGGCTGGTGTTCTCTCTGGCTGGTGTTTTCTCTGGCTGGTGTTTTCTCTGGCTGGTGTTTTCTCTGGCTGGTGTTCTCTCTGGCTGGTGTTCTCTCTGGCTGGTGTTCTCTCTGGCTGGTGTTGTCTCTTGCTGGTGTTGTCTCTGGCTGGTGTTGTCTCTGGCTGGTGTTGTCTCTGGCTGGTGTTTGTTCTCTCTGGCTGGTGTTTGTTCTCTCTGGCTGGTGTTTGTTCTCTCTGGCTGGTGTTTTCTCTGGCTGGTGTTTTCTCTGGCTGGTGTTTTCTCTGGCTGGTGTTTTCTCTGGCTGGTGTTTTCTCTGGCTGGTGTTTGTTTTCTCTGGCTGGTGTTTTCTCTGGCTGGTGTTTTCTCTGGCTTGTGTTTGTTCTCTCTGGCTGGTGTTCTCTCTGGCTGGTGTTTGTTTTCTCTGGCTGGTGTTGTCTCTGGCTGGTGTTCTCTCTGGCTGGTGTTTGTTCTCTCTGGCTGGTGTTCTCTCTGGCTGGTGTTTGTTCTCTCTGGCTGGTGTTCTCTCTGGCTGGTGTTTGTTCTCTCTGGCTGGTGTTCTCTCTGGCTGGTGTTCTCTCTGGCTGGTGTTTTCTCTGGCTGGTGTTCTCTCTGGCTGGTGTTCTCTCTGCCTGGAATTTCATGGAAATCAGCTAGTTAAAACAGGAGAAACACGCTAGTGACATGTTAATATTTAATCAGAATGGACTGCTCATGGTTCATAGTTTCACACACACACACACACACATAGAATGCATTGTTTTACCTGGTGATATAGAATTAGATACTCTGCTATGTTAAATGTAATGCAATATAATAATCAATTATTATAAAATTGGAACCAGATCTTAATTAGGTCATCATGTATATTTGCATTATAACGTAATTGTGGCTGTGGCACGTGCACTTCGCAGCTCCCACTGCGCGCACCATGCACATTAGGTGTGGCGTGCACTGTACTCGTTAGGTATAATGTGCACATGCCGCAGCGAGAGGAAAAGAGGACAGGGAAGGGGGGGGATATAACGGGACGGGAGGGGACAAAGACAGAGGGAGCCTGAGGGGGCGGGAAGCTGAGATGACCATTTATTTACTAGTAATACTATATATAGATTTAATACATAGTTGCCGAATCTCCTAGAATGTCTGGGAGGCTCACAAAGTTTTGGGAAGTCCCAGGGACTTATGGAAGAGCTGGGCAACCTCCCGCAACCTGCCCACCTCCTAGCAAAATGGAAGGGATGGGGGCATGATGACATTATTCTCTGCAGTGATTTGCAGTATTGCATCACTGAGGCAAAGCAAAATTTGGCCACCTCCAACCCCGCTCTGCGAAGTCTCCCAGCGGGGAGTTTTAAAATATTAGGAAGTGTGATTTTATATAATTTACAGCAGTGTTTCCCAACCTCAGTCCTCAAGGCACACTAACTTTCCTGGTTTTAATGATATCCATGGTTGAGCACAGATGTTAAATCAAAATAACTAAATACTAATTAAGTGCTCAAGTTTGGCTATCCTTAAATCCTGGATTGTTAGTGTGCCTTGAGGACAGCGGTTAGGAACCCCTGCTGTATATGCTGGAATTATGACACACAATACACTTTGTATGATGCATATTAAAGCTGGATAAGTACTAATTATGCCCTATTCATGGACTGGCCACACTAATACAGCTTTTACACCTAAATTCGGGGTCTGACCCGGAGGTTGGAACAGGGATCCAATCCGGATCAGACTTGGAATTTAGCCGGCGCCAGCCCAGGATTTTCCCGAGTCGGCGTCGTTCACACCAGAGCCGGGGCTGCATAAACCTAAGACTGAGCTGATCATCTTCCCACCCTCTTCCACTACATCACTTCCCACAATTTAATTATCTATTGATGGCACAACTATCTCCTCTAGCCCCAAAGTGCGCTGTCTTGGAGTTATCCTAGACTCCTCCCTCTCCTTCAAACCGCACATTCAGCACCTCTCGCAGTCCTGCCGTTTTCACCTGAAAAATATCTCCAGGATTAGACCCTTCCTCACCCAGGATGCCACTAAAACCCTCATCCACTTACTGGTCATATCCAGATTGGACTACTGTAACCTTCTCCTAGCTGGTCTCCCAGTCTCTCACCTCTCTCCACTACAATCGGTTCTCAATGCTGCTGCCCTATCTTCCCCTTCTGTGTCACGCCTGTCTGTCTGCCCCTCCCCTTTAGAATGTAAGCTCTCACGACCAGGGTCCTCTTCCCTCATGTGCTTCTCTTTACATTTTCTTCTACTCTTTACTCCCCATAAGGGCACCTAACACGTGACTGCCAACTTCCCGCTGCTTATTGTGAGTGCTTTAATCGCTATTGCAGCAATATATATAAATCGTATCTTTGTCCTGCACTGTAATGTACTGTAAGTTACTTGTTTCTTGTTCACTTATTAGTTCTATGTACTATGTAAGGCGCTGCGGAATACTTGTGGTGCCATATAAATAAAGGATAATAATAATAATAATAAACCTGGCTTTTCCGGCGTTGAAGTGGACGCTTGGAGATGATGTCATCTCCAAGCGCCATTGAAGCCGGCCAATCGGCAGGCATGCGACACGATCCAGGTCACCGTGACCCGGATCACGCCGTTTACACTGCAGGGTTTCACGGGTTAAACCCTGCTAGTTACCTGGGTTGGATTGCCGGGTCACTTGACCTGGCAATCCAACCTTTTCCCCTTTTACACCAAGGAGCTACCTGGGTTAACTCTGCAATAACCTGGGTTTTAGCTCTGGTGTAAAAGGGGTATAACTCTAAAATAAGCATTTGGAAACCCCCTTCAAGAAATCCTGCGTTTGCCACTGTATGTCCCTCTCATCTGCTCATAAAGGAGGAAGCAGGGCCAGGAAACATGTCCTGCAGCATTACAAGCACACCATGAGATTGTGGTTTCTTTCAGGACGCAGTATTTCTGACTAAACAAGATTAACATTGATAAAGTACCTTGTCCAGTTGGTATCTACCCATTTGTGCTGAAAAAGCTATAGATAAATCCTTATTTCTTATATGTATGGTCTCCTACATACTGCGAGCAGACTGAGGAGGCAGATGTCACCATGTTCAGAAGGAGAGAAACAGTAGTAAATAACAGACCAGTGAGTGCTGGGAATTGTAAGATTAACTTTCAGAATTATGTGAATATGTGACAGTAAATGAACTAACAACATAGTTGAAGGCTCCATTATTGCGAAAGAAATCTGACCAGTTTCTATGAGGAAGTAAAGGGCCCCATACATCTGCCTGCCGTCTCCACAATACCCTGATTTAAGGCCGTTCGATGGCCATCGATGATCAGAGTTTCGTTGTGGAATCAGTGAAATTCTTCCCAGATTTGCTGATCATGTATGTTGCTGTTCACAGGTTATGCCAGGAGTGAGCTCTCTCATGGTGCAGTGCCTTGTCTCACAGCAAGTCTCTCCATATTGTAGTGCATATAACATTAGACATTGGGTTAGAACATATTGAAAAAGCACACAGCGAAACGCGTGTCAGCATGCCCGTTGTGTGTCCTTCTTGTTTGTTAATAATCAATATGTTTTAACCCAATGTCTAATGTTATATGTACTACAATATGGAGAGACTTGCTGCACCATGAGAGAGCTCACTCCTGGCATAACCTGTGAACAGCAATACAGTTGCATAATATGCACGTGTAATGCCAACACTGTAGCCATTGTTAATTAGTGGCAATAATAAGAACTTTCACATCACTCTAAACAATCTGTCAATAACCAACTATTGTATTCAATCCTAGGTGATTCTATGGACAGTAATTGAACAATGAACCTGTCATTATAGTGTACTATCAGACACGGGAGTTGAGGCAGTGTTTGAATAGGGTATATAAACTGAATAATATCAAACACTGTTCTCTTATTAACTGTGTGAACAATATAATATACCAATTACATTTTGCTATCGAAACCCACCATGAGACTAAATATAACCTATCGATTACTGTTAAAAGATGCAAGTGTATTATCTTTTGGGAGGTTTATAACCAACAATTGTCCCGTTTACTATCTCTGTGCACAGGATATTAATTAATTGATGCCCTATTCATACTACTATTAATATATAACGAGTGTGCCATAAATCAATGGTGTTTCACCAATACATTTAGTTGGTGTGGAATGACAGGTTGAGACCAATTAGATACAATTGTGATATAGAACCATGAGGTAACATGATGATGTATATTAACTTGACCAGTTAGAAGACCATGTATTGGAATTAATATCTATATAGTGAGATTACTGATTAGAAGGGTGCCCCCTTCATTCAGAGGAGATCTTGCACTGGTACTTAGATATCCCCTACAATATACATGTAATAGGGGATTATTAATATAATTTCTTTGAGTTCTTTTCTCCTTTTATTTTGAGTTTCAATCAACAACATTGTGAATACAGTATTGCCTAATTATATTTGCTTACAACAACAGTTGAATAAATGAAGACACACGGCGAGGTTTATCTCGATTTTATTAAAAATTAAAAATCATTAAAAATTTCAATTTCTCACTGATATTCACCATACTTTGACTTTTTGTCACTTGATGATTTTAACTTTTATTTCGCTGGCATTGGTACCATTGTACCAACTTTTTTAATGTATATCTAATAAAGATTTACCTTTTAATATTTATGTAACAATTTCATGTGCGCCATATATCAAGACAATTACTTCTTTCTCCTCTTAGTAACTTGGTAAACATTTACAGTATATTTGTCAAAATGGCAGCATCCCCAATTTAAATATCAATTAAAATATGCCAAATATGGGGCATCCTTACTGTTATATGTGATGTGTGCAGATGTACCTCTTCCTTTGTTTTTCTCTCATTATAGGGATAAAAGGACAAATCCCCATAAATAGGATTTAGTGTAAATGTGTGTGCAGCATTAGAAAAGGATATATTCTCTGCCTAGTTCAATCACTATGGGGTCTATTTACTAAGCAGTGTTAGGAGACAGAGTGAAAAGTGATACGAAAGTGATGGGAGCTGATTGGCTGGCACCTTATCACTTTCTTATAACTTTTCACTCTGTCTCCTAACACTGCTTAGTAAATAGACCCCTTTATCTGTTCTTTTTTTTAAGTATAATTTTTATTCAAAGCATAAAAGGGATACATAAAAAGAATTAAGGTACCCATATCGCTGCTATATCGTACTGTGTGTGGGGTCGTACAGTACATCGCACTTCCAGATCTTACTACATGTTCACTTGATCTATGTACGATCCCATGCAGCGCTATGCGGGTGGGAGAGGGGGGTGCCGGCATATCAGGTGGTTGGCCACCCGATCGTTGCGTGTGTGGGGACCGCCCGATATGTCGGCCGGCAGATCCCAAGTCGCATAGCAAGGTGCATATTTCACTGTGTATGGACAGCTTTAAGGAAGGAAATAGGGTCAGGCATGATGATCACAACATAGGACAAATACATCAAACACATAAAGGACAGCACTAGGGCCCTATCATTTATATAGAGAGGGAGAGAGGCTCAAAGCAGACAACAGAGACATAGACGTGCTCTATTCACTCCAGTGAACATCCAGGATTCATGGATAAAGGGCCATCTGTATAATATACATGCCAACTGTGCCACTTCATCAAATAGGATTTAAGGGAATTGAAGTAGTGTCTCTATATGGAAACTGTGTTTAATTTTGGATATAATCAAAGCAAACGGAGAGGGAATGTCCAAAACTGGGTAATGTGTAGTGGAAATCAACCAATCCATTTATAGAGAAATCACAATGCTTATTTGTGGATGATGGGGATGGGGATACCCTTTCTAGTATAGCTATACCTATACTCTCACTATGTGATGGTTGGTGGTATGCGCTGTGGGAGTGAGAGGTAAGGTTAATCCTTTAGAGAGCACCTTGGACATGTTATTCCTGCTGGACCTATGGCCTACAGACTCTTTTTGTGTCAGCGCTTGGAGCTGTTTGTATCAGGTGCAAGACAATTCAAAACAGTGACTGTGTCCTGCACTGGTAAGGAATCCATAAAATGAACCTACTGGTAGGTGGGCAGATACTGTGCTGTGCCTTCTGTTCCTCAAAAAGTTCCAAAGCTTTGTAAGCTTGAAGTGTTGCTCTTCCCCTTCCCCTCGGGGGCGTCCTCACTTGAGCTTGTGGGCAGAGATAGGTTTGCAGTGAAGAGGTGACCCCAAGAGCCTGTTGGGTCTGGCTCATCCGGTAGCTGAATGTGCAGATGTTGAGTTCTGGTGCGCAGATGAGTACTGTCTCCTGCTGGATAGTGCCGGACTGGACATGGCAGTCTGGTATGGGCTTGATGTGTCAACTGGGCGGTACTGTAGTTCTCTGATGCTTTTCAACTCATATGTTACAATCGTTCCGACACCCCTGCCTGCATGCTATATTTGATACATGCTTCACGATTCGCATTGCGAATTTGTGTCAATATTTTCACATCCCATCCGCCTCTGAGATGCAGATTGTGATAAATATTCCCCTAAATACCTTTTAAGAATGCACCTGCAATGAATTGGCTCTCAGACTTTTCAATGTCATGTAATAGATTAAAAGATCTACACTATTTAGATAGACTGTCAAAATATTGACACCAACTGATAGACAGGCAATAGGTCGACATGTTCATATGTCGACATGGACAAAATGTCGACACACAAAAGGTGGACATGGGTAAAGATTGACAGGTACAAAAGGTCTACATGGTCAAAAGGTTGACATTGAAATGGTCAACACAAAAATGGTCGACACATTTTTTTTGTGTTTTCTAACCCTAATCTTTACCATAACCCTAACCTTCCCCTTGGTGTTTAACCATAACCTTCCCTCCTGGTGCCTAAACCTAACCGTCGGGGAAAGTGCCTAACCCTAACTGTCCCTCCTAGTGCCTAACCCCAACCCTCCACTAAGCCCCGAACCCTAACCGTCCCTCCTAGTGCCTAACCATCGGAGAAAGTACTTAACCCTAACCCTTTGGTAAGTGCCTAACCCTAACCCAAAAAACTATTTTTGTGTTGACCTTTCCAACTAATAGAGAGGCAATTGGTTGACAGGTACAAAATGTTGACATGGTCAAAAGGCCAGCACACGAAAGATCAACAAGGATGAACACCGACAGGTACAAAAAAGGTCGACATGGTAAAAAGGTTGACATTGAAATAGGCAACACTTTTTTTTTAAAGGGTTAGGCACCTACCTGAGGGTTAGGGTTAGACTCTAGAAGGGACAGTCACCAGTGTCTGGTATATCACTAGACAAATTATTAGGTGTTTAGTAGAACTCTCTCAGTCAACTATGTTATTATTAACTATTATTATCATTTATTGAAAGGGAATTAGCTCTGCAGTGCCATATAGAGCGATAATACAATAGCAGCATACATATACATAATTACATGCGTGTGCATAGTGACATAAATACACACTGTAAACTATAGTATAAAGGAGGAAGTGAGGCGGCATATGGAGGCGTGGCCAGGGACATTACCCTGCAATAGAGGTGGTGCGGGGGTGTGACTGCACTATTGCGTCATCGTGGCCCCGTCTCCGCTGCACAATGGCGAGATTACCGGCATTGTGGAATAGGGGCCCGGGCTACTAGAACGCGATTCAGTGTGAATCGTGTCATGCCCCTCACCCCGCTGAGGGGGTGTCTGTGTGGTGATGCGGGCAGGTGGCCGGAATACTTGCCCCCTCTTGCGGGTGGCCGGGAGAGCCACCCAATTTTCGGGAGCCTCCCGGCCGTTCTGGGGTAGTAGACAAGTATGCCTAAAACTAATGTACGGAAATAGAAGGGGGATGTATGAGGGGGGGGGGGGGGGTGAAAGTTGAGGCAGAGAAGTAATGGGTCGAGAGATAGGAGGAGAACCAAGAGAGGACCATGTCGCAGATAGAGTGAATGAAGTGAGCGCAGTTGAAGAAGTTGGTCCATGGTTTCACAGGCTGAAGAGAGGACTAAAAGGATAATGAAGGAGAAATGATTTTTGACAAGTGGAAAGTTCGCTGTCGACTTTGGTCGGGACAGTGTCTGTGGAGAGGAGGGAATGTGCATTAAAATAATATATATGGCTAAATACAATGTATAACATTCACTTTGTCACCATTGTATTCGAGCAAGCTAGGCTCCAGAATTCTGTTATGTGAAATACTGAATGGCAACACTGTAATCTTTATTTAAGGCATTTATGTAAAACATCACTTGATCATCAAGTCAAAGACATAATTATATTTCCCTTCCAGCTATTAAGAACCAGTTAATGATTGAAAACATCAGCACATTTATGCTTTGTGAATTGTTCCACTGCACGGGGGTGACAGAGCGCATTCGGCAGCATGGCCCCAGCTGACATTATCGCAGGCAGGTCTGACGGGCATTGTCGCTGACGAAGAGTGGGAGCGCACATCGTCAGCGACATAGCTGGTACACACTGGCCGATGTGCCAGATATGGTGTCTGTTCAGCCGGTTAGGACAACATATCGTCTAGTGTGTACCCGACACAAAAGATATTAGTAGCTCTGATACACTAAGCCTTGGAGAGGGATAAAGCGGAGAGAGATAAATTACCAACCAATCAGCTCTTAACTGTCACTTTACAGACTGTGTTTGAAAAATGGCAGTTGGGAGCTGATAGGTTGGTGCTTTATCTCTTTCCACTTTATCACTCTTCAAGACTTAGTACATCTCCCCCAATAATCTGCAATCATGACCACTTTGCAAGTAGGCATAATGAAAAGTGGTTGTGTAATTGTACACGTTACATGCATCAGGCTTCCCAAATACTATGTTGTGGTAGTTTATTAGGCAACCCAAACCACAGTGCAAAAAGAAAAGAGAATGTTGAATAATAAAACTGGAGGAAATGTACTCCCGGAAGCTTTCATGTGCTGTGTTCTAAGCCTTTTAATATACAAGCATATGCTACTATATTATACATAGTATCAAGTGCTTGGCTGTTGGTAGTTTACTATTTTTCACTCAACAATAGATGCTAATGTGTGTAAAAGCATAGTTACCTACTTTCCCCGAGATTCTGGAATTAAAAAAGGGATGAAGGGGATTCTATTTTAATTTTCTCTAGAAAAGGAACGTCCACCCCTGCCAGCCTATGCTTCTTGTCTTTCTTGAGAATTTGATTGTTCCTCATAGTGTCATATGAAAATGGTGCTTGGATATTTTGTAGACAGTAGTCGTCACAGATGACAGACTTACATCTTGTGAGAATGTCACACCCTGCATCTGCAACAGTGACTGGATCCATTCATGCAAGGCAAATTTTACTTCTCTGTGTTCTGCCTTCAGTGATTTAAGCTCAAATCACTATGAAATATTTCCAAATGAGTGCACTGTTGTGGCTGCTTACAACTGATACCCCTTTTCCACCAAACAGATAACCCAGGTTATTGCCGGGGCAACCTGGGTCGATATTTGGTGTAAAAGAGTCTAAGAAAAATTACCCGGGTCAATTTACCCGGGAATCCGACCCTAGTAACTACCTGGGTCGAACCAGGGAAGGACCCGGGTAATGGTGCGGTGTGAATGGAATGACCTGGGTCACTATGACCCGTGTCATGCCTCAAACAAGCGGATTGGCTGGCTTCAGTAGCACTTGGAGATGACATAATATCCAAGCGTCCACTGTAACGCTGGAAGACCCGGTTCATGGAAGACCCGGGTACCGGCGTGAAACGGGTAAAACCTGGCTCCGACCCATACTCCGTGTCCTGGGTTGGAACCAGGTATATAGTGGAAAAAGGGTATAGGTGTTGTCTATTTATTGAGTACATACAAAAGACTGGTTGGCTAGCACAAAATTGGTGCTTCTTTAGTTTGGAAAAACATGATTTAATTTCAAAGAGAACTGCAATCAATTCCCTGATACCCCACCATTGTACAGCCCACCTTGAGGAATCAGAAGGGTTCCAACCAGTGGCAGCTCCAGAGGTGGGGCTGCAGCAAAGTCCAAATTTCAAATAAGGGAGCCTTACCAACTGCCAGCTGGCAATGTTTGAAAGGACAGTTGGTGTGGCACCCCTATTTGAATTTTGGACTGCACTCCAGCCCCACCTCTGGAGCCACCACTGGTTCCAACTGTTATACCACACAGTTTGTGAGATAGGTACCCTAACCAGTACTGCCATAGCTAGTCTGGAGAAGATCAAATATATATGGTTCTATGAAAGGTTAACAGTGAGAGGCAGATGATACACAGATTGTGCCCCTTGTCCTAATTGAGGAAGTTGAACCTCAGTTTGATCAGATGCTGCATTCTGGCATAGTAAAAACTGCAGTCATGTAGGGAAATGGATTACGCTGGAATTATGTAATAAGTCCAAATTTACATTTGCGATCTGTTAACGTGAATACTGTATGATTGAATTACATTCTTATCGCAATATAATAGAAAATATCAATATAATTCTAGCTACAATAAATTAAATAAGCCTGCTTTCCGTGTTTTTATACTACATAATTTTCAAGCACAAAAAGTGTGTGTGTGTGTGTATATATCTATATATATATATATATATATATATATATCTATATCTACAGTATGTGTGTATATATATATATATATATATATATATATATATATAGAAAAAATACAAGGATTGCACACTAATCTACGGATGTATCAAGAAAGAGGTGCTTGGTAATGGTATGTAATATTGCAGTATATCCAAAAAGGAAAGACCAGCACACAATGCATAATATGCAAAATAGAGAGGTTGTATTAAACATATACAAATGGCTTCAATGAGTACCCTGGGTCACATATTTCAAGTGCATAAAGGTAATACATTACAAAAACCGGTGAGAAGCCATGGTGGTATGGAGATAGCCCGACGGCCGTTTCGGTGCACACAGCACCTTCGTCACGGGGCACAGAGTCACTGGGCACACGACCAAACTGCAAAAGTCCACCCAGAAACCACCAGAATAAATAGGGCTTAAGGCCCACCTGATAGGTGTGATCAGTTGGAAAACAAGACTCACCTGTCCTTAGACATCCATGCCGTCTCGTGTGAACAGCATTGCGCCTTCCTAATAATCCGGAAGTGACGCATGCGTGTCACATACAACGCTGCATGACGCGTGCGTTCCAGCAGCCAGAAGTATAGCAGCGGCCACTATGTAACTATTAAACAGATATATATGACCAATGTGTGTCACGTACGGAACTGCATGACACATGCGTTCCAGCAATCGGAAGTATAGCAGGGGCCGCTGTGTAATTACTTAACTGGTATATGTAACCAGAATAAAAAGTGTCCAAAAGACAGGTGAGTGAAGTCATCCAACAAAAATCCACCGTCAGACATAGATGTAAACATATAAAGACCAACCATTAAATACCACATAAAGTAAAATAAGAAAAATAAACAAATCAAAGAAAAACAAAAAGCAACAAAAAATAAATTACAAAAAATAAGTTAAGTTAAATTCTTCGTTTAACCCTGTTGGTGCCAGACAGTTCAAGTCATAAATCCAACGTGCTTCTTTTTGAAGCAATAATTTTTCACGATTACCACCTCGTTTAAGAGGAGCAATATGGTCAATGGGGATCACTTTAAAGTCAAATAAATTATGTCCTTTCGCCACAAAATGTCTAGCAACTGGAGGAGTGTTAGCATCACAGACTGCAAAAGCTTTCTTGATGGAAGATCTGTGGAGAGCAATCCGCTCTTTTAACATTCTTATAGTCTTGCCAATATAAATCTGTTTACATGGACAGATAATGGCATAGACAACATATTTACTTTCGCAAGTCAAACGGTACTTAATGTCAAAAATACGTCCAGACAGAGGATCACAGAATTTTGCACCTGTGAGCATGAAACGACAATTAATACAACCCCCACAACGGAAAGAACCTGTCTTTAAAGAAAGCCAATTCTGTTGAGTCTTTAATCCAATATCAGAGGATGTAATTTCATCTTGGATATTGTTGCTGCGTTTGTAGCAGAATAATGGCAGATCTTGACTCAATTTGCCCAAGATTGGATCCGTTTGAATAATGTGCCAGTGTTCTTTAAATGCACGTTTAATAATATGTGACCCGGTGGAATAGGTACTAGAAAAAATGAATCTCTCCGGTTTCATATTTGTGGGTTCTTTGTTTAACAGTTCCTTTCTGTCAAGTTTAAGACATTTATCAATTGCCTCTTGGATATCGGTTTTGTCATATCCACGTGATGAAAATTTATTCCCCATATTGATCAACGCTTCAAGTAAATGGGATCGATCAGAGATGATTCTTGTGACTCGTATCATCTGAGAGTATGGCAATCCTCTCTTTAAAGGTGCTGGATGGAAACTGTCGGCAGCCAACAGGGTATTTTTGTCAGTTTTCTTCGTATAGACGGTAGTGACAAATTGTCCAGACGAAATATCAACTGTAACATCTAGATAATTAATTAATTTGTTGCTAAAATTTAATGTCAATTTAATATCGTCACTGACGCTGTTTAGATAATCGAAAAACACAAGTAACTGCTCTTGACTACCGGTCCAGACCAGAAAGATATCATCGATGTATCTCACTGTTAAACAAAGAACCCACAAATATGAAACCGGAGAGATTCATTTTTTCTAGTACCTAGTCCACCGGGTCACATATTATTAAACGTGCATTTAAAGAACACTGGCACATTATTCAAACGGATCCAATCTTGGGCAAATTGAGTCAAGATCTGCCATTATTCTGCTACAAACGCAGCAACAATATCCAAGATGAAATTACATCCTCTGATATTGGATTAAAGACTCAACAGAATTGGTTTTCTTTAAAGACAGGTTCTTTCCGTTGTGGGGGTTGTATTAATTGTCGTTTCATGCTCACAGGTGCAAAATTCTGTGATCCTCTGTCTGGACGTATTTTTGACATTAAGTACCGTTTGACTTGCGAAAGTAAATATGTTGTCTATGCCATTATCTGTCCATGTAAACAGATTTATATTGGCAAGACTATAAGAATGTTAAAAGAGCGGATTGCTCTCCACAGATCTTCCATCAAGAAAGCTTTTGCAGTCTGTGATGCTAACACTCCTCCAGTTGCTAGACATTTTGTGGCGAAAGGACATAATTTATTTGACTTTAAAGTGATCCCCATTGACCATATTGCTCCTCTTAAACGAGGTGGTAATCGTGAAAAATTATTGCTTCAAAAAGAAGCACGTTGGATTTATGACTTGAACTGTCTGGCACCAACAGGGTTAAACGAAGAATTTAACTTAACTTGTTTTTTGTAATTTATTTTTTGTTGCTTTTTGTTTTTCTTTGATTTGTTTATTTTTCTTATTTTACTTTATGTGGTACTTAATGGTTGGTCTTTATATGTTTACATCTATGTCTGACGGTGGATTTTTGTTGGATGACTTCACTCACCTGTCTTTTGGACACTTTTTATTCTGGTTACATATACCAGTTAAGTAATTACACAGCGGCCCCTGCTATACTTCCGATTGCTGGAACGCATGTGTCATGCAGTTCCGTACGTGACACACATTGGTCATATATATCTGTTTAATAGTTACATAGTGGCCGCTGCTATACTTCCGGCTGCTGGAACGCACGTGTCATGCAGCGTTGTATGTGACACGCATGCGTCACTTCCGGATTATTAGGAAGGCGCAATGCTGTTCACACGAGACGGCATGGATGTCTAAGGACAGGTGAGTCTTGTTTTCCAACTGATCACACCTATCAGGTGGGCCTTAAGCCCTATTTATTCTGGTGGTTTCTGGGTGGACTTTTGCAGTTTGGTCGTGTGCCCAGTGACTCTGTGCCCCGTGACGAAGGTGCTGTGTGCACCGAAACGGCCGTCGGGCTATCTCCATATCACCATGGCTTCTCACCGGTTTTTGTAATGTATTACTTTTATGCACTTGAAATATGTGACCCAGGGTACTCATTGAAGCCATTTGTATATGTTTAATACAACCTCTCTATTTTGCATATTATGCATTGTGTGCTGGTTTTTCCTTTTTGGATATACTGCAATATATATATATATATATATATATATATACACCTGAGCGACAGTGGAGAAAGTCACGCTCTAAGGCAGACTTTCTCCGTTTAAAGTGTCTCTGCCACCTTCAACTCCCTCCTCTGCCCACCCCCTCATCGTTCTCTGCCATTGACTTTGCCACCTACTTTACATCTAAAATTGACTCCATACACCTGGACATCATCTCCCACCAGACCTTCAGCACTACACCCCCTCCTTTCCTGGGCGACTCCTCCCCTTCCATCTTACCAACTCTGACATCCATCTCCTCTGTAACGGCAGAGGAAGTCGAGGCCCTCATCCGGTCTCCCCCCCTCCCCTCCACCTTGACCCTTTCCCTTCCTGTCTCCTCCGCTACCTCTCTCCTGCCTGTTCCCATTTTGCCCACCTCCTTAATCTCTCCCTCTCATCAGGCACTGTCTCTTCTTTATTCAAACATGCCCTTGTCTCCTTATTCTTAATAAACCTTCCCTTGATCCTAATACTCTCTCCAAGTACTAACCCATCTCTCTCCTCCCTTTTCTCTCCAAACTCTTTGAGCGTATTGTTTACAACCGCCTTCCCGCCTTTCTCTGCTCCCATTCCCTCCATAACCCATTTCAGTCTGGTTTCCATTCTTTCCACTCCACTGAAACTGCCCTCACAAAAGTCAGTAATGACCTCCTTGCTGCCAAATCCAAGGACCATTACTGTATGGTCATTCTCCTCGACCACTCTGCTACTTTTGACACTGTGGACCACCCTCTTCTGCAAATCCTTCACTCCCTTGGTCTACATGACACTGTCCTCACCTGGCTGTCCTCCTACCTCTCTTGACGTTCCTTCTCTGTCTCCTCTCATGGCTCCTTCCCCCCCCCACTTCCACTAATGGTTGGTGTTCCCCAAAGTTCTGTTCTTAGTCCCCTCCTATTCTCCCTCTATACGTGTTCTCTAGGTGAACCCAGCAGCTCTTTTGACCTCTAATATCATCTCTATGCCGATGATACTCAGATCTACCTCTCCTCCCCTGACCTCTACTTCTCTCTCCTCACTCGTATCTCCAACTGTCTCTTTGCTATCTCTTCCTGGTGCTTAAACTTAATATGTCTAAGACTGAGCTGATCATTTTCCCACCCTCCCACATAACCTCACTTCCCACAATTTCTTGATCAATTGATGGCACAACTATCTCCTCTAGCCCCAAAGTGCACTCTCTTGGAGTTATCGTGGACTCCTCCCTTTCCTTCAAACCACACATTCAGCACCTCTCACAGTCCTGCCGTTTCCATCTAAAAAATATAGATTAGACCCTTTCTCACCCGGGATGCTATTAATTATTTTTTAACTCATTGTAGTTAGGCAAATAGTGTGTGACGCTATCGGGATATTCAAGATATTGCGTATATATATTGGGCCTGTTTGATAGCGAAACGCACGTCGGCAGTTTCGCTGGTGCACTGTTCATCTAATTACAATAACTATATGTTTTAATGTCACACCACTAGTAATATATTTGGGAACGCTGTATATGATTGTGGTAGTGCCGGGAAAGTATATGTGAATCTGGCTGTTGCTGCAAACGAACATTATCAGGGAATAGAACCTGAGTGAAACAAACAGGTCTATTCATAAACACACATTCTCAGCAATATATCTGGCAACACTGTACATGATTGTGATTGTGGTAGCGCCAGGATAAAAAATATATATATGAATCTGACTGCGGCTAGGAATGAACAGGCTCATGTACAAACACCTATAGCAAGATAAATGCTGCAGTGATATATACGCAATATCTTGAATATCCCGATAGCGTCACACACTATTTGTCTAACTACAATGAGTTAAAAATAATTTATTACCAGTTACTAGCTCCCACAGGCAAACAGTGATAATTCACCCAATGGGGAGATCTGACAAAATACTAATCATCATTTTTAATAATTATTGATGATGAGACAGCATTGTAGCCAGTATGGTTATTAAATTACATTAGATTGTCAGGCTATAACACTACTTAAAGAATATTCCACTATATCAGTGAATAGTAATTATATGAAGGCAGACAGATAGATACAATGTATGCTGCTGTAATTGTCAACCCAATGTAGCGATCCCACATTACTATTGAAACAATAATGACAAGTTCTGAATAAAAGTATGTAGTAGGCAATAGGGAATAATTTGATTCTCTCCACTAAGGAGTTAATATTACACAATCAGTGTGGAATCGTATTACACTCTCGGGGGGGCCATTCAATTGTTTTTTTGGCCGTGCTAATTAATGAGCATCCAGTTTGCTATTCAAATGTTCTGGGCGCTCATTCATTATTGCTCTCTTCGCTGACTAAAAGACGAGGTTTAGCCATCTAAAACAGCTAAACCCGTCTTAATTCCTGGTTAGGGCGTGCTGTCTGCGGTTAGTGCGCCCTAACCAGGGTGTTTCAGTCACATTTCTGCTCGCACACTCCTGATTATAGTTCGCTTGCTTCTCATTAGTTTCAGATTAAATCCTGAAGTTTGGATTAAGTTTTTATCTGGCATTCTAATAAATATTACCTGTGTGCACAGATTTAAATATATGTTTCCCCCCCTCTCTCCCTTCCTTTATTCAATTATATATGTCAAATACATTATCTTTGGTAGCACTCCTTCTTAGAGGATTCTACGAACTACTTAGGATGGTGAGGTAATCCTTTGTTTGTTATATATCCAAATTCCAGTGCAGTGGATACATCTATGTTTTTTTTTCTGCAGAGCGTTGTAAGAGAGATCCCTCCCAGGACACCCCCCCCACCCCTCCCGGTGCGTGCGTCAGTTTAGGCATGCGCAGAAGGACGTCGGGAGGGCTTTTGGGTCATCAACCTGGAGGTCCCTCCATCACAAAGGGCCGCTATTACCGAGAGAGCTGTGCTTTGCTGTGATCTTCATGTATGCCGGCATGCATGCGAAGACTGGCGGGAGGCATTGCATCCCGAGTGCAAAGCATCATGCATCCCGCCCAATATGTTCAATTCCATACTTGCCCGCTCTCCCGGGAAAGGCCAGGGAGTCTCCCGAAAATCCAGTGTCACTCTGCCACCTGCCCGCACCTCCCTCCCCCGCTGTCCACTTCCCCCCAGCAGCCACCCATTTATAGAATCGAGTCATCATGGCTCTGTGCACTGCAACACAATGACGGTAATATCGGCATTGTGTAGCACACCCCTAATCACGTGTCACACTCCACGCCTCGCTCCCTGCTGTACTGACCTGGCTGTCTCCTCCTGGAGGGGGCAGCCAAATTTTCAGCAAGTATGGTTAAAATGCAATTACCTCTTGTCAGTGCATTCATCGATAGTAGGTATTATAGAGATATTGGACAATCTTAAGGTGCCTACACACTTGCCGATGTCATCCCGATGCAACATTGTGTCCGATTTCCCCTTGAACTCTCCCCAGCAGCTCCCCGACAGTCGTGGGCACGATTTGGTGTTAAAAACTGTCCAATGTGACAAACAATCTATCGTTTCTCCTAACTATTCCAGTGCATCGTAACTGAGATTGTCAGATCTTGCCTACAGAAGATGCAATGTACGACCTGCGGGGACGCGCCTCGGCATCGTGATCGTGATTGAACACTCACGATTTGGGCATATTTTACACGATTTGTCGCCACGATGCGTCGGAATTGGGCAAATCATCATGTAAAATATCGCTAAGTGTGTAGGCACCTTTACACCCTTGTCCAAAGGTGGCTATAACTACAATGTTGTGGTGGAACGTCTCTGGTTGGGTATTTTCACCATTGGCTGAGATGTAAAACAGAAATGATAGAATAGTGTAATCTATTTGCAGCAGGAGTATGTGTAGAAATATGTATCACACATACACTGACTTGCCTATTTAATGGTTATAGCTGAGTACATACTATTTCATCTATTGTCCAATATATTGCTCCGGTGCAGATCGGAACAATACATCATACACATTGTGTTAGGTGTATTCCCGGCTTTTTTTGCAGCATATTGTCTCATCTGCTGTGCTACACGTCAGATCATGTAGTGTGTATGCACAATCGTACATAAGGCCTGATTCATCACAGATCGCAATTGTAACCGCGTACGCAGATTGGCCGATGGTGCGCACTGTGCGTGTGCAGGTTAGCATTGCAATCACGCACGAAGATAGAAAGTCATCGCAGAATGAGTGATGTCAGCGTTTGGGGGGGTGACGGGGGAGTGGTCTGAGAAACGCAGACGTGCCTGTCCGTTTGAACGCAGTTGCATGGGCATACATAAATTATCCACTGTGACAGCATATGCAGCTTCAGTACTCACTGCATGTGACAAGACCTCTGTAATTCTGCGTGACGGTGCGATGTTACTCAATGTTACCGGACTGTGAGGTATTACGGATGTGAGAAAGCAGTAGTGGGCATCTCTATGCTGGCTGAACAGTTGCAAACGACATATTTCTAATCGCAGCTGCAATCGCAATAGGCCATAGTGTACAGGAGAAACGATTAATTGCATACAATCCCCCGACACAATATATTGTGCCGTCATTAGGAAAATTACATAGTGTGTACGCTTTACATCGTGTTCTGGGATTTAGTGAAATTGGGACAACTGTTTCATTGTTTGTTACATCACATAGTGTGTACCCAGCGTTAGTCCCATATTGGATTCAGAGTCCTCGTTGTCTGTCAGTGATTGTGATGATGGTTCAGAAATGGTTTCATTCATTGCAGGAGAAATTTCTTCTCAAAAAAGAAGAGTTATGGTAAAACTTACCCTTGTTAACGCTTTCTTCGAAGTCCATAGGGTCCACAGGGAGACAATGTAGTGTAGGTGGTATTTGGAGGACCGGACACCAATAGCAAAGCTTTTTTCTATCCCAGGATGCTCCGGTCCTTCCCCTATATCCCGCCGACAGCCTGAAGGCAACAACAGTTTCGTTAACAAGGCAGGAGCAGGATAGGAGATAAAGAAGACTGGTACACTAAAGAATCACACTCTCACACAGAGAAGGAAACAAGTGACCAAGAAACCCATAGAAGCCAGGTGCATCAGGGCGGGTACCCTGTGGACCCTATGGACTTCGAAGAAAGAGAGTTAACAAGGGTAAGTTTTACCATAACTCTCCTTTTCGTCTTCAGGGTCCATAGGGCTGCACAGGGAGACAATGGGGATGTCCCAAAGCAGTTGTTCAAGGGCGGGGACGCTCCTGAACTGTGAGGAGAACCCGACGCCTGAAAGAAGCATCCTGAGAGGCAAATGTATCAAAGGCATAGAACCTAAAAAAGGTGTGGACAGAAGACCACGTGGCCACCTTGCATAGTTGTTCGGCAGACGCACCGCGCCGGGCTGCCCACAATGGACCCACAGAGCGAGTAGAATGAGCAGATACTGTAGCCATCACAGGAAGGCCAGTCTGCGTGTAAGCCTGTGAGGTAGTCATGCGAATCCATCTGGCCAGAGTCTGTTTGTTAGCTGGCCATCCCTTCTTGTGTTCAGGACAAAGAAGGAGTCCGATTTCCTGATGGAACTAGTACGGTGCACGTAGATCTTCAGAGCATGGACCACATCCAAAGTGGCCTCACCTGCCGAGAGGTCTTATTAAGGTAGAAACGAGAGACCACCTTGCGAAGGAAGCCAGGGCGCTTTCAAAAATCACCCGTGTCCGGATGAAAGATTAGAAATGGGGAGCGACAGGAGAGCGCCCCTGAATCCGATATCCTATGGGAAAATGCTATAGCCAGAAGAAACAGAGTATTTACAGTGAGCCATTTGATATCCACTGAATCCAGGCGGTTGAATGGTGGTTCCCGAAGTGCGTGGAGAACCACTGACAAATACCACGGAGCCGTAGGAGGGACAAAGGGAAGTCGTATACATAGAACACCTTGCAGGAAGGTGTGAACATCCGGTAGAGGAGCAATTCTGCGCTGGAACCAGATGGATAGAGCAGAGACGTGCACTTTCACGGAGGCTAGGCGGAGTCCGAGATCCAATCCAGCTTGAAGAAAGGCAAGGATTATAGAGACTCTAAAAGCTTGAGGGTCATAGTTTCTAGTAGCACATCACTGGAAATATGCATGCCACATCCAGTGATAAATCCTAGCAGAGGCCGATTTCCACGCTCTGAGCATGGTCTGATTCACAGAGCTAGAAAACCCTTTAAACCTTAGGAGGGATGTCTCAAGAGCCAGGTCGTTAAAGACAGACAGGCCAGGTCCGGATGGAGACAGGGACCCTGTGACAGGGAAGTTGGAGAGGAACGTCTATTGAGAGACTTTAAAGATCGGATTACCAATGGCGTTTAGGCCGAGCCGGAGCTACCAACGGGACTGTGCCCCCCTCTTGCTTGAACTTCCGAAGAACCCTAGGCAGAAGGGAGATTGGAGGAAAACAGTAAATGGCTCGGAGTTCCAGGACATTCATTGGTAAGATCGCCTCAGCTGGAGTCCAGTGTCCTTGGAAGGAGTGCTGGCCAGTCACTGTGCCCCACCCGTGGAGGCTTGCGTCCATGGTGAGGAGTGCCCAGTCTGGGATCCAAAAGGGGCATCCCTTGTTTAGGTAAAGGTTTCTCATTTTGCAGCATTTGTTGAAAGGCTGTAGAGGTATCCGCCAGACTCTGCACTGAGGTAGAAAGTAAGTCTACCCATGGGGGAGGCAAAGGATTCGCAGGGAGTACCTGCTGTGGCTATGTTATAGGGGGAGCTACCACAGGGACCGCTAGGTGGTCCACTATTTTTGCCACCTGTGAAAAAGAAGCCCAGGGAGGTTCCTGGAGTATGGATGCAGAGGCTGATGGGCCAGGTGTCGTATAACAAGATGCACATAAACCATCTTGAATAAGATCCTCTGAAGCTAAGCCAGCTAAACAGGACTTGCAAGACACCAGAGTGGGAGCAGCAGGTTGCTTGTTATTCTTGCCTTTGCTAGACATAGCTGAAAGAATAATGTAGCACACAATCTGGCATAGTGCAGTGAGCAACCCAGATATATGTACAATATGGCACCGTGTAGTGTGCAACACAGATATACAGTATGTGATAGCCCTCACAAATACAGATAGATGTGAGAATGAAAGAAAGGGAAAGGTATAAGCTGACAGTTGAGAAAAACTAAACAGACAGCAGCGCTAGCACAAGTCACATACAATGCAGATCATACAATATAACTGCAGTGGGCACTAAATTCAACTACACAGACCGCAGTGGCTGGTAGGACATAGCGCTGTATAACCTGGCTCCTGGGTGAGGTATACAGAGAGACCGGACCCAGCGTTCCCGGAGACCTGATGCAGAAAATGGCTGCCCTGAGTCTCTAAGGGGGCGGAGGGTGAGAGAGGAGCAACTCAGGGGCGGCAAGACCGCAGTGAAATGGCACCCTGAGCTGGGGGAAGGGCTGCAGGGAGAGGACCTTCTCCCCTATGCTGACATCAACCACCCGGTCCCTGGCCTTAGCTGTCCCCCCTTACCTGTCCCCTTGAGTCCCGACTGCAGTCTGGGGTCCGAGGAGCCCTGCTCACTAGGTCCCCCCGGAGCCCCACCGTGTACCTAGCCGAGGCTGGAGTCGTGGTGCCGCGGAGGGGTAATGCAGCAGCAGTGCAGATGGTCAGAGGAATGTCTAGTGCTGCTTGCTCTGTACTAAAATGAAAATAAATCATAAAAACAAAGCTTGGGCTGCTTAACAGTAGCCCCACTGTTCTAACGGCGATCCAGCTCCTGCCGGACACCTATGAAACTGAGTTGCCTTCAGGCTGTGGGCGGGGTATAGGGGGAAGAACTGGAGCATCCTGGGATACAAAAAAGCTTTGCTATTGGTGTCCGGTCCTCTACCTACACTCCATTGTCTCCGTGTGGAGCCCAATGGACCCTGAAGAAGACGTAGACCTTTTAGACTTTTGAGTTTTGAGGTGTTGAAAAGTATGCCCTAGGGCAATATATGGTTTTATAATCCCTGATACCCTGGGTGCCTCAGCGCTGCGCAAAACGCTGGAAAATGGTGTAGCAGCCATTTTTCCAGCGTTTTGTGTTTGAGCAGTGAGGAAAGCGCCATCTCCCCTGTGATCTGCGCATGCGCAATAGACTCTGGGCACACGAGTATTTTTTCCACTCACTATTAATTCTCTGGCTATTCACTCCAAATAAGTTCTCCCTACACCTACAATTAATTCCCAGTTACTATTACCTAAATAATAACCTAAAATATATATGTGTAGCATGGATTGGCCTAATCAACAGGCAAAATAGATCTGATAAGAATCACAGAGACTCATTTATTAAATGAAACATAGAAACGGAATCAGTATGATTTCCCAGTGTTCAGAAGACTGATAGCGACATCCGATGGTGAAGATCCCAATAGGGGTCCGGTAAGTATTCTTACCTTCTCCCCTTTCCCTCACCCTAACACTCCCTTCTTGTACCCTAACCCTCCCCATCCCGCACCGTAACCCTCCCCGTAAGTGTATAAACCTAACCCTCCCCCCTTGATGTCTAAACCTAACCATCCCCCCTTAGTGCCTAACCCTAACTCCCCCAGTGGTACCTAACCCCAACCGTCCCCAGTGGTGCCTAACCCTAACCTCCCCCTCCCCCAAAACATAACCCCACTATTCTTCGTAAACATAACCCTCCCCCCCACTACTAACAGCTAAGGAGCCCACTTACCTTTGTTCGGGATGGCGGCTTGTCGAGATTTCGGCAAGCTAAATGCATTCCCATAGAAGCATAGAATTTAACGGCAGATAAGAACCACTTGGCCTATCTAGCTCCTTTTGGCAACTTCAACCCTATTTGCTCCTTAGGTCTCTCTTAAGGATATTATTATGCTTATTCCAAGTGTGATCCCAAATGAGGTTTAATATGATAAAGATACAATGCTGAAAGTATATACAAAAGCAATAAGAATGACATACAAAGGCAGTCTTAGGCAAATCATTTTCTTATAAATAAAAAGGGCTAAAAATTAACAGTTTCACTTACATGAATCAGTTTTGCATGTATACGCAAGAAAGGAATTTCCAAAGTTAGATTGGCTTCACCGAGAATTGTACACAGTTTCAGAGTTCTAAAGTTTGTTTTATGCCAGCATGGGCTGCCACAGATCCTGCTTGTTAACACAAAATGCTTGTGGTAGGGGTCTTTGATATATATCAGGATCTGTGACTTGTATTCTTATGTTAAGAGACTATTCACTCAAATATGAATCTAAAAGAATGAATAAAGTAACATGCACTAGTGCAGGGCCGGACTGTGACTAAAAATAGGCCCTGGAATTTAAAGAGCACACAGGCCCACCTCGCAGCAGGATCTGGCTCCTTAGTCTATGCTCTTACAAAAATAATTAATATTAGAACAACATACAAGTACACATCATTCTCTGTATTAAAAATGTAATACATACAACAGAGCACATCCTGCAGGGGATTCAAACATGTGCCATAGTCAGACATTACTGGTGTAGGTCACACACAAAGAAAAGAGAAGGCATTTTTCCCAATTGACCAAGCCCTAGTTTAGCAGTTGTAGAAGATTAGATAGTGTTCACTGTAGGATTTTCTTAGGGCTGGGGTGCTGACCGAGGAGGACACATCTGTGCACACCAAAGCAGAGCTGTAACTACACGTTTTGACAAAAGAGTGTTTGTGCCGCCATCCACAAAAATCCAAGTGTGGTCTCGCTGGGAAGGGGCTAAACCACATAATATTACCCCCAATTAAAATTATGCCACACAGTAGTGCCTCTTAGTCACATTATTATTATCCTCTATTTATATGGCACCATAAGCGTTCCGCAGCGCCTTCCAAAGTACATAAACAAATAAGTGAACAAGAAACCAGTGACTTACAATACACTACAATACAGGACAAGAATATGCTACATTAGCGATCATAGCTCTCAAAATAAGCAGCAAGGAGTCAGCAATCAATTGTTAGATGCCCTTATGAGGAGTAAGGAGTAGAAGAAAGTACAAGGAGAAACACATGAGGGAAGAGGGTCTTGTTCGTGAGAGCTTACAATCTAAAGAAATTACACTGCACAGTAGTGCCCCTACATTACATTACACCGCACAGTAGTGTCCCTTATTCACATTACGTCACACAGTGGTGTCCCTTTTTCACGTTATGTCACACAGTAGTGTCCCTTTTTCATGTTACGTCACACAGTAGTGTCCCTTAGTCACATTACACCACACGGTAGTATTCCTTCATCACACTACACTGCACAGTAGTGTCCCTTATTCACATTACATCACACAGTAGCTCCCCTTTTTCACGTTCCGTAACACAGTAGTGTCCCTTTTTCACATTACATCAGTGGCCCTGATTCAGAGCCGGATGCTCTGACAGAGCACTCGCTCTGAATCAGGGCCGGCCTTCTTGATTTTTAGAGCGGCCCCAGAGAGATTTCGGCTCAAACAGAGCAGAAATCTCTCCCACTGACATCACTCGTTATGTCAGTGGGGCCGCCCCCAAACGGAGGCGTTCACATGGGAATGCCTCTGTTTGGGCAGCCACTCCCCCGGCCCGCCCACCAAAGGGGGGCGTGCTGTCACTCAACATCAACAGCACGCCCCCTATGGTACGGGACCCGGAGCGACGGTTTGCCCATCGCTATCCGGTTCTCGCGCATGCGCACGACGGAGCCGGCTCCGTCATGCGCATGCGCACTGGGCCACCATTGACCCGCTTGCGAGCGCTATGCGCTCGCGAGTGGGTCTGAATCAGGCCCAGTGTCCCTTTTCCCTGTTACTTCACACAGTTTTCCTTTTTCACATTACGTTACACATTAGTGCCCCATAGTCACATTACGTCACACAGTAGTGTCCCTTATTCAAATTACACCACACAGTAGAGCCCATTTCATGTTATGCCATATAGTATTAGTGCCCCTTATAGATTATGCTACACAGTAACGCCCCTTAAACATTATGACACACACAATAATGCCCCTTATAACACATTATGCCACTCACAGTAATAACCTGGTGTCTGCAGATGGTGTCTGTCAGCAGATCATGAGGTGTCCGAAGATGACGCCCAGTCCATTCAGTCATCTTCTCGCCCGCCCCTGCTGTGCTTTCCATCCCTTGGCCGGCCGCGTCATGACATCACCGCAGCCGCACGTGGGTGACTCCACCCTGTCCTCAACATGGTGTCGCCGGGCAGTCCTGCAGGCAGCTCACAGGAGCTGTCAAAATGCCGTCCAGCCATTCCTCCCAGATTACTCCCGGGCTTAGGAGGCAATGGTATTGGCTGCAGTGTTGGTTTGGGAATTGTGGTATTGATAAAGTGCAGGGTTAGTAGTGGTGTTGTTGTCGTAGTGGTGGTTTGAAGGTGGTGGTGTTGCTCTAATGCAGGGTTGGAGCCAGTGATGTTGCTGTAGTGGGGAACTGTGGGTATTGGTGGGGATGGATGTATTGATGTAGATTGACAGCGAGGTGGTGGTATTGCTTACTTAGGGCCTGATTCTGCTTGGATCGCTATTGCAGTCGCAGCTGCGATTACGCACGCAGTTCAACTGCGATAGTATGCTAATTCAATGCGATCGCAATGCAATCTCAGCACAACATAAGGATGCCCACTTTACCTTACACACATCCGTAATGTTTAGCAGGACTGCGAAACCATCGGTACAATCGAGTACCATCGCAGCCTCACGCACACTTGCACAAGCCCTGACCTCACTTAGAAATTGCCAACTTCAGCACACGCTATAAGGCCTCAGGCTGCGTAGGGCATCACAGTGGATAATTTATGCACGCCCATGCAACGGTGTACAAACGCACTGGCACGTCTGCAATCGTCCAACACCCCCGTTACCACCCACAAACGGCACTTCCTGTTAATCACTCTGCAATGGGTCTGCGTAGCTGCTGCGATTGCAGTCCCGATCGCTAGTTCACACTGCATACTGCGGTGCATATGAATGTGCAGTATGCAACAATCGGCCAATAGCGTGCGTATTAGCAACTGCGTTCCTTGCGGAATCAGGCCCTTAGTGCACTATTATTAATGCAGAAAAAAGTACACAATCTGGGTTAAAAGAGGAAATTTACACCCTTGGCTTCACTTGGTCTAAAACTGGCCCTGCATAACAGAGCAGGTGTGTGGTATATGTGAAGGAGATATGTGGTGTACTTACCAGCGCAGGTGATTTATAGGTACATAACAGCACAGGTGTGTGGTATATGTGAAGGAGATATGTGGTGTACTTACCAGCGCAGGTGATTTATAGGTACATAACAGCACAGGTGTGTGGGATATGTGATGGAGATTTATAGGTACATAACAGCACAGGTGTGTGGCATATGTGAAGGAGATCTTTAGGTACATAACACAGGTGTGCAGGATATGTGAGGGAGATCTATAGGTACATAACAGCACAGGTGTGCAGGATATGTGAGGGAGAGCTATAGGTACATAACAGCACAGGTATGTGGGATATGTGAGGGAGATCTATAGGTACATAACAGCAGAGGTGTGTGGCATATGTGAGGGAGATTTATACAGTACAGTACATAACAGCACAAGTGTGCATGTTATGTGAGGGAGATCTATAGGTACATAACAGCACAGGTGTGCAGGGTATGTACGGGAGATCTATAGGTACATAACAGCACAGGTGTGCAGGATATGTGAGGGAGATCTATAGGTACATAACAGCACATGTGTGCAGGATATGTGAGGGAGACCTATAGGTACATAACAGCACAGGTGTGCAGGTTATGTGAGGGAGATCTATAGGTACATAACAGCACAGGTGTGTGGCATATGTGAGGGAGATTTATACAGTACAGTACATAACAGCACAAGTGTGCATGTTATGTGAGGGAGATCTATAGGTACATAACAGCACAGGTGTGCAGGGTATGTACGGGAGATCTATAGGTACATAACAGCACAGGTGTGCAGGTTATGTGAGGGAGATCTATAGGTACATAACAGCACATGTGTGCAGGTTATGTGAGGGAGATCTATAGGTACATAACAGCACAGGTGTGCAGGATATGTACGGGAGATCTATAGGTACATAACAGCACGTGTGTGAAGAGAGGGATTTTAGCAGAGATGCATTGGATGAGAAGGGACCTCAAACCAATATCTGTCCTCGGGCCCCATGGGGTTTTTATCCACCTCTGCCCGTTGGGGTGTTTTTTATTTCTGACCTGTCTTATACAATATTAGATTGTGATTACATATTACATTTCTGATGGATCCTTATATTTTGTTCCTCACGGCAGCCCAGTTTCACTTTTTCTGTTGATTCATTCATCATCGGAAGCCTGTATCCTATAATCATTAGAAGCCTATAATGTTGATGTGACCGATTGCTAGTGGAATAGAGAACCACTGAGTAGTTATTGCATTCACAGTGTATCTCATATGTTCAGCAAACCTGATTATTAACTTCCCAAAGTTGAGGCAAATGTGTTTTGTGCCACAGAGGCATTGTAATAGGTACATTACACCTTTTGCGTTGTGCTTTCCTTTAGCAGCAAATTTATATGTGCTTTTGATAATGTTAGAAGTCTCATCCTGCCAAGGTTTTTGTATTTGATAAGCTACTGGCATTGCAGCTTTTGTCATTGCAAGGAAATAAAACTACATTTTGTGTTCCGTCCCAGACAGGACTTGTGCTCTATTGTAAACCTGTTGAAGCTGGAAACTTGTTTGCTTATAATATCTAGGGATTTGGCTCATATGGTCTCTTTTATGGCGTAATCTTTGAACAAAATAAACAAATGCCATTTAAGAACATTATAAATGTTTTTTGAATAACTGTTGAATGTCATGATGACAAGAATATATATCATTGGGAGGGTATATTTGCATAGAAAAATAAGCTTTTAGTTGTTCATTTTCTTGACTTCTTAAGTATAAAATTATTTTATTAGTGTTTTAGGTCATAACTGAATTGAAATTGAATGTATCTATTACCTGTGACCAAGGGGGAGCATAATCTCTGCAATATTTTGGGGTCTTTGATACATGCCACTATGCTTAATATCTTTTGCTACTCACACTATGTTGATTGCTGTTTTTTATGGACTCTCACTACTTGTTGCTGTTTATATTCGTAAACTTAAATAAATATTTATTTGAGAGCTAGTTAATAAGTGCTTGTTTTTATGTGAACCTATTTTGTGAGATAAAGGGGTTGATTTTGAGTTGCACACAATGCTGACATTCGACCAAATGGTCGTTGTTTTTTAACTGCACATGCATGTAAGTCACTAAAAAAGTTGCACAACGCATGCATCCCGACAGTGTGCGCGCACAGAGGCGCAGTAGCGATTGAGGCACGGGGCCTCAGAAATGTACTGTATTGGAAATGTATTGGGCATCCCTGGGCAGAGACGGGGAGGTGGCTAACAGACGCACTGAGACCCTCTCTCCTATGGGCGTGTTATGGGAGTTTTGCAGGCGTGTCGCATAACTTAACTGGTTGCGAACTCAGACGCTATTCTGATGGAGATTCTGCTGCTAGCATGGGCCTGGTGCAAGTTATGATGGGATTGTTGTGTTTAAAGACGCTCAAAGTGGGCGTATCAGTCAGACGCACGCTTGTACACCAGGGGAAGGACTGATACCAGCAATAGCATAAAGTCGCAGGCACAACTACTTCAAAAGACGCTAAAACTGTCGCTGCAGCAGCGGGCAACTCCGAATCAACCTCACAATTGTCTCTAAGGTTTTGTTATGGTTACCCCCATGTTGTGATTGCATAAGCTGCTGATATGTGTCGAAATTCCCTGCTGCATTTTGTTTCCGTTATATTGAATTATAAACTATGTTTTGTTATTCATCTTGTACTCAAATCTCAGTTGTTAGATTTTATAGTCCTGCAAGTCTCTCTGGACCAAGCTTGTTTCCTCCCCATTGTTTGTCTCAATTCTGTACAGTATGTTTTTGGTAAGTTCTGGTACATTGATTTTCTGAGAGAAATAAAAACATTTGAATGTCCTTTACAAGAGAAACTCAATTTCACTTATATACATACTGGTTTAAAAATAAATTGCACTATTAATTGAGGAGCTGGTCAGGGCTTAGCTGAGGAAGACGGGAATGCCGTACCAGGGAGAGAAAAAACTGAACCATAAGCCCTAAAATGTTTCAGGAAGATCACTTATATTATCATCAGACCAGCTGATAAAGTAGGTGGTATTGTAATTCTCCACAAGGCAGATTAATAATAATAATAATAATAATAATAATAATAATAATAATTTTCTCCTAAAGTGCTTTACATTTGCCTTTATAGCACAAAATACAATACATTGCTTAACAAGGGAGATTACATGTCAGAGGCAAATAAGCTACTGTCAGATTCATACCAGTAACTACTACACATGAATATCATAACAAATGGATGGTCTAGACCCCCGGGAGATAGTTTGTTTTCAGTAAGAATTGCTTCCAAGACAAAAAGTAACATTCCTCCGTATTGTTGCATATTTACAATTTACTTTCGAGTTACACCAAAGTCTAGGGTCTGACCCGGGATTTAGAACACGGTTTCAACGCGGACCAGACTCGGGACATGACCCCTTTATACTGCGGTGCTGATCTGGGTTATCCCCGGGTCGGTGCCATTCACACTGGACCCAGGTCTGCAGTGACCCGGGTCTTCCGGCATTGCAGTGGACGCTTGGAGATGATGTAATCTCCAACCGCTACTGCTGGTAGCACGCGGCACGACCCGGGTGATCGTGACCCAGGTTGCGCCGTTTACACTGCAGGGTGACATGGGAACAACCCGTGCCCAACCCTGTAAGCTACCTGTGTTGGATCCCCGGGTCACTGGACCCGGGTTGATCCATTTCCACTGACAAAAATCCCGGGTTGATGCACGTTCACATGCAAAAACCCGGGATTTTCATGTCACTGTAAAAGGTGCAGTGACGCACTGTGATACGGGTTCTGCAGTTTTAATATTATCATCACGATGCACAATATTGGAAGATATGTTATAGTAAAGATTAGTGATTAATCACTGATATCTATGGTAAATGTGACTTTAGCAAACACAAGGTTTCGTGGCACCAGAAAATAGACTATTCAGTGTTCCAGGTCTGCCAAGCATGTCGGAGTGTGCTGTGACTGTGTGTACCGGAGGATGAATGTTCTCTGTGATGACAGTCTTTCAGCCTTAATACGTAGTAACAGAACCTTTAGGGAATGGAATATACCCTTGAGAACTAAGGCCCTGATTCAGAGCCGGATGCTCTGACCAGAGCGCTCGCTCTGAATCAGGGCCCACCTCCATTAATATGGAGCGTCCTCCTGGACGCTCATATAGCTGTGGGTCACCACCCACAGCATATACGAGCGTGCAGGATGATGGTCGCGATGGTCTTGACCATAGCGACCATCGAAACTGCGAGCAAAAGCCTGCGGTTGGGTTTTTCAACCGCTAGGCCAGGAGTGATTTTGGCTCTATCAGAGCCAAAATCACTCCCACTGACATCACTAGTGATGTCAGTGGGGCCGGCTTCAGACGGTAGGCGTTCCCATGGGAACGCCTCCGTCTGGCAGGCACGCCCACCAAAGGGGACGTGCTGTCAGTCACCATCGACAGCACGCCCCCTCTGATGAGACACTCCGAGCGAAGGAAAGTCCTTCGCTCGTCGGGTCTCACGCATGCACACGACGGAGCTCCCTCCGTCGTGCGCATGCGCAGTGGGGACCATCGACCCACTTGCGAGCGGACAGCCGCTCGCGAGTGGGTCTGAATGAGGGCCTAAGTTCTAACAGTAGCCAAGCTAACAAATTAGTAATATTAAAATGTTGACAACATGCACAAACATCTCAATCTACAGGAAATAGAATACAGCCCTCTTATTACAGGTTAATAGTGCAATGGCTTGGTGGATTAATTTATGCATGAAACCCTTCATACTGTATGCAGCAGGGACATGCAGGTAGTCAGATGTTCTTTTGTGTACTATTTGTAGAGATATAAGGAAATAATATTTCCTGCTGATGATGTGAACAAAAGTTAGTGTGCAAGAATGTTCGTTCTGTACATTTAGTGCATTTTTCCCATGAACAATTTTCCACCAGAATCTGCTCTTCCAGTCCCCGGTCTCGCATAATACTTGGCTCTTACTGAGTAGGGTATGTAGAATACACACATGGCTACATGTAGTTCTTGTTCTTCACTTTCTGCGTGTAAGCTAAGATCAGCTCTGCTACTTGCTGAATAATTATTCTATTCATTCAACAACCCTGTCACCCGTCTGAAGTGAAATGAACATCCTAAGCAGGTAGAAAGTGTTTGTACGGTGCACTTTTGAAAAAGCATTTCACGGAGATTGTGATAGCACCAGCTATGAGCTATGAGCGCTGTGGTAAAGTTGGTGTGTACTTGTGTACTGTTACATCTGAGAGGTGTGGCATAAAATTTACTTACATACAAATGAAAAAAGAGCCCCAAAGCAGTTAGTAAGATCTATTTGTTGATGAAAACACACTGATTTATATATATATATATATATATATATATATATATATAATAAAAAATAAGGGCACAGTTGTGCCCGTATATTAAGGCTGAATCGAAAAAAAAATGAAATCTCCATAGGTGTTTAAGGGTCTACACCTCAAAAGCTATAGGAAGTACCGAGCTGAAATTTGGCATGGACAGGTAGGACTGTCACTGGGTGCTGCATGCCAAATTTCAGGACAAAAAAATATAAAAAATGAGGATTTGGGAGTAATCTAAAGTTCCAACTGTCATTTTTTTCGGACACTCTCAGGGTCCGATTCAGACCCGCTCGCTAGATGCGCTCGCACACATCCATCGGGCCGGGTATGCAAATTCTACGATCGCACGGCCTGACTTAAGGACGCCCTCAATGTCTTAGCGTGCAGCAGCAAAGTGATAGCAAGCTGATCTAATGTCGCCCCCTTTACCTTCGCAACACACGTCATCTCCAGGAAGAATATTAAACCATTGGTAACATCGAGAACCATCGGAGGCGCACGCAGTGTTTGAGGTAGACCCTACCCTATTGCATGCACTGCGAGTTCCGCAGTCAAAAAAAGAGTCAGGTGACGTGTACAGTGACGCTCCACTTTAATTATGGAGCCCCTGTAAACTTCGTTTTGACACTCAGACACGCCTGCGTTCGCAGCACCACTCACCGTTTCCAAGCACCTTCCCCCATCACCACCCACAACGATACATTCTGTCACTCACAGTAGCGGGCCATCTGTATACTCCGGGCAATCGCTTCCCGATCACAAAGACTGGCTCATACATGCGCATAATGACGCATACGTATGCGCAGGCAGGCGACAATCGGCCATAGCGTGAGATCACTGGGTAGCATCTGGGTCTGAATCGGGCCCTCAGTTAGGACCACTTTTCTGCTGTTATCTATGGAGGATTTTTGGGAAGGGATAACTCAGGGTAGGGGGCGAATTTAGACTTGGCATTTGTTTTATTAGGTAGCTATTGTTCCAGTAGGGTCTTTTGGGGTTCAGATAATTGAAAAAGTTACAGTTTTTAAACTATTACCTCACAATTGCTCCATTATAGAGATAGGAAGCCTCAGTTTGTTATGCAGCTACAGTAGATGCCTTCAGCAGGTGTACTCACTGTGGCTTCACTTGGGTGAACCAAAATGGCGGTCCAGTGCGGGCGGTAGTGCCGGTGGGACCTGGGGAAAAGAAGCAGCCGTGGTGATAATGGCAGACAGATTAGCAGCAGCGTGTGGTCGTCGGTGAGGCTGCGGGACCCGGCGGTGGTGCGGGCGGCGGGAGATCCATGATGCCTACATCTGTGTATGATAAATATAAACACAGGTGCACGGACGGGCTCAGGGAGTTCCATTTAAAAAAATGTAAGTGTTAAATTGAAAAAAATAAATAAATGGCGTTCCCCCTCCCCAAACTGCAGACCCAGTCCTGGTGGTGCTAAATACAAGGGACAAACGATAGGTAGAGGTGAGTATGAAGGGGTAAGGGGGGTAGTGCGGATAGGTAGTGGTAAGGAGGGGTAAGGGGTGTAGTGCAGATAGGTAGAGGTGAGTATGGAGGGGTAAAGGGGTATTGGGTGTAGTGCAGATAGGTAGAGGTGAGTATGGAGGGGTAAGGGGTGTAGTGCAGATAGAGGTGAGTATGGAGGGGTAAGGGGTGTAGTGCAGATAGGTATTGGTAAGGAGATATGGTCCCCCGTATTAAGCACAAAAAGCACTGGGCTATTCAGAACCACTGTATTAATCAGATCAAGAACTGGACTTTTTCTAGTGGGGGAGTAATGCCACAGCCAGGGGAGCCCTATCACTGGCCACCCAGCCGAAGCTTCACTCCTGACCACTAGTCAGCCCAGTCTGGGGATCCCTGGGGAGGTCGGGACCCCCCCATAAAGGGTCCCCCTCTCCAGGGTATCCCATGCCCAGGCTGATAACCCGGGGCTATCCCCGCCACCCATGGCCGGTGGGTGCTTTGTCGATTTTGAATAGTGTGGTGCAAGTAAAGAGTTAAAAATATTATCTTTTGCTGTGGAACTACAGTTCCCAGCAAGCCTCCTCCGCATGCTGGTACTTGGAGAGCCACAAGTACCAGCATGTATGTGTTAATAAACTTTTACTTTCAACGGTGTGTGTGTGTCTTGTGTTTATTTTAATATTTCTTTTGCTGTGGAACTACAGGTACCAGCGGGCCCATAATGCTTCGCATGCTAGTAATTGTGGGTTTCCAAGTACCAGCATGCGGGGGAGGCCTGCTGGGACCTGTAGTGCTGCTGCAAAAGACAATATATTTACTTTCATATGCACCACACTACACTATCAACCCGGCACCCACCGGCCAGGGGTGCTGGGGATAGCCCCGGGCTATCAGTCCAGGCATGGGGTACCCTGGAGATGGGGTCCCATTTATGCGGTGGTCCCCAACTCCCCAGGGATCCCTGGCCTGGGCTGACTAGCGGTCAGCGGTGATGCTTCGGCTGGGGGACCCGGTGATAGGGCTCCCCTGGCTGTGGCATTACTCCCCCGCTAGAAAAAGTCCAGTTCTGGATCTGGTTAATACAGGGGGACCCTACACATTTTTTTTCCCTGTATTTCCAGAACCAGGACCGTCTCAGAGCCCAGTGCTGGTTGTTCTTAATACAGGGAACCCCTATGTCGTTTGCCCCCCGTATTTTGGCAACCCGGACTGGTTCAAAGCCCAGTGCTGGTTGTGCCTCATACAGGGGACCCCTACATCGTTTGTCCTCTGTATTTAGCACAACCAGTACTGGATCTCCGGTGCTGGTTGTTCCTTGGGCCAAGCGTTTTTTTTTTAAATATATTTTTATTCATTTTTTTAACACCGATGCATGGACGGATCTCACTCATCCGTCCATGCATCTGTGTCTTATTGATTTTTTTAATTTCTTCAGATGCAAGCCACATGGATCTCACTAATCCATGCGTGCATCTCTGAATCATTTATTTTACACAGTGTCCTGCATCACGGATCTCACTGATCCGTGTATGCAGTCAGCTATTTTTAGATCTTGCACCATAGTTCCCATGTCAAAATGTGTTCAAGGGAAATCTTTCACGATATTGCATCGTGAGCACATCGTTACGTGTGTAGGGGTCTTAAGAAGCAGTTCAGGACTGGGACTATCAGTGCCAGTGAGCCTTTCTGTCCCCCACTGCTGCCCTTGTGCACTGCCCCACTGCTGCCACTGCCCCGCACGCCTGCAGCCTGCCCCCTCAGCCGTCTCTCACTCTGCACCCCCGAAACACCTCCTGTTTGCTGTCCCCTCCACCATCAGCGCTAGTATATTATTTTGTTGCCCTTCTCCCCTGGAGGTGGCTGAGTTTGCAGCTCTCGTCCCTGATGGTTAATAAATTATAAAAAAGTAATGAAATTCCATAGACAAAAACCTTACGGTTTCACATGTCCCAATAAGGCTTCTTAGACATGATTTGAAATTTCACAAAACCTATTGAATTTCTGCGAATCAAACTTAAAAAAGCAATGACGCCTTAATGGACCTGTTTCTTGCGCAATACAGATATGGTATGCCATCACACCTTGTGGTTAACTGCAGATTCAGCACTCTCACAGAATGAGATTGCTGTCACTCACAAAATGGTGGAGCTGCTAATTCATAGAATTGTGTGCTCATTGGAATACACACATGCAGTCTATGCAACTGAGGTCTGAGCAGTTATGTGGCACACACATCCCACTCAGTGCCTCAACCAATCAGCTCCTAACTGTCTTTTTTCAATCACATGACAGGAGCTGATTGGTTGGAGCAATATTTAAGATTAATAATGAGTGTTAACAAGAATATCACTCATTGATAAATGAGGCCCTAAGTCACCTGTGCTCAAACATTGATATCCTTATAGCCTAGACTGTAATGAAGGGAATCTCTGCGTCATCAAAATCACATTATAAACATTATTTAAGTACACGGAGGCTCGGACTGGGCCGCCGGGAAGTCGGGGAAATCCCCAGTGGGCCCCACTGATTTGTAGCCATGCCCTCTATCATGGGAGGGTGGGGCATAGGGCGCTGTTCCTATGGCAGGCTGCAGTGCTCTGCCGCTGCTTGCTGGGCAGTCACCAAGGCTGTATATGGAATTATATTTGATCCTCAAACTAGGTTGATGTTAGATCCATGTTGGCAGAAAGATCTCTGACATCACAACCTTGTGACCGCTATAGCAGGGCCGGTCAGCTACCACTGTTACTATCCACATGGACATAGAGGGGGAAGCAAAGCTAAACACCTTGCCCGAAGCATGGGGAGCAAAGCGAGCCCGCAAGGGTACATTTTTGGCTCCCTGTTCTAAACCTTGCTCCTCTCCCTGTTGTTATGGGTCACATGATTATGAGAGGTCCTGTAGGTCACTTTACTTTAGACCTAACCCTGCAGTCAGACTCAGCCCTGCACTACTGGGTAATGTATCCCAGTAGTCTCTAAAGAGGGGTCAGAGGAGCATGTGCTGAGATCTGATCGGAGGAGCCCGTCACATGCTCCTCTTACCTATGGGGATCAGCAGCACAGCCTAATGGGAGTGACCCATTGTGAGACTGTGACTGCTGCTCTGACGGCTGCTAAGCTTCTGGTGAGTACACTGTGGGCACTACGGTGTTTAATAATATGTGGGCACTACAGTGTGAGTGTGGCATAATGTGTGGGCACTACAGTGTGTAATAATGTTAGTACATATGTAGTGATCTTATTTACCCACAACTGACCAGCATTGCAAGGGTTACTGGGCAGCTCACTACTATTTCTCTGACTCTTCCGTACATACCACTACCTGCCTGACCCCTCCATACTCACGACTACCTATATGTGCTACTCCCCTAACCCCTCCTTGCCAGACACTATCTCTCTGCACTACACCCCCTGATCCCTATTCACCAAAACACTATCTCTCTGCACTACCTCCCTGACTCCTCCGTGCTCACCACTACCCATACTTACCTACACTCCCCGAAGTTGCGGGAGGCTCCCGATTATTTGGATAGCCCCCCACCCCTGAAAGAGTAGGCAGATCTCTCACATTCCTCACACATCCTAGTAAAGTGGGCAGGATGGGAGATTATACAGGGAATTTGTTGGTCCTTTGGGGGGAACGGGACTAAATGATGCAAAACACATAATTTAGCCCCATCCCCTCTGTGCAGATCCGTGAATCACAGGCTTTTCTCGTGAAAGGGACATGGCCTAATGACGTCTACAGTCTGGCTCCGCCCATGAAGCTGACAGCAACGTCTCCTCTCCAGGCTGCTCCCACAGAGGATGTTTCAAAAGTCGGTAAGTATTCCACTACCTATCTGCACTACACCCCTTACCCCTCCATACTCACCTCTACCTATCTGCACTACACCCCTTACCCCTCCTTACCACTACCTATCTGCACTATACCCCTTACCCCTCCATACTCACCTCTACCTATCTGCACTACACCCCTTACCCCTCCATACTCACCTATACCTATCAGCACTACACCCCTTACTCCTCCTTACCACTACCTATCTGCACTACACCCCTTAGCCCTCCTTACCACTACCTATCTGCACTACACCCCTTACCCCTCCTTACCACTACCTATCTGCACTACACCCCTTACCCCTCTATACTCACCTCTACCTATCTGCACTACACCCCTTACCCCTCCTTACCACTACCTATCTGCACTACATCCCTTACCCCTCCATACTCACCTCTACATATCTGCACTACACCCCTTACCCCTCCTTACCACTACCTATCTGCACTACACCCCTTACCCCTCCATACTCACCTCTACCTACCTGCACTACACCCCTTACCCCTCCTTACCACTACCTATCTGCACTACACCCCTTACCCCTCCTTACCACTACTTATCTGCACTACACCCCTTACCCCTCCTTACCACTACCTATCTGCACTACACCCCTTACCCCTCCTTACCACTACCTGTATGCACTACACCCCTTACCCCTCCTTACCACTACCTATCCGCACTACACACCTTAACCCTCCTTACCACTACCTATCTGCACTACACCCCTTACCCCTCCATACTCACCTCTACCTATCTGCACTACACCCCTTACCCCTCCATACTCACCTCTACCTATCTGCACTACACCCCTTACTCCTCCTTACCACTACCTATGTGCACTACACCCTGACCCCTCCTTACCACTACCTATCTGCACTACACCCCTTACCCCTCCTTACAACTACCTATCTGCACTACACCCCTTACCCCTCCTTACCACTACCTATCTGCACTACACCCCTTACCCCTCCTTACCACTACCTATCTGCACTACACCCCTTACCCCTCCTTACCACTACCTATCTGCACTACACCCCTTACCCCTCCTTACCACTACCTATCTGCACTACACCCCTCACCCCTCCTTACCACTACCTATCTGCACTACACCCCTTACCCCTCCATACTCACCTCTACCTATCTGCACTAGACCCCTTACCCCTCCTTACCACTACCTATCTGCACTACACCCCTCACCCCTCCATACTCACCTCTACCTATCTGCACTACACCCCTTCATACTCACCTCTACCTATCTGCACTACACCCCTTACCCCTCCATATTCACCTCTACCTATCTGCACTACACCCCTTACCCCTCCTTACCACTACCTATCCGCACTACACCCCTTACCCCTCCTTACCACTACCTATCCGCACTACACCCCTTACCCCTCCTTACCACTACCTATCCGCACTAAACCCCTTACCCCTCCTTACCACTACCTATCTGCACTACACCCCTCACCCCTCCTTACCACTACCTATCTGCACTACACCCCTTACCCCTCCATACTCACCTCTACCTTTCTGCACCACACCCCTTACCTCTCCGTACTCACCTCTACCTATCTGCACTACACTCCTTACCTTTCCATACTCACCTCTACCTATCTGCACTACACCCCTTACCCCTCCTTACCACTACCTATCTGCACTACACCCCTTACCCCTCCATACTCACCTCTACCTATCTGCACTACACCCCTTACCTCTCCATACTCACCTCTACCTATCTGCACTACACCCCTTACCCCTGCTTACCACTACCTATCTGCACTACACCCCTTACCCCTCCTTACCACTACCTATCCGCACTACACCCCTTATTACCCCTCCTTACCACTACCTATCCGCACTACACCCCTTACCCCTCCTTACCACTACCTATCCGCACTACACCCCTTACCCCTCCTTACCACTACCTATCTGCACTACACCCCTTACCCCTCCTTACCACTACCTATCTGCACTACCCCCCTTACCCCTCCATACTCACCTCTACCTATCTGCACTACACCCCTTACCCCTCCATACTCACCTCTACCTATCTGCACTACACCCCTTACCCCTCCTTACCACTACCTATCCGCACTACCCCCTGACCCCTCCTTACCACTACCTATCTGCACTACACCCTGACCCCTCCTTACCACTACCTATCTGCACTACACCCCTTACCCCTCCTTACCACTACCTATCTGCACTACACCCCTTACCTCTCCTTACCACTACCTATCTGCACTACACCCCTTACCCCTCCTTACCACTACCTATCTGCACTACACCCCTTAGATAAGGAAGGGTGAGAGGAATCATGGCAGGTAAGAGGGATGTTATGAAGAGGCTGTGCAATTCCGTCCATCTCAAATGCAAATGCAGCAGGAGGTGTCTTTAGGCACATGCACAGTTTGCTAAAACTTGCTATTTGTGGTTGTATACGGAGCTGAATGCGACTCAGGATCAGGCCCTTTATTTCTAGCATTTTGAAGGGAGTGAGAAACCAAATTCTTCTACAGAGTCTGCTGCAGTAGGTATATGAAAAGCCAGCTCTTCTGAATGTATACTTGTGGCCTGTTGGGATGGTGGTCACTATAGGGTGCACGGGATGCAGTCGGGACGCCGACGGTCTAAATGCCGACCGGCATCACGACTGTTTAATCCCGGCAAGTGTCTAATGACCGGTGTCGAATTCCCGACGCCTGTCATTAGACCTATGCCGGGAGCCCGACACCCGTCTTACCGATCGAAGGTAAGCCAGGCGCTGGACGTGGACAGCTGCGTGGGGGGGGAGGGTTAGGTTGGGGATTCCCGGGGGGGACTTAGGGTTAGACACCCCTGAGAGGGTTAGGGTTAGGCTAGGGGAAGGGAGGGCTAGGGTTAGGCACCCCCGGGGGGAGGCTAGGGTTAGGCACCCCTAAGGGCGAGTTAATGTTAGGAGGGGGAGGTTAGGCTAGTAAATAGAAAAAAAATACTTACCTGTCGGGATCTCACTGCCGGGCTTCCGCTGTCGGGATTTGACATACTGATCCCGGGTGCACAGTGGATGTGAAAGTGAATGTTAGGCCACACAGGGAATCCTTAACTAGGGAGCTGGATTTATTGGTAAACAGCATTGGTTAACAGCACAAACACATTGGTAACACACATATCAGTATCAGTAGTATTGGTAATACAGTGGTGTCATTGCAGTAACACAGCCTGGATCATACAGGGTTTGCTGAGTGTTGTAGTGCGCCTGGGCTGTGCACTTACTGTGGGTCAACGGGATGCTTGTGGGGCTAAGCGGTGGTAGTACAACAGGGCCATTTTAAAGTATGGGTATACTAGGCAGCTGCCCAGGGCACCATGATTTCAGGGGCCCACAAAGATGTGCTGGAAGTGTCTGTGGAACTGCTGGTCCCATCCCCTTGTAATACACAGGAATATTTTGTGTATGCCACGCACCTGTATGTCACTTTGTACTGAAATACCCCGCCCTGCCTATCGCCTGCTCCGGATTAGCTGACATAGAGCCAAGCTCCCATGTAACTGCATGCAGGGGAATCATGGAACAGAGGACTCGATTCAGACCTGCTTGCTAGATGCGTTCGCACGCACCCAGCTTATGCAAATCCTGCAAAGGCAGGGGATCGTATGGTGAAGCATTAGCACGCCCACTATGTCTTGGCATGCGATCGCGGTGTGTATGTAGACGCCCACTAGCATGTCTTAAGATGCCCACTTATGCACGTCATCTCCAGGAAGTGTGTGCAGCCATCGGTAACATCGAGTACCATCGTATGCGATCGCAGCACTTGTGGTTGACCATACCCCACAGCAAGCACTGAGAGTGCTTCAGTGTGAAATTCAACAGTGACTTGTACTATGACGCTATGTAATACTTATGCACGCCTCTGAAATGGTGTTGAGACGCTCAGACGCGCCTGCGTTCTCACCACCACTCCCCCATTTCCATTGACCAAACCCCTGTTACCACCCACAAACGGCTTGTCCTGTCACTCAATCTAGTGAGCTGTCTATGTGCAGCGAGCGAACGCTTCCCGATTGACAGGACTAGGTTACACATACACACTGCAATGTGTTCGCATGCGCACATTGCAACCATCGGCAGCTACGAGTAAATGCAGCCTAGCGAGCGGGTCTGAATCGGGCCCAGTATACGGATAAAGTGCTGGGGTATGAATAGGGCAGTCCTGAGAGGGCGTGGCCAAAGTCGAGGAGACATGACCACGCCCTCTCAAAAAATGTAAAAATATTTTTCACGGTGCCAGTAGCCACAGTGGCCCTTAGCAGCTGGCCCTGGCCGTGCCCCTCCAACAAGTCCTGGCCCGAGTAATTAGTACATTGTTTTCTTAGGGTTACTAGCTAGTGAGTTTGTCCGTGAGATTCAGCTCTAGATCTACACTATATAGATCGATGTTGATCGACAGCTCGCCCCGTTTAGTAGGCGGGGAGGGGGGTGGTTTCACAAACGGAGGCGTTCCTTAACGCATGCCATTTTGTGGGCGGCCGCACTGACATCAGCAGTGATGTCAGTGGGGAGCTTCCTACTCGATCAGAGCAGGAAGCTCCCTGGGGCTTGCGGTTGCCGAGACCCAACTTTAGGGTCTTGTCGCAAGCACCTACGGTCGCTAAAGCTGTGGGTGGTAATATCTGGTGATGTCCTCTCTCCGGTTAGCTGGTAATATCACACTACAATCTGCATTTACAATGCGGATTGTAGTAAATAGAGCCCTGGGCCCCTATAACTGCTTTACCTTAATTACGATCTAACAGGAAGTATGCAGTGAATTGTATGGCCCGAGTAAAGGTCAGTTCTCAACACTTTAAAATAGATTCCAAGAATACTTTGCTAAGCACGATAAGCAAGGTACTGTGTTGGTAGATATTGGAACATTATAATCTGTAACGTTTTCTAATTGTGATCATATATTGTGCATTTCAGATTCACTTGTTCTAAAACTATCAACTAATACAACTCAGAAAATAAGAATATACAGTATAATAAACTGCAGCTAAGAGGCAGAAAAAGAATTGTACTACAGTATGCAGCTTGTTGTGATGAATCCCAGGGAGATTCTCTTCAGAAAGATAGTGCAGTTATTACCCAGGGCCGTAGATGCTAGACAAAGTTTTTGACCTTATGCTCACGGAGCAGCCTTGAGGGCTGGAAGTATCCCGAGAGGCAGGGCAGCGGAGATATCCTTGGTAAACAATATAGTCCACTTCAGACGCTGCACTGCGGTTATTGCCGCCGGGATGGTGCAGGAATGTGATGGCTGTGAACGCAGCACTGTGGTAAATGCCGCGGGGATGATGCGGCAATTGTGATGACTGAAGATGCTGTACTGCGGTTAATGCCGCCGGGATGGTGCGGCAGTGGAGAGTTGAGGTGTACACACACTGCGGAAGTGGTTGCGGTGTAAGGCTGGAGACCCTCGGACACAGCAGTTTGCACTGTGCCGCCGGAATATGACACAGCACTTGGAAGGCTGGAAGCACTCTGCAGCGGAGATAGCTGCGATGTTATGCTGGAACCTCACACGCTGCAGTGCGGTTAATGCCATCAGGCAGTGATGCAGCAACTGGGAGGTGATGTGTATACTCGCTGCGGAGGTTGTTACTTTTAAATCGAGACTTTAAGGACAAATCTCTAAAACGTGACTATCCCAAGAAATGATACACATGTCGCATATATGCACATGGGTGTCCCAATTTCTCAATCTCATAATCTGCACACTATTACTTTGGCAAAACATTTGTATGAAAGTTTAAATTGTCAGAGTTTTTTGAGTCTCAAAAACGTGAGTTTGCATGTTCTCGGACACTATTACATTGGCCCAGGTTAAAAAAAGTGTGAGAAAACTCTCACATTTTCTAAACTCTCACCCTATTACATTTGACCCAAGGTCTTTATCCTCCTATTTCCTGAATATATTGAGGGCCTGATTCAGAGCCGGACGCTCTGACCAGAGCGCTCGCTCTGAATCAGGGCCCTTCTACCTCAACTTGGAGCGGCCTTATGGACGCTCCCATAGCTGTGGGTTACCACCCACAGCTTATGCGAGCGTCCATGATGATGGTCGCGATGGTCAAGACCATCGCAACCATCGGGCTTGCAACGGAGACCCTGCGGTAGGGTCTCGCTGCCGCAAGCCCTGGAGTGATTTTGGCTCTATCAGAGCCAAAATCACTCCCACTGACATCACTACTGATGTCAGTGGGGCCGGCTTCAGACGGTAGGCGTTCCCATGGGAACGCCTCCGTCTGGCAGCAACGCCCCCGGCACGTCCACCAAAGGGGGCGTGCGGTCAATCAACATCGACAGCACGCCCCCTTTGGTGCGAGACCCGGAGCGACGGCTACCCCGTCGCTAGCCGGGTCTCGCGCATGCGCACGACGGAGCTCCCTCCGTCGTGCGCATGCGCATTTGGGTACCATCGACCCGCTTGCGAGCGTCCTGCGCTCACGAGCGGGTCTGAATGAGACCCTGAGTTTGTAAAGTATACCATGCACCGTAATATGCAGTGATGTCAATTACTTTATAGGCTGAACCAACATCCAGCGTATGAAACTATTAGGGACTAGTCAGTGATGTCACTAGTTCCGTGTGAGTTGATAGGCTGCAGCTTTGTGTACACCCAAAAGATGACTTCCTCCATTGCTTTTTCAGAAAACACAGCGCTGCTAAAAATAAACAAACAAATATATAAATGACCAGTTATTATTATTAGTATTATGTTTGAGCAGCTCCTCTTACATTTGGTCACCTGATGCAAGTTATGCTTGTTTTGTTTTGCATATGTATTTGCCATGCTTTGTACACAATTTTGGCAGGTTAATGTATACTCAGCCTCTACTCAGGGGTGTAACTAGATGTTTGCGGTTACAGGAGCAAGATTTTTAAGGTCCCCATGTACCACTAAAAGGTGAAACAAACCCATTTACACATGGGGCATGACAGCTGCAGTGCAGACCCCATGGCGCTGCAGCCCTTAGCATTAGGCTCCTTGCCCATGCTCGCAATGGATGAAGCTATATTATGCTGTACACAATTATTCACAAGATTATATTGATATTCATTCACTCTGAAGCAGCTGGAGATTAGTGCAGCCCACACAATGGCTGTCCCTGTGAAGTGTAAACTCTAACACCAAACAAACTTACTACTTTGTGTGAAGCATAGTCATCTAGTGGGTCACTTACAGTGAGCGCAGATCAGGCAGCTCTTTCTTGTTACTACTGTTTATCCGAGAGAAAATATGAGGAGGAAATCCGTCCATCGCTCTTATCTGAGGTTACAGTTTGCCTTCTGGCTGCCAATTCATCATTGCATTATTTCAGAACAATTGTGAGCAAATGTCAGTTTATTCTAGGCACAAGAACTGAGAACTTTAACAAAGATGTTTCCACTTCCACAGTTTCTAATACACTGTGTAAACCAATATATTATCTTTGCAAGTGGGAACTCTTAGGACGTGCCATTCTTGACTATTATATACAGTAGATGCCTACTCTTCCAGAATGTCCAGGAGACTCACCGATTTCGGACTGCTATTCTGGAATCCCAGTATAGGAAAGCAGCTTCTCTGGTCATGCCTAGTTTCCCAGTGGAATGGGCAGTCTGGGGGCTTGATAACGTGATTGCACTGAGTCGCATAATAGTTGGCCCGCTCCCTGCTGCACACTGTGTAATAAATAACATAATTGTACGGGTATGGGGGGGGTGGGGAATAGGTGAAATGTGGAAAGTTTGTGGCATATTGGATTAACAGTACTGGATTGCTATTCTTGGTGTACTAGTGCTGTTTTTTCCATTCCTAATTTGAAATTCACAAAGTTTGCGATGTTGGACATAGAACAGTCATGAGGACAGGTTATATAAAATGTAGATGGTTATAATGTGGTCTACTTTTGGGAAGCTTGAGAAAACTGAAACCGAAAAATTCTATAAAGCGCTTGTACTATAACAGGCTGCCAGCCAGGACCCAGGTGACATGTAGGGAGTTTATCAGTGCAGATGTGTGTCATGGTTACAGAAGGAAAAATAGCTGGTGAAAACTATTATAAGAATGTTCTCTATAAGGAGTGGGAAGCCGAAGAAAATATTCTGAGATGGAGAGATCTTCATTCAGATATACATCATTTAACATTTTACACAAGTTCCCAAAACATAAATTATGAGGTAAGGCTTGACAATATCTGATCAGGTATGTGGCATACAGTGTCCTGGTTTTTCTGGTTGGAACGCGGGGAGCAGAGGCATAACTAGAACTTTATGGGCCCCATGGCAAAATTTTGGGGTCCCTCATAGCTTCTAAAGACAACACTCTTGACAATATCATTCTTCATGTTCATACTGAATGTTTGGTAAATTGTAAAAGTCTTGATATTTATTTTAACAAGAAACAAGTCGTCTAATACAGTTCGGCATATTTATCAAAATGAAACATTTGGGAAGATTTCACTTGTACTATTGTAATTTCTTTAGAATATTGTATAATTGTGTGGGAAATGTTTGTCGTCCGTGTGGTATAACATTCAGAATGTCGACATTAATCATGTCAGCACCATAATGTCAACATTCAGGATGTCAAACGTGTTCAGAATGTCGACACAGAGATAATATCGACCTGTTCATTTGGCCGAAATTATGAATGTCGACAGTCATGATGTCGACACTCCTATTTTAGCTTAACCCTAACTGCAGCCTAACCCTAATTTATTTTGTTGACATTCATAATGTTGACATTTTGAACATGTCAACATTTAGTCAGTGTCGACATTGTGGATGACTACATTCTGACTAAATCCTGCTTGTCTCTGTTAGAACGTAGCTAATAGAAGATCACCATACTTATTCTGGCACCTTTGAGGGATGGACCTCGTATTAAGACTTCAGATCATTGGGTAAATGTAATAGCCTTTGAGTTGCAGGCAGCCACAAGAATTTAGCAATTTAGTCGTTACATGTAAAGCAGGCAGTTTTAAAAAAAAGAAAAAATTGTCCCTTTAAATCTGCTAAATTGCAGAGACCTCACAGCTGCCTTCAACTCGCAGACTATTACATTTAACCCCTTGTCTGTGTTCACTGCTCAAAGAAAAAAGAAAAGCATATTAATTTTCAAAAGAATAATACAAACCTGTACATTTCAAACTAAATATAATGCTATGAATAATGGAGGGACAGATAGACTGAACAGCTTTTAAACTACAAGTCAGGGTCAGACAGGGTTAATAAATGTAGGTTGCTGGCTTGGTTAGGCCTACTCATATTAGATTGAATCTATTGGTGTGGATCCATAGGGCTTAAGTGGATGTATGATGGGTGGGATTTATAAGTCTCTTAGGGGTACAGTGATGTCACAAGGGGGGTGCGGGCCGTTCCTGGTCGTCACCCACCGAGGGGTGACACCAAAGTGCTGACTCTTCCTCGGTGACAGGAGCTGGGTGCTGCACTGGAGCATTACCCTCCTGACACAGTGAGGGAGCCTGCACTGCACATAGACTGATCCCCGGGGGGCAATCCGCATCTCTGGGACCCCCGGAGTGACTAAAACGAGGCCATACCCCTACCCGCAAGACCACGCCCCTTTTTTGTCGGCACATGGCTCCGCCGCCCGCACTATAACCCTCCCTGAACCTGGTGTCACACAGAGGTATATTTGTATACCCCTGTAGGGGTATATTTACTAGAGTGCGGGTATTTAGAAGTGGAATTGATGCCCATAGCAACCAATCAGATTCTAACTATTATCTTCTAGAAGGTGCTAGATAGATGATAACTAGAATCTAATTTGTTGATATAGGCAACAACTCCACTTCTTAAAACCCACACTTTAGTAAATATACCCCTACGTGTCTGGACAGATCCAGTTCTGTTTCTTTCTCTGCCAACTTCCCACCCTCCCTTCCCTTTTCCGTCTTGTTGGTCTGGATGTCGAATACCTCCTACTTGCTTAAAGGGACAGTTGGCCCTTGTAAGTTTTTGCTATATCTCACCGTTGATAAAGGGATAGTTGGACCGTGCAAGTTGTGGTATTATTTGCATAAGTCCAGTGGACGCTGAATTGCTGGATGGATTTTCTTTCACCACCACACATTTAATAAATAAATTTTTTAAATACCTTATTGTTGTCTTTATTTTGCATAAGTTTTACTAAGGTTAAGGTAAAGTAATTCATGTGTCATCTGACCTCTGACGATGTTTATTCCTATTTCAGTTTGCCGGGCTTCATTTTCAATGGCTTGGAAGCCAGTGAGCAGGAGGAATGAGAAATGAATTCAGAAATTATACTTGAATATACATTCTTTAAAAGGTCACAGCAGAAAAAGAGGACATCTCCCTTAAACTACAAGGAGAGAATATTTGTGCTAACAAAGTCCAAACTAACCTACTATGAAGGACGCTCTGAGGTAAGGAACAGATTTATCTGCAGTCCTTAATTAAACCCATTTTGGACATGAATGTATACAAAGGACCTTTGTGGTTTTTATATATTTAGAATTTGATTAAATGTTTTACCAGGAAGAAATACATTGAGAGTCCTCAAGGGTGTCCTACATACATATAGTATTTAGTATATACTGTACGTATAGTAATGACTGTACTCTGATTGGTCATAGTGTCAGTCATTCTGATTGGCTAGTAGTAACCAGTGGAGGATTTTACCTAGGGGCTGCAGGGCTGCAGCCCCCCCCCCCAGTAAAATCCTCCACTTCAGTGATCCAGTGCGCTACACTGTGACTGCCTGTCAGGTGGCTTCCAATTGGAAGCGTCACCTGGCAGGCAGCCCCAGAGGGAGGTGTCTCCTCACCCTGGGACTGCCAGTCCGGGCTGTGATTAGCAGAGAGCGGCTTCCAGTGGAAGCTGCTGCTCTGCCTTTCCGGCAGCCCTACACGGTTTCTCGGAGCTGCAGTGAATGCAGACCCCAGAAGCCAGTGTCACGTGCATGCGCCGCTCATTCGCATGCGCCTGTCCCGGAGCCTGCCACATCTATTGTGCAGGCGCCGGGACCCAACCGGCCACAGCCAGACCAGCAGCAGCGGCAGCCCCCTCAGGCAAGAGGGCAGGAGCCGCTTCTGGTAGTAACCTATCTACGTGGAGTACTACACAATCATAATGACTGTCCTCACATTGTGTGTTCCCCTGCTACATCGGCACCCATACTGGCAAGTAGGGTGTAGTGCTGGTTATAACAATTTCTGGGGGACTCCACAGTTTTTGTCCCGATTATTTTTTTTGATAAACAAAGAACGGAAATGCATATTTCCGAGAAACCAATGCAGTACTAGAAAAGCGCTGCGTTTTTTGTGGCAGGACAGCTTTCTGGAAACTGAGAGGTTTCTATGGCAGGTTTTAGGAACTGAAAGTTGCTGTGAGTCCACAGCAATGCCAACAGACTGATAGCATTAGCGGAGTTGCCACTATTTGCCCATAGTGACAACATGAACAGTAATGGTTTAAGACAAAATAGGGTAATAACATTTAAGGTGTTGACCCCAAAACAAGGAATAAAATACAGCCACCACATTGTATTATACAATACTCTGCCATATGAGACCCCAACTGTAATAACCACCTCTTCATTATAATACATATAAGCATCGAGTTTCAAAGGACATAAACCTCTGTTCCCAACTCTTAATTTAACAACAAATCAATATCAAATTGCATTCTAGGTAGAGTAACTAAAGGAAATGCTGGTTCTGAGATCACAACTTGTACAGCTACAGCTCTTACTATTATATGATATGCTACAGTACAATAAAGTGTAGCCAAGAACACTGAATTAATTGCACGCTTGGCAATTGGATAGATTAAGTACTAGTTAGATCACTGTACCCTCCTGTTCTTCCAACTATGGCAATATTAGCTAATGTACTCACAGGAACCTCTGCTCCAGATGAGAGAAAGGAGAACAACAACATATGGTTAACGCTACTTCTAGGGATACTTAGGGGCCAATTCAAAGTGAGCACTAGGCCAGTTAGCGTAGCTTATTTTGCACTGCATATTCTTAGAAAGCCAATGTTCGCAAACACGTTGTTGCAGACCTGCATATATTTTGAATGTAGAGCTACTTACACAGGCGGAATGGGGGTGGGAAAGTGTGTTCTCATGTAACCGGAGTACAGAAAGGGTGTGTTAGCTCAAACGCAATGAGATCTGCAGAAACTTGCGGATAGACCCAGTCTGTTCAGCAGTGGGCTGAATTCCCTGTGGGAATCGGCCCTGCAGAAATTATGCTCCATCCCGTGCTGAAAGCACTAGGGCTCTTTTCATGCCTGCGTTGCAGCAAGTCTGTTTTTATTTTGGGACGGAGAACTACAGTTTCCAGCAATCAATCATGTGCTACAACCTCCAGCATAACCATGGCTGCCAGAAATACTGTCACTTATAGAACTGCGGATCCTCTGGGACCTGTAGTTTGCTTGTAAAAAAAACAAACTGGAAAAAAAGCCCATTGAGAAAATTTATAATAAACGTTCCCTAGACAAACCTTCATTCTTGACTTTATTGCTGATGGAGAAGGGGATATGTGGCTCTTATTATTTCTTCAAATCTTTCAACACACAGGGATATAATAAAAGCCTCATGGTGAAATCTGACTGATGGTAGGTATGCTTATCTGGAAGTAAAATTGATTTTTGCAAGTTCATCAGTTATGCACAGTAATAAGGTGGGTACATACCCTAAAGATACAGTACATCTGCAGATCGAGTTATCTGCAGATATATCGTTAGATGATTGTTGTTCATACACACTGAACGGCCGTCATCTATCTGGCAGCCACAGGTCCCACTGGCAGGGAGATGGGACGTGCCGCCCCCCTCCCCGCAGCTGCTGTTGTGTGTGTACGGGCGGTCTGCAGACCGCCCGTACACACTTGTGGGCGGTCTGCAGACATACCGTATCTGTCCAACGGCTGTGCAGCACAGCCAATGCGATATGTCTTTGAACAACGTGGTTCACAGACATATCGTCTGTACACACAGGCCGACGGCAAGCAGATATATTGGCCGATCAATTGATCGGCCAATATATCGGCCAGTGTGTACCCAGCATTAGCCAGTGGTTCCCAAACTTTTTTGTAGTTTGTCAGCTCTCCTGTTATGTAATTACCACAGACTTTTGTGCCAGGGAATTTACAGGGAAGTTTTCTCTGGAAAACCAGGACAGAAACTGATAGAAACCAGGAATCTTAACATGAATCTGAGGAAGTGGAAACACTGCCTTTATCTCCTCTCCAGATAGGAGAGTTTTAAAGTAGGCAAGTATTCATTAAAAGGTGTGCTGGATGTGTGATTAATAAACATTTCTGCTATATTTTAGGTTTATATAACACTTTATGGGATAAAATAATTACCTGGATGTGATGTTATGTATAATCTCTGCTGCACCGCAACATGTACCTCATTGCAGTTACAAATGATCTTTCAGGGCCGAGGTGTGTATATATATATATATATATATATATATATATACACAGTCCGGTGCATAAATATTGGGACATTGACAGAATTTTCATATTTTGGCCTCTATTCACCACCACAATGGCTTTGAAATGAAACAAGCAAGATGTGCTTTACCTGCAGACTATCAGATTTAATTTGAGGGTAATTACATCCAAATCAGGTGAACGGTGTAGGAATTACACCTATATGTGCCTCCCACTTTTTAAAGGGCCAAAAGTAATGGGACTATCAACTCAAAAGCTATTTCATGGACAGGTGTGGGCTATTCCCTCGTTATTTCATTATCAATTAAGCAGGTAAAAGGTCTGGAGTTGATTCTAGGTGTGACATTTGCATTTGGAATCAGTTGCTGTCGACTCTCAATATGAGATCCAAAGCGCTGTCACTATCAGTGAAGCAAGCCATCATTAGGCTGAAAAATCAAAACAAACCCATCAGAGAGATAGCAAAAACATTAGGTGTGGCCAAATCAACTGTTTGGAACATTCTTAAAAAGAAAGAACGCACTGGAGAGCTCAGCAACACCAAAAGACCAGGAAGATCATGGAAAACAACTGTTGTGGATGACAGAAGAATTATTTCCCTGGTGAAGAAAAACCCCTTCACAACAGTTGGCCAAATCAAGAACACTCTCCAGGAGGTAGGTGTATATGTGTCAAAGTCAACAATCAAGAGAAGACTTCACAAGAGTGAATATAGAGGGTTCACCACAAGATGAAAACCATTGGTGAGCCACAAAAACAGGAAGACCAGATTAGAGTTTGCCAAACAACATCTAAAAAAGTCATTACAGTTCTGGAACAACATCCTATGGATGGATGAGACAAAGATCAACTTGTACTAGAGTGATGGGAAGAGAAGAGTATGGAGAAGGAAAGGAACTGCTCATGATCCAAAACATACCACCTCATCAGTGAAGCATGGTGGTGGTAGTAGTGTCATGGCGTGGGCATGTAACGCTGCCAATGGAACTGGTTCCCTTGTATTTATTGATGATGTGACTGCTGACAAAAGCAGCAGAATGAATTCTGAAGTGTTTCGGGCAATATTATATGCTCATATTCAGTCAAATGCTTCAGAACTCATTGGACGGCGCTTGAAAGTGCAGATGGACAATGACCCGAAGCATACTACAATAGCAACCAAAGGGTTTTTTAAGGCTAAAAAGTGGAATGTTATGCAATGGCGAAGTCAATCCCCTGACCTGAATCCGATTGAGCATGCATTTCACTTGATGAAGACAAAACTGAAGGGAAAATGCCCCAAGAACAAGCAGGAACTGAAGACATTTGCAGTAGAGGCCTGGCAGAGCATCACCAGGGATGAAACCCAGCTTCTGGTGATGTCTATGCGTTCCAGACTTCAGGCTGTAATTGCCTGCAAAGGATTTGCAACAAAGTATTAAAAAGTGAAAGTTAGATTTAGGATTGTTTAGTTTGTCCCATTACTTTTGGCCCCTTAAAAAGTGGGAGGCACATATAGAAACCGTTGTAATTCCTACACCGTTCACCTGATTTGGATGTAATTACCCTCAAATTAAATCTGAAAGTCTGCAGTTAATGCCCATCTTGTTAGTTTCATTTCAAAGTCATTTTGGTGGTGAATAGAGACCAAAATATGAAAATTCTGTGAATGTCCCAATATTTATGAACCTGACTGTGTGTGTGTGTATATATATATATATATATATATATATATAAAACAACAAAAAAAGTCAGTGCGCTAGTACAAAATAGTCAATGAAATAGGACAGGATACCACAGTCCTGAAGTGATTTCACAGAGACACACTGGACTGTGTCTTTTTGGTTTCAATTGAAATCTTAATAGTGCACAGGCCAGCAGCCACAGCAATCAGCCGGCGTCTTCCCCTCACACAGACCCAGATCAGAATGGGTAGAAATCTGAAATATTAGAGCACAAAAAGGGGGCGCCACATCGTGCATCAAATATAGACAAAAGTTTTATTACATAAAAAACAAAGACTCCAGGTCAGCGTGCGTACCAAAGTAGGCGGTCTAAAACCACCGCAAGCATAAACAGTGAAATAACAATAAGGCTGGTGTTTCACCCGAACGTCTCCAGGATCTATTCCAGCCAGTCAAGCAGTAACAGAGGGTCACGCCAGGCCAAGCCCCAACATGTTTCGTCCTTGGACTTCATCAGGAGGCCCAAGGATGAAGTTTTTCATTTAATAAAACTTTTGTCTATATTTGATGCACGATGTGGCGCCCCCTTTTTGTGCTCTAATATTTCATATATATATATATATATATATATATATATAAAATTTGTTTATATTTATTTTTAGTAAAAAAAAAAAAAATGTATTAGTGAAAACAAAGTATTGTTACAAAACCGCTATATAGCATTCTCTGGATTTGCAAGATCCAGCCGTGAGAGGTAGAGAAACAGAGGATCTCTCACATAGCAGCAGCAGACCGTAGTCCGATAACAAGCAGAGGTCAGGAACACAGAGTTCAGCGTGGTCTGTAAAAAGGCTGCTGTCAGTAATAGGAGCTCACACATAGCAAACCACAATAATTTAGCACTAACTAAATGCTATAAGCTGATTCATATAAGCAATGTAGACAACAGTGATTGGACACTGCCAGGAAATAGATTTAATTGACATCAGTACTTTGTAGGGCCACCACATGCAGTGATTACTGCAGACACCTTTCTAGGCAAATTGTCCACAAGTTCCTGGATAACAGCAGGCGTTATGTTTTGCCATTCTGCCTTTAGTACAGTGACCAACTGTGACACTGAAGAAGGTTGAGTCGGTCTAGAATGCACTCATCACTCCAATTCATCCCACAGATTCTCAATGTGGTTAAGATCTGGGCTCTGAGCTGGCCAGTCCATCCTGGTTGCCGAATTTTCTGTATACCAGTCCAGCATCACCCTGGAAACATGATAAAAACATTTGTTGTTTCCATAGAACTGCAAGTAAACGGGCCTCCCTACAAAGTGTTTTTGTCGAAACCGTCACATTAGTGGCCATTATGAACTTGTGTGCAATGGTGTGCATGGTATGCATTTCGCTTGCACGGGGGTGTCCAATCACTTTTGCCTACATACAGCATACTTGCCGACTATCTGGCTGCTCCTTCCGGGAGGGAGCAGCCAGATCGGCAGAACAGGGGGCGTGGCCGGCAAAAGGGTGCGTGGCTGGGCGGGCTGAAGGTCATTTCCGGGTGTGACAGGGGGCGGGGCCACGCGATCGCGTCATTTTGGCCCCGCCCCGCTACACAATGCCGAAATACAGGCATTGTGAAGCAGGGGGCGGGGCCAAAATGACGCGAATCGCGTCAGCGGCCCCCCGCTGAAGGGGGTTTATCAGGTACTGACGGGGGGGAGACAGGGGATCGGCGGCATGCGGGAGGCTTGCCTGCCTTTACGGGGGGGCGGGAGCTGCACCCATTTATCGGGAGGCTCCCGCCCGAATCGGGAGGGTAGGCAACCCTGACATACAGTAGTGTACATTGTGTATGTTCAGAAAGCCAGGGCATGTAAATGTGCGAATATAAGGACAAACTCCTCTGACATGATTACTTGCAACTGAAGAGGAGGAACGGGGGAGGGGAGGGACGTCTTCACATACAGGAAATGCGTTTTGATGCAGACCAGGACAAGACAGGTGCAAATGCAGTCTGATGATCATGACTTCTCGTATACAAGGCGCATATGCTGGCGAAACGGAGGTGGATGCATCTCCAAATGTGTGCAGCTCTGCTTATAGTATGTAAAGTATCTGTCATTTATATTGTTTTTGAGTAATGACTCTAATTTTGCCAACAACTCTGCATCAGGCCCATAGACGTGTTAGGTTTTGAGTTTATTCATTTGATGTCCTTATGTGATACAATACTCTCACATAAAATCTAACATTTAATATGTGAAGTAATTGAGAAACCGGACACATAGGAGCTTTTCAATAAAATATGTTTATTCTGATGTAACAACTCCCATATTTTTTCAATCGTGTACAGTGCTGCTCTTATTATATAAATATGAGCATATACATAACTGTATCATAAATATAAAAATACACAATATTTGGCATACAAAAACTGCCAGTCATCCAAAAAAAAACAACTTTGCCTTGACATATGGCATCATTTTTAAACACATTATATAACATGCCTAAAACAAATGCTACTAATGTAAGAAAACACAACTATAACATTGACACAACATGTAATACAGACAGCGCTTATAAACAATAAAATCAGGATTCTGATTTGGGCCAGTGGGTTGTGGTGTACTAGGTGAGGCTGCGTCCAAAAAAAAGGTAGGTCCTACCAGGGCCGGCCCGGCCCGGCATATACTCTAACTACTATGGTGCCACTGTTGCCAACTCTGAAATGAGAAACAAGCAACTCTTGAGTGAAAAACAAGCCCAAAACAAGCCCAACCCAATCCTATAAAGCCCAAAACATAAGCCCAACGTAATATGGTGGTACTGGGGTGGGGGTCATTTAATGAAAACCACAAACGTTATTGTTTATTGTTCATTTTATTAAAATACATATAAATATTTGCAAAACACAGCTTTTCCCTGCTCTACGAATACACTCCACTGTGCAAAGTAAAGCGCAGGGCTCTCAGGGCCTGATTCGGCATAGGACGGAATTGCAAAGCCACACACAAGCAGCTTTATAATTCTGTCCTTCCTAAAATGCAAATGCAGCAGAAAGTGCCTGAAATCTCCTTGCTGCATCTGCGATCCCAGGCTGCGACCAAGGTTGCAGTCTGGGATCACCATTGCAACCATCGATCGCGATGGTTGCACCTTTGGTCAGGCTGCGGTAGCTGAAGCTGGCCGTGTTCTGTCATCATGCAAGGCCAGGAAGTCTGCGTCCATGGTTGCAGATCCTAGCCTTGGCACTCCCAGAAAACGGGGGCTACATGCCCCCATTTCCAGGAACGCAGGCCGTCTCCGCCCCGCAAACTCCTCTGCCTGTCAATCAGGCAAATGCATACAGGTGCGATATAGCAGGACCCGTTCTGCACATGCGCATAATGGGTCTTGCGCAGATTCCCAAGCAACTAGTGTGCACTGTTGAGTCAGGTCCTCTGTGCATGGTAAAGTAGAGGACAAAAGAGTAATTTAAACAAACACGTCAAAACAAAATAACTGACATATGGGAAAATGTAACTTCTACTGATCGTTTAAACGAGTCATTCTAGTAAACCAAATCTATATAACTACATATACAGAGAGATATACATACATACAGACAGCTAAACATAAATGGATTGGTGAAGGAGCTATATAACATTTGCTCACCTTAGTAATGGGACCTGGGTATCAAGCCCAAAAACAAGCTACAAAAAAAAAATAAGCCCAAAAACAAGCAACAATCCAAAAAAACAAGCAACTGTGTAAAAAAACAAGCCCAATTCCGCTTGTTATAAGCGTACTTGGCAACTATGTATGAGAGCCAGCCAGCAGAGGGCGTGGCCTGCAAGGAACTCATGTTCCCTGCTGTTAGTCAAGCACCAGACTCCAAGGAAGGTTTCTGCTGGTGCTAGAAAGATTTTGTGAGATGGGGATGTGCTGCCCCCCTCCTCCATGGTCGCCCATGGGTGCCGCTGCGGGGAAGACGTGTGAAAGTCTGTTCCTTCACGGTCATGGATGCAGATGTAGATGGAGGCAGTGGCGGATGCGGGGGAAGGGGGCGTCTAGCACACTGCCGGCTCCAGTGCACTGTGACGGGAAGTACACATGTCTGACTCCTGCTCCCTCCTCCATCCTCACACCTCACTACATTGACTGCTGGCATCCTACTGTCAATTTGTGTCACCCCCACTGAGCTCCCTGCTGCAACATCTCACTGGAAGAGACCGTCGGGTTGAACTAGGTGGCAGGAACATATGTTCCCCACCATAGCAACCCAGTCTGTGAAAGAGGCTGCGATCACATTTTCATAGGGTCTTTGGGCAGATTTATTGTTACTCTAGTGCTGTGTCTACCGGGGTCTGGCCTGTCCCACAGGACCAGCCACCAATGAGCTGTATTCTTTTTTAGGCCCACCCTTCCACTTCTGCCTCCTGTCCCACCCTTCTTTTCTCCTCTCACTCCTGCCACTGGTTTGTCATAGGCTGCTCACTCCACCATGGCAGCAGCCCAGTCAGCCACCAATGGTTTGGTATGCACCTTGATTCTTCCACTGCAGATTGCAGACCTTTTGTGACCATTAATTAATAAACAAACTATTCATTATATTATATACTATATTATAATATATAAATAAACAAATCTCTCTCTCTCTCTCTCTCTCTCTCTCTCTCTCTCTCTGTGCACATATTTACAGGGCAGAAGTCACACAATGACCTGTAAATCTTCTGCATGAGCCTGTAACACTCCCTGTGATCAGGAGATGACTAATAGTGTAGTCACTACATACTTGTCTACTTTTGAAAAAGCATTTCAGGGAGATTGTGAAAGCAGCACCTATGAGCGCAGTGGTAAAGTGGGCGTGTACATCTACATCTGAGGGGCGTGTCATTAAATTGACTTTTATCCAAATGTAAATGAACCCCAAAGCTGTTAGTAAGATCTACTTGTTGATGAAAACACACAGATACTTATCAGAAAATGCATGTAACTACATGATCATTGTGTCTAATAACAAATGCAGGGAAATAATACTAGTGTTCCTATTTGAATGTATATATCTCTATTTTTTATTAATATAACAGCTTCATAATTGGGGTAAGGTGCAGGAGACAGGGAGATTGCTACTATTTCAAGGAGTCTCCCTGACAATGAGGGAGAGCTGGCAGGTATGACTACATGGTGTTGGGATCACTACTACTGTGCTGTAGTTTGGGGAGTACCCAAGGTGTGGAGTGGCTAATGCATACAGTACACATATCTCCTCCTTCCTCATACTGGTCAGACTGGCCTTACTGGACAATATTAATAAGTGTATCTGTATATAGCACTCTAGAGGGTCTATTTACTAAGCAGTGTTAGGAGACAGAGTGAAAAGGTAACAGCCAATCAGCTCCCAACTGCTATCTCACAGGCTGTGTGTGAAAAATGACAGTTGGGAGCTGATTGGCTGGCACCTTATCACTTTTCACTCTGTCTCCTAACACTGCTTAGTAAATAGACCCCGAAGACTTACAGCGCTAGTCATGTTATCTGGTTTTCCAAACTCTTTATATTTACGTCTGAGCTCCACCAAGGGGCGTCAAAATGTATGTTTGAGGAAAGAGTTCTGTAGTTCTCTGTAGCATATTTTCTATTTTATTTAAAAAAAACTTTTTTGTCTTTGAGGAAAACTTACTGTTGGTGCGTTACGCCGGCTTCTCTGCCTGGGACTCTGCTCCTGGTGTCTGTGGCTCCGCTGGCATATCTAAGGTGACTTTGGCTGGCTCTTCGCTACGCAGAGATGAGTCCAAGCCACTATCATCCTCAAACAGCACCTTCGATGATGGCGGGCTCTGTTGACTGCTCTCCGTATTTGAAGTTGCCGTCGCTGTCTGCATAGTAGCACCACTTGTGGAGGACTAATTGATAGGGTTTGATAGTGCCTAGTTTCCAAAAACAGCATTACAAAGCTCATAATAAGGCCACTCCACGCGGCCAGCCCTGCTACGATTTCTATTGTGGTAATGGACCTTGCTGTATATTGCTTGCAAACAGACTTCAGTTTGTTGACGACCTGTTACTGAGTTTTCTTACCACTCCCAGGCACACAGGATTTTAGAGATATTGCTATATACAGTCGCGTCCTTCACACTCTGTTATTTGTGACTTTATGTCCTCCTCTCCCCGCACTGCCAATAGCTCACCCACCTCCTCATCCTTCCAAAGTGATATTTTTAAATTGTAAGCACAGTTCTCCTGGGACAAATTCAGTCCTGTTGGCGTCCAGTGCCGTCTGCCACTGATGAGGTCATCAGTAACAGCCGTAGGAAGCCCCGAACAGCCAATCAGCTCCTTTTCTGCACCATTCAGACATAAGCCGGGGCACTGACCTGCGTTACAAGTCCCGGGAATAACCCTGGTCGATTGAAGGGGCATGGACCCTTTCAGACGTAAGCCGGACCCAGGTAGTTTCGCCCTGCCCCAGCTACATCCTGGGTGTCTCGGTATGTCTGAAAGGGGTATAAAACATATTTCCAAACATATTAAAAAGCTGGACACAGCTGAAATGCAGAGTGAGAGTGCCCTGCTTCCAAAGTTCTAGATTGTCCACATTCCCAGAGTCGAACTGGCTTTTTGGGGTAATGCCGGGATCCGCTTCCAGTCCGTGTATTCCCAGACACTATTTAGAGGCACCCGGCTGTCTACACTTGCATCTACAATAGACATCGCTGACTGACTGTGACGTCAGTGATGCCGATTGTATGTGTGGGAGCGAGTACAGATAGCTGGGTGCCTCTAAACATTGTCCCGGCATACACAGACTGGCAATGGATCCCGGCAATACCTCGGTGAGCCAGTCCAACTCCGCTCATACCTACCCAAAAACAACACTTCAATGCCAAGTTGATAAACCTGGCATTAGAAAGACAAACAACACTGCAACATACCATCCAACAATAAAGAAATCAGGACAAATTCTTGATAATCGGGACAGTTCCCTCAAGTCAGGACTTTTCCACCTGAATTGGGACAGTTGTAAGGATGGGTGGTGGGTTATGCCTGGCATCTAATACTGGCCTGGTTCACTATGGATCGCTATTCTGCTCATACGCATGCAACGCAGTTGCTAATATCAGCGGTGACATGTAAATATTTGCATTCGCATTGTGAGCGCAGCCTGACGTAATGACGCCCACTTCCCCTTACTTACAGCCGTATACTAGGGCAACATAGCGAAACAATCGGTAACATCGAGTAACATCGGACAGTTAATGAAGCCCAGACCTTAGTCAGGAATTGCTTACTTTTCCGCACGCTATGACGCCTTAGGCGGCATCTAGAATCGCAGTGGATAATTTATGCACACTCCTGCAACAGCGTTGAAACGCACTGCACCACCCACAAACTGCTCTTCCTGTCAATCATTCTGCCATGGGTCTGCATGCCCTCTACTGCATCTGGCTTGCGCACGCTTGCGATTGTGTGCGTATAAGCAGCTGTGTTCCTTGCTGAATCAGGCCCACTATTCACGCCTTAACAAATCTGAACACACACTACGTATCTATGTCTAATGTAAATAGAGATGAATGTAGGCAAATGTTTTCCAGTTCTGCAAAGGTGTTAATAACTTCCATGACCATGTTACCATATATACCCATCACACACAGCTACTTCATTCATATAGCCCTATCATGCCACCACAGACCCAAATGCCATCATACACCATCATATATCCACACATAGCATCAGAGTTTCATCATATATAATAACAATACTTCCATATAGACCCATCATATGCCACCAGAGGGAATGATGAACTGAGCCACCATAGATGTTAACTCAGCACAGTAACCCCCACCATGGCAGCCTTGAGACAGCAAAGGCTGTGGTTATGTAACTAACATATGTCCGTATAAAATATTACTTGTCACTTCTACATTTCTGCATAGTTTCCTCTTACATAAAGTTTCTAATAAATATTTAGTTTAGCCTGAGAGTAATATTTCACAATACTTCCTTTTATACTTCCAGAACATCCCATGAGCATACTTTATTTCTTGTCTGTGTACCAATATACCTATGGTATAGGACTATGGACCGGATTCACTACGGAATGTAACTGCGAATGTAATAGCGATTCCGCACGCAGTTCAGCTGCGATAGTATGCTAATCCATTGCCATCGCAATGCCGCTGCTGTACTATATAAGGACGCCCACTTTACCTTACACACTTCCGTAATGTTTAGCAAAACTGCGAAAACATCGGTACCATCGCAGCCTCACGCACACTTGCACAAGGTCTGACCTTACTCAGAAATTGCTAACTTCCACACACGCTATGAGGCCTCAGGCTGCGTAGGACATCGCGGTAGATAATTTATGCATTCCCCTGCAACGGCGTTCAGACGCACTGGCATGCCTGTGTTTGGCCGACCACCACCCCCCGTCACCACCCACAAACGGCACTTCCTGTCAATCACTCTGTGTAGCCACTGCGATCGCAATCCCGATCGTAATGGCTAGTTCGTGCTCGCGCCCTGCGATGCATACGCATGTGCAGAACGCAATAATCAGCCGATTGCGTGCATATTAGCAACTGCATTCCTTGCTGAGTCAGGCCCTATGTTATGATATATGATATAGTAATAGAATGTATTGGCTGCATTATTACATGTAAACTACCTGCTACTTATAAATGGGTTGATAATATGCATAGGTAAGAAGGACCATATTGTGAGAAGCGTCACTGTATCACTACAGAGAACAAATAGGGTGAAGTGTAACATTCGCAATGCAGGTAATGACAATACTTAGGTGATGTGTTCCATAATCAGTATGACAGTATGGAAACATCAGATACTCTGCATGATTTGTCACCCGCAAAAGCTCAGTCTTACCAAAATTAATCTTATAACCATAAATATTTTGCTAACATGTTCTGTGTAGTTATGGGATGAGTGGAAATGGGGTGAAAGTCTAAACCAAGCTGCCAGCTGCAAATTATAATTTAGTAGCCCGCAGTTCTCTCCTAGAGTTATTGGGGCTCATGCTGAGTTGGGCGTATGCTTGTTCACTTAGTATAAAATATCCAGATTTCCAATGCACATGCCTACATCCTTGGGCAGATCTGACACTTGCGCCTCCTTTGTTTGGAAAGTCAGGAAGGGGCAGAGCCGGCTCCAGGTGGAGTAGTGCCCTGTTCCATTATTTTTTGGCACCCCAGCCCCCCAGCGTGCGACCGAAAAGGAGACATGACCTAATTTCCATAGCCCACGCCCCTATATGATGCCTTATATTGGCGTGCCTTTATGGCACACCTCCTTACGCCATTCTGGGGGCGAGCTCAGTACTCCGTCAGCAGCTGAGTTGTCCCCAGCCACCGCGAGGCATCCATTCAGCATCACTGGCACCACTGCTCTCTGTTTAGCAAAGCAGAGCAGCGGTGGTGCGTGCCCACAATCTCCCGACCACCCGTGGGACACTTCGGCCCGCGGGTGGGATACTACCCGAAAAACGGGACTGTCCTGATGAAATCGGAATGGTTTGGAGAACTGCACCCTCTATGGGGTGGCACCACTGTTCGACCATACTGCAGATTAAGGCAGACCCACACAGAGGGGCAGAAACATCTCTTTGTAGCCAGATCATTTAAGGGTGCCCAGGGCCGATGTAAATAGACATTAGGTACTAGGTAACTGCTTTGGTTTGGCTGATAGCAGATTCCCCGGTAGAGTAATCTTTATAGATCTTACCTATATTATATGATTCTGTGGGTGTTTTTTAGAAGTTTCATTTGTACACTAAAACCAAGATTATGCCTGCTGTATTGCAGTATTTGCATTTTTCACCTTCAAAACAAATGTTAAAAGAACTTTTCTTGTGCTTATGACCTAGTTGTGTGTAAGTGTATCTGTGTACTGGTGCAGAGCGGGATGCATCTCCAGGTGTGTACTGGTGCAGAGCGGGATGCATCTCCAGGTGTGTACTGGTGCAGAACGGGATGCATCTCCAGGTGTGTACTGGTGCAGAGTGGGATGCATCTCCAGGTGTGTACTGGTGCAGAGCGGGATGCATCTCCAGGTGTGTACTAGTGCAGAGCGGGATGCATCTCCAGGTGTGTACTGGTGCAGAGCAGGATGCATCTCCAGGTGTGTACTGGTGCAGAGCAGGATGCATCTCCAGGTGTGTACTGGTGTAGAGCGGGATGCATCTCCAGGTGTGTACTGGTGCAGAGCGGGATGCATCTCCAGGTGTTTACTGGTGAAGAGCGGGATGCATCTCCAGGTGTGTACTGGTGTAGAGCGGGATGCATCTCCAGGTGTGTACTGGTGCAGAGCGGGATGCATCTCCAGGTGCCCACACCTCAGTACACAGGTGCTTTGCTAGTGCTTTGTTTTGTATGCATATGTGTACAGCTCACCATCAGCCTCTTTATGTCTGGACAGATCATCCACAAGGAGATTAATGTAGACGATATATCAGATTTTAACCACATTTTAGTCAGTCTCCTGTAGATCCATTTAAAAAAGATGGGAGAGCATGGGAAGAGTGACAGTGGACCTTTTATAAGAGAGAAGGTCTCTGGGACTTCCACGTGGATTAAAATAAAAAAATAATTCTTACAAAATCGTCTATAGTTTGTGCATGGGGCCTGATTCAGACCCGCTCGCAAGCACATAGCGCTCGCAAGCGGGTTGATGGTGGCCCAGTGCGCACGTGTGGCGTGCGCGAGACCCGGAGCGAGCGCAAACAGCACTCACTCCGTGGCTCACTACAAAAGGGGTGGCTGCCGATGTTGATCGACAGCTCACCCCATTTTGTAGGCGTGGCGGAGGGGTGGCTTCACAAATGGAGGCATTTCCATGCGAACGCCTGCCATTTGTGGGCGGCCCCACTGACATCACCAGTGATGTCAGTGGGAGAGCTTCCGGCTCTATTAGAGCCAGAAGCTTTCTGGGGCTTGCGGCCACGAGACCCTACCACAAGGGTCTCGTCGCAAGCCCGATGGTAGCGATGGTCTTGACCTTCGCGACCATCATCCTGGCCGCTCGTAATAGCTGTGGGTGGTTACCCACAGCTATGCGAGCGGCCATGAAGCCGCTCCAAAAAAAAACAAAAACGCCCTGATTCAGAGCGAGCGCTCTTTCAGAGCATTCGTCTCTGAATGAGGCCCATGGTCCCGATGAGACTCCATGCTATCTTCCCTGACCAGTCCAATCACTGCAGTATGTAGGACACTCCAGTCCCACAGCTGGTGGAATTTCCTTGAGGCAGCATAACTATGGAAGGATATATACCTTTTAATTCAGATACAGGACAGCTTGTTTTATCTCCCACCATCTTGCTACTTCCTGGTGTGATACTGGGAGTTCCAAAATATTCTCACACAGTCATTTGGCATATTCTGTGTGCAGGTACTGTAAGTGCCAAATCACCTTCACTCTACTCTAATACATATAGGGCGGGATGTACTAATGTGAAAAATGCTGTAAAACATCAGAAAATGCAGTTTTTGAGGGTTTTATCCGAATTTCTCAGTTGTACTATGTATTCAGATGGCATTACCCAATAAAAGCCTATGGGCTTCTTATCAGGAAGCCTCCCCTGAGAAGGATCCAATCAGATCCCTTCTAGTTCCCTCCGCAGCTGCGCAGAAGGACGCCAGAGGGACTACTGAGTGTTAAACCCGGAATTCCCTCTATCCGGGGACATCACAAAGGACAGCTAAGTTTACGAGCACTTGGGAGCCATGGCTTGCTTCATGCTTTACATGCTGATCTAACAATACACTACTACACTACACAAACTAAGCAGATAATGCAGAGATGGAAGTAAAATGAGCTTACATTACTCAAAAGTGATGTTCAGGAAAATAGTGTACATTTGCACATGGTGTAAGCAGAGTTGCCTCTGTGTGGCGCTCATACACGTATAGTTGACCAGTCATTATCCTCAGAATGTGCTTGTACTATACTACAGTAAGTGCAAAGTACCGGACAGGTGTGTCTCCTTCATTACCTGCATGACCCATTGTCATTCAGATGGTTGTTCTGTAGCTGATAAGTAATAAGGGGTGGAAATATAAACTGCATATATTACAGGAGCTCATTGTCTTTGTAAACATGTTTCATGTAAAACAAAGGGAATTTTTTTTTGTTTTTAGTATTAATTTGTACTTTATTGATTTAATTAATTAAAGTACAAAAAAGATTTGCAGGCTGCCCTAATTACTACCACGTGGCAGAGACATACATTATGATAGGAACCTCCTTAGAAATCAATAATAGCTCCATAAATGTATTAGTTTTGACTAATTTCTATTTAATACTATGTTCATAATTGTTGTATATGTATTTGTAGGCATACTGAACAATGCAGCCCACTGAGAGTGTCATAGAATTATGTCATGGTGCTGAACTCCATACAATGCTGATTTTTCCTTCTTCATTTTAGCTCCATATGTCTGTCCTCCTGAGAATGTAATGATAAACATTAATAAAATATCCCAACTCAGGAAATAAGTCTATGTAAGATACTGCAAGAGGAAGTCACTTTCACCCTGTCTTTTGCTTACGGAGTTGCATAAAATATTGATACATAATGTTGTTCATATTTGTTTTTATCTGTCCAGCAACTAAATAAGTTCCTCCTTCTTCCATTCATGTCTTGTTTTATATAGCTCTAGTGTACATTATATAATTATCCTTGTATTGTATCATATTATTATGGGATGCAATCAGGATACCGGCGGACGCTATCTCGCCCACCGATATCCCGACACTTACATACCAACATGGGACTAAAGATAGGCGTCGAAATCCTGAGCCCCACTACGGAATCCCGGCATACGGAACGAAGGTAAGCCGGGTGTCTTAGCGTCTAGCCGCGGGGGGAGGAGGGTTAGGTTTAGGGACCCCTGGGGGGGATTTAGGGTTAGGCACCCCCTGGGAGGGCTAGGGCAGGGGAGGGGGGGTTAGGGCTAGGCACCCCCTCAGGAGGGTTAGGTTTAGGCTGTGGGGGGGGGGGGTTAGGTTTAGGCACTAAACGGGGGAGGTTAGGGTTAGGCACATCTCTCTGTGTGCAATTTCCATCTGCGTCTTTGAGCGGTAACCATCTGGGCACATGCGCAGTGCGACACGTACACATGCGCAGACTGAATACACATCGTCCGTTTGCGTCCGACATCACCACTGCGTCCACCGCTGAATCAGGCCCTATATCTTTGTTTTAGTAATCAGCTTGTTACAACTAAGCTGGCAACACTTCAGTCTATTTGAAATGCAACTTATAAACTAATCATATCAGACTAATCCTTTGCAAGAAGTACATTTGTGCCTTTTTAGACCAGGGCTTGTTATATTTCTGGTTCTGTTAAAATCCATAATGCCTGTACATCCTTCCACTTGTCTCTCTAGTTCAGTGATGAGAAACAGTTGGCTCCCAGCCTTCACTTTTAACCCCCAGCACCGTTCCCCCATTGTGACCTGCTCACTGCTTAGTTATAAAGCAGAGAATAATACTTAGGGCCGTATTCAATTCCACAAGTGCAAAATGGCAGGCATGCTGGTACTTGTAGTTCCACTGTAAAGTACAATAGTCTTACATTATTTGCCCCCCCTCCCATTACCCCCATACCCACCGCTCCAGGCTTCAGCGTAAGCCTGGGGTGCACGGGAGGGGGGGACCCTTCTTTAGGGGGTCCCCGACTCCCCCGAGATCACCGGCTTGCGCTGACCGACTTGGGGTGCTAATGCTTTGGACCTGGAGCCCCGGTGATTGGGTCTCCAGGCTGTGGCATTACACCCCGGTCGGTTGGGTCTGGTGCTGGTCTTTTTTGCCCCCTATATTTAAAACCAGCACTAGTCCCTGCAGCCTGGTGTTGGTTTCTAAAATACGGTGGAACCCTGCACATTTTGTTCCCCGTATTTTTAGAAACCACCACTGGCTGGCAAGCCTGGGGCTGGTTTGGCTTTTGGGGGGGGGACCTTATGTAATTTTTTTTTTACATTTTTACTACTTTTTTCTAGAGGTTAAAAAAACTGGAATTTTCGGAAAGTATTCTAGGGACCCCCCTAAAGATGAGTAGACATGGGGGATCACTATGGGTACCCCCATTTTTAACTACTGAAGGAAGTCTGGGTTTAAAATAGCCGTGGCAGGTGCATTTTTGCAGAATTTAAAAAAAATGCGTTTTGGGGCTTAAAAATATGCTAGTACCCATTTCCATATACCCCAAATTTGATGGGATCATTTTTAAAATGAAAAAAATAAGCTAAATGCTCTTCTGCATCACTTCTTCAAAGTCGGGAATAAAAACACCTGCCGCAGCTATTTTAAAACCTGACTTTCTTTTGCAGCCAAAAACGGGGGTACCCATAGTGATCCCCAATGTCTGGACATCTTTAGGGGGGTCCTGGGATTATTTCCCGAAAATTCCCGTTTTTACCGCCGATCCAAGTATTGCCGGGTCCTGTTTTCGCCTAGTTTCAAACTGAATGCGGGGATGCGCGGGCACGCATGCGATACTTTAACGCCTGGAATACAGGCGAAGGCAGCGTTAAGTCCGGGCCGCGTTAAGTTAACGTGGCTCGGCTCAAATTGAATACGGCCCTTAATTGGACCAATCAGATTTAATGTCACATGTCCTCCTCTGTACAATCAGAGAGGTCACACATCTCAAGCAATCAGAGCAGGAGAAAGTGAAGTATATTTCGTGCCAAATTATTTTTAGACCTATTGGATGAAAGACATGTGGATATATGGGGCATGTGTAGAGGTCAGTGGGCACATGGCGAGATCTTAGTGGTATGTGGGAAGGTATGATTGGCATGTACGGGACTTTTTGGAATAGATGAGGGATCAGATTGCTTGTGGGGGTCAGAAGGCACATGGGTGGGGACATTGAAGAAAGTGGGATGTCTGATTGGCATGTGATGTAATATTTGAGCAAGTAAGGGCCATGTGATGAGTAATGTGGGAGTGCTTTGGTAATTTTGGTGTCTTTTAATTTTGGAGGCCACACATGCGTCCCTTGAAATTGACTGGGTTTCCCATAACTGCTACCCAAAGTCTGCACCCATAGTAGCCATCTCCCATTTGTGCCTGAGCAATGCTTTTCCTAGTATAGCCCTATTCCTATATAGTCTGGAATACTCTCACTATATTAGGCTGCTCCCTAGTACACTTTATTACACATATAGCACACAGAAGCCTGCATAGATCACACTGATCTGTGCAGTGCTTCGGCACATCATGCTGCTCACAGGCAGGTCTGTTAATTTCAGCCAAATAAGACTGAACTCACACACGATCAAACATGATTCCATAGACCATCGGAAAACATGATTCTTAGTAAATTTGTGTGTTTGATTGGGAAAAACTGTCACGTGTCCCAGCAATGCTCAGCGTATTTAATCTAGGCCAGATATTATTCTTAGTAAATAGACCCCGTGAAGTTTATGGTGGGTCAGGATTGTGTGCAGTACCCAGAGGGCCTGATTCACTATGGATCGCTATTCTGCTTAAAAGCACACAACGCAGTTGCTAAAATCAGCGGTGACTTGTAAATGTTTGTATTTGCACTGCGATCACAGCCTGACATAAGGACGCCCACTTCCCCTTACTTACATCCATATACTTGACCAACATAGAGAAACAATCGGTAACATTGAGTAGCATCGGACAGTTAATGAAGCCCAGACCTTACTCAGTAATTGCTTACTTCAGTGCTCGCTATGGAGCCTCAGTCGGCATCTGGTATCGCAGTGGCTAATTTATGCACGCCCATGCAACGGCATTGAAATGCCATGGCACGCCTTCGTTCACCCGACCCCCCACCCCGCCATCACTACCCAAAAACAGCACTTCCTGTCTATCACTCTGCCATGGGTCTGCGTATCCTCTGCGAGAGCTGTCCCGATCGCAGTGGGTAGTTCGCGCATTGCGATGCATACACATGCGTAGTACGTCACAATCAACCGATCGCATATCAGCAGCTGCGTTCCTTGCTGAATCAGGCCCAGAGCCGTCACCTTGCTGCATATATAGAGCAATAAAGGTTTGTGGATGAACATAGGTGCCAAGTTCCGGTGATAAAATCTATGAGTTCTGCTTTTGCTTTCCATTCAACATAAAAAAAACTTTCTGATTGTATTTGTAAATATTTTTATATTTTTTTACAACATTTATAGTCTATGGGACCGTTTCAAGTGTTTCTCTTTCATCCACTAGGGGACACTGGAGGTGCTTACGCTGGGGTATAGAGGCGTGGATAACTGGAGCCAGCACTTTAAATAATTTAGAAGTGTGAAGCTCCTCCCCTTCTATGCCCCATCAGCCCTCAGTTTAGAAAATGTGCCTACTAGGAGCTGGTCACATTATGCTGTGCTCCAGCAATACATTTATTTTATTTCATTTTTATTTTATTTTAAGCATCTTTTACACATCCTATAGGTACCCTTCGCCACCTATCTAAAAGGTGGGGTCCGGGTACCTGGCGCCCTGGTAGGAGCTCATTACAAGAGCTCCTGACAGCTCCTTACCGCCGCAGCAAGTCTTCACACAAGAACAGAAGACTCTGCTGACCTGCCGAGAGAAGCCTCTCTGGGGACACGCAGTGAGTAACAAGCTGAGCATCCCCCGGCTCCTACCCCCCCTGCCCGGCGCTGACATAGCATGTTGCGCTGTGTTGCTGTGCATAGCGCTGTTAGACAGCGCTGCAGGTCCCGCTGTCAGCGCTGCCCTGCGCTGTGTTAGAGATACACAGCGCTACACGCGGCTCCCTGCTTCTCCCCTCTCCCCGCTGATACACGCGGGTAGCGCAGAGGGGAGGGGGGGGGGACGGACATAGTAGCCATAATGGAGCCCTTAGGGCATGAAGAAGGGGCGGAGCCTAATCATCGCGGGCTCTCTCTCTTCTATGCGCGGCAAGCGGCTGTAAAAAAACAGCGTGGCTGCCGTTTATTAACTCTTAAATGCCTGCATCTCTCCCTTATACAGGAAGAGTGCAGCAGATCGGAAGGCTGGATTCTTTGGTTCCCCATTCCTGGCTATAGCAGCTATAAGTTAAGCAGAGGCTGTGCATAATACACTGGGGGTGCAAGGAATCTGATCTGTGGGAAGGGAGTGGGGTGTATCTCCTCCTCTGTGTCCCAAGCCAGCCTTCTGTTTTTCTTTACTTCTGTATATACTCTGTCCCTCTGTGTTGGTGACTGTGTGTATCCATCTCAAACAGAACAAAGGCGTCTCAAAAGATGTTTGTTTGTTCTAGGTGTAACAACAAACTATCCAAGCCGCATGCTGCTGGGTCCACGTTATGTGATGCTTGTATAGCAATTGATCCACCTATGGCTATTACTGCCTCACCTGCGCCTACATGGGCCGCTGACATGGTAGGAGTAATGACGGATTTAACGTCTGAGTGAGCTGAGGCACGCAAGTCTCAGCCTCCCTGGGTTGCTGGGCTAACCAAGTCTCTTGACACCCTGGTACAGGTAATGGGTACAGCTGTGTCCGCTCCCTCCGACGTCCTTTATCGACTGTTCTCCAGTCAGAAGAGTCTGACGAGGAATTCCTCGCTACGGAGCATACTGAGGAAGGGGAATTGGAGGAAGCATTACAGGACGATACCCCTCTAGAGTTAGAGTCCACCTCTCCCGGGTGGAATCTCTAATTTTGGCGGTCAGAAAAATCCTTAACTTACCTGAGGATGTGATTCCTGCATCCCAGGAGTGTGAATTATTTCATGAACAACCAAAGAGCTCGGCGGTTTTTCCGTTCTCACAGCAACTTCAACAACAGCTCTAAGCGGCCTGGAAGCAACCGGATAAACGGTTCTAAATTCCGCTGCGGTTTCCTTCTAGCTACCCTTTTCCATCAACCATGATGGAGAAGTGGGAAACACCCCCTCCAGTAGATGCGTCCGTCTCCCGTCTTTCTAAAAAAACAGCACTCCCAGTACCGGGAGCTACAGTACTAAAAGATCCTTCGGATCGTAAATTGGAGAGAACGCTAAGATCTATTTATACCGCAGCGGGTGCTCAACTTAGGCCCACCCTTGTTACTGCTTGGGTTAACAAAGCGGTGGTTTGCTGGGCTGACCAGTCGATTACAGGTTTGGACTCGGGTACTTCTAGAGCAGAGTTCCGCTTACTAGCTGAACACATCCGCGAGTCTGCAGTTTTCCTGGGAGAAGCGTCAAAAGATATCAGTCAGATTAGTGCTCGCATATCTGCTTCTGCTATTTCAGGCCGCAGAGCCCTCTGGTTGCGCGCCTGGCATGCGGATGCAGAATCCAAGCGTGCGGCGGAGGGTTTACCATTCAATGGCGACATGCTGTTTGGCCCGGAATTAGACAAATGGATATCCCAGGCCACTTGGGGTAAGTCTTCCTTCCTCCCGTCAACTGCATCGGCTCCCAGACGATCTTACACTGAACCTTCCTTTCATTCCTTTCTTGCCCACATTCCTTTCGTGGTAGAGCCAGAGGTGCTCCCTCCCAAGCAAGAGGCGGCAGAGGTAGAGGTCGCCCACACTCGGTTGCATGTAGACAGGAGCCTAAGCCAGCTGAAAAACAGGTGGCATGACGGTCTTCCGTCCCACCTGGGACCACCTACAGTGGGAGGCCGCCTGCAAAGATTTCAACAGGTTTGGAAACAGACATCTCCAGAGCCGTGGATCCGCAGACTAATTTCCCTGGGGTACCGAATAGAGTTCGAGGTCCCCCCTCCACCTCGGTTCTTCACTACAAGTCTGCCAATTCCTGCAGACAAGGCCAGGGTTCTACAGGAGGCTATCCAGTCTTTAGTAGTATCATCTGTGCTAGTCCCAGTTCCAGAACATCAATGAGGTATGGGGTTTTACTCAAACCTGTTTGTAGTACCCAAACCGGATGGATCGGTCAGGCCCATCTTGAACCTCAAGTCATTGAACCTGTATCTGAAGATGTATCGGTTCAAAATGGAGTCTCTGCAGTCCGTTATTGCGAGCTTGGAACCGGGAGAGTTCCTATTATCCATGGATATCAAGGATGCTTAGCTCCACGTTCCCATTTGGGAACCACACCAAGCCTTTCTGCGTTTCGCCATATTGAAGGATCATTATCAGTTTCGGGCATTGCCGTTCGGGTTATCCTCGGCTCCCCGCATCTTCACCAAACTCATGTCAGTCATGATTGCTCTCCTTCTGTCATCGGGAGTGAACATAATCCCTTATTTGGACGACCTGCTACTCAAGGCGCAGTCGGTATCTCTTCTTACAAGCCATGCCTTACTGACATATCAGACTCTAATCCAACACAGTTGGATACTAAACTTCAAGAAATCAAATCTCAGTCCATCCCAGAAGCTCCTGTTTCTGGGCATGATCTTAGATACAGCATCACAGAGGATCTTCCTTCCAGTAGACAAGGCCCGGGATATCCGGTTGTTAGTTCAGCTGGTCCTCAGACCAAAGAGGGTGTCCCTCCTTCTTTGTCTGCGTCTCCTGGGGAAGATGGTAGCAGCCTTCGAGGCAATACAGTTCGGGCGGTTCCACTCCAGGGTGTTTCAGCTGGACCTACTAACACAGGGGTCAGGGTCTCATCTGCTCCTCTATTGCCAGATCCGTCTGAGCCCAGCTACCAGAGTGGCCCTTCTCTGGTGGACACAATCCAACAATCTTCTTGCGGGCCGGAGATTCGGAGTGTGGGACTGGATCATCATAACAACGGATGCCAGCCTTCGAGGATGGGGTGCTGTAGTCCTCAGTTATCATTTACAGGGTCGATGGTCCCCTCTAGAACAAAAGTGGCCCATAAATGTGTTGGAACTCAGAGCGATCTACAATGCTCTGATAGAAGCAACAGAGTTTCTAAGAACTCGTCCGGTAAGAGTTCAGTCCGACAACGCAATGGCTGTCGCGTACATCAACCGCCAAGGAGGGACTCGGAGTCGCATTGCCATGCGAGAAGTAACTCAGATTCTCAGGTGGGCCGAGATCCAGTCAGTAATCCTGTCGGCGGTATTCATCCCGGGTGTGGACAACTGGGAGGCAGATTACCTAAGCCGACAGGATATCCACCCCGGGGAATGGATGCTTCATCCAGACGTGTTCAACGCGCTGATACGTCGATGGGGATCTCCTCAGGTGGACCTCATGGCATCACGATTGAATCGGCAGCTCCCGGTATACGTGTCAAGAACTCGAGATCCGCAGGCAGTGGCAGTAGACGCTCTGACAGTTCCAAGGAACTACGACTTGGTTTACCTCTTTCCTCCGATTCCACTTCCTCGACTGCTAAAAAGGATAAAACACGAGTCAGCCTCTGTCATTCTCGTGGCTCCGAACTGGCCTCGGAGGAGTTGGTTCGCGGACCTTCGGTCCCTATTGTCAGACGATCTGTGGCCCCTTCCTCTGCGACCGGATCTGCTACAGCAAGGTCCTATAGTACACCCCAACCTAGCGCAACTGCGTTTAACGGGGTGGCTCTTGAAACCGATATCTTAAGACACAGAGGAATCCCAGACTCTGTCATTCCCACCATGCTACGCGCCAGGAAACCAGTTTCTGCTGCGCATTATCACCGCATCTGGCGTTCTTATATCTCGTGGTGTTCCAGTCGGGATCTTCCATTTAGGACTTTTCGGTTGTCCAGGTTTCTGCTTTTTCTTCAGACGGGTCTGGATTCTGGCCTTCGTCTTGGAACTTTAAAGGTGCAGGTTTCTGCCCTTTCCATTTTCTTTCAACGGAAATTGGCCCTCATTCCTGAGGTGCAGACGTTTCTTCAGGGGGTCTTGCGGGTCCGGCCTCCTTTTGTACCTCCGATTGCTCCTTGGGACTTGAACTTAGTGCTTTTGTTTCTTCAGTCTTCCATGTTTGAACCTTTGGAAGAGGTTGATATTAAGTCCTTCTCTTGGCTCTAGCTTCGGCTCGTAGAGTTTCGGAATTGGGTGCTCTGTCCTATAAGCCACCTTACCTTGTGTTTCATGCTGATAGGGCGGAACTCCGGACGGTAGCCGCCTTCCTTCCCAAGGTAGTGTCGGCTTTTCATATTAATCAGCCTATTGTGGTAGCTTCTTTGGTGGAGGACTCTGGTGGTTCTTCTACCTTGGATGTGGTTAGAGCTCTCCGCATCTATGTTGACAGGACTGCTTCCCTCCGGAAGTCTGAGTGACTTTTTGTCCTCTATGATGCGGTTCGGAGGGGTTGGCCAGCGTCTAAGCAGACTTTGTTGGTGCCGAACGCCGGCCTCCACGTCACAGTTGTACCGTGCAGCCACTTGGTCTTCTGTGCACACGTTTGTCAAGTTTTGCAAATTTGATACGTTCGCGGTTTCGGCATCCCGTTTTGGCCGTCTTGTTCTGCAGGCCCCGCAGAGCGCTCCCGCCCGTGGGGAAAACTTTGGGACGTCCCCAGCGTAAGCACCTCCAGTGTCCCCTAGTGGATGAAAGAGAAAATGGGATTTTGGTACCTACCGGTAAATCCTTTTCTCTGATTCCACAGGGGACACTGGACGCCGACCTCTGCGCTCTTAGCCTGCCTGTTCGGTTTGTTCCATATGTTGTATGTTTTGATTATTGTGTGTTCTCTCCCTTTTTACTCCGCTTGTTCTCCATCTCCTCTCGGTCTTCATTTTCTAAACTGAGGGCTGATGGGGCATAGAGGGGGAGGAGCTTCACACTTCTAAATTATTTAAAGTGCCGGCTCCAGTTATCCACGCCTCTATACCCCAGCGTAAGCACCTCCAGTGTCCCCTGTGGAATCAGAGAAAAGGATTTATCGGTAGGTACCAAAATCCCATTATTTTGGGTGACGATAATTAAGGGGGGCCTGCTGGAGCAATTCAATTGTTTTGGGTGCCCATTATTGCGCTCGTTGAGCCTAAAAGCATCGGGTTTAGCTGCTAAAGGCATCTAAACCAATCTAAACTAATGAGCGCAATGCGGAAAGTACCGTTTGGCCACCCAAAAACTGGACTTTTTACACAATTCTGCTCGCCACCTCAGGATACTGCGAACAGAAATGTGGGCATCCGTGGCACCGCCATTACTTAGGGCGCCCAATAAACCTAGTGAATTCCTCCTATATATATAGAGCTAGTTGTTGAAGGTCAACTTATTCTGCTGTTTGGTGTGTTTGCAAAAGGACGGACAACACTTAATTCAAGGTTCTGCCAGGGGTGTGCACCGCTCATACTGCCGCAAGATGGACGCTTAAATATTGCCGGTCTTTCCTTGCATTAAATAAAGCCGATACAATACACAATAGGGGAGGCTGGGTGGGAGATCAAATTCAAAGAGGCAGAATTGCCAATGTAGATTCCCCACACCCTCATACATAACACACCCCCGCATCGCTGGTCCTTGCCATCTATCCATTAGACGACTTTCTGAATGTTCCGACCAAACCCTCCTGTTTTTGTCAGATCGTTCGAAAAGTCGTCTAATGGATAGGCCCCTTAAGATTGGTTTCATAAATTGATTTGATTCGATATTGTCTTTTACACAACTTGTGTGAATCCACTGACAGCAGTTCTTACAAGGTAATGAGAAGTAAAGTTAAAGGTGTGTAATGTATACATTGTGTTAGTACAGTGGTTCCCACTTCCCACCCCATGTGACACACATGGCTGACACACAGTACCGCCGGTCTTGTAACATAGATCTGAGTAACACACCTGTTAGTTGTACCGATCAACATTATTAACTTTTTATTTCTTTTCATAGATCAAGTTTTTCTATTATTTTTTTTTATTCATAATTTTTCTAACACTTCCAGCCATGGAAATCTACTGTGTTTGTGCCAGTTTCAAGACTGTCTGAATTTTATTGTCTTACTGTATTTTTTCAGAAAAGAAACAAGAAAGGATCCGTGGACATTACTAAAGTCAAGTGTGTTGAGGTGGTAAAGAATGGAACAGACCCCGTCCCTTGTCCGAATAAATATCCATTTCAGGTATGTTTAACCATTTCATCACAATGCCAGTGCATCTAGTCCCTCTCCACATTATGGGGGAGATGTATTTTAGTGGGACGGATCGTGACACTATAGCTCTTCCTGCTCCTCCTCTTTACCAAGGCGAAGCAGGAAGCAGTACCAACGAGAGAATTACCATGAAAACTCCCCCTCCAACAATCCCTGACAGAGCCCCAGAGCATCAGCCTAGTGATGATGCTCTGTGTCTCACCTCTCAGCAGCTTCATTGGGCATGCACGGGATCTTGCAAACATTGTGAGATCTCCCATGAACATCCTGGAAGCCCAGCAGCCGCCGCAGCCATGGACAGTGCTGTGCATGCGGCTATTGCAGCTGTCGGAACGGTCAGTGCCAATGACTGTTCATACATTTAGCTGCACATCAGTGCCCTATCTTGTAGATAGGAGTGCCAATAATGACAGGCTCGCTTCCCTGCAGTACTACAGGAAAGCGGTAACTGCAATACTTAACGTGCATGTTCCCCCCTATCGCCCCTTCATACATCTCCCCCTATGTATTTTTATATTCTAATCCTCTTCAATTAGACTTTTTAATAATATAGTCATATTCCTCCTTCTATCTCTTGAGAAGTAATATTTAATATATGATTCAATAGGGGGAATTCAGTTACGGTGGGAATTTTGCTCCCGGCTTTGCTTGGAGTTATTTGATTATTTCCCGCGGTAAGCCTGCGGCTTACTCTTGGTAACTCATGGCTCCTGGGTTAAGTTCCCAGACCTATGCAATTACTGCCTGTGGTAAGCATGCAAATAGCCCTGGAAGCACTAGTTTATGCAAATTTCTGTTTGCACCTCAGGAGGGTGCTAACAGAAGTCCAAGTTAAGTGCCCCCTTGGGGCTAATCGCAGGCTTACTGCGGGCAGTAATTGAATAGCTCTGGGCAGTTAACCAGGGAGCTAAAACCCACGGCTAATTGAATCGCCTCCAATGATTATAGGAAAAGCGATATGATTTCTTAACATCTTAAGAAAGATATTTTATACATATGCATTGGTTTATATGGCAGGGATTTGTGTGAATACTAAAAAACATTAGATAGCAGATGACATAAAATAATAAGGGATACAGCAGCGGATCAGAGAAGTCGTCAGGAGGCGTCTGTTTACACAAGATGCCTCCCACAGCATTAGCATATTATTGCACACCCGCTGCGGATGTGTGATGTGCATCCATCTCTGAATTAGGCCCATTGATGCTTAGCATGTTGGCCAGGTAATAGAATCATTGATCAATTTGGCTGCACGTGTAGCCAAGTAATGTTTACACCATAATGTGGACATGTCACTGCAGTGGGGAAATGACCTCAAACACAGGGGCAGAATTATGAGAGACAATAGAGGCGCCTGCCGCTGGGCTCAAGCACTGAAGGGGCACCCCCTCCATTGTTCACAATATATTCACCCCACTTAGAGCTGTAACTATATATGCGGAGTGTACCGTCACGGCTGCCCAATACATGGCACCTCTTCCTGGCACCTGAGAAGTCACTATAAACTAGTGGAGAGCTCATTGTCAGCTGCCGCCTCTGGCTATCTATAGCCTGTCCCTGCTCATTGGTGTTTCTGCTCCTCAGCAGTTTCTTTTGTCAGTGTGACACGTCCGGCGCCCCCTCACCCACAACTCTGTCTCACTCCTCCATGGCATGCCTATATTCTGTGTGCAACTGTGGGTGTACCTGCTTGCTACATTACAGTGTCAGCGGCTGTAACGCGGGGGCATCCGGGCATCTGGGATGAACTTACGCCACTGCTCACACATAGGTCAATAGCTGTGACCTGCAGTCTTCTTCCAACCGTATTTGGCAACATATTCGATAATAAAGTTGTTTTAATTGTTTTACATACTGCAAATATTGGCTGCAATATATCAGTGTACATTTTTCAAACATAAATAATAAATCCAGATTTATGACTTGTTGTACAATGTTAACCTGATATTTGTTCTTCCTTCCATTTACAGGTTGTGTATGATACAAGCATACTGTACATTTTTGCACCAACTGCTGACATTCGCTTCCAGTGGGTGAAGTGTCTAAAAGAAGGTGATTGTTACAATTTTATGTATATTGCCAAAGACCTAAAACTAAACAGAGATATCATTACAATGAGTTAGCACTGCACTAGATTTGTGTATTGTATGGATGTAGTGTATCTATACATACTGTATATACACACTATGTAGACAAAAGTGATTGGACTCCCCTGTGCAAGCGAAATGCATACCATGCACACCATTGCACACGAGTTCCAAATGGCCACTAATGTGGCGGTTTCGACAAGAACACTTTGTAGGGAGGCCCGTGCACTTGCAGTTCTATGGAAACAACAAATGTTTTATCAAGACGACAATGCCACCTGTCATGTTTCCAGAGCGATGCTGGACTGTTATACAGAAAATTATGTAACCCTAATGGATTGGCCAGCTCAGAGTCCAGATCTCAACCCTATTGAGAACTTCTGGGACGAATTGCGTCGTTTGCATTCAAGGCCAACTCGACCTTCAGTGTCACAGTTGGCCACTTTACCTAAGGCTGAATGGCAAAACATACCACCTGCTGATGTCCAGGAACTTGTGGACAGTTTGCCAAGATGTGTCTGTAGTAATCACCACACGTGGTGGCCCTACAAAGCATTGACATCAATAAAATCTCATTCATCTATTTGCTGGCAGTGTCCAATCACTGTTGTCTACATAGTGTGTGTGTGTGTGTGTGTATATATATATATATATATATATATATATATATGTATATATGTATATGTATTTCTACTTCAGGGTCCATAGGGTATCCACAGGATACCTTGGGTATAGGTGTGATGTCAGTCGCAGGGCACCAAAGAGTTAAGCTTTCAGCCTCCCAGGATGCACTAGGTCCCCCTCCTATACCCCGCCCCCGGGCCAAGGCACCTCAGTTTAGTTTGGTGCCCGGCCGGCGTCGGGTGCACCTGTCGGAGTGGGGGCTAGAAGAGCCCCTGAAGCTTTCTTCAGTGCAGCTGTGGCTGCACATCTGGATGTACAGCATGGACAGTCAGTCCTGACGTCCATGCTGTCTTCCCTACACCCCCGCCGGTACCAGAACGCCGGTACCGATCCGGGGATGCTGGTGAGCATCTGGGGTCACAGCTAGCGGTGACCCCAGATGTTCCGGACCATGGCCGGATCCAAGGGGGACAAAGGTAAGCAGCGGGGTCCCACGGTGGGTCCCCGCTGGTCACATGGTCCTAAGTCCCCAGGCAGGGGGCTCCCTGGGGACTGGCTGCAGCGTGGAGCCAGGTACTGAACCTGCGCTTTCCACTACCCCCTGGGACAGCGGACCGCAGCAGAGCGGTAGCGCTGCGGCGTCCCAGGGGTTAAATGCATGCCAGGGGAGCGCGCCTTCCCTGTCTCACAGCCGGCGCCTCCCCCGCTGCACACAGCCCTCTCTGCACTGTGCTGACTGGTCCTGTGTCAGCGCTCCTCCCCCAGGCCAGCTTCTCTCTGCTCCTCGGCGGCCATCTGCTCTGCAACGCATGGTGAATGCTGCTGGAAGTCTGGAAGGAAGCATCGTGGTCTGGGTCCCCCCGCATACCTCTCCTCCGCTGTGGCTCAGGTCTGTGTATGCAGCGCTGTGTCCTACCAGGCCCTGTGTCTGCGTAGTTGAGTGATCAGCGCTGTTAGTGCAGGAATTGATTTTCTTTGCATTGTATGTGACTGTGCTAGCGCTGCTGCCTGTAACTTTATCTTCTCAAAACTGTCAGCTTTATTACTGTCCCTGTTCTTTCTGCTAAAGCCCTTGCGGTGCGGTGCTGCAGGGTGGTCTCTCGCCTATTTAATACTTAATTGGTGAGAGAGGTCACATACGTGGTGCCATCATGTCTGAAAGTGATTTTCCCCTCCGGCTACAGTGTACCACGTGCAAAGTACCGTTAGCGGAGGGGGAGGGTAGCGCGGAGGGCCTTTGCCGGCAGTGTTTGTCCATGGCGCGGCCTATTACGGTTACAGCACCGGTACAGGAGCCGCCCTGGGCTTGTTTCGCTCAGGCGTTAACAGCTTTAGTGGGCCAGTTAGCTCCGCAGCCCGCGTTTACTCCGATGGGTTTGTCCCAGCAGTCTGTGGTGTCGTCACCCATGCAGGGGTTCCCACGACAATTGGTGGTACCCCACAGTCTCCCTATTTCCCCGCTCCCGGGTTCTCAGGAGCCAGCGTGGGTTAACTCCCTGACGAGTTCTGTACAGCACTTGTCGGATGTGTTGCAAGGGGAGTCTGTGATGCGGCCTCATAAAAGGCCGGTGGCGTCTCTGTCCGCTCCTTATGAGGATGACGAAGGGACGTCTGATGATGGGGAGATTCTGGATCCTTACGATCAGGAACCTCTCCATACTAAGGACGCTGATGCTAAGTCCAAAGTATATATTCCTGGACTTATTCGGGCGGTCCGCACAGCCTTGGTGATTGAGGACGAAGTTCCCCCAGCGGCTAAATCTAAGTATGCCTTTTTCAAAGATGTGAAGGGTGATGCCACAGTCTTTCCTCTTTCGGGTCAGTTGGTGGACCATTTAGAGAAGGCGTGGAAACAACCTGGCAAAAGATACCAGCCGCAGAGACGCCTGGCGGTGGCTTATCTGTTCGCGGATAATTATTTTGCTAAGTGGGAATCCCCTCCACAGGTGGATTCTCACGTGACCCGTCTTGTCCGTAGTGCCACATTGCCGATGCCATCCATGTCCTCCCTTAAGGATGCTACGGACCGCAAGGTAGAAATCTGCCTGAAGTCCGCTTATTCCCTTGCAGGGGGGGCAGCACGGCCGGCTATGGCCATTTGCTGGGTTGCCAGAGCGATGGAGCGCTGGGCGGATTCATTAGAGGCTTCTTTTGAATCCGACTGTCCGGCCGAACAGGCGGAGTTGATTGGCAATCTCCGTGATTCGGCCACCTACATCAACGAGGCGGCTCTAGACATTAGTACTCTGGTGTCTAGAATTTCTTCAGCAGCGGTAGCTGCTCGTCGCACCTTGTGGCTGCGATCCTGGAAGGCGGACGCAGATTCCAAGAAAGGTCTGGAAGCGTTGCCGTTTACCGGAGAAGTTCTCTTCGGTCCGGATCTGGATAAGATTGTGGCCACGCTGGCGGCAGCCAAATCCGCTTGTCTCCCGTCGGCCGCTGCTCCTTCTGGTTCTGGACCATCGTCCTTTCGGTCATCTAGGGCCCAGGGCAGGCCCAAACCACAGTCGTTTCCTCGACAGGCTGGCCCTAAGAAATCGGTCAAGCCCCGGAAACAGGCATGGAGTACCAGACGTCCGGCCCCCAAGCCAGATGACAAGCCAGCGGCCTGACGGTCCGGGTCTCCCCTTGGGGGATCCCAGGGTGGGAGGCCGCCTGCTGCAGTTCTCCCGGTGTTGGTCGTTCACTACGACAGACACTTGGGTTCTGGAGGTGGTCTCCCACGGGTACGCCCTCTCCTTCCGGCACAGACCCCCGGCTCGATTCTTCACCACGGGTCTACCATCAGACCGGAACAAGGCTACGGAGCTGCGGAAGGTATTGCACACTATGCTCCAGGCTGGAGTTATAGTGCCTGTTCCATTCTCCCAGAGGGGCCAGGGTTTCTATTCAAATCTATTTTTGGTACAGAAACCCAATGGGTCATATCGTCCGATTCTCAACCTCAAAGCACTCAACACGTCTTTGCGGGTCCCGAAGTTTCGGATGGAGACCCTACGGTCCATCATTCTGGCGCTGGAACCTGGGGACTACATGGTGTCATTGGACATACAGGACGCTTACCTGCATGTCCCTATTCTTTTGCGCCATCAAGAGTTCCTTCGGTTTGCAATCCGCAGCGACCACTTCCAGTTTCGGGCGTTACCTTTTGGCCTGGCGACAGCACCACGTGTTTTCACCAAGGTGATGGTGGTCATGGCGGCTTCTCTGCGGCTGCAAGGAGTCCGCATGTTGCCGTACTTGGACGACCTGGTATTGGTGGCAGGATCTCCAGAGCTCCTGTTACACCACTTGGACCTGACCATTGCACTGCTGCAACGGCACGGCTGGCTAATCAACTGGCAGAAGTCCACTCTAATCCCGTCTCGGAGGATTCTGCATCTTGGAGCCTTATTGGACTCGGGACAGCAAAGGATCTTCGTGACGGAGGAAAAGATCTCTGCTTTACAGTCAAGGGTGCGCAGTTGTCTGCACAGCCGCCGGGTGTCCTTACATTCGGCGATGAGGTTACTGGGCTCCATGGTGTCGGTGTTCGACATGGTGGAATACGCCCAGTTTCACTCCAGACCTCTGCAGCACCTGATCCTGTCCAAGTGGAACGGGCTGCCTCAGTCTCTGAAGTTCCAGACGATTGTGCTCACCCCGGAGGTTCGCCTGTCCCTTGCGTGGTGGTTAAAGACGACCCACCTCAACAAGGGACGTCCGTTCTGGGTTCTCAATTGGGTCCTGTTGACAACGGACGCCAGTCTTCGGGGCTGGGGAGCAGTTTCGGGTCCACACTTGTTCCAGGGCAGGTGGACGCCGACAGAAGCGGAGCTTCCAATAAATATCTTGGAACTCCGTGCGGTCTTCAATGCTCTCCTGCAGGCAGAGCGGTTTCTCCAGGGTCTCCCGGTGCAGGTCCAGTCGGACAACGCTACCACCGTGGCCTACATAAACAGGCAAGGAGGAACTCGCAGTCGGGCGGCTCTCGTAGAGGTCTCTCGGATCCTGGTTTGGGCGGAGCGCCATCTTCCGGCCATATCAGCGGTCTTCATCCCGGGAGTGCTAAATTGGGAGGCGGACTTTCTAAGTCGCCAGGACGTTCATCCAGGGGAATGGTCCCTGCACCCGGACGTTTTTCAACTACTGGTGGACAGGTGGGGTCTTCCAGAAATCGACCTCATGGCGTCCCGGCACAACAACAAGTTGCCGGTGTACGGGTCTTGCACAAGAGACGAAGGGGCGTCTCTGGTGGATGCTCTGTCCGTCCGGTGGACGTTCCGGTTCGCATATCTGTTCCCTCCGGTCTCCCTGTTTCCCTTCTGGCCATTGCTTCGGCCAGACGTTTTTCTGAGTTAGGGGCTCTTTCTTGTAGACCCCCTTTCTTGGTTTTTCATGGGAACAGGGCAGTGCTCCGCACTCGGCCCGAGTTTCTTCCCAAAGTTGTTTCCCAGTTTCATGTTAACGAGGAAATAGTTGTTCCGGCCTTTAACTCACCGGGTCTTTCCGTGGGTGAGGCCTCTTTGGATGTTGTGCGGGCCTTAAAGACTTATGTTGACTGCACTTCTTCGTTTAGGAAGTCGGACGCTTTGTTTGTCCTCTATGGCTTCCGTAAAAAGGGTTGGCCTGCTTCAAAACAAACTTTGGCAGCCTGGATCCGTATGGCTATTTCTGAAGCTTATCTTCATGAAGGCCTACCGGTCCCTCCTTCTCTGAAGGCTCATTCCACTAGGTCTGTGGGTCCTTCGTGGCAGCTCGACGTGGTGCCTCGGCAGTTCAGATCTGCAAGGCTGCTACGTGGTCTTCTGTCCATACCTTCGTGAGGTATTACAGGTTTGACACCTTCGCCTCTCAGGATGCTTCCTTCGGGCGGCGGATTCTCCTTTCTGCACAGGAGCGTCCCCACCCTTAAAGGATACTGCTTTGGGACATCCCCAAGGTATCCTGTGGATACCCTATGGACCCTGAAGTAGAAAATATGAGATATGGTAAGAACTTACCCTTGTTATCTCTATTTCTACGAAGTCCATAGGGTTCCACAGGACTCCCGCCCTGTCGCACCTGTGCTGCAGATGGGCTTTGCTCTGGTCACCGGTTTTCCGTCTCCCTCTGGTGAGAATGTGATTCTTGTATGTGTCCAGATCTTTGTTCTCTCTCTTCCTTCTCCTCCTCCGGCCTATGGCTTGGTAACTAACTGAGGTGCCTTGGCCCGGGGGCGGGGTATAGGAGGGGGACCTAGTGCATCCTGGGAGGCTGAAAGCTTAACTCTTTGGTGCCCTGCGACTGACGTCACACCTATACCCAAGGTATCCTGTGGAACCCTATGGACTTCGTAGAAATAGAGATAACAAGGGTAAGTTCTTACCATATCTCATATTATATATATATGTATATATATGTACATGTATATATATGTATATATATATGTATATATATTAGCTCCATATACACATTTTTTGGGTTATTTCAACTATTTACCAAAACATAGTCAAGTTACAGTTATATAATGAAGATGTTTTGTTTTAAAGTGCAGACTATTTGTATTTGGAAGCTTTTGCTGTGAACTCAACATTCAGTTAAAGGAGCTCTCAATGTAAATGAAACAGGCCATATTTAGGCTACAAAAACAATAAAAATCCATCGGAGAGATAATGGGAACCTTAGGAGAGGCCAAATCAACAGTTTGGAACATTCTGAGAAAAAAGAACACACTGGTGAGCTCGGCAACAGAAAAAGGCCTGGACATCCACGGACATCCACGGAAGACAACAGTGGTGGATGATCACTGGATACTTTCCATGGTAAAGAAAAACACCTTCACAACATGCAGCCAAGTGAAGAACACTCTCCAGGAGGTAGGCGTATCATTATCCAAGTCTGCCATAAAGAGAAGACTTCACGAGAGCTAACACAGAGGCTTCACCGCAAGGTGCAAACCATTCATAAGCCTCAAGAATAAAAAGGCCAATTTAAACTTTGCCAAAACCATCTAAAGAAGCTCAGTTCTGTAACAGCATTCAATGGACAGATGAAGCTAAGATCATCCTCTACCAGAATGATGGGAATACAAAATCTGCAAAGGATTCCCCACAAAGTATTAAAAATCAACATTTTATTTAAGATTATGTTAATTTGTCGAATTACATTTGAGGCTTTGAATAAGGGACTGTGTATAAAAATGGATGCGATTCATAAACATTTCATACAATATTTTTGTTCAACCCCTTGCATTAAAGCTGACAGTCTGCACTTAAATTGCCATTTTTTCATTTCAAATCCATTGTGGTGGCGAACAGAGACAAAATTATGAAAATTGTGTCAGTGTCCAAATATATATGAACCTAACTGTGTGCATATATAATATTTAATTCTAATTATATTTAATTAGATACATGATAAGAAGAGACTTAAATGTTGAGTCCTTGTATGTGTAGTTCTCAGCTATCAATGGCACATATGCAGAGGCGTCACTGAACCTCCATGGAACCCGGTGCGGCAGGAGTAGCTGTATTGTGCACCGTAGGCGCGCACTCGAAAGGGGGCATGACTTTGTGGAAAGGGGCGTGAACTTCTCACAAAGCCACGCCCCCTTATGTGTGCCGATCTTGGGGGCGTTACCGCCTCCCATTCTCGGCACACAGTGGGCTTCCCCAGCGCTCCTGCAGCTGCTAGGGCAGCCCACATCCCTCCCTGCCTCTCTCCATATCACGGTGACACCATCCCATGGGGTGACACCAAAATAGCAGAGCAGCTCTGCTATTTTGGTGTCACCCACTCGGATGGTGTCACCGAGTGCAGCCAGCACACCCCTAGTGAGGCCAGTGCACATATGGTGCTAGCAGTAAATCTAGAAATGAAGTATATGTATTTCCTCATTCTTAAACATGTTGGTGTCCAATTTAGTAAACAACTTATGTTCCTTTCTAGAAATAAAAAACAACAACTACATTTTGTCCAAATACCACCCTCAGTTATGGGCAGACGGTGTGTATCAGTGCTGCAGACAAACAGACAAATTGGCTCCAGGCTGTGAAGAATATAATATCTTTGGAGATAGTAAGTAGTTTTCAATGAGCTCATACATGTACCACTTGTATGCTTGTATCATCTTTCACAAAATCTATATTGCTGCAGTTAAAAGATGACTGAAACCTAATAACAAGCTGTCTCAATAAACTTTCTATGAATAACATTCACAAGATGTGAACATTATCTTGACTAGTGGTGTTTTAAGGGGAATGGGATTGTATCGCCGGCCCTAACCCTCCTTTAGGGGTGCCTAACCTCCCCCTAGTTCCTAACCCTAACCTCCCTCCATTAGTGCCTAAACCTAACCCCCCCTCCCCGCACCCTACACCTAACCGTCCCGGGGGGGTGCCTGTCCCTAATCTCCCCCCCAGGCGTGCCTTACCCTAACCTCCCCTTCCCCTAGCCTATCCCTAACCTTCCCGGGAGGATGCCAAACCCTAAGTCTCCCCGGGGTGCCATAGACCTAACCCCCCCCCGCGGCTAGGAAGACAGTTGCCCGTACATATTTAAGGACTGGAAGAGCCATGTGCAGTGGGGCCCACCACCATGAAGCAGGCCCCTGCTCCTCACCAAACCCCCCCCCCCTTTTTTTTTATCCAATAATTTTTATTGCATTTTGAAACATACATAAAATAATTAAAACAGAATAAAACATAATATAAATATTAATAAGCATATTGGTATGAAATAAAAGAGAGATAAATATATACCGGTACATCATGTGTGGTCTAAATTCTTAACTACACAATTAACAAATGTGAAGTACTTTAAATAACATACAAAATCATAGTCATTACAGAGCACAAATAGTGTGGCTTACAATCCAGGTATAGGTTAGGAACATTCAGCTGGGAAAGGATGCACAAAAAATTCTGCTGCATACGCAAAGACATATCTATCTTACTCCACCAGTAATATACATATTAAATCTAGATACCCCCCTGATAGTAAGGCGAGCCTAGCCATCTTGCCCAGATATCAAAGTATTTATTCTCTGTTTTTCTAGCCACATTAACATATTTCTCATGTGCATCCAGATAAGAATAGCCTGTCTGACCAGTGGGGTATTAACTACCTGTAAATTATTACTTAAAAGTAGCTGTGAGGGTGACAGTCCTGATGAGGATTGTGCTAGTAAAAGGGCAGGTAAGGTGTCAGCTGTATTGTCATTAATCCATTCCCATAGGTGCGCTAACTGCGCGGCGTAGTGATAGAATTTAAAAAGGGGAAGCGCCAAACATCCAGAGTCACGGGGTCTAGTTAGAGTGTCCAACTTAATACTAACTATTTTATTGACCCAAATTAATGAACATAGTAATCCCTCAATATGTTTAAAGACCTTCTGAGGGATATATACCGGGGAGTGCTGGAGCACATATAAAAGCTTAGGCTGTAGAACCATTTTGACAAGATAAACTTTGCCCGTTAAAGTTAAAGGTAGTTTTCCCCATAATGCAATACAGGATCTGAGATAATCTACTTGCGGAATAATATGAAGTGACACATATCATTGAGGAACATTGGATATCCAAACCCCTAAATATTTAAATTAATCCACCCATTTCAATGGAAGATTTATAAGGGGATTACTGGGACAGGTTCCTCTGAGGGGAAGAATACATTTATCCCAATGCATCAGTAACACTTAGTACTTGCCAAATGAATCAGTGATATTTAGGATATAAGGCATAGAGTATAAGGCATAGAGTATACAGTATCATATTTCATAATAAAGATTAATAGATATCGTCAGCATATAGGACCTCATTCAGACCCGCTCGCAAGCAGGTCGATGTTTGGCTGTGCGCACACACAGCGGCCGCACTGCTCGTGCGCAAGCCCCGGAGTGAGAGAGAAATTCTCTCGCTCCGGGGCACACTACAAAAGGGGCGGCTGTTGATGTTGATCAACAGCTCGCCCCGTTTTGTAGGCGTGGCGGGGGGGTGGTTTCAGAAACAGGCATTCCCAAGCGAACGCTTGCCGTTTGTGGGCGGCCACACTGACATCACCAGTGATGTCAGTGGGAGAGCTTCCGGCTCTAATAGAGCCGAAAGCTCTCTGGGCCTTGAGGCAGATGAGACCCTACCTGGTCACTTGCTAAGGCTGTGGGTGGTAACCCACAGCCTAGCGAGCGCCAGGAGGCCGGATAATTTTTTACATGCGGCCGCTGTCATTCAGAGCGAGGTCCATAGTGCGATTTTATCAACCCTGGAACTCAGCTGGAACCCAAAGATGTCAGGACTGGCTCTAATCATACACACTTGGGGCTCTATGGCCATAGCAAATAGAATGGGTGAGAGGGGGCAACCCTGCCACGTTCCCCTAAAAAGTGAGAAGGACAATAAAATTAAGCCATTCACAGATACTCTCGCTACCAGAGTTGAATATAGTAACTTGACCCACTTGATATATCCCCACCAATGCCAAAGCAGTCCATAGACTCCCACAAAAACGTGGCGGCATCTACCAATACAATAATAGAGGTCTGGGCATCTCCATGGGAGACCTGTAACTGTGTAAATAAGCGAAGAAGATTAACCGAGGTGGACTTACCTGGCATGAAACCTTTTTGGTCGGAATGAATTAACTGGGTTATAACCTGATTATTCCTGGAGGCCATGACTTTTGCAAGTATTTTTACGTCCGTGGGGAGAAGTGATATGGGGATTTACGAATCAGTCCGCTTAGTGTCTGGTTTAGCCAAAACAATTATTAAGGCCTCTGACATGGAACGCGGAAGGGTATTATTCTCATAAATTTGGTTAAAGAGTTCAAACAATTGCGGCACATACATGTTTTTAATGTTTTTTATATAGCTCCAGAGGAATCCCATCGACCCCTGGAGCTTTACCAATGGGAAAGGAATTTATGGCCAATTCGATTTTATCTAGAGTTATAGGGGAGTCTAAAAACTCCCTTGCCTCTGGGGAAAGTGTTGGAAGGGATATATTCTGCAAGAAATTACGCAATTCCTGTTGAGTATAAAGTAATCTAGAACTATATAGTTGATGATAATATCTGACAAACTCCGCTGCGATATCTGGAGTCCGCACATGGGCAGCATTGTCAGAGCCAACAATTTCTACCACCGTATTCAACGAGCACTGGGCCCTTGCCAGGTTAGCCAAATAAGACCCAGGTCTATCTCCTGATGCGTATTGCAAGTGTGAATTAAGTAATAATTTATATTGTGCCTTGTCCATTAAACAGTCCTTCCATGCTTTCTGGGCAGCCAGCCAAGCCTCTCTAGTTGAATCTAAATTATCTGAGATATAAGCTATTTCTAAAGATCTGCAAGAAGCTTCCAACTCCAGCTCATGCTTATAGAAATACTTCAGGCTAGCCACTCTCTGAATTAAAGTCTCTCTAAGGCAGGGCTCGACACGAGTGCCCCCAATTCACAGCATGCCAGAAAGGAGAGCCCCACATACAAACAGAAGCTCACCACACACAAGTGCCCCCAATTCAGTGTGCCACACAGGAATGCTTTCAATTAATAACAGTATTATAGTGGGTGGTCATTGTAATGAAACCACATACTCACCAGCTTTGTACAGCTCCCTGGAGGATACTATCTTCCACTGGTGGTCACTGTCTTCCTCTGCTGCTAGCAGTGCTGCAGCTACCCGCAGTCACTCTTCTCCATGCCGGTAGTGATGCAGCTCCCCTGGTCACACATTTCTCCTCTTTGGCAGTGTTGCAGCTCCCATTGGTAACTCTCTACCCTTATGCTGGTAGTGATGCAGCTCCCCAACTGTCACTCTACTCCCCAATCGGCAATGCTATGGTGGTCACTGTCTTCCTTTGCTGCTGGCAAAACTGGTGCTCCCACTGGCAGTGCTGTAGCTACCCGCAATCACTCTCCTTCAAAGCATCGGTAATAATTCAGCTCCCGGCGGTCACACTCCTCTGCAATGGTGTTGCAGCTTTCCGTGGTCATTCTCCACTTCCACGCCGGTAGTGAGGCACCTCCCCGCGGGCGCAAGGGAGGTGCCACAGTGATTAATTATGGCGGGCATCCATTCCTCCTTGCAACAGGCCTGCAGCATCCCGTCCACTCCAGTAACCACCAATAGGAGTGCTTTGTAACATTTCTTTTTCAATTAGCTTTATTTTTCACAGTACCTGTCTCTTGTAAAATCTGGTCGCCAGGACTAAAATTTTAGTCGCAATGGCGACCTGGCCCCCGGGACTTGGCGAGCCCTGCTCTAAGGTGAAATGTATCTCTTGCGTGGTGCGCTGGATCCCTCTGCTCCTCTACGGCGCCATACTTCCGGTGATAAATGTACAGAAGAGAGCAAAGACCCTATCACAGTGCCAGAGCCAATGCTACTGTGCAGTGCCATCTTTCCACAGTCTTTCCACCAACTACACTTGTGGCTTCTGTTCCATACAGTGTTTATAATAGGAGGTAATGGAACAGCTAGGGGGAGGGGACAGTGCCCAGCCTGTCCAGGGCACTAAGCTGTCTAGATACAGACCCGTGATAGGTTTAAAAATAATTGGAGCACAGGTAGAACTTTTTGACATAGGGCTCTATTTAGTAAAGCAGTAGAAAAATATTGACGCTTTTCGCCATCAGGATATTGCTGTATTTATATAAAAAGACCTGCTGGGACAGATGAAGCAAACCTGGTGATGAGACCTGTCCAGGTGAAGACAAATGTTGTTTCTGGTGGGCTCTTTATGTCGAATTTCAGTTATGTGAAAGAGGGAAAGTTATACGTTTAGCCCAGTGCACCGAGGTAGACAGCAGGAAGAGAGCGGTGCCTTCCATGCCTGTCTCCTGTGCGAGCAGGCATAGCGACATCCAGAGATAGTGTTTTATTTGAAACTAATTGTTTTGCGATCAGACACACACATAGGATTCACTCGCAAAGTGAGTGGGGAGGTAACTGAGTGGTTAGAGAAACGCAGGCGTGTTGAACCGTTAAAACACTGTTTTCTGGACCTCCATAAATTAGCACCTGCATCCTTGCTCGCAGCAGAAGAGCCCTCTGCGTGTCTGGAGACCCGCTATGTCTGCGGCATCTTAGACTTACTGAGAAGGCTGATGGCCGCCTATTCTGTGTTCGATGTTTCCGGTTTTGTGCTTGAGCGGCGGATGTGGGATGCTTTCAGTGAGCTGCTCTAAGCACTGGACAGCGAGTGAGTCATATTTTCGCAATTGCGATTTGTGAGACGTTGCAGCTGGGATGATGGCCTTTGCATGCGGATCTGAATCGGGTCCATTGTCGACATGCTGACTGTCAACATTCTGTCCAGGCTGACATTCTGAATGTTACCTTTTTGTTTCACAGCCTTCATTCAGGCTGTTTTACATATTAACTGTTGGAATACTACGCTATCCCTACATTTCAGCATGTAAAATTTAGTAGCAAGCAGTGGCAGATTTTACCTTGGGGCTGCAGCAGTAAAATCTCCCACCTGCAGGGCCTGTAGTGCCCAGCAGTGGCAGTGACTTCCCATTTGAAGCGCTCCCTGCTAAGCATATGTTGGACAGGCAATCTCAGGGAAGGTATGTTCTCCCCCTGGAAGGGCCTACCTGTCTATCATGTGATTAGCAGAGAGAGAGCTTCCAATGGAAAGTCACTCCCCTGCTATGACAGCAGCCCTATCTGGCTCCCATTGCAGTCCCTAGAAACCTGCTTGTTGATTAGTGGGATTGAGAACATGTTCACATTTCAGTCTAGCAGACCCCCTGGAAATTGAAGGTAGTGTGATGCCGCTGCTTGTGTCAAGGGAATTAAATTGAAGACATTAAGAAATAATGTGAAAATGATTATGCCATTATATATTGTGACATTATTAAGCTATTATATATTGCCTATACATGCTTGAATGTGTCTCTTGTGTTAACCTATTCTGCCTGTATTGTTGTTTCCTTTATTCAGTTACAAGGAAGCCCCTGCCTCCTACTCCAGATATTGTCCGGGTAAGAACATTAGGATCATGACCTGAATGTTTTAAAATACTTTTTGTGTATTTTAAACTGTAATTGTATTTACCACGTAGAACTGAAAGTCAAAATCTTTGCTTTCCTGTTTACAGCATAAGTAGGCATACACACAACTACAGTACTTGGTCAGATAAAGCATTAAGATAACTCATACCGCCCCAGGACATTATCACATTATTGAGTTTAATGGCAGCAATAAAGTGATTTTATTTGTTATTGCTGCAATAAATGACTTTGCATAAAGTTTGTGACATCCAGGGGATGTGCAGCAGTTGATTCCGGCCCAGGGTGCAAGGCTGAGGGAGTGGTGCAGTCACTGCCCTGAGGGCACCCTGCCACACAGCTTTTTCCTTGCAGGGTCTCTGGCATAATTGCCTGCTCTCCCAGAACCTGTGGGAGACTCTCATTTTTCCTAGTGAAGAAGGCAAAATGGGGAGAATCTTACCGTGAATTTGCGGTCGGCGGGAGGGGGCAGGGCTTTATGACGTGATTATCTGATAATTTTGTCATTTGGCTCCACCCCCTATCTAAATGTCCGCGATTCCCGGCATTTTGTCACGAGGGGGTATGGCCTATTGACACGAACATCAGAAATATCACAGCGGTGAGTAAATACCATATCAAGTGAGAGTCCATTCACATGGGAGGGTGAGGAGGTTCATTGGGAGAGACCAAATGATGATGTGAGAGTAAGCATCGATAGGGATATTGAAGTCACCTAAGTTGAGGATGGGAAGATCTGAGCTTTTCAGAGCGTATGGGGAAGCAATCGGGAAGCCGACTGCCTAAATACCGGCAGCCGGCTTCCCGACTGTCATATCCCGGCAAGGGTGAAATGCCGGGCGTCTAGATGTAGACGCCCACATTTCCCCGACGCCGGGAGACCGGTGCCCGGCATCCCGATCGTAGTGATGCCGGGCGCCGCGAGCGGAAAGCCGCGCGGGGTTAGGTTTAGGGCACCCGTGGGGGACTTAGGGTTAGGCACCCCCCCGGGAGGGTTACGGTTAGGCTAGGGGGAGGGAGGGTTAGAGTTAGGCACCCCCGGGGGGACTTAGGGTTAGGCACCCCCCCGGGGGACTTAGGTTTAGGCAGTGGGGAAGGGGGTGGTTAGGGTTAGGCACTTAGAGGGGGGATTAGGGTTAGGCACTTGGGGGGGATGTTAGGGTTAGGCACCCCTAAGGAGGGTTAGGGTTAGGGGGTTAGGTTAGTAGATACTTACCTATCCACGATCGGGATTTCCAGCGCTGTCTGGCTTCCGCTGCTTCTAACTCTGCTCTTGTCGGGCTGCCCATTCCAGCGTATGAGCTGGAGTAACCGGAGGATAGAACTACCCCAACTCCACCACTGGACCTGGGTGTGTGAGAGGACGTAAGGCTCCCAGAGGATAGAGCTGCAGGAGATGTGGTGTTATAGTGGGAAATCCAGGTTTTGTTGGCTAGGAGATTATTATTATTATCCTTTATTTATATGGCGCCACAAGGGTTCCGCAGCGCCTTACAAGGTACAGAAACAAATGAGCACACAAGACAACAATTATTAACAGTACAGACAATGCAGGACAAGTATATGATTTATAAACAATGCTGCCTAACACCTAAATAAGCAGCAGGGTGTCAGTAATCAGTTTTAGGTGCCATTGTAAATGAAAGTAAAAGTAAGGCAAGAAGAAGCACGTGAGGAAAGAGGGCCCTGCTCGTGAGAGCTTACATTCTGAGGGGAGGGTCAGACAAACAGGGGTGACACACATGGGCTAGATAGTGAGGAAGGAGCATAGAGTAATGGGTTAGGTTGAGCGCTGGAGAGCATTGAGGAAGAAATGGGTCTTGAGGGCCCATTTGAAGATTAAGAGCCAGGAAGCCACGTGATGGAGAAATTTTGCAGGAGCAGTGGTGTCAGAGGGGTATAGCCAGGGTTTGGTGATGGCAAGGAGAATCAAGGCATTGCAGATGAAGTGCTCATGAACGGAGACCAGTTTATTATAGACAAAACTGGCTTTCCAGAGGGAACAGGAGAGAGGGACAAAGTTAAGAGGCGAGAAGAGACTGACATTATTAGGGTTGATGTAGTGTGGAGGTGATATTGATCTAGAGAAGGAGGATAAGGAGTGTGGGGTTATGTGGCTGGCTTCTGAATGAGGAAGGGTGACAGCAGGTGGTGGGTAAGGTGGAGGTTTAGTGTGGTGTGGGGAGGGGGAAGGATAGGTAACTTGGAGAAAAGAGAGGGTGCAGAGTTTAGTGGTGGTGCAGCAGGACCATGGTGGAAGAGAAGTGAATAATACTGGAGTTGTGGGAGATGCAGTGGAGAGACTTATATGTGATGAAGAGAGACAGGGGAGGGGAAGGAGGGGGAGAACGTAGAGGGGACTATGGATGGAGGAATGAGATGAAAACTGGTGGTAGAGGAGAAAATAATGTAGCAGCTGAGTGAGGGAGGAGTAGAAGAAAAGAGATAATGTGTAGATGAGGCAGTTGGGGGGGGGGAAGTCAGTAGTAGTAATGAGTGTGAGATGAGGGAGCAGTACAGGTCAAAGGTCAAAATCAGATAAAAGGAAGAACAGTGCTGGAAGATGTAAAGGCACAACTACAATAGTATATTATAACCAAAAAAGGAGTTGAGGTGTTCAAGTTGTAAGACTTGAGAATTAGTATAAAGTATGAATATATTAAAAAATAAATAAAAGGTATAGGTGTGAAACAATGGCAGATACTACAGTGGTATAAAGATAATTTGACAGTGGTATTGGAATGATTTAAACATTGTAGAGAAGAAACAAACATACAAGTATTAAATTTTAAGTAAGCAGGTAGTTGCTTGCAGGGTGTTGGCAAAAAGAGTGTCCAGGTTATAATGGAAGCTGGTGGCTGAGTAGCAGGGTTTCCAGAAGCTCAGAAGATCCTTTGTTTTTTCCCCAAGTTTTAGAGAGTTCTTTTAAAATGTCGTCCTCTTGCTTAACTCCTGACTAACTCTTTAAATTATGCTGTACATGTAGTCCCACTTAGAAAAAAACCCACTTTGAAATAAAACCTAGCAGCCTTGTACAAGCCTAAAGCCTTGTGACCTACTGATTATATTGTGCAGTCACTGATTACACCCACCCTCAATACCCTCACCCACACCAGATACAAGTCATAAAATCTAATACAAACAAGCAGAGCCAAAACAGCATCCCATGAAGCTAGGAGATAAGATCTGACTAAATAATTAAATATAAAGTTACTCCGGAGTTTACAGATATTAATTAAAGACAGTATACCCAGCAAATCAGAGAATTCCAGACAGCATTGGTTTTTCTATAATAGATGCCTGGTGCAAATATATGATTACCCAGCAAATCAGAGAATTCCAGACAGCATTGGTTTTTCTATAATAGATGCCTGGTGCAAATATATGATTATTTGAGGTCTATTTACTAAGCCTTGGATGGAGATAAAGTGAACAGAGATAAGGTGCCAGCCAATCAGCTCCTTACTGTCATGTCATAGGCTGTGTTTTAAAAATGGCAATTAGGAGTTGATTGGCTGGTACCTTATCTCAGTTCACTTTATCTCCATCCAAGCCTTAGTAAATAGACCCCTCAGGGAGTTGGTCGATGGGAAGGTCACGGGTGGGGACCAGTTTTTTACAGACCGATCTGGCATTCCAGAGGGCACAGGAGAGGGGGACTGAGGGCCTCATTCAGAGGCGGTCGGAGGATGCAAGCGGTCACTCAGAAACTGGGCGGCCGCTTGCATCCTGACCGCCCGGCTCTGTTTCGGTCGTTAGGCTGTGGGTTTACACCCACAGCTCTAATGACCGCTGGGGTGATGGTCGCTTACGACGAGACCCTGGGGTAGGGTCTCACTTGTTGTAAGCCCCGGAGAGCTTCTGGCTCTGTCAGAGCCGGAAGCTCTCCGCTGACATCACTAGTGATGTCAGTGGGGCCTCCCCCAAACGGTAGGCGTTCCCATGGGAACGTCTCCATTTGGGCTGCCACCCCCCCGGCCCGCCTTCCAAATGGGACGAGCTGTCAATCAACATCGACAGCTCGCCCCCTTTGGGAAGAGACCCGCTACGACTGGCGCTGTCGGTCGTAGCGGGTCTCACGCATGCGCACGAAGGAGCCGGCTCCCTCGTGCGCATGCGCACTTGACAAACATCAAGGCGGCCGTGCGGTCGTAGACCGTACGGCCGCCTCTGAATGAAGGCCTGAGTTTGTGGGAGAGATGTGGATGAGAATCAGGGTTGCTGTAGTGTGGAGGTCAGATTCATTTGGAGCAGTGATGTAGAGAGTGTAGATATGTGGCCGGGTCCTGGGCTAGGAAGGGAAACTGCAGGTGGAGGGCAGGGAGGGAGTTTTGTGTGATGTGGATGGAGATGAGGCGAGGAGACAGGGAGAGAAGGGAGGAAGCTGGTCTTAAAGGTGGGGTAACAGGACCATGGTGGGGGAAAAGTGAATGAAAATTGAGTAATGGGGAGGTGAGGCAGGGAAGCAGAGGGGTGGAAGGAAGGAAGGAAGACAGATGAGCGAAAGTAGGAGTTGGATGAGACTAGTGGGAAGGATATAGGTGGGAACAGGAGGTAGAATAATGGATAATGTTGATGCTGAGTGAGGGGAGGATTTAAACAAAAGATGGTCATTGTGTGGATGAGGTAAATAGGGGAAGAAAAACTGGAAGGAGGAGTTGATGCTGTATGAGATGCAGACAGTGCTGCAAATTTGTAGAAATGCCAATGATGGTAAATATGTGTGCACAAGCAGAATAATGATGGAGATTTGCATAACAGTGGGTTTCGTTCTGATCCAAATGAATAGTTACACACATGACCATTTGAGTGAGTACAAACTAACACACTTTATTTACAAGTAACAAACTGTCACGGCTGCCGACACTTGAGACTCCTGGGAGGAGGCAGGCCTACTAGGCACAATAACCTGGGGTGGCTTTAGGAATGACCTTTTCATGAAATCTTGATAGCACGGAATAAAAGAAAATAGAATTTATTCACAGGAGAAATATAATAGCAACGTCTCACATAAAGTCTCAACAACACTGAGGTTCACATAAGCAATAATGAGTATAGGAGAAAACCCCCCATATAGTCTTTAACACAGAAAAGTTAATATGGTAGGGAACCCTGAGTCCAGTAAGAGGCTAAGACCTCAGGATGGTATAGAGGAGCTTCACCTGGGTGGAACCCTGTAGTGATGGAGATCCGGGGCAGAGTGAGCCCTGTGATGCGGTGAAAGACGGAGCAGGGTTGAGCCCTGTGATGCTGTGAGGTTGGAGCAGGGTTGAGCCCTGTGATGCGGGGAGCTCGGAGCAGGGTTGAGCCCTGTGATGCGGTGAGGTCGGAGCAGGGTTGAGCCCTGTGATGTAACTAGAATCCGGAACAGTGTTGAGCCCCGCGATGCAATGAAGGTTGAAGCAGGGTTGAGCCCTGTGAAGCGGTGTGGTTCCGGAAAAGGGTTGAGCCCTGCGGTGTGACTACAATCCGGAGCGGGGTTGAGCTCCGTGATGCAATGAAGGTTGAAGCAGGGTTGAGCCCTGTGAAGCGGTGTGGTTCCGGAACAGGGTTGAGCCCTGAGGCGTGACTAGAATCCAGAACGGGGTTGAGCCCCGCGATGCGGTGATGATAACTGTAACGGTGCAGTTGACAACTGTAACAAAGATGGGTTCGATATCCACAGGAGTGAGAGGAAACAGACAAAGGAAATAGTGCAGCAAAAGGTGAAACCACAGCAGTGGAGCAGAAAGCAATACTTAGGCAATGGCTATGCTGAGCTCTGCAGTGCGGCTGGTAACTGGCATCAGAAGTTTAGCTGGAACATGAGCGGAGATATAACAAAGTCCACAGCAACCCACAGGCACAGCAGGGATCTGGCAGGAGTCCAAGAAAGACCTGAAAGTAACGTTGCACAGACATTGAGACACAGTTAGTAACAGGCTTTATACTAGAAGTCTGTGATCCATAGGAAGTTCAGAACATGTGACCCAAATGGAATCAGGTTTGAAATAATGAGCAATCTAGGAATCCCACAACCTGACAACACTTTGGAAACAGATAATCACTTTAACTCTCTATTCCCTGTATGTGAAGAACGCCAGCAAGCAGGATAGCTCCTCCAACGACCACAAAGGAACTTTGGAAAAAGTAATCTATCTTTATGTACTGAAATAGTCGCAGTCCTGACACAAACAAACAATTAACATACAAAGTTTACAGTATACTCAACTTTTGTCTATGTATTCAGATGACACCGGTAGTTCATCATCTTCAACATAAGATGTAGTTCATGTTCATCTTCATCTTGGGAGCCCTCGTTTCACAACGCCCAGGTAGTTCAATATACATTGCAGGCACCATGTACTGCAGTCTCAGGTCCTTGCACGAGCCGAAGAGCCTTTGTCTAGGTCTTGATTTATATATCATCGTATGGGTGTTGGCTTTCTGGATATTAAGCCCATATTATTTACATACTGGGTATCAAGCACTGATTGATACAGCATAGCATGGACCATTCTTTTCTCTAGCAAATGCTCTATAAGCATTAACATATACCCAGAGAAATACAGTAATGACGTGTCCTGGAATGTTACACTGTTTCAAAGCCCCTTTGTGTAGAAGCTCAGTAACCCATAATGCTTAGCGTCTCTACACAACTTACAGTGGTCACCCTACTGGAATGTAACTAACTGTCTACAACTAACACCATATAAGGTATAAATGGCTCATTATACATCTACTAATGACAGATAGAAGTTGGGCCTCTCAATTTTTTGACACCCTAGGTAATATGACCAGTCTATGCATAGACTAGAACTACATGAATGCAATGTCCTATTCAAACCTTAATAGCACAGGTTGTGTGTTACAACTTATATGCCTATGTAGAAATTAATTATTTAACCCACTGGTTACAAGATTTTATTGGTGCAGAAAGAAAATTCTAAAGTAGACAGTGTTAGCCGTGAGAGGATAAAAAGCAATGGTAATTCAGACAGAACTAATGGGTATAAATGCAGATTGGCATTGGTACAGATATGTAGTCCTGGGATGTAGACGGCATCCCTGTGTGCGGGCTGCCAACGGTCTAAATACCGGTCGGGATCCCGGCACCAGTATCTGGACCGTCGCCATCCCGAAGGTAAGTATTGGGGTGTTAGGGGGAGGTTAGCGTTAGGTAGCGGGGTTAGGGGTTAGGCATCGGGGAGAGTGTGTTAAGATTATGGTGCAGGGAGGGGGAGGTTAGGTTTAGGCACTAGGGGGGAGGTTAGGTTTAGGCATCGGGGAGGGGGCGTTAGGTTTAGGGTGCGGGGAGGGGGAGGTTAGGTTTAGGCACCGGGGAGGGAGGATTAGGGTAGGGTTAGGGAAAATACTCACCAGCCGTTCTTATGGGTGTCGGGATTCTGGCTGTCAGGATGCCGCTGTTGGTATTCTGAACAGTGGCATCCCAACAGCCAGGATTTCATACCTAACCCATAGTCTGATGTATATGAAAATATAAAGGCAGAACAAATGCTTTCAAACAAGGTGATAAGTTTTTGCAGTGTCCAAGCAGGGAGTTCAGTGTGGAGTGACCAGGTTATGTGAACAGCAGGAGTTTCTTTTGCAGAGTTAGTGAACTCACAATTATTGGTTTAAAGATGTCATTCTAAAGCAGATATGGCTGATTAAATGTTCTCCTTCACTTTCTCTTTGGTTTAACGCCAAAATTTAGCTTGAATTCCAAAAACACTTTGAAATATACAGCGCCGTATCAGGGAAGCAGTGCGCCATGTGCCATTATCATCAGGGGGTGGGTGGGGGACGGGGATCTTCATCGGAGTTGCCCTGCGAGCAGCAGCAGTGCAGGTCACCGTCTCTTTATGCAGACCTCCAGAGCCGGGCAGCCACGAGATGTGTCTACAAACCCACTTGGCTTACACTCAGAATCAGTCCTTATGTGTTTACGTTTACTGCTTTTCTTAAAGAGCTCCTAGATCTCACATTCTGATATAGATTACTCTCGTCACACAATAAGCCATGGCCAGACTATACACAACACAATCACCTAGTTACAGTGGTGAATCTAGACTTTACTTTTAGGGGGGGCGGTTTAAGAATTAGTACTGACTCCTCCCCCTTTCTATTCATTTACCCCTCCCACTTAGAGTTCTGCCCCTCCTATTTTCAACAAATACTGAAAAAATACACAGGAAAAAAAACACACATATAGGCACCCACATGAAATATTACTCACCAGATGCACAATCTTATCCACATTACACCGCACCTAGTGACCCTGATTCATATTACACCACATAGTAGTGTCCCTTAATCATGTTATGACACACAGTAGTGCTCCTTTTACACAGTGCCCACAGTAGTGCCCCTTATACACAATACCCACAGTAGTAGTACCCCTAATACACATAATGCCCATAGTAGTGCCCCTTATGCAATGCCCCCAGCAGTGGTGCCCCCAATAGTGGTAGTTCCCCCAGTTGTGGTGTCCCTTATGCAGAGCCCACAGTAGTTGTGCCCTTTATGCAGAGCACCCAGTAGTAGTGCCCCCAGCAGTGGTGCCCCTTATGAAGTTCCCCCTATGCCATGCCCCCATTAGTAGTGCCCCCAATAGTAATGCTCCCTGTAGTAGTGCCTCAGTAGTAATGCCCCAAGTAGTAGTGCCCCCTGTGGTAGTGCCCCAGTAGTAATGCCCCTGTATTAGTGCAGCCAGTAGTAATGTTCCCACTGTAGTAGTGCCACAGTATTAATGCCCCCAGTAGTAGTGCCCACTGAGAAATGCCCCCAGTAGTAGTGCCCCCTAAGTAATGCCCCCAGTCGAAGACCCCCCTAAGTAATGCCCCCAGTAGCAGTCGCCCCAGTAGTAGTGCCCCCCTGAGTACTGCCCTCTGAGTAATGTCCCATGAGTAATGCCTCCTAAACAATGCCCCCAGTAGTAATGCCCCCTAAGTAATGCCCCCAGTAGTAGTGCCCCCTGTGCAACGTCCCCAGTAGTATTGCTTCCTAAGTAATGACCCCAGTAGTAGTGCCCCCGAGTAATGTCCTCAGTAGCAGTGCCTCCAAAGCAATGCCCCCAGTAGAAGTGCCCCCCCTAAGTAATGCCCCCAGTAGTAGTGCCCCCCGAGTAATGTCCCCAGACGCTTGCACAAAAAAAAACAACCTAATACTTACCTTAAGCCCTGCTCTCGCGTCTGCTGACGTCCGGTCCGCTCGGCTGCTCTTCTGCACTTTGGGAGAGACGTCATAACGTCTCTCCCATAGTGCACTCTGCTCATCCAGCCTCTGTCTCCGACTGCCGCGGCGGGGGGAGGACCAGGCACCCGCTGGTAACAAATCCTCAGCGGGCACCCGGAAGGAGGACATGGGGGCCGGCAACAGTCTCACTCAAATCGCGCTGATGCTGCACCGCGCGGCTGCACTGATGACAGGCAGCACCAGCTGAGCTGACTGGCTGACCCTACTGCCCCTTTACTAAAGCCCCTTTCGGGATTGCGGCTGTGTGTATGGGGGGCGATCGCTCTTATCGCTCCCCCCTGGATCCGCCACTGCCTAGTTAGTGAATATACCAAGTACATGTTGTTTGCTGCATAGTGAAATGCGCCGGCTAATTCTTAATGAAGAAGAGGACTAGAGGTTAAAGCAGCTGAAATTGTACCACTGGGAAAGTTTACACATTTTTCTCAGGGTGTTATCCAAACTAGAGAGCTACAAAATATACTAAATATTACTTAATTTCATGGTTGAGACACTTTCAAGTGAATAAAGGGTTGGATTAAGCTCATTGGACCTTTTGTGACCCAGCATGAACAAGCAAAATTACAGCTCGCTGCAAGTTCATAGAAAATGTAATTCATTAGAAACCTGCACATAAATAGGATTTATAAAGTAATGTAAATTTATGTTGGTTACAGAAACTAACAGCCCTTTTGTTTATATTGCAATAAATGGCTTTTCTTTCCCCAGTCAAGGCCTCCACCTCCTCAGCCCCCAGAGGTAGAGCTGATGAGCAGCAATGGAGACAAAGAAGACATAGTGATTGCAATGTTTGACTTCCATCCGGCAGAGACACATGACCTTAAGCTGGTTACTGGGGAAGAGTATGTGGTGATAGAAAAGAAGGACGTCCACTGGTGGAAGGCAAGAAATATATATGGGTAAGCAAGAGTGACTATGGATTTGTAGGTTTGTAGTTTGTGGGACAGCACAGAAGTGATTGCAGCATTCTAGTGGGAATCTCACCTTCACATGTAACACAATCATAACAGAATATATGTGCACTGACTGCTCAGCCTGTACACATAGATCCATCCTCACCACACTATTCTGTCCAACAACAATGATGTTGAACACTTGTGCTGGATCAGTGGCAGATTTTAGTTTTAGTTGGATTGGACATTCAATTGTTCTACACATACAGTATAACAGTTTTGGATAGAGGACCTGATTCAGACCCGCTCGCGAGCGCTAAGCGCTCGCAAGCGGGTCGATTTTGGCCCAGTGCGCATGTGCACGACGGAGCCGGCTCCATCGTGCGCATACACGAGACCCAGACAGAGACGGGCAAACCGTCGCTCCGGGTCTCGTACCAAAGGGGGCGTACTGTCGATGTTGAGTGACAGCACGCCCCCTTTGGTGGGCGGGCCGGGGGAGTGGCTGCCCAAACGGAGGCGTTCCCATGTGAACGCCTCCGTTTGGGGGCGGCCCCACTGACATCACGATTGATGTCAGTGGGAGAGATTTCAGCTCTGTGAGAGCCGAAAACTCTCTGGGGCTTGCGGCAACGAGACCCTACCACAAGGGTCTCGTCGCAAGCCCGATGGTCGCGATGGTCTTGGCTATCGCGATCATCTTCCTGGCCGTTCGCTATAGCTGTGGGTGGTCACCCACAGCTATGCGAGCGGCCAGGAGGCCGCTCTAAAAAACAAGAAGGCCGGCCCTGATTCAGAGCGAGCGCTCTGTCAAGAGCGTCCGGCTCTGAATCAGGGCCAGACTCCAATTGCCTTGGTGCATACAGTATGTGTCCAGGTTTAAAGGCTATTTCTATCCAACATTTAAATATTAAAAAAAAATAAAGGTGATATTAGTTGAGATGTTAAATAGGGGAATATCACTTACCTGTGCTCCTTCAGTCCATTAATTTTATGGGAAACCCTATTCACCTAATGTCTGAGCAGGATGTATGTGTCACCTGATTGCAGGTACCTTTCATATACCTGTAGTGACATTTTGAACAATTGAACAATATCGTTATCATTCACAATATCGACCAGCGTGTATGCGAAAAACGACCAACGATGCGCACTCCCGCTGGTCGTTTATGATATCTCCAATCAGCTGTACAAGTAGCCCAACCTAGGGATATCCTGAGCGATGCCCCCACTCCCCCCCCCCCCCCCGCCATCGTCCGTCGTTGGTCGGTATCGGCAAGTGTGTGTACACTTGCCGATGCCGGCACCCCTGCCGATGACGATAATGCCACTTACACACATCGTTTAGTGTGTATGGGGCCTAAGACTCAGCACAGTGCAAAGTAACAAATGTAGCTAATGAAAGCGTAGCCAGGCACATGTAGTATGATCCTAGCATACCCATATATGAGAATGAGAAAACATTTGTAATTATTATTTATTATTATCCTTTATTTGTAACATTTAATTGATAATATCCACTAATATGTACAAATACTGTGCTTTGCTATATATCTGCTGAAAACATAGTCTAATTATACAAAACCATATATACAAAGGCATATGGTAAGCCGTCACTAGTTTTAGAATAAACGCTGCTATTTCATTCATAGTTGATTTTAGACGGGGTCACAGGTGTATGTAGCCCCCTCCCCCCAGGTAATGAAACTCTGACCAGGCAGCTGCTAAGTAAAATATGACTAGTATCCTCACTTCCTCATTGTCACCTGCTCTCTTATATAATGGGACATCTGTTCTTAACTTACCTGAATAATTCCAGGAGTCATATAAATACGTATACCTGGATGCATTTTACACCCATTCTATATAACTCATTTTAATCTCATACAAAGTTAAATTGAAGAATTAAAACATGATTGTAATAATTTGATTATGGTGCCTACTGAAACAACGATCTTGCCTTGTGTGCTAGATTGGAAATTATGCAAATAATTACTATGTGTATTACTCTTTTTTACAGTAAATCTGTTTCTGTTTGTTTCAGAAAAGAAGGCTATATTCCCAGCAACTATGTCACGGAAAAGAAATTAGACAATTTAGACCAATATGAGTAAGTCAAATATTTTACTTAGTTAAGTAAATAAGGGATCATTTTTTTAAATCGAGACATGTCCTACAAGGTTACTGTACTGGGACAAATTTAAATAGTAAAGTTTTTGGGCTACACATGTGTGAACTAGCAGGGAACATATCTGCAACAATAAAATCAAACGTCGAGAGCATGGGCGAACATATGATTATTAATAATATTATTTAAAACTCATATTTATGTAGTTATCAGTAAACTGTTTATCACTGTATGGATAGTCAGCGTCCTCTGCTTCCAGGTCCGAAACACAGAAGTGAGGGCATCGGGAATCCAGCAATTCACGGATGATCGGGTAGTGAGTGGATTGCTGGTTCCGCGGCGAAGTCACTTCAGAGTTCCGGAACTAGAGCATAGGACACCGAGTACATGAACAGAAGGATACAGGGCGATTGCAGCTGCTTACATGGTAGCATCTGCGATAGCTCTAATTTGGTAATGCATCAGGAGGTGTCATGCCTCCTGCATGCATTATTGGTCCGAGTTGTGTTCTAGAACGGAACATTGGATCATTTGCTAGACCATTGGCATGCTAAGTGCCCCATGGGATCACGCCGCAGATGCTAAATAGAGGCCAGGAAACTTATGCAACGGCGTTCAAACGCACTGGTACCCCCCTGTCACCACCCACAAACGGCACTTCCTATCAATCACTTTGCGATGGGCCTGCGTAGTCACTGCGATCGCAGTGACTGACACAAGCACTGCAATGCATATGCATGCGCAAAATTAAACAATCGTCCGATTGCGTGCGTATTAGCAACTGCAATCCAAGCCGAATCAGGCCCTTAGTGCACGTCTCATAGTTATTGGGGCCGAGTTGAGCGGACGCAGATATACAGAGCATATCTTGTGTGAATTCTCACTACTGGGAAAATCTGTACCTGCAGGTATGGGCAATGCAGAGTCATTTACATGTAAATTGCATCTATACTTGTGATTGAAGCTGCAGAACTGGGGTGTAAGTGGGCATTCTCACGTCACCAATGATCAATGAGGGTGTGTTCAAGCAAAAGCAGAGCTAGACGCAAGATAAAATACACCTTTCTACTTCAGGGTCCATAGGGTATCCACAGGATACCTTGGGGTATAGGTGTGATGTCAGTCGCAGGGCACCAAAGAGTTAAGCTTTCAGCCTCCCAGGATGCACTAGGTCCCCCTCCTATACCCCGCCCCCGGGCCAAGGCACCTCAGTTTAGTTTGGTGCCCGGCCGGAGTCGGGTGCACCTGTTGGAGTGGGGGCTAGAAGAGCCCCTGAAGCTTTTTCTTCATGCAGCTGTGGCTGCACATCTGGATGAACAGCATGGACAGTCAGTCCTGACGTCCATGCTGTCTTCCCTACACCCCGCCGGTACCAGAACGCCGGTACTGATCCGGGGATGCTGGTGGGCGTCTGGGGTCACAGCTAGCGGTGACCCCAGATGCTCCGGACCATGGCCGGATTCAAGGGGGACAGAGGTAAGCAGCGGGGTCCCGCGGTGGGTCCCCGCTGATCACATGGTCCTAAGTCCCCAGGCAGGGGGCTCCCTGGGGACTGGCTGCAGCGTGGAGCCAGGCGACCAACCTGCGCTTCCACTACCCCCTGGGACAGCGGACCGCAGCAGAGCGGTAGCGCTGCGGCGTCCCAGGGGTTAAATGCATGCCAGGGGAGCGCGCCTTCCCTGTCTCACAGCCGGCGCCTCCCCCGCTGCACACAGCCCTCTCTGCACTGTGCTGACTGGTCCTGTGTCAGCGCTCCTCCCCCAGGCCAGCTTCTCTCTGCTCCTCGGCGGCCATCTTCTCTGCAACGCATGGTGAACGCTGCTGGAAGTCTGGAAGGAAGCATCGTGGTCTGGGTCCCCCCGCATACCTCTCCTCCGCTGTGGCTCAGGTCTGTGTATGCAGCGCTGTGTCCTACCAGGCCCTGTGTCTGTGTAGTTGAGTGATCAGCGCTGTTAGTGCAGGAATTGTTATTTCTCTGCATTGTATGTGACTGTGCTAGCGCTGCCTGTAACTTTTCTTCTCTAAACTGTCAGCTTTATTACTGTCCCTGTTCTTTCTGCTAAAGCCCTTGCGGTGCGGTGCTGCAGGGTGGTCTCTCGCCTATTTAATACTTAATTGGTGAGAGAGGTCACATACGTGGTGCCATCATGTCTGAAAGTGATTTTCCCCTCCGGCTACAGTGTACCACGTGCAAAGTACCGTTAGCGGAGGGGGAGGGTAGCGCGGAGGGCCTTTGCCGGCAGTGTTTGTCCATGGCGCGGCCTATTACGGTTACAGCACCGGTACAGGAGCCGCCCTGGGCTTGTTTCGCTCAGGCGTTAACAGCTTTAGTGGGCCAGTTAGCTCCGCAGCCCGCGTTTACTCCGATGGGTTTGTCCCAGCAGTCTGTGGTGTCGTCACCCATGCAGGGGTTCCCACGACAATTGGTGGTACCCCACAGTCTCCCTATTTCCCCGCTCCCGGGTTCTCAGGAGCCAGCGTGGGTTAACTCCCTGACGAGTTCTGTACAGCACTTGTCGGATGTGTTGCAAGGGGAGTCTGTGATGCGGCCTCATAAAAGGCCGGTGGCGTCTCTGTCCGCTCCTTATGAGGATGACGAAGGGACGTCTGATGATGGGGAGATTCTGGATCCTTACGATCAGGAACCTTTCCATACTAAGGACGCTGATGCTAAGTCCAAAGTATATATTCCTGGACTTATTCGGGCGGTCCGCACAGCCTTGGTGATTGAGGACGAAGTTCCCCCAGCGGCTAAATCTAAGTATGCCTTTTTCAAAGATGTGAAGGGCGATGCCACAGTCTTTCCTCTTTCGGGTCAGTTGGTGGACCATTTAGAGGTGGCGTGGAAACAACCTGGCAAAAGATACCAGCCGCAGAGACGCCTGGCGGTGGCTTATCCGTTCGCGGATAATTATTTTGCTAAGTGTGAATCCCCTCCACAGGTGGATTCTCACGTGACCCGTCTTGTCCGTAGTGCCACATTGCCGATGCCATCCATGTCCTCCCTTAAGGATGCTACGGACCGCAAGGTAGAAATCTGCCTGAAGTCCGCTTATTCCCTTGCAGGGGGGGCAGCACGGCCGGCTATGGCCATTTGCTGGGTTGCCAGAGCGATGGAGCGCTGGGCGGATTCATTAGAGGCTTCTTTTGAATCCGACTGTCCGGCCGAACAGGCGGAGTTGATTGGCAATCTCCGTGATTCGGCCACCTACATCAACGAGGCGGCTCTAGACATTAGTACTCTGGTGTCTAGAATTTCTTCAGCAGCGGTAGCTGCTCGTCGCACCTTGTGGCTGCGATCCTGGAAGGCGGACGCAGATCCAAGAAAGGTCTGGAAGCGTTGCCGTTTACCGGAGAAGTTCTCTTCGGTCCGGATCTGGATAAGATTGTGGCCACGCTGGCGGCAGCCAAATCTGCTTGTCTCCCGTCGGCCGCTGCTCCTTCTGGTTCTGGACCATCGTCCTTTCGGTCATCTAGGGCCCAGGGCAGGCCCAAACCACAGTCGTTTCCTCGACAGGCTGGCCCTAAGAAATCGGTCAAGCCCCGGAAACAGGCATGGAGTACCAGACGTCCGGCCCCCAAGCCAGATGACAAGCCAGCGGCCTGACGGTCCGGGTCTCCCCTTGGGGGATCCCAGGGTGGGAGGCCGCCTGCTGCAGTTCTCCCGGTGTTGGTCGTTCACTACGACAGACACTTGGGTTCTGGAGGTGGTCTCTCACGGGTACGCCCTCTCCTTCCGGCACAGACCCCCGGCTCGATTCTTCACCACGGGTCTACCATCAGACCGGAACAAGGCTACGGAGCTGCGGAAGGTATTGCACACTATGCTCCAGGCTGGAGTTATAGTGCCTGTTCCATTCTCCCAGAGGGGCCAGGGTTTCTATTCAAATCTATTTTTGGTACAGAAACCTAATGGGTCATATCGTCCGATTCTCAACCTCAAAGCACTCAACAAGTCTTTGCGGGTCCCGAAGTTTCGGATGGAGACCCTACGGTCCATCATTCTGGCGCTGGAACCTGGGGACTACATGGTGTCATTGGACATACAGGACGCTATGGCGGTCATGGCGGCTTCTCTGCGGCTGCAAGGAGTCCGCATGTTGCCGTACTTGGACGACCTGTTATTGGTGGCAGGATCTCCAGAGCTCCTGTTACACCACTTGGACCTGACCATTGCACTGCTGCAACGGCACGGCTGGCTAATCAACTGGCAGAAGTCCACTCTAATCCCGTCTCGGAGGATTCTGCATCTTGGAGCCTTATTGGACTCGGGACAGCAAAGGATCTTCGTGACGGAGGACAAGATCTCTGCTTTACAGTCAAGGGTGCGCAGTTGTCTGCACAGCCGCCGGGTGTCCTTACACTCGGCGATGAGGTTACTGGGCTCCATGGTGTCGGTGTTCGACATGGTGGAATACGCCCAGTTTCACTCCAGACCTCTGCAGCACCTGATCCTGTCCAAGTGGAACGGGCTGCCTCAGTCTCTGAAGTTCCAGACGATTGTGCTCACCCCGGAGGTTCGCCTGTCCCTTGCGTGGTGGTTAAAGACGACCCACCTCAACAAGGGACGTCCGTTCTGGGTTCCAAATTGGGTCCTGTTGACAACGGACGCCAGTCTTCGGGGCTGGGGAGCAGTTTCAGGTCCACACTTGTTCCAGGGCAGGTGGACACCGACAGAAGCGGAGCTTCCAATAAATATCTTGGAACTGCGTGCGGTCTTCAATGCTCTCCTGCAGGCACAGCGGTTTCTCCAGGGTCACCCGGTGCAGGTCCAGTCGGACAATGCTACCACCGTGGCCTACATAAACAGGCAAGGAGGAACTCGCAGTCGGGTGGCTCTCGTAGAGGTCTCTCGGATCCTGGTTTGGGCGGAGCGCAATCTTCCGGCCATATCAGCGGTCTTCATCCCGGGAGTGCTAAATTGGGAGGCGGACTTTCTAAGTCGCCAGGACGTTCATCCAGGGGAATGGTCCCTGCACCCGGACGTTTTTCAACTACTGGTGGACAGGTGGGGTCTTCCAGAAATCGACCTCATGGCGTCCCGGCACAACAACAAGTTGCCGGTGTACGGGTCTCGCACAAGAGACGAAGGGGCGTCTCTGGTGGATGCTCTGTCCGTCCGGTGGACGTTCAGGTTCGCATACCTGTTCCCTCCGGTCTCCCTTCTTCCACGGGTAATCCGGAAATTCAAACAGGAAGGAGGGACGCTCCTGTTGATAGCTCCCGCGTGGCCCAGACGGCACTGGTTCTCAGACCTTCAGGGTCTGTCCGTGGACAGTCCTCTGCGGTTGCCGCTACGACCGGACCTTCTGTCTCAGGGTCCTTGTCTTCACCCGGACCTGACTCGGCTGTCTTTGGCGGCGTGGCTGTTGAGACGGCCATGCTGAGGTCCTGGGGGTTTTCCAGCTCTGTGGTGCGTACCATGTTACGAGCTCGGAAACCGTCTTCCGCGAGGATATACCATCGCGTGTGGCATACGTTCTTCCAGTGGTGTCGACCGAGAGGTTATGCACCGCGGGAGTTTCGTCTGTCTCGGATTCTCGCCTTCCTGCAAGCGGGACTAGATCATGGGCTTCGCCTTGCTTCTTTGAAGGTACAGGTTTCGGCCCTATCTGTCTGGTTTCACCGTAGGATTGCTACAATCCCGGATGTGCGCACCTTTATGCAAGGTGTTCTCCGTATTCAGCCGCCCTTTGTTCCACCTGTGGCGCCTTGGGATTTGGCTGTGGTCCTGAGGGCTCTCCAAGGACCGCCGTTTGAACCACTGGGCTCAGTGGATATTAAATGTTTAACAGCTAAGACTGTTTTCCTTCTGGCCGTTGCTTCAGCCAGACGTGTTTCTCAGTTAGGGGCTCTTTCTTGTAGACCCCCTTTCTTGGTTTTTCATGGGAACAGGGCAGTGCTCCGCACTCGGCCCGAGTTTCTTCCCAAAATTGTTTCCCAGTTTCATGTTAACGAGGAAATAGTTGTTCCGGCCTTTAACTCACCGGGTCTTTCCGTGGGTGAGGCCTCTTTGGATGTTGTGCGGGCCTTAAGGACTTATGTTGACCGCACTTCTTTGTTTAGGAAGTCGGACGCTTTGTTGTCCTCTATGGCTTCTGTAAAAAGGGTTGGCCTGCTTCAAAGCAAACTTTGGCAGCCTGGATCCGTATGGCTATTTCTGAAGCTTATCTTCATGAAGGCCTACCGGTCCCGCCTTCTCTGAAGGCTCATTCCACTAGGTCTGTGGGTCTTTCGTGGGCAGCTCGACGTGGTGCCTCGGCAGTTCAGATCTGCAAGGCTGCTACGTGGTCTTCTGTCCATACCTTCGTGAGGTATTACAGGTTTGACACCTTCGCCTCTCAGGATGCTTCCTTCGGGCGGCGGATTCTCCTTTCTGCACAGGAGCGTCCCCACCCTTAAAGGATACTGCTTTGGGACATCCCCAAGGTATCCTGTGGATACCCTATGGACCCTGAAGTAGAAAATATGAGATATGGTAAGAACTTACCCTTGTTATCTCTATTTCTACGAAGTCCATAGGGTTCCACAGGACTCCCGCCCTGTCGCACCTGTGCTGCAGATGGGCTTTGCTCTGGTCACCGGTTTTCCGTCTCCCTCTGGTGAGAATGTGATTCTTGTATGTGTCCAGATCTTTGTTCTCTCTCTTCCTTCTCCTCCTCCGGCCTATGGCTTGGTAACTAACTGAGGTGCCTTGGCCCGGGGGCGGGGTATAGGAGGGGGACCTAGTGCATCCTGGGAGGCTGAAAGCTTAACTCTTTGGTGCCCTGCGACTGACGTCACACCTATACCCCAAGGTATCCTGTGGAACCCTATGGACTTCGTAGAAATAGAGATAACAAGGGTAAGTTCTTACCATATCTCATATTTTTTGAAGGTGTTTTTTTTGCACCTAGTACAGGACAGGTACAAGTCCACACTGATGATGGTGATTAATGGTAAACTAGGTGTACATGCATGTAGATATGGTGGCACTTCGAGATAAAATGAAACATACACATTTTTCTGTGCACATTCCTTTTAAGCAAAGAACTTACACCTGATTTACTGGCAAATCTGCTTACGAGGTGGCATAATGCTGATTTCTGCAGGACCACACAACTCCTGGCTCATCATAATTTGCTACAGCATGTCTGCATGTCTTCCTATAATAGCCTGTTATTGTAATAGCATGTGGGGCTGCGAGACCAAGAGAAACTTACTCTACTTTCCCTCCAGGCCATATGGCCCCCACACACCCCTTTTCCAACATTCATTAACAACAAATCATTTTGTTTGTTCCAGATGGTATAGCAAGAATATGAACAGAGGGAAAGCAGAACAACTACTTAGGAGTGAAGTAAGTGGTAACAATGCACAATGACTAGCGCTAATAATTATATATACCACATAAAGGTCACTTGGGACCTGATCCTGAGTCGGACACAACGTCGATGATGTATGAAGTTGAGCGATTTTCTTCTACTGCGCATGTGTCTAGGTTGCACTACACGTGTCCAGAGTCTGTGTGCACAGAGGGCCTGATTCTGAGTCACACGCAATCTGCACGCAATGCTGATGTTCATGTATGTTGAGCCTTTTATTTGCAACTGCGCATGCATGAGAATTTCTGAAAACCCCTATGGCGCATGCGTTACACAGACTGTAAACACAAAGCTGCTGCTGCTGCATTCCATTCAGACAGTAACATGATGGGTGTTTCCTGGCAGTGACTGGCAGACATGGCTAATAGTGCACACAAATATGGGGTCTATGTACTAACCTTGGAGAGATAAAGTGGATGGAGATACCAACCAAAAAGTACCAACCAATCAGTTCCTTACTGTCATGTTACAGGCTGTGTTTGAAAAATGACAGTTAGGAGCTGAATGGTGGGTACTTATCTATCTCCACTCTATCTCTCTCCCAGGCTTAGTGAATAGACTCCATGGTCTGTGCAGTGGGCGTGTTATGGGAGTGTCATGGGCGTGTAAATGCAAGGGGCTGCTTTCCCAGACACACAGCTGAAGGCATAGGAGGCCATAGTCAGACAAACAGCTGCAGGCATAGGAGGCCATAGTCAGACACACAGCTGCAGGCATAGGAGGCCATAGTCAGACAAACAGCTGCAGGCATAGGAGGCCATAGTCAGACACACAGCTGCAGGCATAGGAGGCCATAGTCAGACACACAGCTGCAGGCATAGGAGGCCATAGTCAGACAAACAGCTGCAGGCATAGGAGGCCATAGTCAGACACACAGCTGCAGGCATAGGAGGCCATAGTCAGACACACAGCTGAAGGCATAGGAGGCCATAGTCAGACACACAGCTGCAGGCATAGGAGGCCATAGTCAGACACACAGCTGCAGGCATAGGAGGCCATAGTCAGACACACAGCTGCAGGCATAGGAGGCCATAGTCAGACACACAGCTGCAGGCATAGGAGGCCATAGTCAGACACACAGCTGCAGGCATAGGAGGCCATAGTCAGACACACAGCTGCAGGCATAGGAGGCCATAGTCAGACACACAGCTGCAGGCATAGGAGGCCATAGTCAGACACACAGCTGCAAGCATAGGAGGCCATAGTCAGACACACAGCTGCAGGCATAGGAGGCCATAGTCAGACACACAGCTGAAGGCATAGGAGGCCATAGTCAGACACACAGCTGCAGGCATAGGAGGCCATAGTCAGACACACAGCTGCAGGCATAGGAGGCCATAGTCAGACACACAGCTGCAGGCATAGGAGGCCATAGTCAGACACACAGCTTCAGACACACAGCTGAAGGCATAGGAGGCCATAGTCAGACACACAGCTGCAGGCATAGGAGGCCATAGTCAGACACACAGCTGCAGGCATAGGAGGCCATAGTCAAACACACAGCTGCAGGCATGGGAGGCCATAGTCAGACACACAGCTGCAGATATGGGAGGCCATAGTCAGACAGAGAAACTGCGCCTGCCGTAGGGCTGGTGCAAGTTTCGATGGTGCGACCGATGGTGGTGTATAAGGGCGCACCAATTGATACAGGCGCTATAAGGGGTGTCTCAGCCCTTACACATTCGGCCGCATGGATGTACACAAGGGAAAGAGTTTGTAGGCCATTTGAATAAAGTCGTAGGTGGGTGATCGCCAATAGATGTAGCTACATGCACGTCATAGTCAGGCCCAGAGTCGCAGTTGTGATTAAGACACATGATATCAGAAATGTCTTGAAAATTTATTATGCGCATCTGGGCGATGACTGGGATGACAGGCAGGTGGCTATGCGGATGCATAGAGAAAGTCGTTCTTATGGGCATTCAGCATCTAAAGACACCCAAAGTGAGATCTCAGACGCACAGTTGTACACCAGGGAAGGGTTTGCAGCAATATTTGCATAAAGTTGTAAAAGCAGTACCAGCAAAAGATACACACACGTTGCAGCATCCATCTCAGAATCAGAGGGAAAGGATGTCACTGTAAAGCCGCACATCCACTAGGCGATGGGGTAAAGACAGTACGATTACAACATTGTAATCGTACCGTCGTTCTCCATCCCCTGCAGTGCCTACACTGAATGATTAGTCATTCAGTGCAGGCACCCTCCAACATCCCCGAACATGGCCAATCTGTCGTTATCGGCAGATTGACCGGCATGTTCTGGCGATGATTGAGGTCTGAAACGACTAGCGGGAGCGCGCATCGCTGGTCCTTTCCGACTTAGTGCACGATTAATGAGCGATTGCACGATTACGATGTCGTAATCGTGAAATCGCACATTAATATCGCCTAGTGGATGTGTGCCTTAAGTCTCTAGCAGAAATGTGAAATGGGGACAGTCTGCATTGGAGTGCGATTTGGGCATACACTATACAATTATCGGTCAGACATCTGTCCAATCTGGCTGGTTGGAATGAAAACCTGGTAGTGTATGGGAGCCATTGACAATCGTCCATTTGCTCACAAACACTGGAAAACCAACAAAAATGGTCGTTCAGACAAGTTGATTTAATCAAACTAATTTAACCTATTTGAACAATCAGTTTTGTCCATTCTCCGGTGTGTGGGACCATGTGGTCGATTGTCAGTCGCTCCCATACATGACCTGGGTACAGCTGTGCGTTGTAATGGAGACATTGGGACTCCCATGCTCTACCTCTGCCTCTTTGCCATTGGTAAAATGGATCAGATGACATTAATTTCTCACTGATATAGAAGGTGCTGACTTGATTTTGAACCCTCTGATGACCCATAGCTTTCCATGTCATCTGATGCCTGTATTTTACCTAGTTCTAGCTCTCTTTTGAGCGCTATGCTTATACTGATGTGTTCACTTTGTGTAATTGTGTGTTTCCATGTATCATATATTGTAGATTTTGCATGTGTGCACAATGATTCCCCTCCTTTCATATGTCCCCTTTTTCTTCCTTCTATATCCATCCCCTCCCTGTGTTAGTCTTACAAAACGTCAGTAAAAATGAATGATGATAATTAATGAATTAACCATAAAATAAATAAAAAGCAAGAAATGCAATTCTCACCTACAGGACCCTTAAAGGGATATATACTTATATAGGGGCTTATGTAATAGAGTGCGAGCTTGTGCCGCTGCGGGAATTCAGACGAGTGTTCCTTTTATTTTCAAGCACCAGTCATTTTAAAGGCAAAACTAAGCTGGTGATGATTGCCTCTTTAAAACTACAGGGAACACTCGCCTAAATTCCTGCCCCGGCACAATCTCGCACCCTATACATAAGCCGCATATAGTTGCCATTTCCATTAAGTTCATATAATAGTAATGTTACAAAGATAAAACTGAGAATAGTAGGCAAACAGGCAATTACAATTCTGGCTGGACTTACAGGGCATAAGCTTGCGTATTATATTGTCTCATTTGTCCGGTTACATGAATAAATAACAAAATGTTGATTTGAATTCTGGAATGTGAGATGGACTTTACACAGAGTCAGGACACTGTTATGTCACACACAACTTCGCTAGTGGCTGCTACAAACACTGTGCTAGTATGACAATGCCATTGGCGAACACAGGACCTGATTCACTACCGATCAGAACTGCGATTACATGCGCATTTGGTCGATTTTTGCGTTCTGCGAATGCATTGCAGTGTGCGAACCGGCCACTGCGATCGGGACTGTGATCGCAGTGACTACGCAGACCCATCGCAGAGTGATTGAAAGGAAGTGTCATTTTTGGGTGGTGACGGGGTACCAGTACGTTTGAACGCCGTTGCATAAGTGTGCATAGATTATCCACTGCGATGCCCTACGCAGCCTGGTAGCGTGCGTGTTTGTTAGCAATTTCTGAGTAAGGTCAGGGCTTGTGCAAGTGTGCGTGAGGCTGCGATGGTACTCGATTGTACCGATGGTTTTGCAGTCTTCCTAAACATTACGGATGTGTGTAAGGTAAAGTTGGCGACCTTATGTTGTGCTACGTCGGCATAGCGATCACAATGGATTAGCATAGTATCGTAGTTGAACTGTGTGAATCAGGCCCACAGTGCATACTTAACTAGTAGCCCTAATATCTGCTCCATTGTGTTGTAACAGGATAAAGAAGGTGGGTTCATCGTTAGGAATTCCAGTCAAGCTGGCTTGTATACTGTCTCACTTTATACAAAATATGCAGGGTAAGTTCATACTACTGCTGGAAAATCTTTATTACCATTATATGATTAGAATGTTAAATGATCGCTGTTATCTAAAGTTATTTATTAAAGGACCTTAGTAAGTTCCACTTATGGGGTCTGATGCCGTTAGAGGCAAGTCAGGTTTATTTTGCTTAGAAGGAGCGTGCACAGGAAAATGACATGTATTCACCCACAGGCAGAGTTGTACTCATCTCGGGATATGAGTGTGCTTTGCTACTAGTTATAATCACCAGTGTGCACCTGCATGATGGAAGTCACATGGTGTCACTGGGAGCCACAGTAGTCTGTTTCTGGATTACACATAATAGCTGGTGATTTTTATGTATTTTTTTTCTCTTTTTTTTTTTAAGGCAGTTTTAGTAGATTCTTTTTTAAACATTATATAGGAAGGGGGAGGGAGGGTACGGAAATATAATAGGAGAGGTAATAATAATATGTTACAGTAATATACAGGGCACAATAATATACATTATAGAACAACTGTCAAATGACAGAAATCGCAGAATGCAGAGTGACACGGTGTAAACAATGCGTATAGGCAAATCATCTGCCACATGTCAACAAAAATTGTTAAAACTTTACTTTCTAGAACTATATAGATATTGTTCTTCTCAGAGGAAGAATGGCTATATGATGAGCTGAGGAGGGGAAGGAGGGGATATATGAGTTATGCGGTCACCATGGAGCTGAGTACTTTGTCATCATTTTCATGTCATCATGCCCCCCATATTATCAGTGACTGCACTTATTATGCCCTTACTATGTGGGATAATGATATGTGGCAGTGGTGGTGGGCAATATGTCCCCCATCTATCCCCTATATAAATCACTATGTCCCCACCATTCCTTCATATTATCACGGTCCACATCAAAGCCCACATCTCCTCTATCCCCATTTAGCATATCTCTCATCAATGCCCTATATAATGCCCCCTAAATCCACCATATCACTGTGCCATGTCCCCTGATAACACACCCATACCCATTGGCGGATATCTATAATAGGTGCAGGGTGTGTGGTTCTCACAGGCATCTGGATACAGGGGGACCCACACTGCACACTCTGCACCCATGTTTAATACTTGCCTCTCTGGAGACCAGCGTCGGCGCTGCAGTGGCAGCACTAATTACCGGGAAAATGGCATGGTAGCCATTTGCCGGTGATATGTGCAGTAGAAATGTTCACGGTACAGTGGCGTGGGCAACATGTTTTCGGAGACCTGCAGATGCACAGCACACTCTGGCACAATGCCAGAGTACTACACCACAGAGGGGAAGGGGCCCGCACAGAGTGGTCTGCATACGGGCCCCCTCCTCTCTTTAATCACCCCTGCCCATCATGTCCCCTATCAATTCTCCATATCATTCTGCCCCACACCAGTTCCCTATATCCTCAGGCATACATCAGTCCTCCATATCATCATTCTGTCCATCAATCCCCCATATAATCAAGTGCCCCATCAATCCTTCATATCGTCATTGCCCAGAAATGTACATATTCATAATTTCTCCATTAATCTCTACCCTCACTGGTTTGACAGCTACTATAGCTCCCTGCTGCTGTCTGACGTTCTGCTGTGCACCACTCTGCATTTCCTGATCAGACTATGGGGGAGATGTATCAAGCCTTGGAGAGAGATAAACTACCAACCAATCAGCTCCTAACTCACTTTACAGGCTGAAAAATTGAAAAATGACAGTAAGGAGCTGATTGGTTGGTACATTATCTCTCTCCTCGGCTTAGTACATCTCTCCTTAATTTTGTAGCACTAGAATTCCAGTTCTGCGGTCACCCTGTGGAGAGTACATTAAGCTCCATGCTGACTGGGAAAGTGACTGGATGAGCTCTAGCGCTTTTATTTTATATTGTGTACTAGAACAGTGGGCATTTAAATTGTAAATTGTAAAACGTCTCTCCTTCCAGGGAAGGTTCCTCAGCAATACGCCATTACCACATAAAGGAAACCGGGTTCCCCAAACAATATTACCTAGCTGAGAAACACATCTTTAACTCTATTCCAGATATGATTGATTACCACAAGCACAATGCTGCAGGTAAATATTAAAGTAAATATGTATAACAAGTCTAAGGGAAGGTAAAATCAGTGCATTGTTTGGTGCTCATTGTGGACTCATAATGATTTAGTGCACAATAATAACAAATAAAATGTATTGCTTTCCCTTATAGCACACTGTCACATTTCTTACTATAGTCTGTATTACTTGGGATGTCTGCTTGGTTCTAGCAATGCCTAACAATAGAAGGCAAAGCTCATTTGATTTTACAATTTGGCAGATTTAGATTGAAAGCCAGGCAAGACCCTTTTTTTACTGGTTGGCATAGATAGACTTTGCAGGATAACCTTCATCATGTAGTCTGACCATCTATTTTAGATACAAGAGAACATCAACTTCTACGCTACACTAACTGGTGCTCAACCCCTAGCATCCAGGGCCTAGTGCTTTCCCAGTCTATTGGACAAGTCCCTACCTGCAGTTCTGTCTAGTAGCTGATCTCTAAAGTTCTCCTAAGCATAAGACTATGGCTAGGTTCTGCATTTCACAAGCTGCGTCCTCTGGCCCTGATTCAGAGCCGGACGCTGTGACAGAGCGATCGCTCTGAATCAGGGCCGTCCCGCCGACATTTTAGAACGGCCTCCTGGCCGCACGCATAGCTGTGGGTTACCACCCACAGCTATAGCGAGCGGCCAAAAAGATGGTCGCGATGGTCAAGACCATCGCGACCATCGGGCTTGCAACGAGACCCTTGTGGTAGGGTCTCGTTGCCGCAAGCCCTGGAGTGCTTTTGGCTCTATCAGAGCCAAAAGCACTCCCACTGACATCACTTGTGATGTCAGTGGGGCCGGCCCCAGACATAGGCGCTCCCATGGGAACGCCTCCGTCTGGGCAGCCACGCCCCCGGCACGCCCACCAAAGGGGGCGTGCTGTCAATCACCATTGACAGGACGCCCCCTTTGTAGTGAGACCCAGAGTGACGAGTCTGAATCAGGCCCTCTGTGTGTTCATTGGGGTTTGCTGAAATCCATGCCATTAGTAACAATGGTCCTCATTCAGAGCCACTCGCTAGCGGCAGTACGCTCGTTCCGAGCGATGTTCGCACATCTGCGCATGCGTACGGATCATTATACGCATGCGCGAACCAGTCAGTGCGGCCGAAATTCATGTGCTCGCAATATAGCGAATGCCTACTATTTTGAGTGACAGAATGAGGCGTATGTGGGTGGTAACGGGAAGGTGCTTGAAAATGGGGAGTGGAGATCCGAACGCAGGCGTGCTTAAAGGTCAAAACAGGCGTTTTAAGGGAGTGCATAATTAATCCAGCAGCGTCATTGACCACGTCACTTGGTTTTTTTTAACTCAAAACTGCTCGCAAAATACTGGTTGAAAAAACCAACCACAAGAATAGCGAGCAGTTCATACGCTGGTCGATGTACTCGATTAATCTAATAAATAGCGGACATGACGTATGGTGCGAGCGGCCAGGGGGCGTTTTTAACAAATAAACGAGCGTATGTTTTGCTCGCTCGTTCAGACTTAGAGGTGTGAACAGACTGCAATTTGCGAACGGATCATTTGAATAGCCACCCCTTGTTTTTGAACGAACGACCGCAAATAGCGAACGGGTCTGAATCAGGCCCAATGACTGTTAAATATTCTGAGTTGTATTTTGATATTATAATTTGTTTTCAACAGGTCTAGTGACCAGACTGCGATACCCTGTGTGTCAAAAAAATAAAATCGCACCTACGACAGCTGGATTCAGTTATGGTAGGCACAGCAATACTGAATAAGCCAAGTTTATTTTCATTTGCTTTCTTATAAATGTTTAGTAAAATATAGAGCCTATATTTACTATGTTTATTTTTTAACAGCACTCTAGTCAGTGGGTAGGTTACCCATCAATCCTAAAATATGAATAGCTTGAAGGCTTTCCATTTCATTGACACTTTATACTTGTCATTTAGCTACGATGGTTGCTAAAGCAGCAGTTCTCGCAATAGCGGCAGCGGGAATATGCAAATGCTAATCTCAGCGATGGAGTGTACGAGCGTTGAGACTCCCACTTGCCGGCTGCGTGGTCTGTGCATTTGCGATGGAGATTGTAACCACTCGAACATCGACGTCATATCGGTCGCACCATTGACATTTGTGGAAGTCTAGGGTCTATTCTATCTATTCTCCTGTAATCTAACGTAACATGTCCTCTGAAGCACTTTATCAGCGATTGGGAATGTTCTCAGACATGCCAGGGACACTCCCATAATACACCCATGAAATGGCCCCTTTATGTGACCACTTTAGGTCACCTCCCAGTCTCCACCCGGATATGCCCAGGGATCGCAAACCACTTTGCAATTGTGAACGTTATCGCACATATTGGACCCCGTGTGCGCAGTAAGAGTTTTTAGACTTTTTGTGTATGCGCAGTCTCAAAACATCGCTCAACTGCGCAAATAACGGCACTCTGAATCAAGCCCTAAGTGCGAGGTTCAGCTTTGCAAACAATGATTTAATTTATAATTAATAATATACTTATTGTCCATTACCCTATACATATATTACTTCTTTTAAAACATAATTAGCAGTTAGGATAGTAGGTAATACATAATAATATTACATATGAATAATTACTCATGTATTCGTTTTCAGAGAGAGGATTATGGTAACTAAACCTAACAGCATAGATGTCCATTTTAATTTTGGGCCATATTCATTCCAACTGAGTGCAAACAAATATTCTGCCAGGGCATCCATCACCCACACACATTGCAGCCACTCTGTGCCTCGCACCTCAATGATGTTGCTAGTTTCTAGTGAATTGATAGGTCACTGTCTCTAGTAAAGTCATTCACTGTATACAGTATATAGTAGCAGTTTTCTAATGAGATGTGTCCTGTTTATTTTCAGATAAGTGGGAAATAAACCCTTCCGAGCTCACATTCATGAAGGAACTGGGAAGCGGTCTGTTTGGCGTGGTGCGTCTTGGGAAATGGCGTGCACAGTACAAAGTAGCAATCAAAGCCATTCGAGAGGGCGCCATGTCTGAAGAAGACTTCATCGAGGAGGCTAAAGTCATGATGTATGTTATTTGCTGTTTGTCATCAAGCTTTCATTTTGGAGTATTTAAAAAGCATAGAACAACATTGTTTTATGTGAACCTTGCTGTACATATTTAACTTGATGTCTACAGCAGCTATTCTTTTTGATACATGAGTTGGATATTGTTCATTGTTAATATTAGAAGATCTTTGATGAAGAAGCCTAGAAAGCACTCAGTGATATGACGACAAAGGATTTACCCAAACAAAATGAAAACAATATCTGTGTACTGCTGGGTCAAGGTGCAAACAATAATACTACACCCACCCCGGTAGTCCCACCCCTATCTCAAACACTAGTGCTTTCTGTATCTCCGCTCCTCAGCTTTCTATACACCTGCTGTACAAGAAGCTAGCACAGCCTTCTGCCCTTTCATCTGCACAATATAAGCCCAAACCGTAGTTCAAGTGGAACCTTGTTGCACATTATATGAAGCGAGGTACGGATAGGACAGGGTCATCTGAACTGACTTCAGGAGTATCCGGAGGTAAATACAGTGTAGAAGATGTGTGGAAAGCTGTCCATACCCAAAGTACTGTATGGTCATTGTCATCTTACTTCTAGGAAACTGACTCACCCCAAACTGGTGCAGCTGTATGGCGTTTGTACAGAGAAGAGGCCGATCTACATAGTGACAGAGTTCATGGAACATGGCTGCCTCCTCAATTACCTCCGCCAAAGACATGGACAGTTTAATCCAGACATTCTGCTCAGTATGTGCCAGGATGTGTGTGACGGCATGAACTATCTGGAGCTGAATAATTTCTTACATCGTGACCTGGTAATATATACACGTTCACAATATTATATTATATTATAACTGACATCCTTCTCCCCTGCTTCTGGAGAGGAAGTCATGGCCCTCATCCGGTCCTCCCCTCCTTCCACCTCCCCTCTTGACCCTATCCCTTCCCGTCTCCCCCTCCCACCTGTCTCCTGCCTGTTCCCATCTGGCTCACCTCCTTAATCTCTCCCTATCATCTGGCACTGTCCCTTCTGCATTCAAACATGCTCTTGTCTCCCCTATTCTTAAAAAACCTACCCTTGATCCTAACATACTTTCCAACTATCGACCCATCTCTCTTCTCCCTTTTGCTTCCAAACTCCTTGAGTGTATTGTCTATAACCGCCTTACCACCTTTCTTTCCTCCCACTCCCTCCTTGACTCATTTCAATCTGGCTTCCGATCTCTCCACTCCACTGAAACTGCCCTCACGAAAGTCAGCAACGACCTCCTTGCTGCCAAATCCAAGGGCCACTACTCTCTGCTCATTCTCCTTGACCTCTCTGCTGCATTTGACACTGTTGACCACCCTCTCCTCCTGCAAATCCTTTACTCTCTCGGTTTACGTGGCACTGCCCTCTCCTGGCTTTCCTCCTACCTCTCTGATCATTCCTTCGCTGTGTCCTCTCATGACTCCTCTTCCCCCCCACTTCCACTAACAGTAGGAGTTCCCCAAGGTTCTGTTCTTGGACCTCTCCTTTTCTCCCTATATACATCCTCTTTAGGTGAACTCATTAACTCCTTTGACCTCCAATATCATCTCTACGCTGATGATACTCAAATTTACCTTTCCACCCCTGAGCTCTCCCCCTCGCTCCTTACCCGTATCTCCAACTGTCTCTCTGCTGTCTCTTCATGGATGTCCCAGCACTTTCTTAGACTTAACATGTCTAAGACTGAGCTGATCATCTTCACACCCTCTTCCACTACATCACTTCCCACAATTTCATTATCTATTGATGGCACAACTATCTCCTCTAGCCCCAAAGTGCGCTGTCTTGGAGTTATCCTAGACTCCTCCCTCTCCTTCAAACCGCACATTCAGCACCTCTCGCAGTCCTGCCGGTTTCACCTAAAAAATATCTCCAGGATTAGACCCTTCCTCACCCAGGATGCCACTAAAACCCTCATCCACTCACTGGTCATATCCAGATTGGACTACTGTAACCTTCTCCTAGCTGGCCTCCCAGTCTCTCACCTCTCTCCAATACAATCTGTTCTCAATGCTGCTGCTCGGCTCATCTTCCTCTCCAGACGTTCTACATCTGCTTCCCCTCTCCTTCAAGCCCTACACTGGCTCCCCTTCCCCTTCAGATGCCAATTCAAGGTTCTTACACTTCTGACCTTCTCTCCCTTTACACTCCCGCCCGTCCACTTCGCTCAACTAATGCATGCCGCCTCTCTTGCCAACTGATTACTTCCTCCCACTCCCGCATCCAAGATTTTGCCGTGCTGCTCCCTACCTTTGGAATGCTCTCCCTCTCCCTATCAGACTCTCCACAATTCTTCAAACGGGCTTTCAAGACCCACTACCTCATCAAGGCCTTCCAGCACTCATCCTAACCCACCTCATGCTCTTTCCTTCCTATCTTCCCCTTCTGTGTCACGCCTGTCTGTCTGCTCCTCCCCTTAGAATGTAAGCTCTCACGAGCAGGGACCTCTTCCCTCATGTGCTTCTCTTTACATTTTCTTCTACTCTCTACTCCCCATTAGGGCACCTAACACGGGACTGCCAACTCCCGGCAGCTTATTGTGAGTGCTTTAATCACTATTTCAGCAATGTATTTAAGTCGTGTCCTTGTCCTGCACTGTAATGTACTGTAAGTTACTTGTTTCTTGTTCACCTTTTAGTTCCATGTACTATGTAAGGCGCTGCGGAACACTTGTGGCGCCATATAAATAAAGGATAATAATAATAATTATATAGAAGACAAATGACAGAGAGTTCATATACACAATGACTGGGCATGCATTAGCATTAGTGGAGCATTTTCTCCATTTGCACCGTTTGTCTGAAATATAGTCAGTCCATCTAAATACACTATAGGATGCTGGATGGACTACTTATCACAAACAATTCCTAATCCAGTGAGCTATGTAGAGTAGGCACTGATGGAGAGTATACCCTAAGAACATTAAGGGGCTTATGTATCAAGCTGATTTTTACATACAATTACTCAGAAACTGCAGTTTCTGCATCATTTTATGTATTGCAGCTATGTACTAATAGCACAATGCAGGAATTTCACAGAAATCTCCGACAATGTGCTAATTAGCACTTCAGATAGCAGTCCCCATTATTATTAATGGGGACTATGATCTGACCCATATGTACTAAACTCCAAAAATCTGTAAGCCTATGGAGGCTCCAGGTGCAGGAGAGAGATCTTTCGATCTCTTCCCCCGCAGCCCCCGGCCAGTTCCCGGAAGCTGACACTGTGCAAATGTCCAAATGCCCCATACCATAGAGCAGTGGTAGCCAAGCCTGGTCCTCCAGAGCTACCAACGGTGCATGTATTGCAGGTCTCTTCACATAATCACAAGTGATATAATTAGCTCCACCTGTGGATCTTTTCAAATGTGTTAGTTAGTAATGAATACACCTGTGCACCTGCTAGGTGGTCTGGAAAACGTGAACTGTTGGTAGCTCACGCTGATCGAGGTTTCCTACCCCTGCCATAGACAATCTAAAATAGGGAATCAATATAAGGTACAGATAACGGCACTTACTTGTCAAAATGTATTATTTCATGTGTAAATAACTGTGGGCACTATAAAACATATAATATATTCACTAATAGGGGACATGATGTTTCTTTAATGTGAGTTTTAATTTAAACACATCGGGCCAAATATAATAGGGCGAGAGTTTTTAAACTTGGTCAATGTAATATAGTCAGGGCCGGATTAAGATTTGTGGGGGCCCAGGGCAACTAATTTGTGGGGGCCCCTATCAATAAAATTACATTATGCCATACAGTGTCCCCATTATGCACATTATGCCACAGTGGCTAGTATAAACATCATACCAAACACTGTCACACTGTCCCCACAGTATGCCACACAATGTCTTGATATTATGCCACACCCTGCCAATAGTAAGTCACACAATGCCCCCAGTATTAATATTATGCCTCCAGTATTAATAGTATGCCCACACTGCCTTTTCTAGTATTAATATTATGCCCCACAGTGCCCCCTCCAGAATTATTATTATGCTCTGCAGTGCCCCAATATTAAATGTTATGCCTGACAGTGCCCCCTTCAGAATATACCCAGTAATATTATGCCCCACAATACCCCCAGTAATAATATTGTGCCCTTTCCAGAAATAATTTCATTCCCCCCAGCAATAAATATTATGCCCCATCCAGAATTAATATTATGTCCCGCAGTAATAATACACCTTCACTATGTCACATAATACCCCCAGTATTATCCCCCCCCCCAAGTACCCCCAGTATTATGTCCACAGTGCTTTCTGTAATATAATTATGCCCCCAGTATTAAAAATCATAATGCCATCTCCAGAATTAATATATAACATATATATGCCTCCCAGTATATGCCCACAGTGGCCCCTGCTGTATTACTTTTATCCCCACAGTGCACCACACCTACAGAGCCCCCAAGTACTTACCTTTTGTGGCGGGCTCTTCCGATGATAGGCAGACGTCCAGGACGGGCTGCCGCTGCTTATGAATGCACAGCGCATACAGAGCAGCTTCCGAGTACCATAAGCGTCGCGGACGTGATGTCACGCTTACGGGACTTGGGAGCCGCTCGGTATGCATGTGCCTTCAGCAGCAGTCGCAAAATCACAGCGCCAGCCTTGTGAGTGACCGTCTGAGACGGCAGCTGCTCTCAGCCATCGGTGGCTCAGAGCAATCTTGTGTGGGGGCCCCTTGTGTGTGGGGGCCCCAGGACGACTGCCACTGTCGCCCTGCCGTTAATCCTGGCCCTGAATATAGTCAGAGAATATGCAAACTCTCATGTTTTTCAGACTAAAAAAACTCACAGTTTAAACTCTCATCCAGATGTTTTCCATTTTTAATATACAACTTGATCAATGTAATAGTGTGAGAGGTTACTGCTATACTCTCACATTTTCTAAACTCTCACCCTATTACAATTGGCCCATTATATCTGATCACTGAAAAATAATGATATACTCTTCAATATTATGAAAAGATTAACAAAGGTGGATAACAAATATAATTTTTAATTCTGTAGACATGTAACTACTATTACATAAGCACATTTATAAAGTCGTGTAATCGGTATTCTGTAGCAAGTGAGCAAACTATTTATTTTGTGATAACTGCAGGTGTTATACAGTAGAGCACAAACATTTTTTATTGCATTTTAAGAATTATTGATACATACAATAATTATTGTCATATGGGAAGTGAGGGCACTTTATAACTTTTTTTTATATATGTGGTGTTTATTAGTGCAGAGCCTTGTGATACAAGCACATATTTAATATACTGTGCATTGGATTAAATGTAAAATAAATATACATATATATACACACACACACATACATATATGTATATATATATATATATATATATATATATATATATATATATATATACATATATGTATGTGTGTATATGTATATATTTATATGTGTATAAGATCTTCATCACAGATTTATAATTCATCAAACGATATTCCATTTCAAATTTCATTTGCATTGTGTTTTCTTTGTAGGCTGCCAGAAACTGTTTAGTAAGTGATCTTGGAGTAGTAAAAGTGTCTGATTTTGGAATGACAAGGTAACTATTCAGTAACATTTGAAGTGCTATACAGGGTGAAAACTGTGCTGTTCTAGTACAACTTAACGTCTTTTGTGCCGAGGTTTCCATAGACAGGGCTGCTTAGAAATAGGCCGTCTCAGTTCTGTGTGTGTGTTTGTGTGGGGAATGGGCAAGCTTGGGTGCATGGCAAAGTGCCACCATGGATGTGGGCCATTTTGGGAATGTTGTTACGTCTGCTACCCCCATCTCTTGGCACCCTTGTCAGTATATTAATGTAACTAAAATTCTTTCAAGATATGTTTAGCCAAAGTCAAGACACAATTATTCAGATCTGATGTATTATTACTCTCCCCTAAAAATGTCTGCAGAATATAGCACTTAATTTTCTCTCACATAGAAATAACTAAATGTGGACTTTTTTTTTCAATAACAGAATCAGATTTAGGGCCAATAGGCAATGTTCATTTTGTTTTTGTTTAATATATTTTTTTTGTTTGTTGAGTAGCTCTTGTTTACTAACATTTGTATTGGACCATAGCAACCCATCAGACAGGTGAGAATGCTTAATGAAATAAATGAACGCAAAAGGCAACTAAATATGAAAATGATCTCGTGTAACAAACTTGCTGATATTGACTGCTCTGCTGATTGTTGTGTACTTGGATACAGATCAAAGCTTTTGATTTATTTTCTGTTTATATTTTCTTTCTGTTTTTAATTTTGCAAATCCTATGGTTCCAATGTAAGGCATATCACATAGTTCAATATCCATATACATATTATTCATATGCAGATCAGGCAAATTATTATGCTTAGCGCACACACTGAAGTTAAAGGTCTGTTCACTCTTGGTTGCTGCATCTTCAGTCACTGTTAGCAGACCAGCTTTAGCCTGAAGTCAGAACTTTACATTAGGGTTGTCTTAAAATATAGAGCTTTAATCAAGACAAGAATCCGGGGAACCCCCCGAGCACCTTAAGACTTATAATACATTACTGTAAGCGGAGGTGGGTTCAAGTGTCATCTTACACAATAAATGTATTTGGTATACGTGTATTCATTACAAACTCTGGGCCTGATTCAGAATCAGGGCCTGTTTTTTTTTTCTCAAGGCCGTTGACAAAGCTGTGGGTGACCACCCACAGGTTGTGCGAGCGGCCTGGAGTCCGTCGCAATTATGGTAGGGTCTCGGCTCCCGCAAGCCCGAGTGGACTTCCTGCTCTATTAGAGCATGAAGCCCACTACTGACTAGTGATGTCAGTAGGTCCGCCCTCAAACGGCAGACGTTCCTTTGGGAACGCCTGCGTTTGCCCAACCCCCCCCCCCCGCCTACAAAACGGGGCGAGCTGTCACTCACCATCGACAGCCGGGGCTGAGCTTCAGTCGCTGCGGGGCTCGCTACAAGACTGGGCATCTTATAGCGAGCACCGCAGCGACTGAAGCTCAGTCGCTCGTCAGGGCTAGCGCATGCACACGCCGGACGTGGCGCTTGCGCAGACCATAAACATCAAGCCGCTTGTGAGCGTTGTGCGCTTGCGAGCAGCTCTGAATGAGGCCCTCTATCTTCCCACTTGCTGTGAGCTTAAGGGGCACATCCACTAGGCGACTAGTGAAGGACTGAACGATATCGTTATCGTTCAGGCATTCATTAAACTGTGCAGTGTCCACACTGAACAATATATATCGTTCGTTCAATATATATCCCTCATCCCTGAACATGGTAAATCTGTCGTTATCGACAGAGTGACCGGCATGTTCAGGCGATGATTGATGTCGGAAACGACCAGCGGGAGCGCGCATCGCTGGTCGTTTACGACATTTTAGTGCCCGATTCATGCACGATTAATGGACAACTGAACGATAACGATGTCGTGGATGTGCGCCGTTAGACCTTTAATAACCTATTTTATAATATCGTGTAGAGGAAAACTCTTTCTCAGTCGCAGTAAACATACAGTTATTAGAGGGTCTCTGAACTAAGGCTTGGAGAGAGAGAAAGTGGAAAGAGATAAAAAGTACCAACCAATCAGCTCCTAATTGTCATTTTTCAAACACAGCCTGTAAAGTGACAGGAGAAGGGACGGACTGGCAGTCCCCCTGAGCGCCCGCAAAATGGTTGTGGTCTCACCTCAAAAGGGGCGTATCCTTGTATCACAGGAAGCGGAGCTGCTTGGCCAGAGTTTGACGCCGGTCCGGCCCTTCTGCCATCGGCCCTTCTGTCATTTGCCAGAAGTGCCAGATGGGCAATCCGGCTTTGATTAGGAGCTGATTGTTTGGTACTTTTTCTCCGTCCACTTTATCTCTCTCCAAGGCTTAGTACAAAGACCCTTATGTGCCATAAGCCATCTGCAAGCATCCCCATACATGGTACTAAGCTGCCAATGACAGTTCATGGTTTCTGTGACATAACCAGGAAATATATCAAATATTTCTGGTCACTTGCTGAACGCAGTGTCGATGTCGGACACAGGGGGCGATGTTGTTAGTGTGTATATGTACCTGAGTCGCACAGCTCATGCTTCCTGATGGTTAACATTCATCAGTGCTGGCTAACCTGTTCTTTGACAGAGGGTTATACAACCCACACACTTACATAATGGCACTCGCCATCTCAGTAAATGTGATCGTGTTCCTGATAGACAGGTTTTATATTTACTGTTACACATCTTTTTACATGTGTATATTTTATCTTTTAATATGGGATAACTCATTCAGGACTACCAAAGCAGTGGCGCTTTCATAAATGACAACTCCAATGTGCAGGTCTTTGTGTGGGACCCCACCCGTGGGCAAATGTGGCTGGCACATGCGCAGAAGTTACAGTGCCAGAGTCCTTGGCATCTTCTGTGCATGCGCCATATTTCTGAAGAAATCGCCAAATAAATGCCACCGGATAGGCCCTTGTTCTGGGGTACAGATTGTGTGGCATGGGTCCGGCACCCATTACAGATAAATCACTTTACCAAAGTGTTTATAGTATGGACACAATAGGAGCTTGATGACAATTGTCTGTATATAGTAAATACTGGCAAAATAAAAGCCGAAAGGCAAATAAGAGCAGAATAAAATATGGAATAATGGGCAATTTAGTATATCTGCTACTCAGGTTATAACGATAGGAAACCAGTCATGGATGAGACATGATTACTGTACATGAGTTTAGGATCAGCAGAAAGTTATTATTTCTACTCTATAAGCCTGCTCAGGAGGAGAACATATAATGGTGTGGAATCTCCCCAGTTTTTGTTATTCTTGTTGATGAATTGTTGATGAATGCTGGCTCATACACAGACATGCACAGGTGTAGTGTAAGGTTATTGTTCTCACTTTTGCACAGATGTGCCTGGTTTACAGTTAAGCACGTGTACTTGAGGCCGCCTCTGCTGGGGATTAATGGATTGCACCATCTAGTGGGTGCAGTTACTATGTCAGCATGAGGGTGACATCTTTATCCACTACCAAAAAAGTTAGATTTCATTTAGCGAGAAGTGATTATTTAAACTAGATAAAAGATTAGAGAAGATACATACAGGAGTTAGGTCTATCCTTTGCTGGAGTGCGCACAGGACTGTATCCATCCTGCCAAAGTACTGGATTAGGTATCATCCATTTTACGCACAATTTAGCCAAAGTAAAAAAGGGGTTTCTGTTCGTCTCAGTGTCCCTCACGCTCTTAATGCATTTACTGTACACATCAGGATAAATTAAGCAGTATATTATGAAGAAAAATGTGAAAGATTAAATGAACAAGAGGGCTGTAATGTATGTAGGGTCTTTTCAGGAGACACCTCCAAAGCTGTGGACAAGGGACTAATATTCACACGTGTGTCAAGTCGCTGTGTTGTCTTGGACACAGGTGTAGAGAGCTTCTATGTATTTCAGTCACTGGGAGCTTTATTCAATCTGAAGCCTGTGGCAGGTCACACTGACCTTATCCTACAGCCAGCTCTGCATAGCACCTTAGTAGATCAATAAGTCGTAATAATTTATATTGTTATGTATAAAGCAGATACTTGTGATTGTTCTTAGAGGTACATTTTTTTTAATATATATATCTAATTAGGTATGTCCTTGACGACCAATACACAAGTTCCTGTGGAGCCAAGTTTCCAGTAAAGTGGTCACCACCCGAGGTTTTCAACTACAGCAAGTTCAGCAGCAAATCTGATGTCTGGTCTTTTGGTAAGAAATACATTGGAAATAATATCACAATTTCTACTGTGTGGACTGGAGCACTAATCCCTATTCCTGAACACAGACACTTGGCATATTTTATAATTACATCATCAAAATAACACACCGTCAAACCATGTAGAAACCCAAATGAAGGTTAACAACTCTTCAGCTTTATATCAGAGACAACAACAAATGTGATGGAAATTACAGTGACCTTTGCCGTGTGTAACCACCTCAGTGGAACAATGGTAGATGTACTAAGCCTTGGAAAGATATAAAGTACCAACCAATCAGCTCCTGTCATTTTTGAAACGCAACCTGTAATGTGACAGTTAGGAGCTGATTGGTTGATACTTTCTCACTGTCCACTTTATCTCTCTCCTAGGTCTAGTACATCTCCCCTTAGTCTTCAGTGACCACTATTAGGGGAAAGCTGTTATGGAATGAGGTTCCTGCATCTGAAATAAGTGCCGGAAACAGCGCTCTATTGCTTACCTGGTCCACACTTTCTCTCCCCTACTTTGTCAAACCCTGAAATAAAAGGAAGCATACAGTGTTTGCATCCTGAACGTATGCAGGAAAAAGACGCACAAGAAAGGCGCACTTACAGTAAGTGTTCAGTCGGCGACTTATTGGGATTTTCTGTTGCATACAGAAACCTGGATTGTCCATTATATTGTGTTTACTTTATTACCTTTACCACTTTAACTTGCACTACTATGTCCTGATACTGTTATATATTTAATTTAGATTGATCAGACTTTGTGCACTAAGGCAGAGCTGATTTTTCACAATGGAACAATGCGTCATTAGATGTCACTGTAAATAGAAGTACTACATTTATTTTGTTAGAAAACGACAATACTAATGGAAGAGTAACATTTAATGACAGTACTCCCTATGGTGCCTGTGAAACATCCACTCTACACCAGATTTGGGAATGAATGTTAATTATCAGGCCTAAAGGTGCCCACACACTAGGGTGACGATCCGATATCGTGTCCGATTTCCCTTGAACTCTCCCCCGGCAGTCGTGGACCCGATTTTGTTCAAAAACACTAAAGGACTATAAATATGCACATATAAGTAGGATTTCTCTGATATTACACCATACAGATGTTGTGAGAGCAGACATCCCAACAGCTGTCCGAGCTATAGCGCCCCCACAGGGGCGTATCTATAATGGGTGCAGGGTGTGCGGGGAACACGGGCCCCTGGTCCAGGGGGGCCCCACACCGCACACCCTGCACCAATAATATTACTTACCTCTCCGGAGTCCCCACGTCGGCGTGGGGGTTCGGCGCTGTAAAATGACTGGAAAATGGCCCGGTGACCTGTGCATAAACTCTAGTGCCCAGAGGCTACAACTCCAGCGCTGGCCGCGCACATCTCAGTGCGCTGCCGGCCCCCGGGCGGAGAGGAGGGGGCCCGTGTCAGAGACTGCACACTGGCCCCCTCCTCTCTAGAAATGCCCCTGCGCCCCCACCTGGCAGTGTGCCTAGCAAAGCTCTGTAATTAGAGCCACAAACCTGAGTTGTTCCCAGAAGTCTTTGGACAGGAATAAGCAATAAGATTCTAGGTCCTTTATATATTTGGAATAAAGGAGCTGATTCAGACCCGCTCGCTAGATGCGAACGCTCGCACGATGTGTATGCAAATTGCTTAGACAGGGTAATCGCACAGCAATGTATTAGCACGCCCAGTATTTCTTAGAGAGCGATTGCATAGTGTATGCAGACGCCCACCGGCATATCTTAAGATGCCCACTTGTGCACGTCATCTCCAGGAAGTGTATGTAACCATCGGTACATCGGGTAGCATCGGATGCGATCGCAGCGCTTGAGGTTGACCATACCCTGCCGCAAGCATTGCGATCACTTCAGGGTAAAAAACAGCCAGGTGACATGTACTATGATGCTGCTTCTAAATTATGCACACCTCTGAAACGGCATTGGGACGCTCAGACGCCTTGGTTCTCACATCCACTCCTCCGTTATTAATGGCCAGTCCCTGTCACCACCCACAAACGGCTTCTCCTGTCACTCACTCTGCTGGACTGTCTATGTGCTGCGAGCAAATGCATTCTGATCTTTGGCTATGGTTTGTGCACTGCGATGCATGCGCACAATGCATGCCACCGGCAGCCGCGAGCGTTCACATCTTAACGAGCGGGTCCGTATCAACTCCGAAGAACCATAAACTATCATATCTTATCGCTGCATATTGGAATGATATTTATATCCATTAATCCAAAAAGCTTTTGTGACGGCAGGTCCAATAAGAGGCTGTCCTGGCGAAAAGCCTGGCAGTAATATTATAGCTATTACTATCACTTTACTGCTGGTTAGGACACTGCAGTAAGAAAAATGCAACATACAGGAGCGGAGGAGGAGAGAAGGAGATCTGGGGGATCAGAAGTTGGTTTTAGCTAACAGGTCCAAGTCCAAAGAGCTATGGGCCTGATTCAGACCCACTCGCGAGCGGCTGTCCGCTCGCAAGTGGGTCGATGGTGTGCACTGCGCATGCGCACGACGGAGGGAGCGCCGTCGTGCGCATGCGCGAGACGCGACGTGCGAAGGACTTTCCTTCGCTCGTTGTGTCTGATCAAAGGGGGCGTGCTGTCGATGTTGATTGACAGCACGCCCCCTTTGGTGGGCGTGCCGGGGGCGTGCCTGCCAGACTGAGGCGTTCCCAAGGGAACGCCTACCGTCAGAAGCCGGCCCCACTGACATCACTAGTGATGTCAGTGGGAGTGATTTTGGCTCTGATAGAGCCAAAATCACTCCTGGCCTTGCGGTTGAGAAACTCAACCGCAGGCTTCTGCTCGCACTGGCGATGGTCGCGATGGTCAAGACCATCGCGACCATCATCCTGCACGCTCGTATAGGCTGTGGGTGGTGACCCACAGCTATACGAGCGTCCAGGAGGACGCTCCATATTTATGGAGGTGGGCCCTGATTCAGAGCGAGCGCTCTGGTCAGAGCGCCCGGCTCTGAATCAGGGCCTATGTTTTTCGCCTGGTAAATAGGGGCAGATCGCAGTCCCCATTCAGAATGATGGGGATTACGCTCTTCAGCATGAGTTAGCATAATGCCGGATATATCAAACCTGTATGATTCACCTGACCATTATTGAGCCAACGTCGTGCTGTGAATGGTGTAATGTATGGAGGCGCTCCAACTATCAGGCAGCCTGCTTCTCCCCTGGTCTGTGTAGTGCATGCTCTACTTTACCCTTCGCTTTATCCATGCTTTATGTGTGACTACACATTGCATTTCATGTGCATACTTGCTCTATCTATGTACTGGCCAGGCCACATTGGATCAGGTAGAAGCCAGGGTTGCAGTAAGATGGCAAGTTTTTAAGCAAACAATTCTTGCATGTATATACTGTACTTGTATTATTTGGGATGGAGCCTCAGGCATTCATTTCCTTATTCTGTTTTTCCTTCCAGGGGTATTAATGTGGGAGGTTTTCACAGAAGGTAAGATGCCCTTCGAGACCTATTCCAATGTTGAAGTGGTGGATATGGTGACAAGAGGAGAGAGGCTCTATCGGCCGAGATTGGCTACAAACAAGATATACACTATAATGATGGCATGCTGGCATGAGGTAAGATTACAGCCCATGACACACAGTACTCACTCCCACCAGTGCATCTGATACATTTGGAACTACATTTGTATGCTTTATTTTATACTGTATATAATAATTCTCATGGCCATAAATTGGTGGATTGTCAGTGTCATCTTTGTTTTTCGATTCTGAGCAAGGCATAGTTACACTATTGTACATCCTTGGTACATTGTGTTTCCCCCCTCTAAAGGCACACATCCACTAGATGATTAAAGTGAGTGATTGAATGATAACTATATCGTTATTGTTCCATTGTTCAATAATCGTTAGAAAAACATTTGCACAGCGTTTAAAAAAATGGCTAAAACGACCAGCGATGCGCGCTCCCGCTGGTCGTTTAGACAGCTATCATCGGGCAAATATGTTGTACAACCTGACGGTAACGTCAGGTTCAGCATGTTTGCAGATGATTGATGTGCCTACACTGATTGACTGATCGTTCAGTGTAGGCACATCACAGACTGACAAACGACTGCACGAATTAGCCACAACCTTCCATAGGAAACTCGTGTGCTAATACTGATCGTGTTATCCGGGCAGGAAAGCCTTGCTCCTGTTTGATTGCATTCCCTAATATGTGAGCAGAAAATTAGCGAGGTTCACCCCTGTGCTTACCTTCTATATACACAGCTGTAAATCATCAGAATCTCGCATTTAATTATATTGTACATTCTTGTGTACACAGCTCATATAATTAGGGTGTATTGCTATATAAAGGCAATGCTGCAAGAGAAATGCCAGCATTGCCCAATATAATCAGATCTTGCAGCAACTCTTGTCAATATGGAGCTTGAGAAATACAATGACGCAATACAAATCCCATTTTGTGCTTAGCACTATTGTGTACAATAGGCAGTGGAAGGGTGATTATCCTGCTGTAACAATTGTTACAGAGAGGAAAGAAAGACATCTTTGTATGTTTTTTGTTGCTCTGATAATCAATGGATTAAAACAATTGTTAAACTTTTTATATATGAAAATGACATTTTAATAAAAGGCCAGTGTATATTGTATACTTACCTCACAATGGAGGCGATTCAATTCAGCGCGCTGTTGATAGCTCTGGGAAGGAGTACCCGGAGCTATTCAATTCCATGCGCTGTTAGGCCGTTTAAAGGACTTCTGATGTAGTCTCCTGAGGTGCGAGCAGAAATCCAACTTAAGTGCCGGCCGTGAAGCTGTTTGCCGGCTTAGCACGGTGCCTCGCGGCCGGCACTTTAGTCGGAGAATGCCGGTTAGCGCAACTAAGCACCCAGCTTTAGTCGCGTTAACCGGCATTCTCTGTCTTAAGTCAGACTAGTCAAACTTAACACCGCATTGCATTGAAAAGCTCCAGGAACTCCTTCCCGGGGATATTCACAGCGCGCTGAATTGAATCTCCCCCAATGTTATAGGTCTCTTTATACATCTTAGACATGCCATGTTATATTTTGGAGACCAAGATCTTTTTTATATCTCAAAATCTCAAATGATTTGTTTTTATATTTTAGAAACCAGAAGGACGCCCAAAATTTTATGACCTGTTGCTGGCAATCGGACAAATACTCGAAGGAGACTTCTGAAGACTTAAAATTGAACATTGAAATATTGGACAATATTTGTATATACTATATATAAGGAGGATGTTAATTGCCTGGCATCCAAACCTTTGGACAAATGTTTCACTTCTGTGGTTCCTACAGGATTACTTCTTATATGTATTGTCAGACTTTTTGGCACACTACGGGTATTAGGGATTATACGTAGGTTCACCCAACTCACAAATAATTGATGACTGTGGTGTTCTAGGATTGTTTCCTTGTCATTTTTCTGGATGAAGGTTCATCTTGTCACGTGTAACAAGCTGTATATAGCATATGTATATATAAATATATTTATGTTAAGGAAAATGTTTGTTTTTGAGTTTTGCACTAAAAAAAGGATAGATCTTATTGTGATAAAATACACTTTGAAATTCTTTAATGTGGTTTTAATAACTTCTGCTAAACATGCTTCCATAGCAACATCCACCCTTATGGATGAAATGTATTTCTTAACCACAGTGCTCTTGATATAGGTGACAGTCTCTAATTGTAGACGACTAAAGTACATTCCAGAGGTGGAGTTTCCCTGGGATGTTCAAAACATGTTTTAAGTAATTTACCAAAAAAATGAGGCTTTTATTAGTGGCTGTAAAGTGTTAAAAGTGCACAGTTGGAAAACTCCTATAGTAGCAAATCAGCAACACATTACTGGTTCATCTCTAGTCTTTCCAGTATGCAATGTAATTAGATATCTATACTAATATAATAAGAACGTTGTGTCTATTTATTCAAAATTGACGCAAAAACTACTGGACCGATTTTCATGAAACCTGCATCATTTTGTAGTGTAATCTCCTAGAAATAACCTGCACTTTGTTTCATCTCAATCCGTCAAGTTAAAGCTGAGCAATAACAAAAACAAATGTATTGACATCATTAATGCAAGATATTGGTGTGGCACCATGTGCGCGGCCGGTAAGGGGTGGGGGGAGAGGTGCTTCGGGCCTGCGTTCAGTTGAAGAGGATAGGCTACATAGCAGTGTGTGCACAGGGCACACAGTGACATTGGTATGAGTGTTGGGTGAAGGCGCTGCTGCCACCAGTCTTGCTGGTGACAAGGGCCACCCCCGCACAGAGCCCCTATACAAAGTAATACAACTAAAGCACCTCAAATAAAAAAATTGTTGGCAGAAGCTATTTCATTGTGGGTGAAGCCTCTGACTACAGCTAGTACAACATACGTGAGCTAGCTTATCTCGTTTTAAGTTTAATATATTTGAAAGTTATTTATTAATGAAATTCTGTATTTATTGAAGTTAGGAATACAAAGAAATACAGGTAAAGACATGCTTATATGATAGATGCACAATAAACATCAAAAGCAGAAGATATGATAAGTAGCATTCGTAATTCACTAGTTTTGAGTGAAGAAACGGGGAAGGGATCCTAAAGGGAAGGAGGACGAGACGCTGCCGAAAACCGTATGCAGATAAGGGGATGGAGCATTCCAGTTGGTCAACTCTGAGGAAGAGATCCTGAATGTATGTAAAGAGAGCTTAAAACCCCTTACAGAATATTTAATAATGCAGTAGTGATCCCGAAGGTCGTCAGACAGTACATGGGGAGGGCAAGCGATACAGGTCCGACATCCCATTTATGAACCTCCCAGAGAAGCCTACTGACCCAAGCACTACAAAACATGAATGACCACAAGATGCGATCATTCTTCTTTTCAGCATGTTATCTTTGAGAATTCAAGCAGGAAGCTTCCGGGATTAGGAGGGGGAGGAGACCCGCGGAGACTCCCTCACCCGACAACGGCAGCTTCGCAAAGGGCAGCTCTTATCGCAAGAGCTGTCCTTTGTGATGCTAATCGCATATGTTAGTACCAATGCGGTGACTGGAGGGATGTACACAGCACGGTTAGTACATCCCGCTCTAACAGTGATAACTCAGGTTTGGGGATTTTTGATGAAAAGTTTTTTGTATAATTTGTTTGAATAATAACATAGACAAACAAAACGTAAACACACATATAGTAGTTTTCTAGTGTTTATAAGGGTATGTGGTCATAATGTCCACAAAATCATTGTTGACAATGCTTTTGTCGGTATGAGAATACTGGCACCACCATTTCAGCTTTCGATAACTGTAAACATGCTACTTTAATAGGATGGAATTACTGCAAATCAAGATGAAATTAAACAGACTTTCCAGTTTCCTTGTAAACAAAAGAGATTACACCTCTGATGCAGACCGTTAGGTCCATACGTAATAGAGAGAGAGTTGTTGGAACAAGCGTGATTTTGGCTATTTATCCTGTAGATTTAAAGCGCCAGTAATTTAAAAGGTAAAATCAACTTGGTTTTGTAATTTATATTGTTGCCAATTTAAATTTCCAGGTAAATTATTTGAATCATGTCTATTCCAGCAATTTGCAGGCTATTACATATTGGCCTTAAGCTTTTCTGGCGCGCTGTCGACGTCCAGCCTCTTGTAGATTCCCTGGAATTGTTGTACCCTATAAGGGTAACTTACAAAGCTGCAAAATGAGGTCATACAGCCACATTTCCTTTTGTGACATGACATCTATCGCCTATTTCTACTCGCATTATTATTATTATTATCCTTTATTTATATGGCGCCACAAGTGTTGCGCAGCGCCTTACATAGTACATAGAACTAATAGGTGAACAAGAAACAAGTAACTTACAGTACATTACAGTGCAGGACAAGGACACGATTTATATACATTGCTGCAATAGCGATTAAAGCACTCACAATAAGCAGCCGGGAGTTGGCAGCCACGTGTTAGGTGCCCTTATGGGGAGTAAAGAGTAGAAGAAAATGTAAAGAGAAGCACATGAGGGAAGAGGTCCCTGCTCATGAGAGCTTACATTCTAAAGGATGCACATGCACCCAGAAAGCAGAAGGATCTGCAGCGATGTAAAAATGTATCTTTCCAGGTGTACTTTATACACCACTACCATAGGTATTTACCAACATTTACTGTTGCAGAATTGGGATAACTACGGTAGCACAGTAAAAGGCTGCAGGACATAGCCAAGCATGAGGACTATGTGACCTGTTCTGCCCTTTGCTTTCTCATAAATGTAACACTGCCTGATAGAACTAGAATAAACTATTGCTCTGCCTCTTTAACCCCACACAGATCAAACAAGTAGATTAGGCAACAAGTTTCTCTGGGATTTTCAAATGTAACCAGTGTACAGTGTACAATTTGTAACTACACAGAGGAGTCCTTGGCCCTCATTCAGACCCACTCGCAAGCGGGCGCACGTACGTTAGGCGTACGTACAAAAATATTTAAATTCAATGGCTCGCTCGTATTTTCGTTCGGATCTAAAATTCCTCCCAAAACTCTGACGACCCCTCCTCTAACTAACGAGCGTATGAAATAGCGAGCGTACATCCCCGAAATGGCTTGAAAGGAACGCACGCACAAGTATAAACAGGAAGTGGCCTTGTCAGATGTCGATTACCTGCTCCTTTATTCTGCCTACCTCCATCAATCGTATCATGCCAATCAATGTATCAATTAGCTTAATTGTTTGTTTTTTTCAACACAATGCAAGAAACTTTACTCTTGTCCGTGTTTGTGTTTACCCGCAGAATACGTACGGATGAAACATTCGCTTTTATTGTTCAAAAAACATGTGAACCACAATTAAACAATTGTACTATTGCTGTGGATCCCCGCATATTTCCCTGGGTTCATTTCTTTATTTAAATTTGCTTACGCATGTCACTGCATCAAGCCTATCATAACTCTCCAGAGATTTCTGGCCCTGTCGAACACATGACTCATACACTAACCAATAAAATTGCTCCTGTTAATTTCCAAAATACATTAGCCAATCAGAAAATTTTTACACACTTTATCAAAAATGATTTTTAAGAAAAACACCATTGCCATCATGAGAGCCTCCGCATTCACCAGGCGCGAGCTGCTGGTGCTTACGGAGGTCATGGATCGCCGGATCACCAGCCAACCTCAACCCATGACCAACCGGCAGAAGCGCTCCGCGTATGCGGAGGCACGGTCCCGCCTGCGGTCCTTCGGCTCACGCCGCAACATCGGGCAGCTGGAGCGCAGGTGGTCCGACCTGCAACGGCGAACGCCCCGCTTGCTGGCATGCTTTCGCATGCAGATCCTGGCAAGTAAGTGTTATGTATTGTGGTTTTAATGTTTGTGTTTGTGGGGCAAACTGCGTGTGCATGTTTTCCCTCTATTTCTGATTTATTCATTCTACTGCTATTTGGCTTATTTGTTGTTTTTTTTTTTTTTTTTAGTTTTGTTGCCCGGATTTGTCCATAAACTAACCGCAATTTCTTTGTCATATTTTAGGGGGACAGCCAAGACTCCGCCGTCACCGTCCGTCCAGACGGCGTTCCCGGCCACTATCCCCAACCCCCAGCCAACACTCCACCCCAAATCTTTCCCCTATTCCCCACTCCTCCCCATCCTTCCCAGACCCTCTCCTGGAAATGTCGGGCCTCCTTCCCCTCCGTCCCACTTCCCCCTCTCCTCCACCCACCCCTCTTCCAATTACCCCCTCCCCGGAGTCCATCATAACTCCTCCCCATTCTTTGGGTAATGACGGATCCTCCGAGGAGGATCATGGAGGTATTTCCGGAGCTCCCGTTTTGTCTCCCGGTATGTATTTTTTTTTTTTTTTTTTTAAAGCACAAACTGTTTGTATGTAATCATGTGTCGTGCCTTTCTTCGTGTTTTTGTGGCTTGACTTTTGGTGATTTTGAAGGTTTGCCTTTACCTCTTCCTGGTGATTTCAACATACACATATCATACCTGTGGGAATTTGTACCTAGGCCTTGTATTTTTGCCAGCCCCCCCTTTTTTTTTTTTGTTTGGGTTTAGGAGTGATTTGGTTGTGTTTTTTTTTGTAATGTGGATTCCCTATTGTTGTATTAACCCACACACTTTTCTCACCCACAGAGGAACAGAGGCGTCGGCAAGAGGTGGCGGATTGTGTGGGGCAGATGCGCCAACATGTCATCGGCATTCTGGTGGCCCTCGACCGGCTGTCTAGCCTCCTTCGGCAGTTTTTTTATTTTTGTTATATTTTCAAAATAAATTTATTAAGACAAATATACGTTGTGGCTCATTTTTAAAAACCAAAACCAAGATAGTTTAGCATGACATAAGTAGACTGTTCCTGCAAGGATTTCCCTTTTTTAAAAGTTAGATTGTGTTTTGTCTTTGTATGTCAAACAGACACAAGAAACACATAACAGTAACAATGTCATTTCCCTTTTTGGGTGTAGTGTCAATTACATATTTCTACATTTTCCAGGTTCCTAGTTGGTGCGCAAGCTGCTTAGGCCAATCTTACAAATCCCAAGGTTGGGCCAGGCTTCCTTTTGGTGTGGATTGGGAAGCTGAAAACATATTTCAGTTTAGCTCAACTGGCGTCAGTACTGGTTTACCCCTTAGTCAAATGTAACTTGTGTTAACCTGGTTACACTTGCTGTTAACGTCCCAAAAAAGGAAGACCATTTCACTCTCCAAACATTTATTCACAACATAACAGAGAAAACAAAGTGGTCACTCCCAAAAAAAGAACACAGTGATAAATTCAAATACAACACATACCAAGAAATAATTAAATAAAAACAAAAAATCAAGAACTGGTTGACGAAGGACCATGCCAACATGATTCCACAAACATGGCGTTGCGATATGGGTTCCAGAATATATGCCCAAAAGTACCAGATCCAGGTTTGGTAAGGGTAGCAGGAAGTAGTGAGCGTTGGAGTGCCAAAGATTATGTGAACAAACAGAAGATGGTGAGCAAAAAAAAAAAAAATTAGATGTTCGCAAACAAACACAAACACATTAGGTATAAACACTGGAGTTTTGTTCAAACTTACCTAAAAAATCTGGCCACCACATCATCGCGTATGGCCCCCCCACATACTGACCTTCGACCAACCTCGGGGGGGCCATCCTCAGGTAAGGCATCCTCTGGCTGCATTGGGACACCACTCCTTATGGCAATGTTGTGAAATATCCCACACAGGACCACAATTTTAGACACCATATCCGGCACATACATGAGCTCGCCACCAGAGCGGTGGAGGCATCTGAATCGGCCTTTTAAAAGGCCGATACAGCGCTCCACCACTTGCCTGGTGGCTGTAAGTGCGGCATTATACGCACTTTGTGGCCCTGGTGTGGGAGCCAAATAAGGAGTGAGCAGCCAGGACATGCAAGGGTATCCACTGTCTCCTGTGAACAAAAATAGACCACATCAGGAACACTGTGTATCAAGCTTAACATTGTTATGTACTAAAGGTCTCCACTTACCCAGAAGCCACGCATCACCAGCTTGTAGGTTGGTTAATTTCTGCCATATCCCTGATTGCCGGATGACGAAGGAGTCATGAGCACTTCCGGGTAATTTAGCATTCAGGGACAGGATCTGGAGGGAGGCATCACATACCACCATTACATTCAGGGAGTGATAGTGTTTACGGTTTCTAAATATTGCCTCCAGCCGTGCTGGAGGCTGAAGTGGTATGTGAGTACCATCCACAACCCCTATGATGTGTGGGAAGCCAGCTATTTGGTAAAAATTGGCCTTGGCCACACTAAGGGCACCCATATCCAAAGGCATTTTAATAAAATGATGGAGGTGCTTGAAAAGTGCCTCCATCACTGCCCTCAGGATCCGGGAAAAGGAGGATTGGGAGATGCCCGCCACTATTCCCACCGTTGTTTGAAACGATCCTGAGGCACAGAAATGTAACACCGCCATAAATTGCGTCAGTGGTGGTATTGCTGTTGGACTGTCAATTTGCCGCTCAAGATCACTTTCTATTAATGAGAGAGTGTCTATGATGATTTTGGGAGGTAGACGGTAGCGTCTTAAAACCTCATCATCGGGCATTCCAAAAAGGGTGACACGTGTTCGAAATATCTGGGGCCTTGCATGCCTACGATGCCTACGCCTGGGACGAGTTTGAGGTTGGTCGTCTTCCGGGAGCAGGGCCAGAACAATTCGCCCCAGATCTACCTGAAATTCAAAGTTTACAATGTAAGGCTTTTGAGCCACCCCAAAAGTAACAAAAAACAACTTAGCTTTCTGATACCATCCATAGCTGCTTACATGCCGGGGTATTGTCATGATACGTATAAACTGTAAAAAAGCCAAAAATGAGACATCAAAAATTTAGAGGGTGAATTTTTGTTTTTCAAATTGTTGCAAGCCAACACATAAAATAGGCGAAACACACATTTGGCCATCGATGAAAACGACATTGCACACCGTACGTCAAATAGGGTTCAAATGGACCCCAAAAATGGAAAAGGGAAAAGCAAAACTGGTTTACATGATGAATAAGCCGCCAAAAATGCGTTAATTAGTTCGCAAATGCAAGTCACTACACCAACAGTCAAAAATGCGTTAATTAGTTCGCAAATGCAAGTCACTACACCAACAGTCAAAAATGCGGTAATTAATTCGCAAATGCAAGTCACTACACCAACAGTCAAAAATGCGGTAATTAATTCGCAAATGCAAGTCACTACACCAACAGTCAAAAATGCGTTAATTAGTTCGCAAATGCAAGTCACTACACCAACAGTCAAAAATGCGGTAATTAGTTCGCAAATGCAAGTCACTACACCAACAGTCAAAAATGCGTTAATTAGTTCGCAAATGCAAGTCACTACACCAACAGTCAAAAATGCGGTAATTAGTTCGCAAATGCAAGTCACTACACCAACAGTCAAAAATGCGGTAATTAGTTCGCAAATGCAAGTCACTACACCAACAGTCAAAAATGCGGTAATTAGTTCGCAAATGCAAGAAAAAAAATGGACTTACCCAACTCGAATATATAAGATTTCCAAAAAAAAGGTCTTTGGGTCCAAAAGCCAAAACAAACTAAAAAAGATGAAATTAGTGTTAAAAAAAAATAGCTAACCAAAAAACAGAAGTAGACACCAATTGGCCACAAATTAGACTGCACAAAACTTACCAAATCAGGAAAGGATGGGGAAAAAAGCAAAAAAATGTGAACGGAAAACCAAAACAACTGTAGCAAAACCAAACAAAAAACCAACTCTGCCAAATCCTCCAACCGCAAACAACCAAATCCAAACAACTTAACCGCCAACAATCCAACAACCCAACCTCGACTCCACACACACCAAGCCATAAATAGTGTTTATTTTCCCGCACAAATTAAGGATGAATCATAGGGACGCACAATCAATGATGCGGCCGCAAACAAAGGACGCATGTATAAATACGTCACGAAATCACATTGAATTTCTGGTTGATTTCATTCTGGAAGCAGAGACATGGCTTCAGACCAGGGAAACAATGGCCAAAAATCCGGCGGTAAGGCCTTCATGCATTTTGTCTCAATGATTATTTTAAAACAAATATATTGGTCAAGTTGTGAAGTGGCTAAATCTGCATATTTACCCAAATAGGTGAGGAGGATGACATGGAAGAGACTGCTGGCCCCAGTCAACCCGCCAAAGCTGCCAAAAAAAAAAGGCAGCCACATTTCACAAGCAAGGAGATGGAGGTTTTGATCCAGAAGTGCGTTGACATCCTGCCCCAGGCAGCCAGGAATATGAGCCAAAGCCAGAAGTGGAGAATGTGGGAGGAGGTCGCCGTTGCTGTCAATAGGGTGGGTGATTATGTCCGTCTAGCCCGGGATGTCAAACGGCGGTAAGTAAACACTTTCCCATCCTATAAACAAACCCCATTGTAAAAAAAAGGATAATGGGTCCAATTTCATTCCACAGATGGGCAGACTTCAAATATCGTCTCAAGCAAAAACTTGCCGACAGGGCTAGGCATGCAAGGGGGACAGGTGGGGGTCCCACCCCTGTGTCATTGGAGTTGACAGACTTAGAAGAGCTGGCACAGGGGTGTGTGCAGGCTGTGGAGGTGTTTGGCGTGTCCAACATGGATACGGACATGCCAGACTTTGCGGCTCCTCATGTTGGCCAAGGTAAGTCTTGTGATGTCACCAACTCTGAAATGCTATTGTGCCAATATGTAGATTCTAATGTGAGTCTTTTCGCAATTTTCCTAACAGAGACAGAGGCGGATGAGTCTGCTCCAGAGGGGAGCCTTGGCCGCAGAATTTCTGCTGGCTCTGCAGGGGAGGAACCAGTACATCCGGCTGAGGACCCTGCAGAAGCCAGTCCAGGGCGTGCCCCCTCGCAGGCAGTGGGCCTCCTCACAGAACTCAATTTTAAATCGGATTGCCATACGGAGATTCTGCAGAGGATGGACGCCAGTCTGATACGGGTGGCTGAGGCCCTGGAGCAAAATGCTGCGGCCAACGTGACCATTGGTCAGGCCCTGGCGGAAAATACCAGGGCCAACATCCGCATCGCCGATGCCCTGGAGCAGCTCGTTCGCCAGCACATGGTGGAGCCGACCTCCCTTCCTGCCGGAACATCCGGATCCTACACCTCTGGCACAACATCAGCCAATCCTCCAAATGTGCCTAGCCCTGTGCCTAGTCCAGAGGCCACAACATCTGCCTCTGGACAGGCCAGCCCGATGGCATCCCGGACCCGGTCTGGCGCCCACCCTCACCCAGCCAAACGGGCGAGAAAACGGTGACAGCAATGGCGACTTTTCCCACACTCCTTCTGTGCTTGGCTCATATTCCTTTCTGGTCAAAACTTCCCTCTCCTTTCTTGTGAAATGTTTTTAAATTTTGTATTTACGTTTATGTTAGCAGTTATGGTTTTTTTTTTTTTTTTAACAAATATCTTTGCCACAAAAAAAGGCAACAAAATATTAGGCCAATTTGTTTGTGTTTAAACAATAAATTTAAAACAAAAAACTGAGATTGTATTGTGACATTATTGTACAAATGGGTTACATTTAATCCTGGCCCTAAAGGCAAAAACTGACCCTCTTAAAAAAAAAAAAAGGCCTCTTTAAGGAACGTTTAAAAAATCACATAGCGATGCAAATTCCACAGTAAACCAAAAAAAAGGGGAGCTAATTAAAACATGATGACATTATTGTTACAATAGGCCATAACCAACAAATTGTGGCCAAAATAAAACACCAAAAATGTACGCTAATTGATTGTGTAATCATGACATTAGCAGCTCTGATTTCCACCTGCGTACGCTTTTGTGCTATCCCAATAAACTGCTTTCCAAACACATACCAAGCCGGTTTTCAATCCAACACTAATTACTTTACTGACCAGCCGCGATTAATCGCAGCACCATCGTTGAGTCCCGGGACGGAGGAGAAGGCCATCACCAATGTGGTCGAGTAATCCTGACCCTAAGCTGTGCGAGCATTTTGAAGGGAAAGCGGATGTTCCAGTGACGTATGAGACGGTCCGAACACATTTGACGTTCGCATCTGCTAATGTATGTACGCCCCAAAAACGCCTCGCCACGCCTGCGTTTTTTCATCTCCACCCCCGTCAACACCCAAAAACGCCCTGTTCTGTCAATCACATTTGACATGTCACTTCCTGTACGCTATTTTAGGAACGAGAGAAAAAAAACTCGCAATCTACCGTACGCACATGCGCAGTGTAACACCGACGCATGCGCGGTTAGTCAACATCGGAACGCAACGAGCGTACTGTTGTTAACGTGCGGCTCTGAATGAGGGCCCTTGTTTCCTCCACTGAGGCTATTTTTACATAAAATAGTTTTTGGGGTTTTTTTGTTTTATTTTAAATTGTGCAATCACAGCAGTAATATACCTGTTAGAATGCACATGTGGCCTTAAATATGTGAGGAAATGTCCCTCAAAATGAGGATCCAATAGCATCTATAGCGCATTAAAACTAAAGTGGTTTACCATATCTGCTTCAAAACACTTTTTCCTTATTCATGATGATAATCACAGCCAGCATATTAAAGTCTTTCTAACATTTTGAGGTACAGAATGTCTATACAGTGATTTTTCAGTGCTTTAATACCATGTAAAAATTTACATTTCCACATACCTGTCCCACATCATTTACACCTCCACATACCTGTCCCACATCATTTACACCTCCACATACCTGTCCCACATAATTTACACCTCCACATATCTGTTCTACATCATTTACACCTCCACATACCTGTCCTACATCATTTACACCTCCACATACCTGTCCCACATCATTTACACCTTCACATACCTGTCCCACATCTTTTACACCTCCACATATCTGTCCTACATCATTTAAACCTCCACATACCTGTCCCACATCATTTACACCTCCACATACCTGTCCTGCATCATTTACACCTCCACATGTCCCACATCATTTACACCTCCACATGTCCCACATCATTCACACCTCCACATACCTGTCCTGCATCATTTACACCTTCACATACCTGTCCTGCATCATTCACACCTCCACATACCTGTCCTGCATCATTTACACCTCCACATACCTGTCCTGCATCATTTACACCTCCACATGTCCCACATCATTCACACCTCCACATACCTGTCCCACATCATTTACACCTCCACATACCTGTCCTGCATCATTTACACCTCCACATACCTGTCCCACATCATTTACACCTCCACATGTCCCACATCATTCACACCTCCACATACCTGTCCTGCATCATTTACACCTCCACATGTCCCACATCATTTACACCTCCACATGTCCCACATCATTCACACCTCCACATACCTGTCCTGCATCATTTACACCTCCACATACCTGTCCCACATCATTTACACCTCCACATACCTGTCCCACATAATTTACACCTCCACATATCTGTTCTACATCATTTACACCTCCACATACCTGTCCTACATCATTTACACCTCCACATACCTGTCCCACATCATTTACACCTTCACATACCTGTCCCACATCATTTACACCTCCACATATCTGTCCTACATCATTTAAACCTCCACATACCTGTCCCACATCATTTACACCTCCACATACCTGTCCTGCATCATTTACACCTCCACATGTCCCACATCATTTACACCTCCACATGTCCCACATCATTCACACCTCCACATACCTGTCCTGCATCATTTACACCTCCACATACCTGTCCTGCATCATTTACACCTCCACATGTCCCACATCATTCACACCTCCACATACCTGTCCCACATCATTTACACCTCCACATACCTGTCCTGCATCATTTACACCTCCACATACCTGTCCCACATCATTTACACCTCCACATGTCCCACATCATTCACACCTCCACATACCTGTCCTGCATCATTTACACCTCCACATGTCCCACATCATTTACACCTCCACATGTCCCACATCATTCACACCTCCACATACCTGTCCTGCATCATTTACACCTCCACATACCTGTCCCACATCATTTACACCTCCGCATACCTGTCCTGCATCATTTACACCTCCACATACCTGTCCCACATAATTTACACCTCCGCATACCTGTCCCACATAATTTACACCTCCGCATACCTGTCTCACATCATTTACACCTCCACATACCTGTCCTGCATCATTTACACCTCCACATACCTGTCCCACATCATTTACCCCTCCGCATACCTGTCCCACATAATTTACACCTCCGCATACCTGTCTCACATCATTTACACCTCCGCATACCTGTCCCATATCATTTACACCTCCACATACCTGTCCCACATCATTTACACCTCCACATACCTGTCCCACATCATTTACACCTCCACATACCTGTCCTGCATCATTTACACCTCCACATGTCCCACATCATTTACACCTCCACATGTCCCACATCATTCACACCTCCACATACCTGTCCTTCATCATTTAAACCTCCACATACCTGTCCCACATCATTTACACCTCCACATGTCCCACATCATTTACACCTCCACATACCTGTCCCACATCATTTACACCTCCTCATACCTGTCCCACATCATTTACACCTCCACATACCTGTCCCACATCATTTCCTCCTCCACATACCTGTCCCACATCATTTATACCTCCACATGCCTGTCCCACATCATTTACACCTCCACATACCTGTCCCACATCATTTACACCTCCACATACCTGTCCTGCATCATTTACACCTCCACATGTCCCACATCATTTACACCTCCATGTACGTGTCCCAGAGCTGGATTAAGGCTTTGGGAGGCCCGGGGGCACTTAAGACAGGGTGGGCCCTAAAGTCTAAAATTAAAATCATGCATCATCAATCACTAGAGAGAGAATTATGGTACAATTAGGTGGTAAATATTAATATTATATATAGCAGGTATGCAGTCGGGATGCCGATGGTCTAAATGCTGACCGTCGGCATCCCGACTGTCTAATCCCGGCAAGGGTCTAATGACAGGCGTCGAAATCCCGACGCCTGTCATTTTGACTACGCCGGGAGACCGACGCCCGGCATCCTGATCGAAGGTAAGCTGGGCGGGTACAGCCGCGGGGGGGGGGTTAGGTTAGGGGCTCCTGCGGGGGACTTAGGGTCAGGCACCCCCCTGGGAGAGTTAGGCTAGGGGAAAGGGGGGTTAGGATTAGGCACCCCCCCGGGAGACTTAGGTTTAAGGTGAGGGGAAGGGGGGTTAGGTCTAGGCACTTACAGGTGGAAGTTAGGGTTAGGCACTTGGGGAGGTTAGGATTAGGCACCCCTAAGGGAGGGTTGGGGGGGTTAGGTTAGTGAATAGGAAATACTTACCTGTCGGCATTAGAACTGCTGGTCTTCCAGCGCCAGCATTAGAACCGCCAGGCATGCGTCCGGCGGTAACTCATACCGATCCCATATAGCATATAGGTATCCTGTAGAAAGGAAAAAGCTGCGCTCCACAGACTTTTAAAATAGTTTAAATTAGGGGTGAGCGGGTTCGGATTTCTGAAATCCGAACCCCCCCGAGCCCCCCCGATCCGAGTCCGATCCGAGTCAGGCTCGACTTTTCCCGCCTGACTCGGATCTGAAATCGAGGCAAAACGTCATCATCCCGCCTTCCGAGTCTCGCGGGTTTTGGATCCTATATAAGGTACCCGCGTCGGCGCCATTTTCTCACTCGGCTGTGGACAGTGAAGAGGGAGGGTGGGAGTTAGGGCTGTGTAGTGTAGTGTAGTGTAGTGCTGCTGTTGTCCACTACTTCAAAGTCCATAGGGGCTGGCTGTGTTGTGCTGTGCTGCTGTTGTTAATAGGGGCTGTGTCCACTACTTCAAAGTCCATAGGGGCTGGCTGGACTGTGTTGTGCAGTCAGTTCTCCATAGGGGCTGTGTCCACTCCAAAGTCCTGTGCAGTGTCCCAGACCTAAAGGGGTGCTGTAGTGTTGTCCAGGGGGTGCTCTGTCCATCAGGGGTGCTCCCCCCAAGTGCTAAAAAAATAATATATTTTCTGTGTTTGTGAATTGTGTGCGCAGTAGCCGCACGTGCATCAACAAAGTAGTGCCAAGCGTGCGCCTGTGTCATAAGTAAAGGGCCGGCTGGCTTGACCGTTAAAGGGTGCTGTAACCCCCAAAGTACACTCCAGTCCAAACCAAAAAAAAAATTATTTTCTGTGTTTGTGAATTGTGTGCGCAGTAGCCGCACGTGCATCAACAAAGTAGTGCCAAGCGTGCGCCTGTGTCATAAGTAAAGGGCCGGCTGGCTTGACCGTTAAGGGTGCTGTAACCCCCGAAAGTACACTCCAGTCCAAACCAAAAAAAAAATTATTTTCTGTGTTTGTGAATTGTGTGCGCAGTAGCCGCACGTGCATCAACAAAGTAGTGCCAAGCGTGCGCCTGTGTCATAAGTAAAGGGCCGGCTGGCTTGACCGTTAAAGGGTGCTGTAACCCCCGAAAGTACACTCCAGTCCAAACCAAAAAAAAATTATTTTCTGTGTTTGTGAATTGTGTGCGCAGTAGCCGCACGTGCATCAACAAAGTAGTGCCAAGCGTGCGCCTGTGTCATAAGTAAAGGGCCGGCTGGCTTGACCATTAAAGGGTGCTGTAACCCCCAAAGTACACTCCAGTCCAAACCAAAAAAAAAATTATTTTCTGTGTTTAGCCGCACGTATATATCAAATCGATATAACATAAATGGAGGACCAAACTTTCTCCGATAAAAATAAAATAGAGAAAGATCAAGAACCACTTCCTCCTAGTGCTGAAGCTGCTGCCACTAGTCATGACATAGACGATAACATGCCATCAACGTCGTCTGCCAAGGCCGATGCCCAATGTCATAGTAGAGGGCACATACAATCCCAAATGGCAAAGTTCAGGAAAATGACCTTGAAAAAGACATTTAAATCAGCTGAAGAGAAACGTAAACTTGCCAATATGCCATTTACGACACGGAGTGGCAAGGAACGGCTAAGGTCGATCCCTAGTATGTTCATGACTAGTGGTTCAGCTTCACATGACGATGGAAGCCCTCCTCCCACTAAAAAAATCAAAAGAGTTAAGCTGGCAAAAGCACAGCGAAGAACTGTGCTTTCTAAGAAGATATCACAAATCCCCAAGGAGAGTCCAAGTGTGGTGGTGGTTGCGATGCCTGACCTTCCCAGCACTGGATGGGAAGAGGTGGCTCTTTCCACCATTTGCACGCCCCCTGCAAGTGCTGAAAGGAGCACCCACAGTCCACTTGCTGATATGCAAATTGAAGATGTCACTGTTGAAGTACAACAGGATGAGGATACTGGTGTAGCTGGCGCTGAGGAGGAAGTTGGCGAGGAGGATTCTGATGGTGATGTGGTTTGTTTAAATCAGGCTCCGGGGGAGACAGTTGTTGTCCGTGGGATGAAAAAGCCCATCACGGTCATGCCTGGGCAGAAGACCAAACATTCCACCTCTTTGGTCTGGCAATATTTCTATCCAAATCCGGACAACAACTGTCTTGCCATATGTACCATATGTAAAGGTGAAATAAGTAGGGGTAGGGACGTCAACCACCTAGGAACATCCTCCCTTATACGGCACCTGCAGCGCGTTCATAAAAAGTTACTGTCAAGTTCAGAAACTTTGGCTAAGACCGTAAGCAGTCCAGGGACACCTAAATCCCGTTGTCCTGTTGTATCCAAGCGCCTGCAAACCACACCGTCAACTCCCTCCTCGTCAATTTCCTCCTTAGTCAGGATCGGAAGTAGTCCTGCAGGCCATGTCACTGGCATGACTGACTCTCCTATCCGGGATTCCTCTGGAGGATCCTGCATTGCTACGCCTACTGCTGCCGCTGCTGCTGTTGCTGCTGCTGGGAGTCGTTCATCATCCCAGAGAGGAAGTAGGAACACCACTACTTTTACTAAACAATTGACCCTCCAACAGTCCTTAGCGAGGAGGATGAAGTACGACAGCAGCCATCCTGAAGCAAAACGTATAACTGAGGCCTTGACTGCTATGTTGGTGTTAGACGATGCGTCCGGTATCCGCCATTAGTGCAGTGGGATTTAGACAATTGATGGAGGTAGTGTGTCCCCGGTTCCAAATCCCGTCTAGATTCCACTTCACTAGGCAGGCGATACCGAGACTGTACAGAAACGTCAGAAAAAGTGTCCTCAGTGTCCTGAAAAATGCCGTTGTACACAATGTCCACTTAACCACGGACATGTGGACAAGTGGAACAGGGCAGACTAAGGACTATATGACTGTGACAGCCCACTGGGTAGATGTATCACCTTACGCAGCAACAGCAGCAGCGTCACCAGTAGCAGCATCTCAGAAACGCCAGCTCGTTACAAGGCAGGCTACGCTGTGTATCACCGGTTTCAGTAAGAGGCACACCGCCGACAACCTCTTAGAGAAACTGAGGGAAATCATCGCCCAGTGGCTTACCCCACTTAGACTCTCCTGGGGATTTGTGATATCTGACAACGCCACCAATATTGTGCGGGCATTACATCTGGGCAAATTCCAGCACGTCCCATGTTTTGCTCACACAATAAACTTGGTGGTGCAGAATTTTCTGAAAAGCGACAGGGGCGTGCAGGAGACGCTTTGGGTGGCCCGAAAAATTTCTGGCCACTTTCGCCATTCAGCGACTGCGTGCCGAAGACTGGAGCGCCAGCAAACACTCTTGAACCTGCCCCGCCATCACCTGAAGCAAGAGGTTGTGACGCGGTGGAACTCAACCCTCTATATGCTTCAGAGGATGGAGGAGCAGCAAAAGGCCATACAAGCCTATACATCCACCTATGACATAGGCAAAGGAGGAGGTATGCACCTGACTCAAGCGCAGTGGAGAATGATTTCCGTGTTGTGCAAGGTTCTCCAGCCCTTCGAACTTGCCACACGTGAAGTCAGTTCAGACACAGCCAGCTTGAGTCAGCTCATTCCCCTCATCAGGCTTTTGCAGAAGCAGCTGGAGAAAGTGAAGGAGGAGCTAAGACGGAGCGATTCCGCTCGGCATGTGGGACTTGTGGATGAAGCCCTTCATTCGCTTTGCCAGGATTCCAGGGTGGTCAATCTGTTGAAATCAGACCACTACATTTTGGCCACCGTGCTTGATCCTAGGTTTAAAGCCTATGTGGTGTCTCTCTTTCCGGCCGACACAAGCCTGCAGAGGTGCAAAGACCTGCTGGTGAACACACTGTCAGCTGAAGCGGAATGTGACACGTCAACGGCTCCTTCTTCATTTTCTCCCGCAACTGGGGCTGCCAGGAAAAAACTTAGGTATCCTAAGCAACCCGCTGGCGGTGATGCAGGGCAGGCAGGACCAAGTTTGGACATCTGGTCCGGACTGAAGGACCTGGCAACAATTTCTGACATGTCTACTGTCACTGCATATGATACTGTCACCATTGACAGAATGGTGGAGGATTACATCGGTGACAGCATCCAAGTAGGCATGTCAGACAGTCCATACCTGTACTGGCAGGAAAAAGAGGCAATTTGGAGGCCCCTGTACAAGCTGGCTCTATTTTACCTGAGTTGCCCCCCCTCCAGTGTGTACTCCGAAAGAGTGTTTAGTGCAGCCGGGAACCTTGTCAGCGAAAGGCGTAGGAGGTTGCTTCCACAGAATGTGGAGAAGATGATGTTCATCAAAATGAATTATCAGCTCTTCCAGGGAGACCAGCCTCCAGAAGGTACAGAGGGACCTGTGGTGGTGGATTCAAGTGGGGACGAGTTAATACTTTGTGAGGATGAGGATGTACACACTGAAGAGGGTGAGGAATTGGTGGATGAGGAGGATGAGGATGACATCTTGCCTCCGTAGAGCCAGTTTGTGCAGGGACACATTAATTGCCAGCTTGTTTTGTGGGGGCCCAAACGAACCAATCATTTCAGCCACAGTTGTGTGGCAGACCCTGGCGCTGAAATGATTGATTTGTTAAAGTGTGCATGTCCTGTTTATACAACATAAGGGTGGGTGGGAGGGCCCAAGGACAATTCCATCTTGCACTTCTTTTTTTTCTTTGCATTATGTACAGTTTGGGGCCTAGTTTTTCTAACTGCCATCCTGTCTGCCACTGCAGTGTCACTCCTAGATGGGTCACGTGTTTGTGCCGCCCACTCGTGTCGCTTAGCATAGTCATCCAGCTACCTCGGTGCAACCTTTTGGACATGAAAACACTATTGTGAGGTGTGAGGTGTTCAGAATAGACTGGAAATGAGTGGAAATTAAGGTTATTGAGGTTAATAATAGCATAGGAGCAGAGAAACCAACAAATTCTGTGATTTTAGCTGTTTTTATGCTTTTTAAAAAAAAAATACAGATCCAAAACACAAAACCCAGAACCCAAAACACGGAAGGGTGGTTTTGGCAAAACCAATCCAGATCCAAAACACGAAGAAAGATCCAGATCCAAAACACAAAACACGAACAGTGGCCGGTGCACACCCCTAGTTTAAATCTATTAATAGTTACCGATATTTCAAGACCTCTATGGATCTTTTCCTCATGGTACATATTTACACTAATTTAAAAGTATGTAGAGTGATTGATGCTTCTTTCTTTTTACAGGATACTGTACCTACTTGCTTCTACTAAAGTAGGAGAGCACCCTGGCATACTGTTTCTTTTCCAGAGTGCCAAACTTCACATGTAACTTACCGATAACCTACACCTCCAACTCATATAGCCAGCTGAAGCCACATCACTTTTGTCGCATCATAGAGGCATCGTATAACACGGCGCGGTTGTTGTGTGCCGAACAGCGGTGCGTTCCACGCAAACCCCTGCGCATGTAACCAGTGTGTATTAACCAATGGGCGCTTCAAAAGAGAGTGCTATGCAACCTGATAAATACACAATCTCGGTAAGGAAGCAGGGATAAGCGCTCAAAAACCTGTATAATTCAGGCAGATATTGAATAAAGATGTAAACTGCTCAGAGGCATGCAGTAGGTATACCTATCTTGTCCAGGCGATAAAATAAAACAGGGATACACAACCTTATCTCCCAATTATTGTGTTAAAGTACAAGCATATATCACTTCTAGCTATACCAGATAGATATATACAGTATATATAAAATATATAACCACACACATGTACATATACTGTATATATACATATATACACAATATATATATATATATATATATATATATACAAAACTGTCTGGCACTCCGCTGGTCACTATGGACCTTACCTTGCTTCGGGTGCCCTCCTACGGGAGTATGCATCTCCAATGTATAAATGCCAATAATGTAGGCACTCCGGAGACATCTCAAAATTGGTGAAACAACATTGTGTTTATTGTCATCAACTTTTTGCGGTACGGTGACCCCTTCTTCAGCATACACAAAGAATAGTGCAAATACAAATCACCTGTCCCACCTCATTTACACCTCGAACCTGTCCCACATCATTTACACCTCCACGTACCTGTCCCACATCATTTACACCTCCACGTACCTGTCCCACATCATTTACACCTCCACGTACCTGTCCCACATCATTTACACCTCCACATACCTGTACCACATCAGTTACACCTCCACATACCTGTACCACATAATTTACACCTCCACATACCTGTACCACTCCACATACCTGTACCACATAATTTACACTTCCACATACCTGTACCACTCCACATACCTGTACCACATCAATTACGCCTCCACATACCTGTGCCACATCAGTTACACCCCCACATACCTGTACCACTCCACATACCTGTCCCACATCATTTACACCTCCACATACCTGTCCCACATCATTTACACCTCCACATACCTGTCCCACATCATTTACACCTCCACATACCTGTCCCACATCATTTACACCTCCATGTACCTGTACCAGTCCACATACCTGTACCACATCATTTACACCTCCACGTACCTGTACCAGTCCACATACCTGTACCACATCATTCCACATACCTGAACCACATAATTTACACCGCCACATATCTGTACCACATCATTTACACCTCCACATACCTGTCCCACATCATTTACACCTCAACATGTCTGTACCACATCATTTACACCTCCACATACCTGAACCACATAATTTACACCTCCACATATCTGTCACACACAATTTATACCTCCACGTACATGTCCCACATCATTTACACCCCCACATACCTGTACCACATCATTTACACCTCAACGTACCTCTCCGCATCATTTACACCTCCACGTACCTGTATCACATCATTTACACCTCCACGTACCTGTACCACATCATTTACACCTCCACATACCTGTCCTACACCATTTACAACTTCACATACCTGCCCCACATCATTTACACCTCCACATACCTGTCCTACACCATTTACAACTTCACATACCTGCCCCACATCATTTACACCTCCACATACCTATCCCAGCTCATTTATACTTCCACATACCTGTCCTACACCATTTAGACCTCCACATACCTGCTCCACATCATTTACACCTCCACATACCTATCTCACCTCATTTACACCTCCACATACATGTACTACATCATTTACACCTCCACGTACCTGTCACACATCATTTACACCTCCACGTACCTGTCACACATCATTTACACATCCACGTACCTGTTCCACATACTGTACCAAATAATTAACCCATTATTGAGCGTTTTAGAGAAATTCACCTGAAAACTCACGTCTTTATTGGCCAAATTATGTTATTTAAACCCCTCCAAGTGCATGATTATTAATTGGAATGGGCAGGGGCGGGCTGGACCGGGGAGTAGGGGGCCATGTGCCCCCTGGGCCGGTGCACTATTGAATAATTTGGACCTGCATCAGTGGCCACATTCAGGGAAGCTTGGAGCCTGCAGGCAGGCTCGCAGGCTTCTTAATGTGTGTGTGTGTGTCAGGCTTGCCTACACTCCCGATTTGGTCGGGAGCCTCCCGAATATTGGGTGCCGCTCCCGACCCCCCAGAAAGGCAGGCAAGCCTCCCGGCTGCCGCCTACCCCCCCGGACTACTAGTAAAAATCCCTGCACGGGGGGAGCCCGATGACGCGATTCGCGCTGAATCGCGTCATCGTGGCTCCGCCCGCTGCTTCACAATGTCAGTAAAGTCACTGTGTGTGTGTGGTGTGACAGGACTGCAGAAAGAGTCAGTATGGTCACTGTGTGTGTGTGGTGTGACAGGACTGCAGAAAGAGTCAGTATGGTCACTGTGTGTGTGTGGTGTGACAGACCTGCAGTAAGGTCAGTGTGTGTGTCTGTGTCAGAGTATGTATGCTGCAGCTACTGCTACTGTACCTGTGACTGGAGACTATCTGGTCTATAAAAGCCTCGGGGGTCTATTTACTAAGCTTTGTTAGGAGATAAAGTGAACGGAGATAAGGTACCAGCCAATCAGCTCCTAACTGTCACGTCACAGGTTGTGTTTGAAAAATGACAGTTAGGAGCTGACCTGGGAATTTAGACCCAGGTTGACCCTATCAGACAGAAGAAATACCCGTGTTGATCAGCAAATTACTGGGTAGAAATGTATGACCTGGTAATTGCTCTTCTGTCTGAGCACAAGCAAGGAACGGCAAAACAACCCGGCATTTAAAGATGGGTTTTTTGCCTTTTCTGTATGAAAGTGGTATTAGTCTCACAATGAAAGCCAGGAGTGCAGATGGACAGATCAAAATGTGACTGTCTTGTGAACTATTTTTTTTTTTAATGTATTACAGTGTATAGTATACAGTGGCGGACTCCAGCAGGCATTGTAAGCGTGTGCATCCAGTCTCCAAATGTGGAAGGAAGAACCAGTGGGGGTGCCCGAGAAAGTATTCTGGTAGGAACAAAACGCACTTCCCTGAGTCCCCTCCGTCCTAACACAGTTGATTAGGCAGGCTGGAGGCAATTTGGCACAACATGTAGTACCGCTGCACACTTTACTCAGGAATTGTACCTTTATTCAAGTTTCCCTTGCCTCCACTTCCCTGTGTCCCCACCTCCAGTTCTTTATGCCAGCTTCTGTATGGCTGGAGTGTGGGAGCAGATAGCCAGTTTCTGTATGGCTGGAGTGTGGGTGCAGATAGACTGAATCTGTATGGCTGGAGTGTTTGTGCAGATAGCCAGTTACTGTATGGCTGTTGTGTGTGCAGATAGCCAGCTTCTGTATGGCTGGAGTGTGGGTGCAGATAGCCAGCTTCTATATGGCTGGAGTGTGGGTGCAGATAGCCGGCTTCTGTATGGCTGGAGTGTGGGTGCAGATAGCCGGCTTGTGTATGGCTGGAGTGTGGGTGCAGATAGCCGGCTTGTGTATGGCTGGAGTGTGGGTGCAGATAGCCAGCTTCTGTATGGCTGGAGTGTGGGAGCAGATAGCCAGCTTCTGTGTGGCTGGAGTGTGGGAGCAGATAGCCAGGTTGACGTCATGATGTCAACCTGAATGTGAGGATCCTGCCCTGCGCGCCTGGTGGATCTAGTTAGATCTAGTCAGAGGCAGCGGGAGCCAGAGCCAAAGCCAGCGTGGTCAGGTAAGTACTGGGCTGGGGGCACTGCTTAAGAGGCACTTCTTTAGGGAGCACTACACATGGGACAAAACAACAGGGGGCACTGCATAAGGGGCACAAATACAGGGGGCACTGCATAAGGGGCACAAATACAGGGGGCACTGCATAAGGGGCAAAACTACAGGGGACACTGCTTAAGGGGTACTACTTTAGGGGGCAGAAATACAGTAATGCTGGGCTCGCCCTCAGTGTGACTAAAAACAGGGGTGTGACACAAGGTCATGCTCCTGCAAATGTCATACCAAAGGCGTGCGTACAAAAATGGGGAATGGCCTTGTGGTAGCCAGGCCACGTCCCATTTTTGCGCGTGCATGCTATCGGCTCTTTAGCTTGAATACAGATATTTCACTGACTTGTTGGCCACCCCTGCTGTAGGTAAATATTTCAGGAACGTATCAGAGTAGAAGATCTTTTTCAGTTACACTTGTGGTCATCATGAGGTAGCTATTTCTGTAACACAACAGACTTCCTGTCAGAAATCCCACTGATGCAATTACCTTTTGCAGAAAAATGGCTCATAACAAACAATAAAAAACTTGTACTCAGAATAAATGCAAACACAATGGCCAACATGTCACATTCTTTAAAGGTATGGGAACATTTGTATACAACGTGTATTTGGTTGCTATGATTACCCTCAGTTGCCTCAATAGGTCATTTCTGTCTTAATGTAGTCACTATGGATTGAGCCTTTTGTTGTCCCCGGCCACAATATGCCCTGGAATTTCAGGTACTTAGAAGGTAGGGTAATGTGTGTTGCCGCGACAGTAGAAGATAAGGAAAGTGGTTATTTTGTTAGGTCCCAGTCTCTTTAATGCTTTCATTTTGTTGCTGTTTACAGCCAGTCTAATGCCCTTGGGCAGTCTAGAGCTCCCTGTCCTCCATTGTCTAGCCTTCCTGCCTGGTTTGGATGTAGCTTTCTCTTTTTTGCTTCCTGTGGTGAAGTTGGAGAGAATGCTACCTCACAACAGCTAATAATGAGTGGTGACAGCCACCCGAGAGACATGCTGAAAAGAAGCATCAAACATAAATCTGTAACTGCATGAGCTGAGTGTTAGATTCGAGAGTAGAGAATACTATGGGGTCAAAGTACTACCACAGCCCTTTCCTCTGCATTAAGAGACAGCCTCATTTGCTGTTTGCGACAGCAATGCAGGATGTCTTATGCAGGGTACACACTATCATGATGGATCTGTCAGCAGACCGATCCACTGTCTGAACAACCGATTTGTAAGCTGTCCACACTTACCAATCGGCCACTCAATGTAAGTAAGTAATGTAAGTAAGTAGCTATCCCTCCCCTCTCCCCCCTCTAACCCTCCCTTAGGGGTGCCTAACCCTAACCTCACTGGCTGGTGCCTAACCCTCCCCCCAGTGGTGCCTAACCCTAACTCCCCCTCCTATATATATATATACACACACATATATATATATATATATATATATATATATAATGTGTGTATTCTGTATATATATATATCTATATGTGTATATATACTGTATATATATATGTGTGTATACTGTATATATATATATATATATATATATATATATATATACACGTGTGTGTTTGTATACTGTATATATATATATATAAATATGTGTGTGTGTGTACACTGCATATATATTTATGTGTATGTATACTATGTATATATATATATATATATATACATATATATATATATATATATATATATATATGTGTATACTGTATGTATATATATATATCTATATATACTGTAAATATGTGTGTGTGTGTATACTGTGTGTATATATATATATATATATATATATATCTATATGTGTGTGTGTGTGTATACTGTATATATATATATATATATATATATATATAAAATACAGTAATGCCGGCATTTCCACTGTAAAGGAGATACTAGCCCGGGTGATAAAAGTCGTATAGACTGAAACGTTGAACACAGACTTACTGGAGTCGTGAGTCGTTATTATCCAGTCCTGTGAGTGCCGCTGTTTTTTCATATATATATGTATATATATTAGGGGTGAGCGGGTTCGGATTTCTGAAATCCGAACCCCCCCGAGCCCCCCCGATCCGAGTCCGATCCGAGTCAGGCTCGACTTTTCCCGCCTGACTCGGATCTGAAATCGAGGCAAAACGTCATCATCCCGCCTTCCGAGTCTCGCGGGTTTTGGATCCTATATAAGGTACCCGCGTCGGCGCCATTTTCTCACTCGGCTGTGGACAGTGAAGAGGGAGGGTGGGAGTTAGGGCTGTGTAGTGTAGTGTAGTGTAGTGCTGCTGTTGTCCACTACTTCAAAGTCCATAGGGGCTGGCTGTGTTGTGCTGCTGTTGTTAATAGGGGCTGTGTCCACTACTTCAAAGTCCATAGGGGCTGGCTGGACTGTGTTGTGCAGTCAGTTCTCCATAGGGGCTGTGTCCACTCCAAAGTCCTGTGCAGTGTCCCAGTCCTAAAGGAGTGCTGTAGTGTTGTCCAGGGGGTGCTCTGTCCATCAGGGGTGCTCCCCCCAAGTGCTAAAAAAATAATATATTTTCTGTGTTTGTGAATTGTGTGCGCAGTAGCCGCACGTGCATCAACAAAGTAGTGCCAAGCGTGCGCCTGTGTCATAAGTAAAGGGCCGGCTGGCTTGACCGTTAAGGGTGCTGTAACCCCCGAAAGTACACTCCAGTCCAAACCAAAAAAAAATTATTTTCTGTGTTTGTGAATTGTGTGCGCAGTAGCCGCACGTGCATCAACAAAGTAGTGCCAAGCGTGCGCCTGTGTCATAAGTAAAGGGCCGGCTGGCTTGACTGTTAAGGGTGCTGTAACCCCCGAAAGTACACTCCAGTCCAAACCAAAAAAAAAATTATTTTCTGTGTTTGTGAATTGTGTGCGCAGTAGCCGCACGTGCATCAACAAAGTAGTGCCAAGCGTGCGCCTGTGTCATAAGTAAAGGGCCGGCTGGCTTGACCGTTAAGGGTGCTGTAACCCCCGAAAGTACACTCCAGTCCAAACCAAAAAAAAAATTATTTTCTGTGTTTGTGAATTGTGTGCGCAGTAGCCGCACGTGCATCAACAAAGTAGTGCCAAGCGTGCACCTGTGTCATAAGTAAAGGGCCGGCTGGCTTGACCGTTAAGGGTGCTGTAACCCCCGAAAGTACACTCCAGTCCAAACCAAAAAAAAAATTATTTTCTGTGTTTGTGAATTGTGTGCGCAGTAGCCGCACGTGCATCAACAAAGTAGTGCCAAGCGTGCGCCTGTGTCATAAATAAAGGGCCGGCTGGCTGGACCGTTAAAGGGTGCTGTAACCCCCGAAAGTACACTCCAGTCCAAACCAAAAAAAAATTATTTTCTGTGTTTGTGAATTGTGTGCGCAGTAGCCGCACGTGCATCAACAAAGTAGTGCCAAGCGTGCGCCTGTGTCATAAGTAAAGGGCCGGCTGGCTTGACCGTTAAGGGTGCTGTAACCCCCGAAAGTACACTCCAGTCCAAACCAAAAAAAAAATTATTTTCTGTGTTTGTGAATTGTGTGCGCAGTAGCCGCACGTGCATCAACAAAGTAGTGCCAAGCGTGCGCCTGTGTCATAAGTAAAGGGCCGGCTGGCTTGACCGTTAAAGGGTGCTGTAACCCCCTAAGTACACTCCAGTCCAAACCAAAAAAAAAATTATTTTCTGTGTTTGTGAATTGTGTGCGCAGTAGCCGCACGTGCATCAACAAAGTAGTGCCAAGCGTGCGCCTGTGTCATAAGTAAAGGGCCGGCTGGCTTGACCGTTAAGGGTGCTGTAACCCCTGAAAGTACACTCCAGTCCAAACCAAAAAAAAAATTATTTTCTGTGTTTGTGAATTGTGTGCGCAGTAGCCGCACGTGCATCAACAAAGTAGTGCCAAGCGTGCGCCTGTGTCATAAGTAAAGGGCCGGCTGGCTTGACCATTAAAGGGTGCTGTAACCCCCAAAGTACACTCCAGTCCAAACCAAAAAAAAAATTATTTTCTGTGTTTGTGAATTGTGTGCGCAGTAGCCGCACGTGCATCAACAAAGTAGTGCCAAGCGTGCGCCTGTGTCATAAGTAAAGGGCCGGCTGGCTTGACCGTTAAAGGGTGCTGTAACCCCCGAAAGTACACTCCAGTCCAAACCAAAAAAAAATTATTTTCTGTGTTTGTGAATTGTGTGCGCAGTAGCCGCACGTGCATCAACAAAGTAGTGCCAAGCGTGCGCCTGTGTCATAAGTAAAGGGCCGGCTGGCTTGACCGTTAAAGGGTGCTGTAACCCCCGAAAGTACACTCCAGTCCAAACCAAAAAAAAATTATTTTCTGTGTTTGTGAATTGTGTGCGCAGTAGCCGCACGTGCATCAACAAAGTAGTGCCAAGCGTGCGCCTGTGTCATAAGTAAAGGGCCGGCTGGCTTGACCGTTAAAGGGTGCTGTAACCCCCGAAAGTACACTCCAGTCCAAACCAAAAAAAAATTATTTTCTGTGTTTGTGAATTGTGTGCGCAGTAGCCGCACGTGCATCAACAAAGTAGTGCCAAGCGTGCGCCTGTGTCATAAGTAAAGGGCCGGCTGGCTTGACCGTTAAAGGGTGCTGTAACCCCCGAAAGTACACTCCAGTCCAAACCAAAAAAAAATTATTTTCTGTGTTTGTGAATTGTGTGCGCAGTAGCTGCACGTGCATCAACAAAGTAGTGCCAAGCGTGCGCCTGTGTCATAAGTAAAGGGCCGGCTGGCTTGACCGTTAAAGGGTGCTGTAACCCCCGAAAGTACACTCCAGTCCAAACCCAAAAAAAATTATTTTCTGTGTTTGTGAATTGTGTGCGCAGTAGCCGCACGTGCATCAACAAAGTAGTGCCAAGCGTGCGCCTGTGTCATAAGTAAAGGGCCGGCTGGCTTGACCGTTAAGGGTGCTGTAACCCCCGAAAGTACACTCCAGTCCAAACCAAAAAAAAATTATTTTCTGTGTTTGTGAATTGTGTGCGCAGTAGCCGCACGTGCATCAACAAAGTAGTGCCAAGAGTGCGCCTGTGTCATAAGTAAAGGGCCGGCTGGCTTGACCGTTAAAGGGTGCTGTAACCCACAAAGTACACTCCAGTCCAAACCAAAAAAAAAATTATTTTCTGTGTTTAGCCGCACGTATATATCAAATCGATATAACATAAATGGAGGACCAAACTTTCTCCGATAAAAATAAAATAGAGAAAGATCAAGAACCACTTCCTCCTAGTGCTGAAGCTGCTGCCACTAGTCATGACATAGACGATAACATGCCATCAACGTCGTCTGCCAAGGCCGATGCCCAATGTCATAGTAGAGGGCACATACAATCCCAAATGGCAAAGTTCAGGAAAATGACCTTGAAAAAGACATTTAAATCAGCTGAAGAGAAACGTAAACTTGCCAATATGCCATTTACGACACGGAGTGGCAAGGAACGGCTAAGGTCGATCCCTAGTATGTTCATGACTAGTGGTTCAGCTTCACATGACGATGGAAGCCCTCCTCCCACTAAAAAAATCAAAAGAGTTAAGCTGGCAAAAGCACAGCGAAGAACTGTGCTTTCTAAGAAGATATCACAAATCCCCAAGGAGAGTCCAAGTGTGGTGGTGGTTGCGATGCCTGACCTTCCCAGCACTGGACGGGAAGAGGTGGCTCTTTCCACCATTTGCACGCCCCCTGCAAGTGCTGAAAGGAGCACCCACAGTTCACTTGCTGATATGCAAATTGAAGATGTCACTGTTGAAGTACAACAGGATGAGGATACTGGTGTAGCTGGCGCTGAGGAGGAAGTTGGCGAGGAGGATTCTGATGGTGATGTGGTTTGTTTAAATCAGGCTCCGGGGGAGACAGTTGTTGTCCGTGGGATGAAAAAGCCCATCACGGTCATGCCTGGGCAGAAGACCAAACATTCCACCTCTTTGGTCTGGCAATATTTCTATCCAAATCCGGACAACAACTGTCTTGCCATATGTACCATATGTAAAGGTGAAATAAGTAGGGGTAGGGACGTCAACCACCTAGGAACATCCTCCCTTATACGGCACCTGCAGCGCGTTCATAAAAAGTTACTGTCAAGTTCAGAAACTTTGGCTAAGACCGTAAGCAGTCCAGGGACACCTAAATCCCGTTGTCCTGTTGTATCCAAGCGCCTGCAAACCACACCATCAACTCCCTCCTCGTCAATTTCCTCCTTAGTCAGGATCGGAAGTAGTCCTGCAGGCCATGTCACTGGCATGACTGACTCTCCTATCCGGGATTCCTCTGGAGGATCCTGCATTGCTACGCCTACTGCTGCCGCTGCTGCTGTTGCTGCTGCTGGGAGTCGTTCATCATCCCAGAGAGGAAGTAGGAACACCACTACTTTTACTAAACAATTGACCCTCCAACAGTCCTTAGCGAGGAGGATGAAGTACGACAGCAGTCATCCTGAAGCAAAACGTATAACTGAGGCCTTGACTGCTATGTTGGTGTTAGACGTGCGTCCGGTATCCGCCATTAGTGCAGTGGGATTTAGACAATTGATGGAGGTAGTGTGTCCCCGGTTCCAAATCCCGTCTAGATTCCACTTCACTAGGCAGGCGATACCGAGACTGTACAGAAACGTCAGAAAAAGTGTCCTCAGTGTCCTGAAAAATGCCGTTGTACACAATGTCCACTTAACCACGGACATGTGGACAAGTGGAACAGGGCAGACTAAGGACTATATGACTGTGACAGCCCACTGGGTAGATGTATCACCTTACGCAGCAACAGCAGCAGCGTCACCAGTAGCAGCATCTCAGAAACGCCAGCTCGTTACAAGGCAGGCTACGCTGTGTATCACCGGTTTCAGTAAGAGGCACACCGCCGACAACCTCTTAGAGAAACTGAGGGAAATCATCGCCCAGTGGCTTACCCCACTTAGACTCTCCTGGGGATTTGTGATATCTGACAACGCCACCAATATTGTGCGGGCATTACATCTGGGCAAATTCCAGCACGTCCCATGTTTTGCTCACACAATAAACTTGGTGGTGCAGAATTTTCTGAAAAGCGACAGGGGCGTGCAGGAGACGCTTTGGGTGGCCCGAAAAATTTCTGGCCACTTTCGCCATTCAGCGACTGCGTGCCGAAGACTGGAGCGCCAGCAAACACTCTTGAACCTGCCCCGCCATCACCTGAAGCAAGAGGTTGTGACGCGGTGGAACTCAACCCTCTATATGCTTCAGAGGATGGAGGAGCAGCAAAAGGCCATACAAGCCTATACATCCACCTATGACATAGGCAAAGGAGGGGGTATGCACCTGACTCAAGCGCAGTGGAGAATGATTTCCGTGTTGTGCAAGGTTCTCCAGCCCTTCGAACTTGCCACACGTGAAGTCAGTTCAGACACAGCCAGCTTGAGTCAGGTCATTCCCCTCATCAGGCTTTTGCAGAAGCAGCTGGAGAAAGTGAAGGAGGAGCTAAGACGGAGCGATTCCGCTCGGCATGTGGGACTTGTGGATGAAGCCCTTCATTCGCTTTGCCAGGATTCCAGGGTGGTCAATCTGTTGAAATCAGACCACTACATTTTGGCCACCGTGCTTGATCCTAGGTTTAAAGCCTATGTGGTGTCTCTCTTTCCGGCCGACACAAGCCTGCAGAGGTGCAAAGACCTGCTGGTGAACACACTGTCAGCTGAAGCGGAACGTGACACGTCAACGGCTCCTTCTTCATTTTCTCCCGCAACTGGGGCTGCCAGGAAAAAACTTAGGTATCCTAAGCAACCCGCTGGCGGTGATGCAGGGCAGGCAGGACCAAGTTTGGACATCTGGTCTGGACTGAAGGACCTGGCAACAATTTCTGACATGTCTACTGTCACTGCATATGATACTGTCACCATTGACAGAATGGTGGAGGATTACATCGGTGACAGCATCCAAGTAGGCATGTCAGACAGTCCATACCTGTACTGGCAGGAAAAAGAGGCAATTTGGAGGCCCCTGTACAAGCTGGCTCTATTTTACCTGAGTTGCCCCCCCTCCAGTGTGTACTCCGAAAGAGTGTTTAGTGCAGCCGGGAACCTTGTCAGCGAAAGGCGTAGGAGGTTGCTTCCACAGAATGTGGAGAAGATGATGTTCATCAAAATGAATTATCAGCTCTTCCAGGGAGACCAGCCTCCAGAAGGTACAGAGGGACCTGTGGTGGTGGATTCAAGTGGGGACGAGTTAATACTTTGTGAGGATGAGGATGTACACACTGAAGAGGGTGAGGAATCGGTGGATGAGGAGGATGAGGATGACATCTTGCCTCCGTAGAGCCAGTTTGTGCAGGGACACATTAATTTCCAGCTTGTTTTGTGGGGGCCCAAACGAACCAATCATTTCAGCCACAGTTGTGTGGCAGACCCTGGCGCTGAAATGATTGATTTGTTAAAGTGTGCATGTCCTGTTTATACAACATAAGGGTGGGTGGGAGGGCCCAAGGACAATTCCATCTTGCACTTCTTTTTTTTCTTTGCATTATGTACAGTTTGGGGCCTAGTTTTTCTAACTGCCATCCTGTCTGCCACTGCAGTGTCACTCCTAGATGGGTCACGTGTTTGTGCCGCCCACTCGTGTCGCTTAGCATAGTCATCCAGCTACCTCGGTGCAACCTTTTGGACATGAAAACACTATTGTGAGGTGTGAGGTGTTCAGAATAGACTGGAAATGAGTGGAAATTAAGGTTATTGAGGTTAATAATAGCATAGGAGCAGAGAAACCAACAAATTCTGTGATTTTAGCTGTTTTTATGCTTTTTAAAAAAAAAATACAGATCCAAAACACAAAACCCAGAACCCAAAACACGGAAGGGTGGTTTTGGCAAAACCAATCCAGATCCAAAACACGAAGAAAGATCCAGATCCAAAACCAAAACACAAAACACGAAAAGTGGCCGGTGCACACCCCTAATATATATATATATATATATATATAATATATATATACTGTATGTATGTAGATATACACTGTATATATATATATATATATATATATAAAAAATCAGTGTGTTATGAGTTAAATGGGACTGCACACCAATATTGCTCCCACTAGACCCGAAAGGGGAGGTTTCAGGATAGGAAAGAGGAGGAGTCATGGTTATCATCATTAAACCGCCCCCCCCTAAATGAAAAGTCTAGATCCGCCCCTGCCGATGCACTTGCTCAGCAACCTCTGTCTAGTGCTGATGCTATACTATAGTGTTAGGTATCAAGCAACGGAAAAGCTATTTTTTTTAGGTGCCTATCCTTATTTGCTGCCATAGCTGTTTGTTGTGGCAGTGTTATTAACAGAATATGAAGGTGCCGCTTGATAAATCACTGCCTTCTCCAAAGTCTGCACTTTCAGACATTTTGGGGAATTGGAAAAATTTATTTTTTTCCGGCAAAAACATTGGAAAAAGCGGTTATCAACGCTTCATACATTTACCCCTGCTACTGACAACAGCTTTTACTCCATTACCAACTGCATGAAGGGAATTTCTCATAGAGAGGCTACCCCAACCAAGTTCTCTTCCAGTCACTGAAGAAAAATGAAAGATAGTCAAATTAGTTATTGAGAGATTTCTTCAGATATTTCCTTGTGAGGTCTAGATTAATGGGAAAGTACTTGGACCTTGACAGTTAGTTAGTACTTCCTCCACTGCCACCATTTTTGCACTCCAAGCTCTAATACCTCTAATACCTCCTCAGCTTCAATCAGTCTCTTCGAGAAAGTTGAAGTTGAGAAGTTTATTTATCATTTATCTAACACAGTCTACTCATGAAATTAAAGAAGCTGATTGGTTGTTATGGGCATCTTCTCAACTTTATCTCTCTCAAAAGTTTTAAACCTCTTCCCCTCAGTCTTATTAAAATCAATTAGGTGGCACAAAGTTTAGATCCTTTTGCTGAGAAGCCTTGAAGGTATGGAGTTGGACGCTTAGTACATACCAGGTAAACTGAAAATGAAATGAATTTGCAGACTCCTATTTAACAACCCACAAATAGACCTAAAGTTAGGTACACACTGTACAGTCATACTTCACATGTGATTCTTCTTACAATTACACTCACGAAGGTCCCTATCAATGTGCAGATTCATGCGTACACACCTGTACAATCTTTTTTTAACCAAGTATTTTTATTGAAAGGTTTTCAATAGCAAAACAGCAAAACTAAAAAGACATACAATAAAGTAAAACAAAACAATATATATATGAGCATAGAATCAGAACAAAATATTGAAAAGAGAAATATAATGTTACCCTTACTTTTAAAAGACAAGACACATACATTAGATAGAGTGTTGAGTAGTTGCCCAGGACGAGTTTGCTCTACCTCATATTTGTATTCTCAAATTAAACGATCTATAGATTTGGAAAAATTGCAGTCTGGTATTGTTAAATGGAAGATTGATTTTCCTGACATTCCACTTAGTGATGTTCTTCAAGCTTTTATTCGTCTACATAAAATACTTATTTCCGCTTCTTACACAGAAATGCATTATAAACTGCTACATTGTGCTTACTACACACCCAAGTTACGCTTTTTGATGGGGGCCTCCAATGATTCTAAGTGTTTCAAATGTCAGGCTTTAGAAGCAGATCTTTATCACTGTATGTGGAATTGTCCTGAAGTTAAACAATTTTGGCTTATAATTCAAACTTATATTAAAGATGTTTTAGGTATAACTATCAATATCAATCCCGAATGGGCCCTATGGGACATATACCTTGATCAGAACTTACCTAAACCACCACTGGGTCAACGAATTTTATTAGCTAAAATTGCAGCAGCAGGAAAGAAGACCATCCTGTCTCAGTGGATATCCACACACTTTGACATTACCTTTATTAATACCCGGTATTTCCTATTTGTTCTGGCTTGAAATGTCAATTAACAAGGAAAAAAAGGTCAAAAATTTTTTTGAGACATGGTTACCATATGTTTGTACGTTACCTTCTGAGACAAAAGATAATTTACGCCAAGCGTTAACTGCTTGGTACAACCTAGAAGTTGTTTCAACAGGAAGTTCACCTTTCTAATGTATTAATTTGGTTGATTCAAAATGTTTATTAGTGATACGTGCGGTTCTCTCAACCCATTTGTTTCTGACAACTTATTATATATATGTGTTTTATGGTAAATACAAAATGTATCTGTTTATACATTTAATTGTGATGCATTATATATGTTTTATTAATGTATACAGTTTACCAATAAAATATTTTGGAAAAAAAAAGAAAAGAGAAATATACAGCCACAGAAAACAGTTGCAGTATACAGGAAAAACATAATACTGTAACCAGGGGCGTATTTATAATGAGTGCAGAGTGTGTGATGCAGGTATGCAGTCGGGAATCCGGGGGACCTAATCCTGGCAGCCGGCTTCCAGACTGCTTAATCCTGGCGAGGGTTAAATGACAGGCGTCTAAATCTAGACGCCTGTCATTTTACTGACGCCGGGAGACCGGCGCCCGGCATTCCGATCGAAGGGATGCCAGGCGCCGGGCGCGCGGGGGGGAGGGTTAGGTTTAGGGTTCTCGGGGGGGGGACTTACAGTTAGGCACCCCCCGGGAGGTTAGGGTTAGGCTAGGGGGAGGGAGGGTTAGGGTTAGGAACCCCCGGGGGGGGACTTAGGGTTAGGCACCCCCCGGGGGACTTAAGTTTAGGCGGTGGGGAAGGGGGGGTTAGGTTTAGGCACTTAGAGGGGGGATTAGGGTTAGGCACTGGGGGGAAGGTTAGGGCTAGGCACCCCTAAGGGAGGGTTAGGGTTAGGGGAGGGAATTAGGTTAGTTTATACTTACCTTAGGGACGATCAGGATTTTCACCCATGTCGGGCAGCCGTTGTCAGGATTCCAACCGCCGGACTGGCGTCCGGCAGTAAATCATGCCGATTCCGCGGTGCACACGGACCCCTGGGTCCACACCATACACCCATATTATACTGACTTCTCCGGAGTCCCACGTCGGCGCCGGTTTCAGCTGTGTAAAATGACTGGAAAATAGCCGCCACAGCCATGCCCAATTTAGGGCCCAGAGACTATCAGTGCGACGCTGGCAGTGCTGCGCTCAGTGCGCTGCCGGCCGCCAGTCTGAGAGGAGGGGCCCCGTGATGGAGACTGCATACGGGCCCCCTCTCTATAAACGCCTCTGACTGTAGCAGAGAAATATAATACAGTCTAATACCAATAAGCATTTCAATCACAATCAAATATCAGCAACAATATAACAGAAGTCGCGTTGCGGTCTGACGGAGGCACAGGAATAAAACATACCCTAAATAACGGTCATCAGAGGGGGTGGCAAGAGCGTACCAGGATTCCTGCCACACACCTGTACAATCTTACTTTTTATCCGTAATCCTCACGAAAAGATTGCGACTCCGTACACACAGATACCTGGCCTGGCGGAGAATTGATAAAAGCATTGGACAGAAAGGTCGTTAGGGCAAACAAGCTTCCAGGTGTGTTCGTCATTGTACCATCGCATCGGATGAATATTAGGATACCCATAAAACCAAATCTTCAGATGTGATCAGACTCTCATAGGTGTTTACACATTGTTAAGATATCCCACAAATGGGTCAGACTTGGGACATCTGGGCAGGGGCGTTTCTAGAGAGGAGCAGTCTCCTTCATGAGCTCTCTCCTGTTCGTATGGCAGCCCGCAGCGCACTGAGCGCTGTGCGGCCAGTGCCGCACTTATAGACTCTGGACACTAGAGTGTGCCCAGAGTCTATAACGCATGTGCAGGTCACTGGGAAAATGGCCGCGGGAGCCATTTCCCCTGTACTGTGCATGCGCAAACAATGGGAAAATGGCTGCTGCGGACATTTTCCAGCCATTTTTTACAGAGCAGACACCGGCACCAATGTAGGACTCAGGAGAGGTAAGTATAATATGGGTGCAGGGTGTGCGGTACGGGCCCCCTGGACCCAGGGGCCCATGTGCCCCGCACACCCTGCACCCATTATAAATATGCCCTGCATCTGCGCCATGCCCTCATTACTCATCATGTTGGGGGCATGCCCATCCCTTCCCAAGCTGCTGATCTGCCCATAGACTCTCTCTACAGTGTATGGATGCCCTCCTAACATTTGTGGGTTATACTTGACAACTCTGGCAAGTTCCTTTCCAGGAGATTCCAGGATAGGTCGGGCCAGAATGGCAGGATAGGGATAATTGCAGCCATGCACCCATGATGTTTAGCTGTGATTCTCGTCATTGTGCCAAATCACATCATCATGCCCCATTGCCCTGGCCACTTTTTCCAGTAAGAGAATTGCCCACTATTCTAGGACCCGGAAGACTCCTCTTCTAATTCTGATTTGTCCCGGAGACTCCATAAGAGTAAGCAAGTATGTTCTTGGTTCGATGGCGAGACAATGCCTGAAAAACTGGACTGTCCCACAAAAACTGGGATGGTTGGAAGATATGGTCTATACCAGCCAGGGGTACCTGTATCCATTGGGAGAACAAAAAATTCAAGCTAGGAATACGAGACATGCCGTCCTACGCAGTTTTCTACATTGTAATTTTTTACTTGTAAATTGCATGGTGTTTACCTGCTTCATTTAATACCTGTCTTGTTCCAGCACTGGCACTAGTGTTGCATCTCAGGAATGTTCACTTAGTTCCAGTTTGGATACTGCTGAAACAGGTTCGGATTGTTGTACTGTTGTGTTTGTATTGTAAAGTGTTACTTTTTTACTTTGGTGTTGCTTTGTGATAAATATGCTGTATCAATGTAAGGGAGGTTGTGTGCACTGAGGAATTGCAGTGTGAAAATGTGGTGTTAATAGTGCTGTATTGAGGCACAGTTACACTAAGGGGCAGATTTAACTGCCCTGAGCTATTCCATTACTGCACACTACTCAGCGTGGTAAGCCTTGAGGGTGCACTTAACACAGATTTTTTTTCACATGGTAATTGCAGACTAATTGATTAGCTCTGGGATAACATATAGAATTTACTGTAAATATATATATATAGTATAAGGAGATTGCTAAAGAACCATGAAAGGTTGTATAAGCAAAATGATGCAAGGATATAGGAGTCTCCCTACAGACAGCTACCAAAGAAATAAGAACAGAAAGAGAGAGAGAAAGAGAGAGAGAGAAAACAAACAAAAAAAACAAAATGACAATAACCTCAAAATTGTAGTGAAGTTGTGGAAAATATCATCACCTGTCTTTGGGCTAAAAAAGGGGAACAACATCAACACCCACACAAGCCACCAAAAAACACGATTGAAGGAAGCCAAAAATATAGTGTGTAAACATAGACAAGTTAAAAGGAAATATACACTTAGAAGAAAATAGTAGTATGTGTAGTTTATGTTTTTGGTAAATGCAAAACAATCTGTTCACTCTAATAAAATATTGACCGTCATCAGTTGAATATATATTAAGCAGCCCTGGTGCTTAAGCGTTGATACACTAACCCAGGGCCAGATTAGGGATTGTGGGGGGCCCAGGGCAATGCATTTATGGGGGCCCCAGGGCGATGCATTTGTGGGAGCCCTTACCAACAAAATTACATAATGCCAAATAACGCCACCCATATGCTACAGTGACCCCAGTCCCTGCCCCAGTGGAGCTTATGATCTATATTCTCTATCATATTTACACGCACTCACACTTGCTAGGGTTAATTTGTTTGTTGAAAGTCAATTAACCTACTAGTATGTTTTTGGAGTGTGGGAGGAAACTGGAGTACCAGGAGGAAAACCACGCAAACGTGGAGAGAACATACACCATACACGCCTACCCTCCCGGAATCGTGGGAGGCTCTCAATTTTTCCGGTAACCCCCCGCATTCTGCCCACTGCCTAGTGAAGTGGGCAGAATGGTGAGAATCTCCGCAGCGATCGCGGGTCCCCATGTAGGGGGAGGGGCTTAATTATGCAATTCTGCATTAATCACATAATTTAGCTCCACCCCTATTTAAATTTGTGCCAATCGCGGTAATTTACCATCACAACCCACCTGAAATGTAGGCAAGTATGACATACACACTCCACACAGTTAGGCATACGGTGGGAATCGAATCATCAACCCCAGTGCTGTGAGGCAGTAATATGCCCTCCTATGCCACAGTGTCCCTTATTATGCCTCACAGTGTCCTCCATATGCCACATAGTGTCCCCATATTCCACACAGTGCCCCGTTGTTCCACAGTGTTCCATACCTTCCAACATGACCCTCTCCAGGAGGGACACAATGCTCTGGTCCTGGAATTCCCTGGTAAGAGGTGGGGCTGCAGCGCAGTTCAAAATTCAAATAGGGGAGTCACACCAACTGTCATTTCACACACTGCCAAACATCACTGGCTGGGACTCACTCGCATAGCAGAGCAGCGTGTATGCTTCTCCCAACTTCCCCCCCCACCGCGGGACACTGCGGCCCGCGGGTGGGACAGCGGGACAGTCCCACAAAAACGGGACTGTCCCGCTAAGTGCAGGACAGTTGGGAAGTATGCACTGTTCCTCTATTATGCCACACAGTGTCACCCACATGCCACAGTGTCCTCCGTATGCCACAGTTCCTCTATTATACCACACAGTCTCCCCCCCCATGCTTCAGTGCTCTGTTTTGCCCTCTACTGCTACTCACCTGTGAGTCCTGGCTGGCTAGTGATGACGCTGCGGTGCAGGCAGCCTCCTTCTCCTCTGAGCTCTTGATGAGGCTGCTGCTGCAGTATGCATAGTGGAGATAGAGCAGAACTTGGTTTTGGCTCCCTTGGACGTGACGTAACGCTTAAAAAAGTCTTGTACATTCGACTGAGTGCCACCTACCATTGTTCTATTATGTATGTAACCCTGGTTTAGGGTTAAAGAAAAATAATTTAAATGTATACTTTTGGCATATACATTTCATAGCATTCCGAGGTAATTTAAGTATGTAATTGCTTAAATAAATAAGGTATATGTGTGTAGAGATGTCAAAGTACTTTAAATTCATACTGTACATGTTTATGTATATGTTTAAGTAGTGTGCATTATACGAGAAAGTGCCAGAATTGGCAGGCAGGAGCTGCAGTCAGGTAGCCCATGTTTAACATGGGTGAAGTGATACATGTAGGAGTGAATTGGTTCCTGTCATATAACAGCTGTCAGCAGCAGTTTACAGAGTCTGGAGTTCCCCTCCTCGGGTGCCCACCTCCCTGTGACCCGAGCACTGGAGCCGTAGTAGGCTGCCAGGTGCAGGGGGTGGTGCCGGAGAGAAGGCATCAGTGATGGCTGTCAGCGGAGGAAGCTTACCGCTGACAGCAGGCAGAAGTCCCGGACCAATCCGCTGTGCTGACCTAGCTCCGGCAGGGCTCTCACAGGGACCCAGGTGGAGGAAGCGGCATCAGCGGTGTGCAGTCCCGGGTGTCCTGGATCCCATCCAGTGACAGGCTGTCTGTCATACAAGAGACAGTCAGAGGCATACACCTGTGTACAGCCAGCTCATATGTGTAAAGAGGAGAGCCGGGCAGGACAGTTGCATACCTCCCATCCAGCCGGGACAGTCCCATTTTTCTGGGACTGTCCCGCTGTCCCACACGCGGGCCGCAGTGTCCCATGATGGGGGGGAAGCACAAACCGCTGCAGCGGGTGTGCAGGAGGAAAACAGATGCCATGCACATGCATGTGGCATCTGTTCACTCGTGTAGGGAGAGCCTGGGGGCTGCCCAGCATCTCGGAGAGTGCTGGGCACGCAGCCATAATGACAAAAACGGGGGACGTCACGAGGCTCCGCCTTGGTTTCCATAGGCTCCACCCCTTTTCCAGAAGCCACGCCCTCTCTGGCACACAAGCTGTCCCTCCCCAGGAGGGCTAAATGTTGATAGGTAAGCAGTTGTAAGCTGTCAAACTGAGGTCGGCTCTATGCACAAAAGTCACCCATTTAAAGTGCCATTTCCACTAACTGTTGTTATAAGCAGCATAATGTACACATAAAGTAATATCATGTAATTGACATTAATATTAATAACACTCATGAGAAAAACAGTGCATCAATCCTTGTGGCTACATCCATACAAAGCATCACCTGACCGCGGCTGTGAGCAGCAAAATTTACACTGCACATACATGCAGTAGTTAAGAACTGATCCAACCAGTTTTTAACACAAGTTAAAGCATAGGATAGAAAGGGATTCACCTAACAGTATTTGGATTGAAAGAAATTAGGACAGAGAAATAGTTTAATGGATTTTTTCTCCAAGGGGCCTATTCATGATGTTAATTATCCCCATCCGAACGGACCCCGATAATTAACATTCTGACTCATCATTGCTCCAGCACGATGACAGCTGATGCGATATCAGCTGTCCCCGTGAGCCACTTCACTGCTCCTTTTCAGAGCAGTGAATCTTTTCCTGTCAGTTCACGCACGTCCACAAGAGCCCCGGCCCAGGGGCGGATGGATCCGAAAGGATCCCTCATCGCAAACCCGGACCTCCTTCCCATAGGAAAAGAGCAGGTTGCGATGCTGGAGCAGGAGCATTCACCATCTGAAGATGGCGAATGCTCCCGTAGTCAAGCTCCGAAAATATAATATTTTCGGAGCTTGATGAATTCTGTCTCCATACTAGTGTATGGGGACAGCGGGCCATTCCGCAAAAGGAAGGTAAGTAGGAAATATCTGTGATTTCTACTTCAGGGTCCATAGGGTATCCACAGGATACCTTGGGGTATAGGTGTGACGTAAGTCGCAGGGCACCAAAGAGTTAAGCTTTCAGCCTCCCAGGATGCACTGGGTCCCCCTCCTATACCCCGCCCCCGAGCCAAGGCACCTCAGTTTAGTTTGGGGCCCGGCCGGAGTCGGGTGCACCTGTTGGAGTGGGGGCTAGAAGAGCCCCTGAAGCTTTTTCTTCATGCAGCTGTGGCTGCACATCTGGATGAACAGCATGGACAGTCAGTCCTGATGTCCATGCTGTCTTCCCTACACCCCGCCGGTACCAGAACGCCGGTACTGATCCGGGGATGCTGGTGGGCATCTGGGGTCACAGCTAGCGGTGACCCCAGATGTTCCGGACCATGACCGGATTCAAGGGGGACAGAGGTAAGCAGCGGGGTCCCGCGGTGGGTCCCCGCTGATCACATGGTCCTAAGTCCCCAGGCAGGGGGCTCCCTGGGGACTGGCTGCAGCGTGGAGCCAGGTGACCAACCTGCGCTTCCACTACCCCCTGGGACAGCGGACCGCAGCAGAGCGGTAGTGCTGCGGGGTCCCAGGGGTTAAATGCATGCCGGGGGAGCACGCCTTCCCTGTCTCACAGCCAGCGCCTCCCCCGCTGCACACAGCCCTCTCTGCACTGTGCTGACTGGCCCTGTGTCAGCGCTCCTCCCCCAGGCCAGCCTCCTCTCTGCTCCTCGGCGGCCATCTTCTCCAACGCATGGTGAACGCTGCTGGAAGCACTGGACGGAAGCATCGTGGTCTGGGTCCCCCCGCATACCTCTCCTCCGCTGTGGTCAGATCTGTGTATGCAGCGCTGTGTCCTACCAGGCCCTGTGTCTGTGTAGTTGAGTGATCAGCGCTGTTAGTGCAGGAATTGATTTTCTTTGCATTGTATGTGACTGTGCTAGCGCTGCCTGTAACTTTTCTTCTCTAAACTGTCAGCTTTATTACTGTCCCTGTTCTTTCTGCTAAGCCCTTGCGGTGCGGTGCTGCAGGGTGGTCTCTCGCCTATTTAATATATAATTGGTGAGAGGGGTCACATACGTGGTGCCATCATGTCTGAAAGTGATTTTCCCCTCCGGCTACAGTGTACCAGGTGTAAAGTACCGTTAGCGGAGGGGGAGGGTAGCGCGGAGGGCCTTTGCCGGCAGTGTTTGTCCATGGCGCGGCCTCTTACGGTTACAGCACCGGTACAGGAGCCGCCCTGGGCTTGTTTCGCTCAGGCGCTAACAGCTTTAGTGGGCCAGTTAGCTCCGCAGCCCGCGTTTACTCCGATGGGTTTGTCCCAGCAGTCTGTGGTGTCGTCACCCATGCAGGGTTTCCCACGACAATTGGTGGTACCCCACAGTCTCCCTATTTCCCCGCTCCCGGTTTCTCAGGAGCCAGCGTGGGTTAACTCCCTGACGAGTTCTGTACAGCACTTGTCGGATGTATTGCAAGGGGAGTCTGTGATGCGGCCTCATAAAAGGCCGGTGGCGTCTCTGTCCGCTTCTTATGAGGATGACGAAGGGACGTCTGATGATGGGGAGATTCTGGATCCTTACGATCAGGAACCTCTCCATACTAAGGACGCTGATGCTAAGTCCAAAGTATATATTCCTGGACTTATTCGGGCGGTCCGCACAGCCTTGGTGATTGAGGATGAAGTTCCCCCAGCGGCTAAGTGTAAATATGCCTTTTTCAAAGATGTGAAGTGCGATGCCACAGTCTTTCCTCTTTCGGGTCAGTTGGTGGACCATTTAGAGGAGGCATGGAAACAGCCTGGTAAAAGATACGCCTGGCGGTGGCTTATCCGTTCGCGGATAATTATTTTGCTAAGTGGGAATCCCCTCCACAGGTGGATTCTCACGTGACCCGTCTTGTCCATAGTGCCACATTGCCGATGCCATCCATGTCCTCCCTTAAGGATGCTACGGACCGCAAGGTGGAAATCTGCCTGAAGTCCGCTTATTCCCTTGCGGGGGGGGCAGCACGGCCGGCTATGGCCATTTGCTGGGTTGCCAGAGCGATGGAGCGCTGGGCGGATTCATTAGAGGCTTCTTTTGAGTCCGACTGTCCGGCCGAACAGGCGGAGTTGATTGGCAATCTCCGTGATTCGGCCACTTACATCAACGAGGCGGCTCTAGACATTAGTACTCTAGTGTCTAGAATTTCTTCAGCAGCGGTAGCTGCTCGTCGCACCTTGTGGCTGCGATCCTGGAAGGCGGACGCAGATTCCAAGAAAGGTCTGGAAGCCTTGCCGTTTACCGGAGAAGTTCTCTTCGGTCTGGATCTGGATAAGATTGTGGCCACGCAGGCGGCAGCCAAATCGGCTTGTCTCCCGTCGGCCGCTGCTCCTTCTGGTTCTGGACCATCGTCCTTTCGGTCATCTAGGGCCCAGGGCAGGCCCAAACCACAGTCGTTTCCTCATCAGGCTGGCCCTAGGAAATCGGTCAAGCCCCGGAAGCAGGCATGGAGTACCAGACGTCCGGCCCCCAAGCCAGATGACAAGCCTGCGGCCTGACGGTCCGGGCCTCCCTTTGGGGGATCCCAGGGTGGGAGGCCGCCTGCTGCAGTTCACCCAGTGTTGGTCGGTCACTACGACAGACACTTGGGTTCTGGAGGTGGTCCCCCATGGGTACGCCCTCTCCTTCTGGCACAGACCCCCGGCTCGATTCTTCACCACGGGTCTACCATCAGACCGGAACAAGGCTACGGAGCTGCGGAAGGTATTGCACACTATGCTCCAGGCTGGAGTTATAGTGCCTGTTCCATTCTCCCAGAGGGGCCAGGGTTTCTATTCAAATCTTTTTTTGGTACAGAAACCCAATGGGTCGTATCGTCCGATTCTCAACCTCAAAGCACTCAACAAGTCTTTGCGGGTACCGAAGTTTCGGATGGAGACCCTACAGTCCATCATTCTGGCGCTGGAACCGGGGGACTACATGGTGTCATTGGACATACAGGACGCTTACCTGCATGTCCCTATTCTTTTGCGCCATCAACAGTTCCTCAGGTTTGCAATCCGCAGCGACCACTTCCAGTTTCGGGCGTTACCTTTTGGCCTGGCGACAGCACCACGTGTCTTCACCAAGGTGATGGCGGTCATGGCGGCTTCTCTGCGGCTGCAGGGAGTCCGCATGTTGCCGTACTTGGACGACCTGTTATTGGTGGTGGGATCTCCAGAGCTCCTGTTACGCCACTTAGACCTGACCATTGCCCTGCTGCAACGGCACGGCTGGCTAATCAACTGGCAGAAGTACACTCTAATCCCGTCTCGGAGGATTCTGCATCTTGGAGCCTTATTGGACTCGGGACAGCAAAAGATCTTCGTGACGGAGGAAAAGATCTCTGCTTTGCAGTCAAGGGTGCGCAGTTGTCTGCACAGCCGCCAGGTGTCTCTACACTCGGCGATGAGGTTACTGGGCTCCATGGTGTCGGTGTTCGACATGGTGGAATATGCCCAGTTTCACTCCAGACCTCTGCAGCACCTGATCCTGTCAAAGTGGAATGGGCTGCCTCAGTCTCTGAAGTCCCAGATGATTGTGTTCACCCCGGAGGTTCGCCTGTCCCTTGCTTGGTGGTTACAGACGACCCACCTCAGCGAGGGACGTCCGTTCTGGATTCCAAATTGGGTCCTGTTGACTACGGACGCCAGTCTTCGGGGCTGGGGAGCAGTTTCGGGTCCACATCTGTTCCAGGGCAGGTGGACTCCGACAGAAGCGGAGCTTCCAATCAATATCTTGGAACTCCGTGCGGTCTTCAATGCTCTCCAGCAGGCACATCGGTTTCTCCAGGGTCACCCGGTACAGGTCCAGTCGGACAACGCTACCACCGTGGCCTACATAAACAGGCAAGGAGGAACCCGAAGCCGGGCGGCTCTCGTAGAGGTGTCTCGGATCCTGGTTTGGGCGGAGCGCAATCTTCCGGCCATATCAGCGGTCTTCATCCCGGGAGTGCTCAATTGGGAGGCGGACTTTCTAAGTCGCCAGGACGTTCATCCGGGGGAATGGTCCCTGCACCCGGACGTTTTTCAACTACTGGTGGACAGATGGGGTCTTCCAGAGATCGACCTCATGGCGTCCCGGCACAACAACAAGTTGCCGGTGTACGGGTCTCGCACAAGAGACGAAGGGGCGTCTCTGGTGGATGCTCTGTCCGTCCGGTGGATGTTCCGGTTCGCATATCTGTTCCCTCCGGTCTCCCTTCTTCCACGGGTAATCCGGAAATTCAAACAGGAAGGAGGGACGCTCCTGTTGATAGCTCCCGCGTGGCCCAGACGGCACTGGTTCTCAGACCTTCAGGGTCTGTCCGTGGACAGTCCTCTGCGGTTGCCGCTACGACCGGACCTCTTGTCTCAGGGTCCTTGTCGTCACCCGGACCTGACTCGGCTGTCTTTGATGGCGTGGCTGTTGAGACGGCCATGCTGAGGTCCCGGGGGTTTTCCAGCTCTGTGGTGCGTACCATGTTGCGAGCTCGGAAACCGTCTTCCGCGAGGATATACCATCGCGTGTGGCATACGTTCTTCCAGTGGTGTCGACCGAGAGGTTATGCACCGCGGGAGTTTCGTCTGTCTCGGATTCTCGCCTTCCTGCAAGCGGGACTAGATCATGGGCTTCGCCTTGCTTCTTTGAAGGTACAGGTTTCGGCCCTGTCTGTCTGGTTTCACCGTAGGATTGCTACAATCCCGGATGTGCGCACCTTTATGCAAGGTGTTGTCCGCATTCAGCCGCCCTTTGTTCCACCTGTGGCGCCTTGGGATTTGGCTGTGGTCCTGAGGGCTCTCCAGGGACCGCCGTTTGAACCACTGGGCTCAGTGGATCTTAAATGGCTAACAGCTAAGACTGTTTTCCTTCTGGCTATTGCTTCGGCCAGACGTGTTTCTGAGTTAGGGGCTCTTTCTTGTAGACCCCCTTTCTTGGTTTTTCATGGGAACAGGGCAGTGCTCCGCACTCGGCCCGAGTTTCTTCCCAAAGTTGTTTCCCAGTTTCATGTTAACGAGGAAATCGTTGTTCCGGCCTTTAACTCACCGGGTCTTTCCGTGGGTGAGGCCTCTTTGGATGTTGTGCGGGCCTTAAGGACTTATGTTGACCGCACTTCTTCGTTTAGGAAGTCGGACGCTTTGTTTGTCCTCTATGGCTTCCGTAAAAAGGGTTGGCCTGCTTCAAAGCAAACTTTGGCAGCCTGGATCCGTATGGCTATTTCTGAAGCTTATCTTCATGAAGGCCTGCCGGTTCCTCCTTCTGTGAAGGCTCATTCCACTAGGTCTGTGGGTCCTTCTTGGGCAGCTCGACGTGGTGTCTCTGCAGTCCAGATCTGCAAGGCTGCTACCTGGTCCTCTGTCCATACCTTCGTGAGGTATTACAGGTTTGACACCTTCGCCTCTCAGGATGCTTCCTTCGGGCGGCGGATTCTCCTTTCAGCACAGGAGCATCCCCACCCTTAAAGGATACTGCTTTGGGACATCCCCAAGGTATCCTGTGGATACCCTATGGACCCTGAAGTAGAAAATATGAGATATGGTAAGAACTTATCTTTGTTATCTCTATTTCTACGAAGTCCATAGGGTTCCACAGGACTCCCGCCCTGTCGCACCTGTGCTGCAGATGGGCTTTGCTCTGGTCACCGGTTTTCCGTCTCCCTCTGGTGAGAATGTGATTCTTGTATGTGTCCAGATCTTTGTTCTCTCTCTTCCTTCTCCTCCTCCGGCCTATGGCTTGGTAACTAACTGAGGTGCCTTGGCTCGGGGGCGGGGTATAGGAGGGGGACCCAGTGCATCCTGGGAGGCTGAAAGCTTAACTCTTTGGTGCCCTGCGACTGACGTCACACCTATACCCCAAGGTATCCTGTGGAACCCTATGGACTTCGTAGAAATAGAGATAACAAGGGTAAGTTCTTACCATATCTCATATTATCTCCTGCTTTACCTTCTTGATGAATGGCCCGTAATTTTTACAATTGCAAGTGAAAATGTGCATTTTCTCCTGCTTTTCTAAAAATTAAGTGATGATGAATAGGTCCCAAGCCTTTAGCATAATATAAGAGATAAGGAAAGAGTCGGGGGTAGATAAATAATTGTGGGACTTTATAGACTGAGGGCCTGATTCAGACCCACTCATGAGCGCAGAGCGCTCGTGAGCGGGTCGATGGTGCCCTAGTGCGCATGCGCACGACGGAGGGAGCTCCGTCGTGCGCATGCGCGAGACCCGCATAGCGACAGCCAAGCTGTCACTATGGGTCTCGCACCAAAAGGGGCGTGCTGTCGATGGTGAGTGACAGCACGCCCCCTTTGGTGGGCGTGCCGGGGGCGTTGCTGCCCAGACGGAGGCTTTCCCATGGGAACGCCTACCGTCTGGGGCCGGCCCCACAGTGGGAGTGCTTTTGGCTCTGATTGAGCCAAAAGCACTCCTGGGCTTGCGGCAGGAGTCTCGTCGCAAGCCCTATGGTTGCGATGGTCTTGACCATCGCGACCATCTTTTTGGCCGCTAGTAAAAGCAGTGGGTGGTCACCTACAGCTATGCGAGCGGCCAGGAGGCCGCTCCAATTTTAGGTAGGAGGGCCCTGATTCAGAGCGAGCGATCTGGTCAGAGCGTCCGGCTCTGAATCAGGCCCAGAGTACATCTGTCCCACAGGCATAGAACATATATCCAATCTATGGAATATAGCTGCAGGACTGTGTGCTAAGGATACAGAAATATCAAATTTGGGGATTTAAGTACTTGAGATACAATTTAGCTACAATATAGACTAGTATTACCTGGATTTCAGCTAGAAACTCAAACAGGAAGGAATTCATCATAAGCTAAACATAGATGCTAAAGCACTGGCTTTATTTCCTTTAGAGACCTGTATGTAGAGGTTATTGTGAAGAATATACATGACTGTATATGTACAGATATACTGGCAACACTACATGAGGAGAGCCAGCAATAGGAGAGTAATAGAGGAAATACAGTGTTACAGTAATTTTTCCAGGATTATTTTACGTGTTCCAAGGATTCATACATTCACCACCAAGATTCAGTAGTATGATAGTTTAGGAGAATAATGGTGCGTACACACGGTACGATCAGTCAGCGATAACGATATCGCTGACTCATAATCCTGTACCTTCCCGGTGTGCTGGATGATCATTATCGTTCATCCAACACATCCCTAACCCACCGACGGGCCAGCAACCAGAGATCAACGATCGCAGGTCCCTATGTAACCTGGTCGATATCGACCAGGTTGGCCTGCATGCATGGGTGATGGTCGATATCGTTATCGACCATATGTGCTCGCATATTGCTGGTCGTTGGGCACCAAAAAATTAACGATGTGAACGATAACAATATGGTCGATATCGTTATTGTTCATATTGTGCATTTTTATCGTACGGTAGACTACCTCTATTGCCCTTTAAATTATTTCAATACTACTGGATGCAATTGAATAACTAATGTAATCTGTTATGAAATGTACTGCTATTATAAAGTTGTAAAGTGGGAAGTAATATACTGAATGTTGTTATAATGCATTGTACACTTGGCTTCTAACTAAAGAAATAAGTAATACGTAAAATTGTATGTGTGAGTTGTACTTACCTTTAGGAGGCTGCAAGACATCAGTGTCGGAAGCTGTGGGAATAGGTATCAGTATTACATACCGCCGGACATAAGCCCGGTGGATGTAATACCGAAGCCGGAAGGCAGAAGACTGAAGATCCCGACAGGGTAAGTATTTTTAACTATCCCTAACCCTCTCCCCCCCTAATCTTAACCCTCCTTTAGGGGTGCCTAACCCTATCCTCCCCTCTAGTGCCTATCCCTAACCTCCCCCAGGGCTGCCTAAACTTAACCCCCCCTCCCCGCACCCTAAACCTAACCTTCACGGGGGAGTGCCTAACCTTAACCTCCCCCCAGGGGTGCCTAACCTTAACCCCTCCTCCTAGCCTAACCCTAACCCTCCCAGAGGAGTGCCTAACCCTAAGTCCCCCAGAGAGCCACTAAACCTAACCCTTATCCCCCCCACGCGGCTGTCCGCTCCCGACTCTGGCTTTCCTTCGTTCAGTACGTTGGGCATCAGTATTTCAACGGGTGGATAATGATAGGTGTCGGGATTTCGAGGCCTATCATTAGTCCTATGCCGGGATTTCACAGTTGGGAAGCCGGCTGTCGGCATCCTGACTGCATATTGTGGGAATAAACATAACAGGTGGTTTGTTTATATTGAGCAATGTTCATTGCTCAAATATATACATTGAAAGCTTCTTTACACAACACCCAACTGATTACAATTTACATTTTAGAGATTAAACATGACATTTCCTAGGCTAGCCCTAAACTAACTTTCAAGGTGGAGGCACAAATATTGTTAGTAGGAGAGATAAGTAACCTGATGACCCTTTAGTGGTAAAAGGGGGGGTTACATATATATAAAATCCAGAATGACCGGTACTCCTTTTTGAGACAACTCACCAGGGTGTCGTTCCAAAAACGATCAGTATACACAGACTCCACAGATGGCACTCCTGTTCACATACAGCCAAAAAAACAGCCCCCAAAAGCCTGGGATTATGTCCATTTAAATCACTAAATCATTTCATCTGGGATCAACAGTATACAGTATACAAAATTACATATCTTATATGTCAGTGTACTCCCCCAAGTGCTAAATGCTGGCGCCATGACTCCCCTTCGGAGGCATGGTGACATCATCCATACTTCTCTCCTTAAGAGCACTTTTGCTTTATCACCGCTTCTTGAATTAGAAGGAATCCAATCTATAATTTTATACTTAATTTTATCCTTCAGATTGGCCAAATTATGTATTTGGTCTCTGGAATGTCTTACCACTGGTTGATCGTTCAGTTTTCCCTCAAGAGCTTGCCTCATAGAGGACCTGTGTAAGGTCATCTGCTCTTTCAAGAGCCTAGTTGTCTTCCCCAGATATAGAAGACCACAGGGACATCTTGTAGTATACAACAAACTTGGATGTACAAAGGTGGATCCAAAAGTCTGTGTCCTGACGTAGTAGTAGATGTAACCCCGTGTTGATTTGCACAGTTGTTCTTTTATTTTTGCAGATATTGAATAATAAATGAAACAATATCACTAAAAGTTCAGAACAACATCACTAAGGGGTCTAAGCAGTGTTAGGAAACAGAGTGAAAAGTGATAAGGTGCCAGCCAATCAGCTCCCAACTGTCATTTTTCAAACACAGCCTGTGAGATGACGACAGTTGGGAGCTGATTGGCTGGCACCTTATCACTCTCTTATCACTTTTCACTCTGTCTCCTAACACTGCTTAGTAAATAGACCCCTACAAGTTGAAAATGGATAATACTGAATACTGTAAAATGGAGAAAACTGAAATTCAAGCCGTCATTAAATATCTGCAAATGAAAAAGATGACGCCTACTGAAAGTCACACACAGGATGGGATGTACTAACAGCGAATGATTCATCACGGATTGCAACTGCAACAGGGTATGCAGAATGGTAGATGGTACGTACTGCACATGTGTATGCAATCACGCACGCAGAAAGAAAGCCATCACAGATTGAGGGATGGGAAGTCAGTGTTTGGGGGTGGTGACAAAGGAGAAACACAGGCGTGCCTGTCCGTTTGAACGCCGTTACCTGGGCATGCATAAATTAGCCACTGTGACGGCATACACAGCTTGAGTACTCACTGCGTGCGACGTGGTTAGCAATTTCTGAGTAAGGTCTGACCTGTTGTAATTGTGCGTGAGGGGCGATGTTACTTGATGTTCCCAATGTATACACAGGACTGCAAGGTATTACGGATGTGAGATAGCGGTAGTGGGCGTCTCTATGCTGGCTGTGAGAAGACTTTGCGATTGCAATCATTAGCATATTTTCGCAGCAGACCTGTGTGCGTAATAACAGCCGTGATCACAATAGCAATAGTGAATCAGGCCCTATGATTGGTTATATTAGGGTCCTAATTAACTAAACACCAGATGGTTCTCGCTATATCATCTACTTTCGACAGCTGGGGTGCTCCATAAAGAATTCTGTCTGTACAGAAATCCCATATGCAAAAAAAATAGGAGACGAGAGGGCATTCACCAGTCTTGATACAAACAGGTTTGGAGATTCATTACCTCAGAAGAACATCACAGGAACAAAATTGCCATAATCTGTGCTTCAGTCCAATAAGGACCTTTTTAAAGATATCAGTGTATATGTACTGTATGCTGCATGTGGATGGTGGAAGTTGCATTCGCTGCCATCCACTTGTTGTACAGGAAGTGTTTGTCATACAGGAAGTGCCTCTGCAGCCATTGTTCAGCATGATTGCAGCTAGTAAAGACATCTGACTTGTCTACTCTCCCGAAATACGTGGGAGGCTCTCGAATGTCGTGTGGTGCTCTTGTCCACCTGGGTAAATATTCAAGTCTCCCAGAGCTGGTCGCTGCCCACTTTTCTGAGTGAAATGGCCGATCCGAGTGGCCGATGACGCGATTTACCATCGTAGCCCTGTCCCCCACTGTACAATGCTAATAATCTTGCCCATCTATGCCATCCAGCTGTGCCAAATTGGCGGGGCAGGCAGAAAGTCATGAAGTATTTAAGACACACTTATGCAGCTCTCCAGAATCCTGTGGTGATTTGCACACAGAACACTTTACACGGTGTCAGAAGTCTAGCTGTGATGGCTAAAGGTCTTTGACACATAGATCTGCTGGTTTTCAAGGACAACATCGCAGACACATGGTTCAAGATCAAGAATGAATGGCGTGTGTACTGCTCTGCCGGGCTCTCAGACAAATAAAAAAATGTACAGGCATGTACCCTACTCAACCGAGCTGGTTGGCTCTGAAGCTGCTAATAAATAATGCAGACTTATTTGTATATTTCTAGGGGGAGAATCAGGAAGAACCAGACACACTAATAACAAAAGTTTGATGAGACATGCTTAGCAGTGAAAAATGTTATAATAGGCAGTCATGCTTTTAACATTGCTGTGCAGAGCCCCTCTGAGAGTATCCCGTTATATGCTGCCAGATTTAAACTACTAGCAAAGAAATGTGATTATGGTGCATTAGCAAGTGAACTCATCAAGAACAGGATTATGGCAGTCATTCAGAGGCGGTCGCAAGAAGCGATCGCTCTCTCTGAATGAGGGCGGCTGCTTCTTTTTTTTAGTGCGGCCTCCTGGTCGCTAGATAAGCTGTGGGTTACCACCCACAGTGTTAGCGACCGACCAGGATGATGGTTGCGATGGTCAAGACCATCGCGACCATCGCGACTTGCAACCTTAGGGTCTCGGCAACCACAAGCCCCAGGGAGCTTCCTGCTCTGATTGAGCAGGAAGCTCCACACTGACATCACTGCTGATGTCAGTGCGGCCGCCCACAAAATGGCAAGCGTTCGTCAGGAATGCCTCCGTTTGTGTAAACGCCTACAAAACGGGCCGAGCTGTCAATCAACATCTACAGCCGGCCCTTTTGTAGTGAGCTCCGGAGCGAGAGAGTTTCTCTCTCGCTCCGGGGCTTGCGCACTCGCAGTGCGGCCACTGCGCGTGCGCAGGACCAAGACATCGACCTGGTTGCGAGCGCGCAGAGCTTGTGACCTGGTCTGAATAAGGTCCTATGTGTGGGACTTATAATGATGTTGCTCGTGTACATTTGCTACATGAGAAGGAATGTACACTGGAAACTACTATACACATATGCATGCTGCATGGATTTCAAAAGACAACCTGGCAACACTGCAGCATCAAGCACGTTGTGTGAATTGTGGCGGTCGCCATTTCCATGAACACCACAAATGTCCTGCTTTCAATAAACGCTGCAATGCTTGTGGCAAACAACATCATTTTGCACGCTGGTGCTGGTCCAAGCCTAAAGCTGATGACAGACAGTGACGGCAAATGTAGTCATGTCACGTGAACTCATCCAGCGCACGAACCCTAAAAGACAATAGACTGATATCACACTGTGAATCTAATTGCTTATGGTGGCCAGGTAATTAAGACCATGGGGATTGGCCTCCCTACTATCCATAAGTCCATAAAATTCCAGCTACAGTTTCATATAGTGGACATATATGCATAATTGCCTTCTCTCCCAGAATGCTGAGAGTCTCCTGAAAATTGTGCTTCGGGCGCTCCCGGGCACCTGGAAAAGTGGGTAAATCTCCCAGGAGCTGGTACACACCCCACACCCTCCATAGCCACCAACTTACCAAGTAAAAGTGGAAGGTCCAGAGGGGGTAATGACAAGATTAGCGCTGAATCGTGTCATCAAAGCCCCGCCCCCCTTTACAATGCCTGTGATCTCGACGCTGTATGCCCACCTATGCCGCTATTATGCCCCCTGCTGTGCCCTACCTGGTGTAGGCAACTAGAAATTTGGTAAGTATGCAGTAATGTCAAATTGCTCCTAGGACTGCTAGACAGCATAAAACTAGGGTCACCAACTTTAAGTGCTGATGTGCAAGTCATTCAACAGGTCAGTGGCGTAGTAAAGGCCCTTGCAGATCCCGCTGTGGCTTCGGGGCGCCGGCTGGGCCAGATAAAGAGGGGGATGTGGGGACGCGGTGTCCCAGGGCCCTTATCTCAGGGGGCTCCCTGGTCAGAGCACTCAGTATATTGCTGCACTGAGACTGCAGTACCGAGTGCCCGTAATCCTCCAATCTTCACCAATCAGCATCCCAGATCTGTCTCCTGCAGTGCACTCTGAGGTATGTAGTCCTTTCTTATACTGCTGTTATTAGCTGTTGTCTCCAAGAACTACAATTCCAGCATCCCCCGCATCTGGCTTCCTCATCTTGGCCTGACAAGAGCCACTGTGGTCCCGAATGTTGGCCATCTTCTTACTTCAGAGGGTGTTAAGCCAGATCCTGCCAAGACACAGGCTGCCAACAGATGCCTAGCCCACAAATAAGTTGGTTTTGCTTCCAGGCCCCTTACCAGTTGTGTTTCTAGACCTAGGCTAGGCACTGACATACATGCCTCCTCCCAGTCCCAGTCAGTGAGTATAGACGGAGACAGAAGTGGCGGGGAGAGCAGATGTGCCTGCAGCAGCACACTGCTAAAGGAGCTCAGGAGGTGAGTGTGCGTCTGAGCTGGCAGCATAGGTGCCCAGTAGGTGCAGAGAGAGGGCAGGCACTGGAAGCGGCCCGTGCCCCATAGAAGATGCACCCCTGCACCTACACCTACTGTATATAACATTGGATCTCCACCATCGATTGCAAAACCATTGACTAACCACTGAAGGTTGTTAACCATTGATGACCAAAGGCCATTCCTACTCTGCAGCCATTGTTCAGCATGAATTCATATAGTAAAGACTGACACACTTCTGCAGCTCTCCAGAATCCTGTGGTGATTTGCACACAGACCACTTTACAATCAGCAACAAATAATCCAAAAATAATTGAGTCACAATTTAAGCATACAACAGTGCCTTTACTTGAACCTCCCTATATAGTGCCAGCAATTAAGTAGTCACATTTCATTACTACTACATTGCTGGCACTATGGGGGTCATTCAGACCCGCTCGCGAGGGAAGTTCGCTCGCAAGCGGGTCGATGTTTGGCAAATGCGCATGCGCGAGACCCGACGAGCACCAAAGGGGGAGTGCTGTCGATGGTGACTGACAGCACGCCCCCTTTGGTGGGCGTGCCGGGGGCGTGGTGGCCAGATGGAGGCGTTCCCATGGGAACGCCTACTGTCTGAGTCCGGCCCCACTGGCATCAGTAATGATGTCAGTGGGAGTGACTTTGGCTCTGATAGAGCCAAAATCACTCCTGGGCTTGCGGCAGCGAGACCCTACCGCAGGGTCTCGTCAGAAGCGCGATGGTCTTTGACCATCGCGACCATCATCATGGATGCTCGCATAAGCTGTGGGTGGTAACCCACAGCTATGCGAGCGTCCATGAGGACGCTCCAAAAACAGGTAGGAGGGCCCTGATTCAGAGCGAGCGCTCTGGTCAGAGCGTTCAGCTCTGAATCAGGCCCTATATACGGACGCTCAGGTAAAAGTTGTATTCTGAAATTGTGACTCACTTACTTTTGGATTATGGATTGGTGATATCTTGAAAAAGGTTCCAATAGGACCGAAACATTGATTATTACAATTTTATTCATGTGGTGTAATAAATCTCCAGTCCTGTTTGCATCAAGCCTAGTGAGTGCCCTCTCATTTCCTATTTTATACTGTATATTCTGTGTATGTGACTGTGGGACCTATTCATCAACACCAAACTAACGGTTTTAAGGACGTTTTCTTTAATTACCTTTTTTTGGTATTCATTAACACACTTAACACAGGAGATATCACTGATATCTCCTGGTTAATTCTGTCTGTGTTAGTTTTCACACTCCGCGTACTTTAGTATGGGGATGTAGAAATTAAGCTATTCATCAATTCCGAACATTATGTATTTTCGGAATTTGATGTTGTAACTGTACGCCAAACTCAGACGGCGTACAGCCCCTGAAAGTGTACACAAGCTGCCGTCTACACGGCAGCTTGTGTAGGAAAGGGAGAAAACTTACCTGCTTTCAGTCCTACGGCTGTGTCCTCCGGGCCTCCCCTCCGGCTGCGTCCTCCGGGTCTCCCCTCTGTCTCTGTCCTCCAGCTCCGGCTTGTCTGGTCTCCCCGCCGCTGCATGCTGCTGCTGACGGGAAGCGTCTCCCCTCTCTTCCCCGGTGGCACTTATAAGTAAGCTTAGCAATTGAAGAAGCACTTACAAGGGCCACCAGGGAACAGAGGAGAAACGCTTCCCGCCAGCAGCAGCAGCATACAGCGGCAGGCAGAGCATAGATTAGTATTGTGAAAAATAAAAATATATATATTATATTCAATTAGTGCAGCTGTAATCATTGCTACGCATGCGCTGCTTCATCCAATAGCAATGATTCCAGCTGCGGTAAGTTAGTGTAGACAGGGATAACTATCTATTTCCTGAAAAGCTGTCATCGCAAAAATGACAGTTTTTCAGGAATAGATACTGATGCAGAGGAGGAATGATGAATTCCTCCTGTAAATTGGTAGAACTCCATGCGGGTTCTAAACCTAATTACCTCCATATAATTTTTTGTATTGATGAATAGGCCCCTGAATTTTGGGTTTAACATCTTGTTGTGGTCTGGTTTGCTAACATTTGTCCAGAAGGAGCTGCCTGATCACGCCTATCAAATTAATTCCCCATATTAATATTATTGTAATATCGTTATGTGTCCCCCTAGTTATAATGATTGTAAGTTTATATTTTTCCTTATACCACTGTGGCTAGGTTCACTATCATCTATTTGATGGTGTAATGGTTAGCATTACTGCCTCTGTGGTCCTGGGTTGGATTCCCACTATGGCCCTAGCTGTCTGAAGTTTGTATATTCTCCCTGTGCTTGCATGTGTTACCTCCGGGTGCTCTGGTTTCCTCCCAAAATATACTGGTACTGTAGGTTAATTGGCCTCTAACAAAAAATGAACCCTAGTGTGTGCATGTGGTAGGGAACATACCGTGCATGTTGTAAGCTCCACTAAAGCAGGGACTGATGTGAATGGCCAAATATTCTCTGTAAAGCGCTGTGGAATATGTGTGCTATGTAAATACCTGGTAATAAATCAATAAAATTTGATCCAGATTTAATATTATATAGGTTGTGAACTTGTGAGTGTTTATCTGATTTTAGATTACTCAATTCTACATTAAATATAGGTAGTGATATGTCTCTGCCCTGTAGTATGTATATGTATAATATTTTGTATACATTTTATATGTACTATGCCTTTTATATGTTTGTTAGTGAGTCCCGCTGAGTTGTGTATGGGTTGCTGTGGTGACGGGCACTTGGTTATGGCGTCAGCAGTATGCGCACTGCTGCAGCTCCGGACGCTGATTCATGTGGTGTGTCTTGGGCTAGAAAGTGAGTAATGGTGTTATATGTTTTTGTATCCCTGATGACAATGATAGATTCAGGGCTATTTTTCTGGAAAAATAGGTTCAGGAACTGTGGGTGGAGCTACTGGGGGTGGAGCTATAGAAAAACAGTTATATATATTATATAAACATATACATAGTATTTAAAAAAGAAGGCGTTCAAAAGGAACTTTAAAATAAAGCTTATCTTATGGAAAATACATTTTGGCCCAGGACATTAAGGTATTGTTAATGAGAGGTTCGGAACGCAAAGGACAGAACGCAATCACTTGGCCGATGTTTTTGCATTGCGCATGAGTAGGCATCGCACTGCGCGTGCGTGAACTAGCCAGTGCGATCGTGTTATGGTATGCAGACTGCACGCAGTGTGTACGCACAGAGGCGTCATTAGGGTTGGTGTCACCCGGTACTGTAATGCACGGTGACCCCCCCCCCACAAAAAAAAAATCGGGACCATGGAGCGCAGCTCCGCAAACTCTTCCCCCTTACCAGTCCAGCAGTCACACTGTGCTCCTCACGGAATGCCAGGCGCACCCGGCAGGCGTGTCGATGCCACGCCCGATATTCTGGCTAGCAATGCTTAAAGTGGTCCTAGAGATGTGGTGGAACGACCCCCCCCTCCCCCGGCGATTTATCAATAAAAGGACAGCGTGCGCCTAAGGCGTGTAGCGCAAAAAAGGGGCGTGATCTTGAAAGAAAGGGACATGGCCATACAATACTATCCGTAATTCAAATTACGCCACACAGTAGCACAATGTTATCCACATTACACCGCACATAGTGCTAGAGATTCACATTACACCATAAAGTAGTGTCCCTAATTTATGTTCTGACACACAGTAGTGCCCATTTCACACAATGACCACGTTATTGACACTTATACACAATGCCCACAGTAGTAGTGCCCCTTATTCAATGCCCCCAGTAATAGTGTCCATTATGCAGTTTCCCCTTTAGTAATACCCCTTTATGCAATGCCCCCTGTAGTTGTGCCCAATATGCAGTACTTCCTGTATTTAGAACCCATTATGCAATGCCTCCTATATTAAAGCCCATTATGCAATGCTTCCTGTATTAGAGCCCCTGATGCTGTGCCCCCAGTAGCTCCCCTTATGCAGTGCCCCCTATAGTGCCCTTATACAGTACCCCAGTAGTGCCCTTATACAGTACCCCCAGTAGCACCCCTTATACAGTGCCCCCTATAGTGCCCTTATACAGTACCCCAGTAGTGCCCTTACACAGTACCCCCAGTAGCACCCCTTATACAGTGCCCCCTATAGTGCTCTTATACAGTACCCCAGTAGCACCCCTTATACAGTGCCCCCTATAGTGCCCTTATACAGTACCCCAGTAGTGCCCTTATACAGTACCCCGCAGGAGCTCCCCTTATGCAGTGCCCCCAGACAGTAGTGCCCCATATGCTGTGCCTTCTATAATGCCCTTATACTGTGCCCACTATACAGTACCCCCAGTAGTGCCCCCAGAACACCCCCAGTAATGCCCCTTATGCTGTGCCCCCTCCCCTGTGCAATACTACTTACCTATCTTCAGGATGTCCACTCCAGGATGGCTTCCACCAGGAGGGTTCTGGGCGCGCACCTCCTTCTTCCTCATGCCGCGCGAGTGATGACGTCACCGCGGCTGGCGTCCAGAGCCACACACAGGCACATAGAAATGCTCTGTGCCTGTGTGTGGCTCTGGACGCCGGCCGCGGAGAGAGAACTAAGTCACTCCCAGCGGCGGAGTGCAGGACCTCGGTGGAGAGGAAGGGGGTGTGCTGGCAGCAGGTGCGGCCCGCGGGTCTGTATGCTGCTGTTTTTGGTGTCACCCCCTTGAAGGGTGACACCCGATGCGGGCCGCACCCGCCGCACCCCCCTTCTGACGCCACTGTGTACGCAGACCCTTCCGATATTGATTGACAGGAAGTGCTATTTGTGGGTGGTGACGAGAGGTGGTCAGGCGACGCAGGCATTATAACGCTATTATAGGGGCGTGCATAATTAAGGCAGTGTGGCGCCATACGCAGCCATAACGTAAGCTGTACACAGGAAGCGCCCAAAATCATGCGGCAGGTCAGGTCACCCACTATTATGCTAATTGGTCCAATGGTTCTCAATGTTACTGATGTTTACGCTACCTTGTGTACTGATCAGGCTGTGAGTAAGGGAGATGGACGGCTTAATATGGGGCTGGGGGTCTGCATCTTGTGCTGCTGTCTCTGTGCGTGCACATTGATTAGCATATTCTTGCAGTGGACGGGTGCATGCGTCTGCTACCGTGCGTTCCTTGCTGAATCGGGCCCTGAGTTCCTACTTGTTCCTGCTGAGAAATAGCACTGGATATATTCTCCTCTAGTCTGACACTAAAATAAAGAGTACTTCATCCACCTTGGTGCCACTGCGTAGCCAAACAATGTTCTCCAGTATTGTACAAACAACAAGCGCGGCACTCATAGGAAATTTTAGTCAAGGTGAAATATATTTATAGTTACACGCAATCTCCATTTAAATCTTCAACATTCTGTTGAAATGCATCACATAACAGTGTGTCGCCGTTTCAGGACACTGGTGCATACTCTTCTGAAGACTGCATGGTGAGTACTGACATCTGTTGATAGGGAGTTTAATACTATCAATACCAGACAATATAGTGGTGCATTATCCCTGATTGCCATGAAGGGGCATGGACGTTGACTTTCTGATTTGCCTATTTCTCGATCAGCACAGCTAGAATATATAAACAGTGTCATTTGTTCATCCTCATAAGTATAAAAATATGGGGCTTCATGTGTAATAGATAAATAGATATGTATATGACTATCGACAGTTGCATTTTCTCCATTAAAAAAATAAAAAATCTTCCAAAGTTACCATAGTTAGGTGGCGTGTGGAGTGACATGTCTTTGCTATATGTTCCATTTGTGGTTTCGGTCTGGTTTGATCGCGGCTTGACACCTAGTTATAGTACATGCATGAAAAGGCTGCTGGCTATTTATATATATACACACTGGCAAGTTGTAGGTCATTGAAAATTGTCACACTTCCACTTATCTAGAGATAATCTCTTTATATTTATAAACGTGTATCTATTAATTAATGTAAACAGCTGTATACCCCTGTGTGCTCTGTGTTCTCTATACTATTAGCTACAGTCTCTCTCTTCTGCCATCTGTCAGTGTTTCTTGCTATCTACGTGTAGTATAAAGTTGGGTACACACTTGTCCAATTCTTCAGGAGATCCTACCCCTCCCCTGAACAATCCTTTCGCCTGGTCAGGTCAAATGTTTTTTTAAGCATGCTTAATAACCAGGAGCCCTGACCGCTGACCAATGTTGCAGACCGGAGCTGGCGACCGATCTCCGGTCCTGGCAGCTCAGCATACCATCTGCAGCAGCTGTCAGCCGGGCACATGCCAGCATCAGCAGCACTTGCTGACAGCCGGAGAGTTAACAGCTGTTGGTACCCCTCCAATACACAGGTAATTCTAGGTGTGGAGTAACCGGCTGCTTACCAAACACACACAGTTTCTGGTTCGTTTTGGACTCTTCCGGAAGGTGATGGTAGAGATACAGGCAATAATGGGCAAAACAGCTGGTACATTTATTCATCAATATTAGTTTGGCTAAATGACAACTTCTACATCAGAAATATAGTTCAACAATTTACAATGCAATTTGCACACACACTTTAAGACAGGAAAGTACGCTGAGATCCGTATATTTTATTATGACTGGAACTGGAATCTCGGATCCGAATACTGTAAGAAGGGTTAATCAAGAGATATGCAAACAGGCAATATCAATACTAGATAAAATATAACTCTATTATTTTGTGCACAAAACAAATAATAGTTTCTCGTCACTTATGCATGCAAGTGAGTGACTAGCTATTGAAATGTTTGCAAACGGTGCCCGGGTTATAAGTCACAGCAGTTATAATCCTAATGGTACTGCAGACTGCATTAAAGTTTATTGGTGTATGAAAAACAAGTGTATAGCTTCCTGTCTCCTTATGCTTTTAACTGATAGATGGTATCATGGTAGGAGCTTACATGAATCATAGACAGGTAAGTACTTAAATACAGTTCTTTCTGGTCACTAATCCTGGCTCTCCTGTTCTTCTTTCTTTATACTTTGGTTACTTTGCTGAATCAGCAGGATTGCTGCAGAGGTATGGACATTTAGTGAAATTATTTCTGGCTGTTTCCTCACTTAGGGCTCTATTTACTACAATCTGCATATTGAATGCGTATTGTAGTGTGATATTACCGAGTGAATTCGCATTGCGAATTCAGGCAATATCACAGGGATTTACTATAAATCCCTTGCAGGGACAGAGCTTGTGATAAAGCTCTGTCCCTGCGGATCCCATCCGCACTCTAGTCGCGGTATTTTCGGAAAAAATACCGCGACTAAGAGCCCGCGCATGCGCCGACCCACCATCGCTGCTACCCCCCACCGACGCTAAGCCCCGCCCCCCTCGATCGCGGACCCCCGCGACACCCCCCTCCCTTCATTACACTTACCTGCATCCTCCTGGCCTCCGGTGATCTTCTCCGGGCTTCCCGATCAGGTGATCTCCCATACTGCACTGGGACCCGATCACCTGATGACCGGGCCACAGTGCACTATGGGAGACCAGCTGACCGGAGAGGAGCCATCACCGGAGGCCCGATCACCGGTCCCTGGATTCAGGTAAGTAAAAAAAAAATGTTTCAATTTTTTTTTTCTTTTTTTTACAGCAATCAGCTTGCGGTCTGTTTAGACCACATAGCTGATTACTGGTACCGGCTCCCGCCTCTGCTTTCCCCGTTAGAGCAGAGTGGGAGCCCGGTAACCGGGGGAGACCCTGGATAACGCCACCTCCAGGTGGAGTAATTATCACAGGACTTCCACCGGTTTTTTTTTACAATTTATTTTTAGTAACTCTGGTCGGATCACATTTCCCATTACAATTATGGGAAATGCGATCTGCTTTACTAAAAATAAGTGATACTAGGGGTTGGAGTAGAATTTTACGAATTCTACTCCAATTGGCCTGCAATAACTATAGGTGATACTAAAATAATGTGAAAAGGGTGTGAAAACACCCTTTTTCACTTTATTTTAGTAAAAATAATGTTAATAAATAGATCCCTTAAACTGCAACTATTTCAGCAAAAACATATATGTGTCCAAAAGACTGCATACAGAGTCTCGGCTGACTACTTCTCTATAGGGGTGCTGTAAGACCTCCCAAAACTGGCTTGTGTCCTTCCCTGCACTCCCTATCAGAAGGGTGGAATCTGAGAGAAGGAGGGTCTTTGGTACTCACTGTTCCACCTCTACACGTACAGTTTCCCCGAGTAGTGACTGAGGAGCGGGCGGTCCTGCAGAAGCTCCACCCAGTCACTTAGCCTGTCCCCAGAGCACAGTCTCTCCTCCTCCGTCAATCCACTTTGTCTATGAGCTCCACCCAGGCCGCACCTCTAGCTCCCAGCTGTCTGTCACCTCAAGAGGGGGAGTGGATGGGCAGTCCCGCCGATGCTGCTTCCTCTCAGCTCCGGCTCACAATACACTCCGGTAAGGCCAATTTCACACATGCCGGTTTTTAGCCGGGTGTGAAAACTAGTAAATGCAGGGAATTAGCGGGTCCTTTCACACGGCACGGCCATGGTACGGTCGCCGTCCAACGGCTGGAAACATCTACTGTGCAGGACGGTGCCGTGCCATGGCCATGCCGTCCCTACATGCCAGTAGTGTGAAGGAAACAATGTTCCTTTCACACACACACTGGCTTCTGCCGGCCGGGCTTGTGCAGCAGCGGCTGCCCAATAGGAAAAAAACCCCCCTCACATAAAAAGCATCTCAAAGCCGCTGCTTATGAAAGGCACTGAGTGCCTGAAAAAAGCCGGCCGGCTACCGCCCGGTTCTTGCCTGGCTGGCCAAAACCGGCATGTGTGAAATTGGCCTAAGTGTAGCCCTGCTGCTGTGACTGCTACCTCGAAGGCAGTAAGTCCTGGTAAGTCCCGCTCCAGTCACCCTAGGCTCCGATCTCCCCTGAGATAGGAGAAACTTAGCGCCAAGGTCTCCTTGTACCGCGCCTAGAGCGCACGTCATCCGGACCCCCAATGGTCAGCTGGGCAGTCCTATTAACACTAGCGGACACGTGTGGGTCCTCTTCCCTCCTGACCCACGCGCCGCTACGCCTCACTCTCCCTGTTTACCACCAATCCGCCATGGGGACAGTTCTCCCCTGCATAGGGGTCACATGCCAGCGTCCTGTGCCACGCGCTCTTTCAGCACCCACAGTCCAATGAGGGTAGCTTGCTCCAATGTCCCCTCTGTGAGGGGTGGCACATATATAAATAAACTGACAGTCTTTCTAATTTAGGAACTGTGTAAATATATGAATCTAAACTATACATATATATTTATAAGTTGGACAGCAACGCAGGGCCGTCTCTTCCATTGGGCTTGTTGGGCAGTTGCCCGGGCCCTGCAGCCACAGCCAGTTTCTATATTTTTGATATTTTCTAAAACTACTGCATTCCGATCGCATACATGGAAGCCTATCTCCAGTGCTGCAGCTGCTGTGGGAATTTGATTTACATGTGGGGAAAAAAAAATTGCAGGTACATCACATGATTTGACTGCAATTCCACTCCTCTGGTTACCAGGAGCAACCACTAGCGCTCCAGCGCCTGTGTTTTATATATAAATAATTTTGGGTAGCTGTAGCCTATCAATTACCCAGACACAGGACATTTTTTTCCCATAAATGGGTGGGTAGGGGTTCCGGTGCATTGCTTTGCCCTGTTAAGACAGCCCATAACAATGCACCGGGTTCCGGTGCATTGTTAAGACAGCCCTGCAGCAACCACTTTTAGGGGTATCACAGACGTGGTGGCAAAGTTGGATCCGGAGGGACCTGGCACTATCGCCAATGCGGCGGGACCTGGTGGAGACTGCGGGCATCGGGCCTGGGTACTGGAGGATCCAGCCCCCATCAGTCAATACTGCAGTGTTCGACAGTAGTCGTAGGCAGTGGTGGCTACAGAGGTGGGGCTTCAGCACAGTCCAAAATTCAAATAAGGGAGCCACACCCACTGCCAGTGCAGCGTTTGGAAGGGCAGTTAGTGTGGCTCCCCTATTTGAATTTCGGACTGCACTTACAGCCTCACCTCTGGTTGTAAGGCAGTAGTATATGGGCACAATAGCGGCATATCCCATTTCAAAAATGGTTTAGCATGCTGTGACTGGCTCGCTCACGGTGCCATTCTCATAGTTCAAGATGGCCGCAACGAGAAAATTTGCGGCTCACTGCGTTATCGCTGTGTGTGTACCCCTGCTATGGCATTATCCCCCTGGCTGGTTCAAGCTAATGCTGGTTATTGAAAAATAGGGAGAACCCCACACAGTTTTCCCCCCTATTTTAGAATACTAGATGAGGCTCAGAGGTCCAAGTCTGGTTATTGATTTGGGGGGGAACCCCACACAATTTTTATTTTAAATTAGAGATGAGCGGGTTCGGATTTACTCGGATTTACTCGGATCTCAAACCGGCATTTTATTGGCTATCGACTATCACTTTTTTTTAATAGCCAATAAAATAAATCCGAACTAATCCGAACTTGCGGTAAAGTAGCGATAAGAACCGAGTGAATCCGAACCCGCACATCTCTATTTTAAATGAACCTTTTCTTTAGCCTGCACAGATCATACTGTGCGGATAGTTTTGACCCTTATTATGTAAATTGTGTGTGAGTGGCTGCTGGTCTGCCAAACATTGGAAGAGTGTGTATGGTGATACAATCCTTTCAGCAGATTGTTTCAGCAGGTGCATACATTGGATGTAGAATCTGTCACAGGTGTGCAGTAGGATTGTATAACAGTCTGATCTGGAACGGGATGCATCAACTCTAAAGATGTGATCAAACCTCTGAGTTTTGACGGCATTTTCCATATGCACCAGCTTGGACCCTATGGGCAATGCCAGCCTGTGGGCTTCTTGTCGGGAGACTCCCCGAGAGGGATCCAATAGAATCCCTCCCAGGCTCCCCCGCAGCTCGCACATACGCTGTCGACGGCTGTGCATGCGCAGAGGGACTCCCGGGTCATGACCCCGGAAGTCCCCACATTGCAAAGGATGGGTCTTGTCGGAAGAGCTGCCCTTTGCTTAAATCATCATGCATACGGTGTTACTAAACGCTGGTATGCATGCGATCATGTGTCGGTTGCATTGCATCCAAAATGTGATGCTTGATGCATCCCGACCAGGGGCATATTTATACGGGGTGCAGGGTGTGCATGGGCCCCACACCGCATCAGCGGTAGCATCACAGTGCAAATCACCTGGGAAATGACAAAATAACTAAATGCTCCGAAACATTGATACCTTAAAGAAGGTCCATTGTGAATTATTTCAAGATGTCACAGGGTAAATTTACTAAAGTGAGAGTTTTTAGAAGTGAGTTTTAGAAGAGATGTTGCCCATAGCAACCAATCAGATTCTAGCTATTATCTTCTCGAAGGTGCTAGTTAAATGTTAAGTACAATCTGATTGGTTGCTAAGAGGCACAATCTAGGTAAGTCCTAAAAATGTTTATACTGTAGTGCAGCTTAGGGTTGATTTTTGGGGCGTGGGTCCCCTGGATTGCTTTGGTTGGGCTGCTTCAGAGCATCACATTATATACACATTTTTCCTTTTTTGAACTTTTAGCACTTTCATTGTTTGTTTAATATATATGTATTATTTTCACATCTTTATTTTTCACCCTACTATATGCAGCAGCAGCAGCTCTTATCTATCCTACACCTTTTTACACTTCACCTTTCCTTATTGGAGTGATGCCCTGGGGTGGCTCAGCAGGGCTGGTTTGGGGGTGTCATGCACTCTGGATTTCAACCCCAGTATGTTAGGGACCTACCCTCAGAGGTTACCTGGGTGTTTATTATTTGCAAAATTATATTGCAAAATGTATTATTAATATATAATGAATAATGTTGGAGTTGTGCATCTGTAATTCTTTTTTCTTTTTTGTATATTTCTCCTAGTTATCCAGTACAGAGCAAGGATAAAGTGCTAATGCAGCCCCAGTGTGTGTCTCAGCCCCATTCCTCAGCCCCAGCCATTCCCCAGCCCCAGTGTGTGTCAGCCTCAATCCCCCTAGCCCCAGTGTGTCTCAGCCCCAGTGTCTCTCAGCCTCATTCCCCCAGTCCTTGTGTGTCAGCTCCAACCTCCCCCCCAGCCCTGTGTCATCAGCTCCAACCTCCCCCCCAGCCCTGTGTCATCAGCTCCAACCTCCCCTCCAGCTCTGTGTCATCAGCTCCAACCTCCCCCCAGCCCTGTGTCACCAGCTCCAACCTCCCCCCCAGCCCTGTGTCATCAGCTCCAACCTCCCCCCCAGCCCTGTGTCATTAGCTTCAACCTCCCCCCCAGCCCTGTGTCATCAGCTCCAGCCTCCCCCCCAGCCCTGTGTCATTGGCTCCAACCTTCCCCCCCGTCCATGTGCCATCAGCTCCAATCTCCCCCAAACAGCCCTGTGTCATCAGCTCCAACCTCTGCCCTGTCCCTGTGTCATCAACTCCAATCCACCCCCAGCCCTGTGCCATCAGCTCCAACCTCCCCTTCCCCCATCCCTGTGTCGTCAGCTCCAGCCTCCCCCGACCAGTCCTGTTTCGTTAGCTCCGACCTCCCCCGACCAGCCCAGTGTTGTCAGCTCGAACCCCCCCGTGCAGCCGCCGCCAACGCTTTCCTGCTCCTCCTGACAGACTCCGCAAGGACTTGTGAGAGGAGCTGCTGTGGCTGGGCATGCACAGCAGTTCCCCTGTCAGACATTGTTTTAATCATTAGCGTCTGCGCATGCGCAGAAGCTGTAGTATGCCCGACCAGAGCTGAGCTCCAATTGCAGCAGTGGGCATGGGTGAGTGGAGGGTGGCCACTGTAGGAACCGGCCCGGTGTCCCGGTGGCTCAATCTGCCCCTGGATGTTTATATAGTTTATTTATTAGCTATACCCTCCATGGTGCAAGCCACTCTCCTGGTGCAGGCAACACCCCACAGCACTGGTAAGGCACCCCACATCACTAGTGACATCACTGGGGTGCTTGCCAACCCCCTTGCAGTGTCACACAATAGGACATTCAGAAATTTCAGCTCCAGGCCCATGTGTACCTTACTCTGGCACTGCTTTTCATCTAACTGATCACTGGGATGGGCTCCCTTGGAGCTCCTGTCCAGATAACTCAGGAATGATACATTCTGGTGATCAAAGATTCCTTATTGTCGCAAACTGATAAGGAATCTTTGATATCGGGTGCACACTGCAATTAATAATAAGTATGACCCTTAAGGGGAGATGTATTATTGTTTTATCGCAGCCTTAAACAGTGCTTACCGTACTGAAGTTCTGTATCGCGTATGTATCAATAAAGTTTCCGGGAAAAAAAACTTGTAAACATCGCAAGCATGAAATCCCGCTGTAATATCGCGGCGTTTCGTTCTGTCATTGTCAGACGTGGAGGCTTTCGGGAGGTTGTATGTATCATCGTTGATAGCGCATATTAAACAACGCCTCATTGTGGTTGCGATTTTAACTTATGTAAATTTTACTAATTGCTCCTTGCACACTACACTATACTGCATATACTACACCCGCTCCCAGCACTCACAACACTACACTGCACCCACTACTACACTACACTGCACCAGCTGCCAAAACTCACTACACTACACCTGCTCCCACTCCCAACACTCACTACACTACACTGCACCAGCTGCCAGAACTCACTACACTACACCTGCTCCCACTCCCAACACTCACTACACTACACTGCACCAGCTGCCAGAACTCACTACACTACACCCGCTCCCACTCTCAACACTCACTACACTACACTGCACCAGCTGCCAGAACTCACTACACTACACCTGCTCCCACTCCCAACACTCACTACACTACACTGCACCAGCTGCCAGAACTCACTACACTACACCCGCTCCCACTCCCAACACTCACTACACTACACTGCACCAGCTGCCAGAACTCACTACACTACACCCGCTCCCACTCCCAACACTCACTACACTACACTGCACCAGCTGCCAGAACTCACTACACTACACCTGCTCCCACTCCCAACACTCACTACACTACACTGCACCAGCTGCCAGAACTCACTACACTACACCTGCTCCCACTTCCAACACTCATTACAATACACTGCACCAGCTGCCAGAACTCACTACACTACACCTGCTCCCACTCCCAACACTCACTACACTACACTGCACCAGCTGCCAGAACTCACTACACTACACCCGCTCCCACTCCCAACACTCACTACACTACACTGCACCAGCTGCCAGAACTCACTACACTACACCCGCTCCTAGCACGCCCTACACTGCACCAAGCACACACTACTTCACACTGTGCTGTCCGTACACTGCTTCACCAGCTGTTTGCATGCTGAGTAATTTTTTTTATTTTAAATTCTCTCTTCCCTTTCCTAACATAAATTGCAATTAAAATTTGATACATGCGGGTATGGATAGTGTGAATGGCCACAGTAATCCAAAATGTGATTATGGTGTCAACTTAATTATGTGCAGGGCCAATAAGATAAGCCCCATGCCTTGCATTTCATTGTTTGAGACGTTTGCTAATCAAATTCCACTCCAGTTTCTCCCGAGTGAACTGTTGATCATAGTTCTCCCATGTTAAATAACTATCATGACTATCCACCTATCTTCACGACACAGGTTTAACTGATCCTTCAGACCGACTACTGAAACAACAGTACACAGTGGGCAATAGACTGCTATACAGTCCCCTGTGCATGTGCTGGTTCGTTTGAAAAATACTTTTTGGCCTTCTGATGAGGTTTTTTTGTGAATGATGCATGTCCCAATGGAGAGACAAGGTGTACGATAGAATTGAGGGCCTTTTGAATTTGGAAGAGATAGCACTTAAATGTTTCCCTTGACAAACCATATTGCAATGGTTGTGATATGTTTTACCGCCGGGCTCAATTTCCGCCAGTGGAAGTCCGACGAAAGAGGAAATCCCGTTCGTTGGAAGGTAAGTATTGACTTTACTAATCGAACCCTTCCAACCCTAACCCTCCTTATGGGTGCCTAACCCTAACCTCCTGTGCCGCTGCCTAAACCTAAAGTCCCCCGTGGGGGTTCCTAACCCTAACCTTCCCCGGGGGGTTGCCTAACCTAACCCTTCCTCCCCCTAGCGTAACCCTCCTGGGGGGGTACTTAACCGTAAGACCCCCCCGGGAGGCCTAAATAAACCTAACCCTCCCCCCGAGGCTGGCCGCGTCCGGTGCCCGACATCTGCTCGTTTGGGATGCCGGGCGCTGGTCTCTCGACGTTGGGAAAATGACAGGCGTCTAGATTTAGAGGCCATTCATTTGTCCCTAGTCGGGATAAAGCAGTCTGGAAGTTGGTGGTCAGCATTTAGATCGGCGGCTTCCAGACGATCGCATTGCAATGATGGGGTGTAGATACATATTTGTTTTTGAATGTAGTCTAAATAGTGTGTGTTTTTGCATCTTGGTTACAAATACTGCACAGCTTTAATATTACACAGCACTTTAGATGTAAGCTGCAAAGCGTTTTTATTACACGGCACTTTTTCTGTAGGTTTGGACAAGTTCCACCCAAATGTAAATATCTCTGCTCATTTTAAACTGACCCACCTGCAGTGCAGCATGGTTTCATCAAGATGATCAGTTTAGAGAGATCTCTCTCTATTCCCAACTCGGAATCAGGCCCGGAGTCCGTGTGTTGGCTCTGGAGTTTGGCCAGATACTGCTAGCGGGTGATGCACAAATTCCATAGCCATTCATATCATAAATATCTACTTTTTTATGGCCTAAAAAATTTCAGCAATGGATGTTTAGAAAAATCTGTATATTTATGCTTAATATTTGTTTCTGAAATGAACTGAAATAACTTGTTTTTGTATATTTGTGTCTTTAGATTTAATAAAATAATTGATTATTCCATCGACTCTTTACATCAATTTCTTTTTTTGATTGCAAAATCTTTAAAGCTCGCCTTTGGAAGACAATACATCAATTAGTACTGACCCTATAAGTGTAGTCATCAAGTGTAGACAGTCAAGGTAAATTAAGTTATACCTATGTTTTTTAATAAAAAAAGTTTTATGAACTACTTTTTCCCAAATTTTGTGAATTGTTTGTATGTTTGTAGTCTAAAAATATATTATTTTGAACATATCAAAATATTTACATGTTCAAATTATCCTTTAAACTACTGTATATGTTTAACCTAATAAAATGACAAATTCATTTTGAATTTTAAGCCAGTTACGAACTTTAAATATTTATTAAATTTATGTTATATAATGTATATATTAACCTAACATAATAAATTTAAATTATCTATTAAAATATAATCAAAAATCTTTTTCTATACTTTGACAGATGAATTATAGACTATGGTTTTTTAGATTTCTCTTGACATTGTTACTTGTCAGAAATGGATTGAGGAAAACTGTGCAGTCCAGAGTGATCACTTCAGCTCTAAATCGTATCAAACTTTGTAGGAAGAGATTGTTTAAATCTAGGAGAGTTTTGAGAGGTTTGAGAGAAAGCTACATACGTAGAATGTTCAGATTACCTACTAAAGCCATCCTCCAGTTATATAAAAAAATTAAAATTGATCTTTCTCCTAAAACCAGAAGAAGTAAATCTATCCCCGGTCTTACAAAGTTTTTGGCAACACTTAATTTTTTAGCATCTGGATCTTTTCAAAATTCAGTTTCTGTGATCTGTGGTGTAAGCCAGTCATCGTTTAGTCGTTTTTTTGAAAGGTACTAAATGCAATTTTGAAACACACTAAAAATTATATTCATTTTCCTCAAACCTTGAATGATTGGAATGCCGTTAAACAAGAATTCTATGATATAGACAATTTTCCAAATGTGGTGGGAGCTATCAACTGCACACATGTTGCTTTCACTCCAACTCAAGAGTTAGATGAGGTGTGTAGAAACCGCAAAAATTTCCATTCAATGAATTTTCAAGCAATTTGTGTTGCCAAGATGAGATTTATGAATATTTATGCAGCATTCCCGGGTTCTACTCATGATGCCTATGTATTAAGACATTCTCAAATTTTTGAAAAATTTGAAACTAACCAGTTCCCTGAGGGCTGGTTATTAAGAAAGTTTACTTAAGTATACAGTATACATATTTATATATTTAATTTATTTATTTAAATATATATTTTATTACGATTAAATTTCTAATTTTGCAAACATATAAAAAAAAATTAAAAAAATTATTCAATGCTGTAATATCTGCTCGTCTTGAAATCATGCAGCGAGAGGTGCAGTTATTTCCCAATACTATTTTTAGTTGAATTCTTAAATCATTGAGTAATATTTTTGGAAATTTTTTGGCTGTACAATTTTTCCCAAAACAGCAAAAAGTACATAAATTTAAAATTTCATGCAAAGACAAAATCCTATATGTATACCAGTTGAGAGGTACTGCTTTCTAAAATACAGGGTACTTTGTACTAAAAAAATTCTTTGTTTACAATTAAAAATATGAGGGTGGGTCCCTCATTGTTGGATATTACACAACAAATATTGGTTTTGTAATTATGAACAAGATTTTATCTTATAAGCAAAACCTTTAATGTCATCATATCAGGAAGTTCAAACAATTATTTATAAATGGAATGCAGAATTATGTTTACAAACTGTATTGATGAGTGAACATTAGTTGTGTGAGGCAAGGCTTACCCTTTTAATAACCTTTTTTTTAAAAAAATTTGTAAAGGTATTTTTTTAAATAGGCCAAAATTACTACATAAGTGTGATATTTCATTCACTCTGGAGTTTGCAAGTCTCTTTACAATGCTGGTTTACATATTTTAAAATGGCTTTCTAGTCACTGTTAGGTTTATTGTTTTTTTATAAATATTTTTGACTTGTATGTCATGGTTTTTTTTGCACATATAATTAACTTGAATTGAATTAATTTTTTTTTTATTAATTACATACATTTTAATCAGGGGATTCTGGATACTGATGTCGTCCATGGTTACTAACACCTTTAAGCAAACCAAAGGGAAGAGCGCAGAAGAGATACAATCGCTCACATATCTCTACTAGAGGAGTGATCGAGAGGTCATTTGGATTACTGAAAAGCAGATTTAGGTGCTTATCAAAATCAGGTGGTGCACTACAGTATGGAGCCAGTAAAGTCTGTAACATTTTTGTTGTATGTTGCGTACTTCACAACATCTGTTTGAATCATAATCTTGCTTTAGAGGAACAATTTTTTTTTCAAGAGGAAAATTGTTCTAATGTATCTGCAGAGAATGAATTAGAAACACATACTGGAAATCTTGTGAGAGCAAATGTAATAACTAATTACTTTTCTTAAATGTTCAAAATATCACAGGTGAAAACGCAATCTACTTTTCATTAAAATGTATACCATGTAGTTGCATTTGTAATCTGCTATTTGTTGTTTAAATGTAAATTTTTATTTTTATGTTATTTATCAACGTTAGAAACTTTATTAATAATAAAAAAAAACGCAAATACAACTTTCGAGTTGTTTTATTCAAAAGTTGGATTAACCATTTTTGTTTGAAAACATTTGAAAGACAATGTGGTCCTTGTTTTTCCATTAAAAAAACTGTTTTTTCTTAAAGTTTTTACTGTATATTTATGTTCTTCAATGAAAAAAAAAATTTAAATTAAATGTTAACAACATCAAAATGAGTATTCGTTTTTTCAGATTTTTTTTGGTTAAGAAACAATAAGTCTTGCAAAAACTGAAACATATTTTGCTACAGCTAAGATTTTTCAGCTTGTTAAACTTTGTTGATCAAAAAATTTAAAATTTGTATATTTTTCATTCTAAAATTAACTGTTTAATTACACATATAATTTTCTTGGATTCACCACATTTTTTCCAAAATGTCAGGAATGTCCAGTGTGTTTTCCTAAAGAAACAATGAAAAAACATAATTTACTTTAATACGTCAGTAAATAATATAGCTGCATTTAAACAAGAAATCTATACATATTTATCATTTTGTTTTGTGACTAGGGTGTGTATTCAATTAAGTATGTAAACGTGTTTCTATGTAAACTTGGGTTTCCTGGTAGTTTTGTATTTGAGGTTTTTAAAAGAAAATTAAAAACCCTCCAAAATTTTGAAAAACAGGTAACACAGTTAGACAATAATGATGTTTCTGTTTTTTTTTGTTTTTTTTTGGTGTAAACATGATGCCTGAATTTGACTTGTCACAGTATTTTTGACATTTGGCTTAAATGTAGTTGGTATTTCGTATACAGATCCTGTGGAATCACTCGAATCATCAATATCAATCCGATTCGATACAGAATTGTTATGGGAATCTAAAAATGATCAAAAAATTAAAAAAAAAATATAAAAAAGCTAATTATACTAATTAGATAAAAATGTAATTTATTATTTTAAAAATTACCTATTGATGCTTTTTTTGGGTAACGACTTGATTCTCCATGATTTAGTTCTCCATAGGTTGCATGGTTACTTTTTGTGGATTGATTCTTCAAGGAGTAACTTTGCATTTTTGTGCGCTGTTTTGAGACATGTTTTTTTGGAACTGTACAAATGAAATAAGTAAATAATTGTAACAAAATAATATTAAAGATTAATTTATTTATAAAAATGTATAAAAAATAAACATATTCATTAATGTTATAAAGTTGCAAAAGTATTGAATATCCACTTAGGAATCTAAACCTATAAGAAAAAGGCGTGGTGGCCTCTTGACAAGGCAGGAAGGCCATGTGACAGAGGGCTGACCCTCACAACGGAACACCAACTTTAGCTCTCTCCAGCAGCTCTGAAAAGGTGCACACTGCCCCCGAGGACCAGTGTTACAATATGACCGGCTCCCTTAAATGTGACAGGAACAGAGTGCTGCACAATGATCAATAGTTAAGCACAAGGCTCCTATCACTGATAATGATAATGTTGAGTGAGGAGTGGGCAATGTGGTGTAACCCCTTGGAAGGATTTGACCCCCTGCGGCCTATACCACCCCTATAACGCCATTGGTAACATTAATCTAACTGTATAAAAACAAATTAACTTTATAAAAAATGATGGTTCTAGTTCCACTGGTGAAACGCACATAGTTTGGGATCCAGAAGCCGGATCCTGCAGGCCACACCATGACCGCCCCAGCTGCCAAACATTCATTCAACGTCATTCTTTAGTGATTCTGCTGGTATAAAGGCATCAGACATCACGTAAAAGAGAGGAGAACAACCTGCCCTGTTTTTCTGCCCCTGCGCAGAATAAATTCTAACATCCACTGAGACTAATGTTCAACTTGGACAGGCCGAGGATACTGTATGATAGTTTTATGAGTGGAGACAGGAGCCTGGAGTTCCCAGGTTACTTTTCTTAGTGTTACCAATCAATTGTTGTAAAAAAAACCCCAGCCTTAGTACTGTATACACATGATTCTACCTGTAAAGAGAGGCATTGTGAACTGCACCAACAAATTCATGAACAGCTCATGCTCAGTGGCATTTCTGACACAGCCCTGGAATCAAGAGGAAATGGAGGGGTGTTGTTCCAATCAGGGCTGCTGCCCTGCTGCAGTGGTCTCCATTGTCTTCCTCAGTACCACCGCTGCCTTCCCCACTCTCAAATATATTATGAAATCTCAAGTTTATTATAAAGCCAACATCATAAAAGGTTTTGGATGTGCCTTTCTAAGAATAAAAATTTTAGAACAGTTTTAAAGTATTGCATTTAGAAATTTACAATTGGGTTCACTTTTACCTACCTTCAGTACCTTCTGTACATTTCAAACTTTCAAATTTTCCCGAGTACTTGGAAATGTTCTTTAATAAAGCATCTAAAACAAAGTAATGTAAATGAATATATTCATATTAAAATGTAAAAAAAATAAAATAAATAAAATAAAACACATTACACAAATATAAATATTATTGTACAAATAAAAATATGGGGGAGATGTATTAACGGTGATTTCACCAATACAATACATCCCCCCTGACTTTGCGTACATGTCGCGTTTCCGTACCGCGGTAGGTTACAAAGATTTCACAAAGGACAACTCTCTCCATGAGAGCTGTCCTTTGCAATGCTGCCGGGCAGAGGGACTTCCGGCTTTAACAACCAGAAGTCCTTCTGCGCATGCGTAGAAGGACGCGGGCCGTGGGGGCTGGAGGGAGGGATCCGTTTGGATCCCTCCCAGCCCCAAGCATTGTGTTTTAGAAGCCCAAAGGCTTCTAATGGGTAACGCCACCTGAAGGTGGCGTTACCTAGCAACACGAAGCAGCTGAATTTAATACATACGGAGAATGCAGTAAAACCCCTGAAAACTGCATTTTCAGGGGTTTTACCACATTTTCCACGATGATACAACTCACCCTTATTTATTATATATTTATCTAGTCTAGATAACCCAATATTAAATAACTTAATTTCACAGATGGAAACTAAACTATTTCATAGAAACACATATTTCTAAACTTCTTAAAAAAAAAAAATTTCTACAAGTTTTTAAAAAAAAAAAAAAACCACATAACTAATCTTACTATTTTATTTTCAGTTAATACACTATTTCAAAAAACATAATGTTTATTGAATGCACTTCCTTCTAAAGAAATCCAGTATAAAAATAAGTAGCCCCCTATAATTTTATTAAACTAAAAATTAATTAAAAACTTTAAAAAAACATTTTTTAATATAAAAATGTTTACCTGACTTTTCAATATTGATGGATCCATGTTGTCGAATTACAGCTTTATTGTGTTTTTTCAAAGATTTTGGTTTGCATCCTGGCTCTACGTTCATCTGGGATGTTCCAGCTGAAAGATGTTCCATTCATTTTTAAAAAAAATAAAGTTTACAAGATTTCACAATTTTAACTTGTAGGCAAATAAAACTTTAAAGATAATACAAACCAAATATTTTAGGAGGCATACTATAGTCTTCAGTATCAATCCCGTCCGGGATGCCCATCACTGCATTTGGGGATAATTTTGCTTGAAGATTTTTTTCCCAATCCAAAAAAAGGATTTTCATTGGTCCACCACCACCAGTTTTCTTGGTATGCTCATTTAGCGCTGACATTTTTTCTTTGACTTTCATTTTGCAATCTGAATACCTCTTTTTACACACATAGATGGTTCTCGGAACATTTCCTACTGCAGACACAGCTTTAGCTATTCTATTCCAGACAACCTCCTTTCGTTCAAAATTGACATTCTGACCTGTGTGCCTTCCAAACAAAATTTTGTAATTAGAAATGACACCATCTATAAGTGCTTCATTTTCAGCCGTTTTAAAACGTGGTCCTCTTTTACGTTTTGGAAATTTTTTAATCTTTTCTTCAGATTCCATTTCCATTTCATCTGAGGAGTTATTTTCAGGTACAAAATCTGAGGAATTTTTAACAGGCTCATCATCCTCAGACAGATTAGAGGAGCTCATCTATGATTAAACATATAAAAATAATGGTTAACAAAAAAATAAAAACACACAGCAGCCTCCCACACATCCACAGGGTCACACTCACAGCAGCCTCCCACACATACACAGGGTCACACTCACAGCAGCCTCCCACACATACACAGCAGCCTCCCACACATCCACAGGGTCACACTCACAGCAGCCTCCCACACATCCACAGGGTCACACTCACAGCAGCCTCCCACACATACACAGGGTCACACTCACAGCAGCCTCCCACACATACACAGCAGCCTCCCACACATCCACAGGGTCACACTCACAGCAGCCTCCCACACATACACAGGGTCACACTCACAGCAGCCTCCCACACATACACAGGGTCACACTCACAGCAGCCTCCCACACATCCACAGGGTCACACTCACAGCAGCCTCCCACACATCCACAGGGTCACACTCACAGCAGCCTCCCACACATCCACAGGGTCACACTCACAGCAGCCTCCCACACATACACAGGGTCACACTCACAGCAGCCTCCCACACATACAGAGCAGCCTCCCACACATCCACAGGGTCACACTCACAGCAGCCTCCCACACATACACAGGGTCACACTCACAGCAGCCTCCCACACATACACAGCAGCCTCCCACACATCCACATGGTCACACTCACAGCAGCCTCCCACACATACACAGGGTCACACTCACAGCAGCCTCCCACACATACACAGCAGCCTCCCACACATCCACAGGGTCACACTCACAGCAGCCTCCCACACATCCACAGGGTCACACTCACAGCAGCCTCCCACACATACACAGGGTCACACTCACAGCAGCCTCCCACACATACACAGCAGCCTCCCACACATACACAGGGTCACACTCACAGCAGCCTCCCACACATACACAGGGTCACATTCACAGCAGCCTACACACAGAAGCACAACCCATAAAAACATCAAGCCACCATTTGGTTGGCCAAATCAATAACTAGGGAAGAACCACCCTGCTGCCGTGGCTGAAATCAGAGGAGATGCAACCGTTCTGCAACCGTTCTGCGAGGGTTTATCTGAAAGAGAACTTCTTAAAACTTACCTCTGACGTCTGTTCCCGCTTCAGTGGTTCCCAGTCGTGCCCGAAAAGAAATGGAGGCCGCATTGACAGATTGGCGTCTCCGAATGTTCTACTGCGCATGCCGATGTGAAAAGACAACTCTGCACATGCGCGTGGATCTTGCTATTGATATCCTGACAACGCAACGGAAGCTCTTTGTAAAAATAGTAATACATTCCGGCGTAGTTCAAAACATGGATTTACTATTTCGCTGCAAAATATATGCGAAAAAAAAGGTGATCAATAATACATCTCCCCCTTACTCTTTTCCTCAATGTTTCCTCTGTGGTGGATGGAGAGTGATGATGTCATCACTGTGTTGCACCTACCGGCCTCAAGGAGATTACTAGACTCTTCATGGAGCTCACCACTATTTCAGGCAATCTCCCCGACATTCAAGGAGAATCCGCAAGCATGCCCTGCAGATAGTGGCTGTGGTCTGCTCCCTATATGAACTGCGAAGTGAGTCCACTGCACATGGATAAAATCACTAATGGGGCAGACTTTGTGATAAGTTGTAATTGGAGTGAGGGAGGTTGTTTGAAATTCCCTGTCAGTATCTGGACAATCTGTGTCCTGTGGGATATCACCATAAGTTGATGGAAATTCACTCACCTCGTGCAGATGTTCTGGATTTGGATGCTGATGCTGCTGCTGATTTTGCTTGGCTGATCATGCTAAAGACTTCCAGCTACCACTTTACACTTTTGGGGCCTATTTATTAAAACATCCAATATATCCCCGAAAATTAACCTTCTTTGTCACTTCGTGTAACGGAAATTAAGAATATTTTTAATTGGGGATTTTTGCCTGCTGGAGATCTGCAAGAAGTAAAGTGTTTACTTACACTCTCAACACAGTATTTTACACTATTACTTTACTTTCCAGTTTGGACACAGCAGCTAAACTGCATGAGAATCTCCATTCAGGCTTCTCCCATAGGGAACAGTGGGCTAACTCTAAGCTTTTTGGAGCTTGTTAAATAGCTTTCCCCAGGGAGAGTTAAAGGGACAGCTGCTGCAAATATATTTGCTCTCAAAGCAAAAGATATTTCCAATATCTCCTGATTTTTAGGTTTGATATTTTTTGGGAAACATATTTCTGCCTTAAATTTGTGGAAACACCATTTTCGTATGTTTTAAGGTAGGAATTAGTTTGATAGTTCTCCTGCCAACTGATTACTTCCTCCCACTCCTGCCTCCAAGATTTTGCTTGTGCGTTGCTTCCTACCTCTGGAACGCTCTTCCTCTCCCTATCAGACTCTCCCCCTCTCTATAAGTCTTCTAACGGGCTCTCAAGACCCCCTACTTCATCAAGGCCTATCTGTCAAAGTAGCAACATGATAGTGGCTTACGAGCAGCCAAAAACAGATCGCAAAGACTGGCTTGCGCACGTGCACTGCGAATTATACGCATGCGCAGATGGACGAAAATTGCTCAGAGCGAGCACTACTTAGCCACCGGGTCTGAATCAGGTCCATAGCCCACTGTGTAAACAAGTACTGTGACTCTGCTGGCCGTACCCCACTAGGTGGGTGGGAGGGCCCAAGGACAATTCCATCTTGCTCTACCTTTCATTTCTGCCACTGCTGTTTGGCAATGTGTCATAGATGTGCTTTAAACTGTGGTGTCTGTGTCGCTGCTCTGTTCGTCTGTCGCTTAGTAACCAGTCAGCTCACTGCAATCTTTGGCCAATAATGGTGAAAATACACTGGGGCTGGTTCTGTGAGACACTGGGGCTTGCATTGTGAGACACTGGGGCTGGGGCTGTGAGACACTGGGGCTGGGGCTGTGAGACACTGGGGCTAGGGTTGTGAAACACTGGAGCTGTGAGGCACAGGGGCTGGAATTATGAGGCACAGGGGCTGGGGCATACTTACCTACTGTCCCAGAAGTGTCAGGAGGCTCCGTCGGAAGAGTATCCAGATCTCCCGCATACTCCCCACTTCCTAGTGAAGTGGGCAGGATGGGGACATAAATGCCGGGAATCACTGCATAATTGCCACTAATCGAGGCTTCATAGGGAGGTGGTGGGGCTAAATGACATGAAAACGTGTCATTTAGTCCTGCCCCCTCCTCACGTTCAGGCGGTGATTAGGGAACCTGGCGATAAAGTGGCAGGCGGGATGGAGATGAGGAAGACAGGGCTGGAGAGGCACAGGGGCTGTGGTTGTGAGACACTGGGGCTGTGAGACACTGGGACTGGGGCTGTGAGACACTGGGGCTGGGGCTATGAGACACTGGGGCTGGGGATGTGAGACATTGGGGCTGGGGTTGTGAGACACTGGGGCTGGGAGACACTGGGGCTGGGGCTGTGAGACACTGGGGCTGGGGTTGTAAGACACTGGGGCTGTGAGACACTGGGGCTGGGGTTGTGAGACACTGGGGCTGGGGCTGTGAGACACTGGGGCTGGGGTTGTGAGACACTGGGCTGTGAGACACTGGGGCTGGGACTGTGAGACACTGGGGCTGGGGTTGTGAGACACTGGGGCTGTGAGACACTGGGGCTGGGGTTGTGAGACACTGGGGCTGGGGCTGTGAGACACTGGGGCTGGGGTTGTGTAACACTGGGGCTGAGGCTGTGAGACACTGGGGCTGAGGCTTCTTTGACACTGTGGGCTGGGGATTCTGTGAGAAACTGTGGCTGGGGTTGTGAGGCACAGGGGCTGGGGCTGTGAGACACTGGGGCTGTGAGGCACAGGGGCTGGAATTGTGAGGAACAGGGGCTGGGGCATACTTACCTACTGTCCCGGAAGTTTTGGGAGGCTCCGTTGGAAGAGTATCCAGATCTCCCCATACTGCCCACTTCCTAGTGAAGTGGGCAGGGTGGGGACATAAATGCCGGGAATCACTGCATAATTGCCACTAATCGAGGCTTCATAGGGAGGTGGTGGGGCTAAATGACATGAAAACGTGTCATTTAGTCCTGCCCCCTCCTCACGTTCAGGCGGTGAGTAGGGAATCTGGCGATGAAGTGGCAGGTGGGAGGGAGATGAGGAAGACAGGGCTGGAGAGGCACAGGGGCTGTGGATGTGAGACACTGAGGCTGTGAGACTTTGGGATGTGAGACACTGGGACTGGGGCTGTGAGACACTGGGACTGGGGCTGTGAGACACTGGGGCTGGGGCTATCAGATACTGGGGCTGGGGATGTGAGACACTGGGGCTGGGGTTGTGAGACACTGGGGCTGGGAGACACTGGGGCTGGGGCTGTGAGACACTGGGGCTGGGGTTGTGAGACACTGGGGCTGTGAGACACTGGGTCTGGGGCTGTGAGACACTGGGGCTGGGGTTGTGAGACACTGGGGCTGTGAGACACTGGAGCTGGGGCTGTGAGACACTGGGGCTGGGGCTGTGAGACACTGGGGCTGGGGTTGTGAGACACTGGGGCTGTGAGACACTGTGGCTGGGGTTGTGAGACACTGGGGCTGGGGTTGTGAGACACTGGGGCTGAGACTGTGAGACACTGGAACTGAGGCTGTGAGACACTGGGGCTGGGGCTGTGAGACACTGGGGCTGGGGTTGTGAGGCACAGGGGCTGGGGCTGAGAGGCACAGGGGCTGGAATTGTGAGGCACAGGGGCTGGGGCATACTTACCTACTGTCCCGGAAGTTTTGGGAGGCTCCGTCGGTAGAGTATCCAGATCTCCCGCATACTGCCCACTTCCTAGTGAAGTGGGCAGGATGGGGACATAAATGTTGGGAATCACTGCATAATTGCCATGAATCGAGGCTTCATAGGGAGGTGGTGGGGCTAAATGACATGAATCTGGCCCCACCCCCTGAAGTGACCACCTGTGTCTGCTCGCTGGGGCTGTGAGACACAGGGGCTGGGTTTGATGTTGACAGACACATGGGCAGAGGCTATGAGACACAGTGGCCAACCTGCATGTACTGTACCAACTGGGAGGGGACAGGGGGCCCCAAAAACATGATGTGACGGGCCCCAAGATTTCTGTTGCCAGCCCTGGTTATCAATGAGTAGTACACTGCACCTTACATTGTATGGGCTCCAGAAGCAGAAGGCATGTCTGTACACCATTGTTGTCTGCTGCAAACAGGGTGAAATGTCTCCAGTTTGTTCAGGAACACAGGAACAGGATTAGTAAATTACTGGGAATGGGTCATGTGGTTGACGAATCACGTTTTTAATTACACCATGCAGATGTAAGGGTGCAGATGGAGACAGAGCCCTGAAAGCGTGGGACCTTCTGCATCCGCTAACAGCAAACCTTCTGGAATGGGAAGATGCAGTTCATCGCATTTGGGCCAATATTCCACATGAAACATACCAACAGTTAGTGTAATCCATGTCTAGAAGAATTCAAACAGTATTAAGTGCAAAAGGTGACCCAACAAAGTACTAACGAAGTGGTCATAATAATTTGGCAACTTCTGTATATTATAGGGACATTACGAGTGACTTCCAATATCTATACTAATATTATAAGAACATTATATCCAGGGCCGGACTGGCCATCTGCCAATTCTGGCAAATGCCAGAAGGGCCGATGCAAAGATGGGCCGGTCTGGCTGCTGAAATGCCCGGCCGTCTATGTGATAAAAATCCTTCCCAAAATGGCCGCCCCCACATAGTGTAATGCAATGCAATGGCCAGAGGGAGAGATGGGCTCTAGTGTCTGTAAATCAGCCCATGCTTGGTTGGAGGCAGAGCTATTGCTCCCTCTGGGTGCAGCACATCACAGGTGCATCCCCCCCATGGGTGCCCCCCCGCGAGTGCCCCTCCCCCCCCCGTGATCACAAGAGCACCCCCCCGCCGTCAGGTAGGTGGTGAGGCTGGAACTCCCTTTCAGTTCTTAGTTGTGTGTATATATAAATATATATACATAAATATATATATATATATATATATATAATGGAAATGATGAAGGAACAGCGCCTTCAGTGTACCAGTTCTTTTTTAGATACTTTGCAACAAACTGTTCATAGAGAGTCCCTATGAACTTTAAAAGAAGTCCTGACGGGATCTCCGTGTATAGTGCCCCAGAAAGTATATCTCAAAAAAGAGAATAAAGAAAAATATAGTGTAACCTGATAATGGATAATCTATATAATACATATAACTGTGCTAATTGCACAGCAATGATGTGATCATGCAAAAACACACAAAAGGTGTCAGAAAAAACATAAGTCACTCGTGTGATGGATCCAACAATCACCAACACCCAAAATATGCAAGCCTCGTACCGACTGTAGCTTTTCACAAGACAGTGTACATAAGGTCTCTTCTTAGGTAAACTTCGACTCCAATAGAGAGAAATTTGATGGGCATAGTTATTTTTAACAAAAAAAAAAATCTAAGTGCTATTCTTCACCCCTTCTTCTAAAGCCGCATTTATGCACAAGCCGGAGCTATTACAAACCCCAACTACCGTCTGCAGCTCAAATCGGGGGTACCCATAGTGATCCACCATGTCAGACCATCTTTAGGAGGGGCCAGGATGATTTCCCGAAAATTCCCTCGACTTTTCGATACCTTTCCGCTGGGTTCCGTTTTCGCCAGATCCTAATTGAATGCGGGGATAAGTGGGCACGCGCCCGATACTTTCTCTCTGCAAAAAACGACGATGAGGGCGAAAAATCCGATCTCTGACTTTTCGCGCCATATTGAATACGGGCCATACATGTGTGTATATATACTGTATAATGTGTGTGTATATATATATATATATATATATGTGTGTGTATGCAATTATGTATACAGCGCAGTATTATAGACAAAAGAGAATAGTCATAACCTTTATAAGGATTATCTGAATATATGGAACATGAAGTGTTGCAAGTATTTTTTATAACTTAAGAAAAACACTTTAATTCAGGGACGGATTAAAGGGGGGGCGACAGGGGCGGTCGTCCCTGGGCCCCCACACACAGAGGGGCCCCCACTAGCAGCGGTGCAGCCGGTGGGTTCACCCGCCGCTAGTGTAGTGTAGACCGCACAGTGAGTGCGGCCACACTACACAGTGACATACACACAGCCGCAGTCAGCAGCTGTGTGTTTGTTACAGCAGCCGATGAGAGTCACACAGACTCTCATTGGCTGCTGCTTCAATGGAGGGAGCCGGCTGCAGCTCACTTATGAGCTCCGTCTTCCGGCTTCTCCCCCGGTTGATGATGGGAGTGACGTCATGACGCTGACGTCTCTCCCATACTGCAGGAGAAGAGGAGCCGGAGCCGACAGCGGCGGTCGCATCAGGTAAGTTTTTTTTTTTATGTGTGTAAGGAGCACTGCATAGGGGGGGCCGCTTCATGGGGGCACTGGGGGCAATGCATAGGACAACTACTGGCAGCACTGAATAGGGGTGGGCTGCTACTGGGGGCAGTGTATAGGGGGGACTACTTCTGGGGGCAATGCATAAGGGGGGACTACTGGGGGCACTATATAAGGGGCACTATTGAGGGCACTGTATAGGGGGACCACTACTGGGGAGTTATATAAGGGCACTGCATGGGGGGGACCACTATTGGGTCTGGGGGCACTGTATAGGGGGACCACTACTGGGGCATTATATAAGGGGCACTGCATAGGGGAGGACCACTACTGGGTCTGGGGGCATTATATAAGGGGCACTACTGGGGGCACTGCATAGGGGGACCACTACTGGGGGTACTGCCTAAAGGGCATTACTACAGGGGACGGTGGTATGTAGGGGCCCCCACAAGTTTGTTGCCCAGGGGCCCCCACAGACCTTAATCCGGCCCTGCTTCCATTAGTGAAAAGCTAGCAGGGAGTAAAGAAATGTGAATAAATTAAATGAAACTATTGTATATCCAATAACTGACCACAGGAGCTAGGATGAATATGACACATTTTTGGTCACAGCTCGGTGTTATATACCGAGGAGTCAATTTATTAATAAGCGAGTCTAACTACAAATCTGTATCGCCACTTAAAGTGGGAATACAGATTTTGATAGCACCACAATATACCAATCTGGAGCTCCTTGCAGAGCAACATTGCAAGTCTGGCACCTCTATGAGGGTTTTTTCCCCTTCACTGGCAGCTTAGTGCTACCAGAAGGGTTCACGGTGAAATACGCATAGGCATGCACACAGTGTATTAATGAAGTAAAACCATTCCTGCTTTAAGGGTTCCCATCGCTGGGAATAGGGTAATACCATCTCAAGCAAAGCTTTTCTCCTCGTAGACATCTATGGAGATGGAGGAAATAGATTCTAAATAGGTGAGCAGCAGAGAAACCTATTGTGCATTTGAAAAACAGGTGAGAAAAGCCTTTTCTTTGGCGAGAACACGGCAATGTAAATATGTCAAAATAAAAAGAGCCATCAACCCTTCATACATCCTAAGGGGGGAAATCACTTAAAAGCAAAGTGCTGTAAAAAAATTGTCAGAACACTTGTGCCTCCCGCCACCGACTAGGCATAGTTTCCCATGCACACTGTAGAGGTGCACGGGAGGAGGGGGGGGGGGGGGGGGGGAGTTACAGCTTTCCCCCTGAGGTGTGCAGGAAAATATGCAATATCAGGGTATCAAAGGTTGATTTGCCCCCCAAATTGTATTGGGCCAAATGTGTGTGGGTGTATATATAGTATACAGTGTATATATATATATATATATATATATATATATATACTATATATATATATATATAATATATATACACACATACATCCAGAAAAGTCCACACTCAGATAATAAAAGTTAAAGTGCTGGGGTCGCTACCCAATGAAGGACCACATTAAGTCCAAACATTTTTTAGAAAAAGGTAATAACCAGGGTTGCACTCACCAGTCTTCATGCAGTATTCATTTATTGCATTATATCACATAGAGAATAATCAGAGGCTTCACATCAACGTCTCCATAAGTGGACCAAACACACTACAGTATATACCCCGATATAGTGTGTTTGGTCCACTTATGTGGTGTTCTTGACAAAGGTCCATGTACCGGACCGAAACATCTCTGATTATTCTCTTACTGATATAATACAATAAATGAATACTGCATGAATACTGCTGAGTGCACCCCTGGTTATTACTTTTATATATATATATATATATATATATATATATATATATATACACAGTATATACATATATATATAATATATATTTGTGTGTGTGTAATGTGTATATATATATATATATGTTTGTGTATGATTTATATATATAATGTATATATATATATATATACTGTATATATATATATATATATATATATATATATATATAATTATATATATAAAGCTCAATTGTTGGAGGAGTCCCTTTATTTTCTTGGAAGATTCCTAAGTTGTACTGTGGCCTGGTACACCGATGAAGAGCACCCCACGGTTGACAATTTTATGAGAGTGCATTGGCTCTATGATTAAATATATTATATACAGTATATGGGAAGTGTACGGGATGCTGGTGTGTTAGCCTGGAGCCCTCCCCAGCAATGGCCGCTGCACATGAGTAGTCAGCAGACCAGGCATGGGCAGGAGTCTCGAGAGCAAAGTGAAGATATCGCTGATGCTGCCTCATACCTAATGCAGGGGATACACTGGCAGATAAAATGCCTGTCAGACCGACAGACATTTATCAGGCAGCCTGACCCCCAACAGATATTGCAGTCATACTCTGTCCTCTGCCCCTGGGGAGGAGACATTTCCCTGTTCCCTCACGGTGAAGGAAAAGGGAAATGTCTGTCAGTGGGCTGCAGCTGGGCATACACTGTCCAATTTGGCCAACATTTAACTTGCAGAATATCGCATCGGACGGGCAAGATGGACGATCCAGCATGCCCGACCAATTGATATTTTATGCTCGGTTGCCCGCACACACAGTACGATTATCAGAGCGATCTGCTGATAGTGTATGCCCAGCACAACACATCACAGGGACTAGAGTTGAAGCTAGAAAATTTTACCTACGTAAAGGTCATGAGACCTACGTAATGGCAATCTCTTTAGGAAACAAAAGTTCTGATGATGGGTCGGAACTGGGACCCAGGAGGATGGGTACAAAGTACCCAAGTCCCTTTAGGGGCATGGGAGTACAGGTGTAACCAATGTCTCCAATATACAGCAACCACACACAACTCAACTCACACCTTCACAGCAGTGCACACTATAATCATGCTGTAAATGAGAGGGAGTTGCCATGCCCTACCATGTAGTCATGCACTCCCACCATACCTGGGCCTGCCCAGTGTCTTGGGAGCCCTGCTGGGACCACCCATTACCAAATGTATAGGTTTGCCTATGTGTGTAATGGCCATTATGGTGTATGGCATAATGTGTGAGGGCCATTAAGGTGTGTGGCATAATGTGTAAAGGACACTACTGTGCGCTGTAATGTGACTAAGGGGCATTACTGTGTGGCATAATTTGAATTGGAGGTACTATTGTGTGCTCACACCCTTTCCCAGTGAGACTACACCCTGTTTTTTTTAAACGCGCCTACGACGCACTCTTCCCCTCCATGGGGTGTGGAGGGGGGTACCCATGCTCTTTATCTTTATGGCTCTACTTTGATGTGTACAGATGTGTGCTTTAGTACCCCTGCCCTAAAGATTCCTACAGTGAACGCTATCTAATCCTCTACACCTGCTAAGCTAAGGTTTGGTCAATTGGAAAAATGCCTTCCCTTTTCTTTGTGTGTGACCTACACCAATGAAGTACCACATATACCTAACATAACCAGCCAAAAACCAAACGTCTGACTATGACAGATGTTTGAATCCCCTGCCAGAAAGCTCTGTTGTGTGTATTTTAATCCAGAGAATGATGTACACTTGTATGTTGTTCTAATATGAATTATATTTGTAAGAGCATAGTCTAAGAAGTGGGAGGAGTCAGGAATAGTAAGGGGAGGAGTCTATGCCAGGAGCCAGATGCTGACGCCAAGGTGCGCCTGTGTGTTCTTTAAATGCCAGGGACTATTTTTAGTCCCAGTCCGGCCCTGGTTGTGTCTGTCTGTTCCAAGTTGGTGCAAAGACTACTGAATCGATTTTCATGAAAACCGCATCATTTTGTAGTGGAAATTCCTAGAAATAATTTGCACTTTGTTTCGGAATCGGTATGTTATACCGCCAGATGTCAGCCCGGCGGATAAAATACCGATGCCGGAAGTTCCCGATAGGGGAGATAAGTAGGCTATCCCTAACCCTTTAGGGGGGTGTCTAACAAATAACAAAATGTATTGACATCATCAATGCAAAAGATAGATGTGGCACCATGCACGTGGCCAGTGAGTGGTGGAGGGAGAGATGCTTTAGGCCCGTATACACTTGAATAGGATAGGCTACATATCAATCAGTGCACAGGGCACACAGTGACATTGGTGTAAGTGGTGGGTGAATAGGATAGGCTACATATCAGTCAGTGCACAGGGCACACAGTGACATTGGTGTAAGTGGTGGGTGAAGGCGTTGCTGCCACCAGTTTGCGCTGTTGAAGTGGGCGATCCGCACAGCTTTGTACAGCAGCAGGGGGTGGGGTCACAATGATATTGTAGCACCACGCCCCCACACTGCTCACCAGAGCCGTAGCTAGACTTTTTGGTGCCTTGTGCCAGAAAGAGCATTGGTGCCCCCCTCATTTTTCAAAGGGACATAATGCACCCAAAAAAGGGCCATGGCTTCATGGGGAAAAGCCAGGGAAGAGATAGGAGAGGCCAGGAGATGCTGGGGATGAAATAAGAGGATGTTACAAGTGAGAATGATAATAAACAGAAATTTGACAGGTCCCAACAGCTCCCCCTAACCTGTGGTGCCCTGTGTGTTGGCACCGGCCGCACTACCCTAGCTACAGCCTTGCTGCTCACCTTGCTGTACCATGCCCCATGGACCTCCCACCTGGTTTACGGGAAACAGCCAAGTTGTTTGCAAGCACGAATTACATTCTCAGAACTCAATGATTATGTTATTTACAGATGTTTTTTTTATATATTAACATCATTTGTAAATGTCAACCTTTCTGTATTGCTATGTATGAGGGGACACTGTCTGGAGCTACCAATAACCTGAGTGTGTAAAAGTCTTTACGAATTCAGGGCCTGATTCAGAGCCGGACGCTATTTGCGGTCGTTCGTTCAGAAAAAAGGGGTGGCTATTCAAATGAACCGTTCGCTCTTTGCGGTCTGTTCACGCCTCTATGTCTGAACAAGCGAACAAAACTTGCAGTCGTTTTTTGAAAAAATACACCCCCTGGCCGCTCGCATCCTACGTCATGTCCGCTATTTATTAGATTAATCAAGTACATCGACCAAGGTATGAACTGCTCGCTATTCTTGGGGTTGGTTTTTGCTACCACAATTTTGCGAGCAGTTCTGGCTATAAAATAACCCAGTGACGTGGTCAATGACGCTGCTGTATTAATTATACACCCCCATAAAACGCCCGTTTTGACCTTTAAGCACGCCTGCGTTCGGATCTCCACTCCCCGTTTTCATGCACCTTCCCCCGTTACCACCCACATACGCCTACTCCTGTCACTCAAATTATCAGGCATTTGCTATTTTGCGAGCACATGAATTTCGGCCGCACTGACTTTTCGCGCATGCGTATAACGATCCGTACGCATGCACAGTTGGGCAAACATCGCTCGGAGCGAACGAGCGGCCGCTTACGAGCGGCTCTGAATCAGACCCTCAGTCACTACTGCAAACAACATTAATGTTATGCCATGACATATTTTGCAAGGATGTCATACTTGCCACTAGAGATGAGCGATTTGGTTTAGACTCTGTCTTTTCACCAAATTTGCTCAAGTTCTGATTAGTTCCGATTTACCTGATTGGCTATCCAAAACACGTGATAGCCGGATAGCCAATATGATGCCGTTTTTGAGATCCCAACATAATGGAGTAAATCTGGATGTCCCTCGGTAGGTAAGTGTGTATACTGTACTGTCCCTTCAAAAATGATCCTCAAAATGTATGAATCATAAAAATGTATCTTCCCAGAGAATTGTACGGTGCTCCCCCACCTCCAAGAGCCTGTACAAAGGGGGCTGCACCTACATTAGCAGTTTGTAGATGTAAAATGTTACATTAGAGTCCATCCTACTTGCATTGGGAGCACCCAGTTCATTCAATTCATCTTTTTTAACCTAAAATCCTGCAGTTTAGCCTCATTTGTATGTTCAAATATAAATTATTGGATTTATACATCATCAGAGTGAGGGGACATTGTTAATTTTTTTAATTACATGTCACTTTGGGGGTGATTCAAAGACAGATGCTGGATTGAATCGGTTGCAGCTGTCCAGTGTTTTTTTTTAATTGCGCCAGAACTGCAGGGTGCATGTGACGTGAGGCAGCTGTGGCTCCGGACACAGGACCTCATTCAGAGTCGGTCGTTGCGGCCGCAGGGTCGTAAGGGAAAAGGGGCCGGTTATGCAAATGATGCACTCGCAAGTTGCGTCCTTAAAATCGGATCATTAGCTGGCCGACCAAGGGGAGGATGCAGCCGTAAGACAAAAATACGCCCCCTTCCCGTATGCATTGCATCGGTAACCATCGGAACTGCTCGTAGAGATTAAGGTTGACCATACCCTCTCTTAACCACCCATGTCACATGTGCCATGACACTACTTTGTTAATTATGCACTCCCATAAAACGCCGTTCGCATAATAAGGCACGCCTGCGTTCGGATCTCCCCTCCCCCGTTTTCAAGCACCTTCCCCTGTTACCACCCACAAATGCCTCATTCTGTCACCCCTACTACCGACCTGGCTGTGTTCAAGGAGAGAGAAATTTCTGATCGTAGCAGCTAGTTTGCACACGCGCATTGCGAACTTTACGCATGCACAGTTTAGCGAACATTGGTGGCGCACGACCGTGCGGCCGCAACGACCGACTCTGAATGAGGTCCACAGTGTGGGGGAAGCCGCAGCCTGATTGACTCCCATTTGGGGGAGGAGAATGGGATCATTGCAAAAAACAGAGGCGTGTAATCTCCATTTTGTGGAAGTGCCGAGGCTAGTGACTGCATCTGCCAGCACAGATTTACTGGCCTCAACAGCAGAGATGTGGCAGCCATCTTGAGTGACTTTAGGAGGGTAACTCTGATGTCTGATGCCTTCCCGAAGATTTTTCATCTTTCATAAGAAGAACAATCCAGTGGACCCACCCTTATAAAAGTGCCCTAACCACACAACTAATATAAATAATGATTTCCTCTTAATCAAAATCTGTGCTTAATGCTTATTTTAAGACAATGCTCATTCCTGCTCCTAATCCGTACTGTGCAACGCATAGCCCCAATACACCCAACACTTCCCATCAGCACTGTGATATCAACATTATAAATAAATAAATGTAGAAAGAGCTTGGAGCAGTGGCATAACTAGGGCAGGGCGAGCGGGGTGTGTGCCCTGGGCGCCGTTGGACTGGTGGCGCAGGGGGGGCGCCGCCGGCCACGGTACCGGCCTGCCCGCCCTAGTTAACCAGTGTGGCGCCGACTGCAATGAGTGCGGTCAGCGCTACACATTTACACAGGACCGGCGCTAGGTTTCCAGTGCCGTTCCTGTGCTGCACATCTGAGCCCGTTCCCTCCCCCTGAGCGCTTGCCCAATAGCGCTAGGAGGCGGGCTCCGGCTGTGCATAACACACGCATCGCCGCCAGCGCTGGCAGCGATGCGTGTGTTAACAGCAGCCAATGAGAGTCAGATAGACTCTCATTGACTGCTGCAGCACCCACTGCAAGAGCCGGGCTTCCGTCCGGCTCCTGCAATGGGTAATGGGACAGACGTCATGACGTCATGACGTCTGTCCCATAATGCTGAGCATGCCAGCCCGGGAGGACTGGCGGGCGGCGTCGGTGTCGGGAGCGGCGTCGCGGACCGGAGCAGCAGCAGCGTGGATTCAGGTAAGTATTTATATATTAGGGGTGTGCACCGGCCACTTTTCGTGTTTTGTGTTTTGGTTTTGGATCTGGATCTTTCTTCGTGTTTTGGATCTGGATTGGTTTTGCCAAAACCACCCTTCAGTGTTTTGGGTTCTGGGTTTTGTGTTTTGGATCTGTATTTTTTTTTAAAAAAAGCATAAAAACAGCTAAAATCACAGAATGTGTTGATTTTTCTGCTCCTATGCTATTATTAACCTCAAAAACCTTAATTTCCACTCATTTCCAGTCTATTCTGAACACCTCACAATAGTGTTTTTATGTCCAAAAGGTTGCACCGAGGTAGATGGATGACTATGCTAAGCGACACGAGTGGGCGGCACAAACACGTGGCCCATCTAGGAGTGACACTGCAGTGGCAGACAGGATGGCAGTTTGAAAAACTAGGCCCCAAACAGTACATACTTCAAAGAAAAAAAAGAGGTGCAAGATGGAATTGTCCTTGGGCCCTCCCACCCACCCTTATGTTGTATAAACAGGACATGCACACTTTAACAAAGCAATCATTTCAGCACCAGGGTCTGCCACACGACTGTGGCTGAAATGATTGGTTCGTTTGGGCCCCCACAAAACAAGCTGGCAATTAATCTGTCCCTGCACAAACTGGCTCTACGGAGGCAAGATGTCGTCCTCATCCTCATCCACCAATTCCTCACCCTCTTCAGTGTTGTGTACATCCTCATCCTCACAGAGTATTAACTCGTCCCCGCTGGAAACCACCACCACAGGTCCCTCTGTACGTTCTGGAGGCTGGTCTCCCTGGAAGAGTTGATAATTCATTTTTATGAACATCATCTTCTCCACATTTTGTGGAAGCAACCTCCTACGCCTTTCGCTGACAAGGTTCCCGGCTGCACTAAACACTCTTTCGGAGTACACACTGGAGGGGGGGCAACTTAGGTAAAATAGAGCCAGTTTGTACAGGGGTCTCCAAATTGCCTCTTTTTCCTGCCAGAACAGGTACGGACTGTCTGACATGCCTACTTGGATGCTGTCACCGATGTAATCCTCCACCATTCTGTCAATGGTGACAGTATCATATGCAGTGACAGTAGACATGTCAGAAATTGTTGCCAGGTCCTTCAGTCCGGACCAGATGTCCAGACTTGGTCCTGCCTGCCCTGCATCACCGCCAGCGGGTTGCTTAGGATACCTAAGTTTTTTCCTGGCAGCCCCAGTTGCGGGAGAAAATTAAGAAGGAGCTGTTGACGTGTCACGTTCCGCTTCAGCTGACAGTGTTTTCACCAGCAGGTCTTTGCACCTCTGCAGGCTTGTGTCGGCCGGAAAGAGAGACACCACATAGGCTTTAAACCTAGGATCGAGCACAGTGGCCAAAATGTAGTGGTCTGATTTCAACAGATTGACCACCCTGGAATCCTGGCAAAGCGAAAGAAGGGCTTCATCCACAAGTCCCACATGCCGAGCGGAATCACTCTGTCTTAGCTCCTCCTTCACTTTCTCCAGCTGCTTCTGCAAAAGTCTGATGAGGGGAATGACCTGACTCAAGCTGACAGTGTCTGAACTGACTTCACGTGTGGCAAGTTCGAAGGGCTGGAGAACCTTGCACAATACAGAAATCATTCTCCACTGTGCTTGAGTCCGGTGCATACCCCCTCCTCTGCCTATGTCATAGGTGGATGTATAGGCTTGAATGGCCTTTTGCTGCTCCTCCATCCTCTGAAGCATATAGAGGGTTGAGTTCCACTGCGTCACAACCTCTTGCTTCAGATGATGGCGGGGCAGGTTCAAGAGTGTTTGCTGGCGCTCCAGTCTTCGGCACGCAGTCGCTGAATGGCGAAAGTGGCCACAAATTTTTCGGGCCACCCAAAGCGTCTCCTGCACGTCCCTCTCGCTTTTCAGAAAATTCTGCACCACCAAGTTTATTGTGTGAGCAAAACATGGGACGTGCTGGAATTTGCCCAGATGTAATGCCCGCACAATATTGGTGGCGTTGTCAGATATCACAAATCCCCAGGAGAGTCTAAGTGGGGTAAGCCACTGGGCGATGATTTCCCTCAGTTTCTCTAAGAGGTTGTCGGCGGTGTGCCTCTTACTGAAACCGGTGATACACAGCGTAGCCTGCCTTGGAACGAGCTGGCGTTTCTGAGATGCTGCTACTGGTGACGCTGCTGCTGTTGTTGCGTAAGGTGATACATCTACCCAGTGGGCTGTCACAGTCATATAGTCCTTAGTCTGCCCTGTTCCACTTGTCCACATGTCCGTGGTTAAGTGGACATTGGGTACAATGGCATTTTTCAGGACACTGAGGACACTTTTGTTGACGTTTCTGTACAGTTTCGGTATCGCCTGCCTAGTGAAGTGGAATCTAGACGGGATTTGGAACCGGGGACACACTACCTCCATCAATTGTCTAAATCCCACTGCACTAATGGCGGATACCGGATGCACGTCTAACACCAACATAGCAGTCAAGGCCTCAGTTATACGTTTTGCTTCAGGATGACTGCTGTCGTACTTAAAGCACTGTTGAAGGGTCAATTGTTTAGTAAAAGTAGTGGTGTTCCTACTTCCTCTCTGGGATGATGAACGACTCCCAGCAGCAACAACAGCAGCAGCGGCAGCAGGAGGCGTAGCAATGCAGGATCCTCCGGAGGAATCCCGGATAGGAGAGTCAGTCATGCCAGTGACATGGCCTGCAGGACTACTTCCGATCCTGACTAAGGAGGAAATTGACGAGGAGGGAGTTGACGGTGTGGTTTGCATGCGCTTAGATACAACAGGACAACGGGATTTAGGTGTCCCTGGACTGCTTACGGTCTTAGCCAAAGTTTCTGAACTTGACAGTAACTAATTATGAACGCGCTGCAGGTGCCGTATAAGGGAGGATGTTCCTAGGTGGTTAACGTCCCTACCCCTACTTATTCCACGTTTACATATGGTACATATGGCAAGACAGTTGTTGTCCGGATTTGGATAGAAATATTGCCAGACCAAAGAGGTGGAATGTTTGGTCTTCTGCCCAGGCATGACCGTGATGGGCTTTTTCATCCCACGGACAACAACTGTCTCCCCCGGAGCCTGATTTAAACAAACCACATCACCATCAGAATCCTCCTCGCCAACTTCCTCCTCAGCGCCAGCTACACCAGTATCCTCATCCTGTTGTACTTCAACAGTGACATCTTCAATTTGCATATCAGCAAGTGGACTGTGGGTGCTCCTTTCAGCACTTGCAGGGGGCATGCAAATGGTGGAAAGAGCCACCTCTTCCCGTCCAGTGCTGGGAAGGTCAGGCATCGCAACCACCACCACACTTGGACTCTCCTTGGGGATTTGTGATATCTTCTTAGAACGCACAGTTCTTTGCTGTGCTTTTGCCAGCTTAACTCGTTTGATTTTTTTAGTGGGAGGAGGGCTTCCATCGTCATGTGAAGCTGAACCACTAGTCATGAACATACTAGTCATACTAGTATGACACACACTAGTCATAGGGAAAGACCTTAGCCGTTCCTTGCCACTCCGTGTCATAAATGGCATATTGGCAAGTTTACGTTTCTCTTTAGATGATTTAAATGTTTTTTTTAAGGTCATTTTCCTGAACTTTGTCATTTGGGATTGTATGTGGCTTCTACTATGACATTGGGCATCGGCCTTGGCAGACGACGTTGATGGCATGTTATCGTCTATGTCATGACTAGTGGGAGCAGCTTCAGCACTAGGAGGAAGTGGTTCTTGATCTTTCTCTATTTTATTTTTATCGGAGAAAGTTTGGTCCTCCATTTATGTTATATCGATTTGATATATATGTGCGGCTAAGGTGCACACAAACACAGAAAATATTTTTTTATTTTTGCAGGAGATTAGTGCACTTTGTGGGTTACACTACCCTTTAAGAAATGAGCCAGCTGGCTCTTTACTTATTGGACACAGGCGCACGCTTGACGCTACTCCTTTGTTGATGCATGTGCGGCTACTGCGCACACAATTCACAAACACAGAAGATATTTTTTTATTTGGTTGGTAGTGTACTTTGGGGGTTACAGCACCCTTTAACGGTCAAGCCAGCCGGCCCTTTACTTATGACACAGGCGCACGCTTGGCACTACTTTGTTGATGCACGTGCGGCTACTGCGCACACAATTCACAAACACAGAAAATATTTTTTTATTTGGTTTGGAGTGTACTTTGGGGGTTACAGCACCCTTTAACGGTCAAGCCAGCCGGCCCTTTACTTATGACACAGGCGCATGCTTGGCGCTGCTCCTTTGTTGATGCAGGTGCGGCTACTGTGCACACAATTCACAAACACAGAAAATATTTTTTTATTTGGTTTGGACTGGAGTGTACTTTGGGGGTTACAGCATCCTTTAATGGTCAAGCCAGCCGGTCCTTTACTTATGACACAGGCGCACGCTTGGAACTACTTTGTTGATGCACGTGCGGCTACTGCGCACACAATTCACAAACACAGAAAATTTTTTTGTTATTTGGTTTGGAGTGTACTTTGGGGGTTACAGCACCCTTTAACGGTCAAGCCAGCCGGCCCTTTACTTATGACACAGGCGCACGCTTGGCGCTGCTCCTTTGTTGATGCACGTGCGGCTACTGCGCACACAATTCACAAACACAGAAAATATTTTTTTATTTGGTTTGGACTGGAGTGTACTTTGGGGGTTACAGCACCCTTTAACGGTCAAGCCAGCCGGCCCTTTACTTATGACACAGGCGCACGCTTGGCACTACTTTGTTGATGCACGTGCGGCTACTGCGCACACAATTCACAAACACAGAAAATAATTTTTTTTTTGGTTTGGACTGGAGTGTACTTTGGGGGTTACAGCACCCTTTAATGGTCAAGCCAGCCGGCCCTTTACTTATGACACAGGCGCACGCTTGGCACTACTTTGTTGATGCACGTGCAGCTACTGCGCACACAATTCACAAACACAGAAAATAATTTTTTTTTTGGTTTGGACTGGAGTGTACTTTGGGGGTTACAGCACCCTTTAGCGGTCAAGCCAGCTGGCCCTTTACTTATGACACAGGCGCACGCTTGGCACTACTTTGTTGATGCACGTGCGGCTACTGCCCACACAATTCACAAACACAGAAAATATATATTTTTTTGGTTTGGACTGGAGTGTACTTTGGGGGTTACAGCACCCTTTAACGGTCAAGCCAGCCGGCCCTTTACTTATGACACAGGCGCACGCTTGGCACTACTTTGTTGATGCACGTGCGGCTACTGCGCACACAATTCACAAACACAGAAAATATATATTTTTTTGGTTTGGACTGGAGTGTGCTTTGGGGGTTACAGCACCCTTTAACGGTCAAGCCAGCCGGCCCTTTACTTATGACACAGGCGCACGCTTGGCACTACTTTGTTGATGCACGTGCGGCTACTGCGCACACAATTCACAAACACAGAAAATAATTTTTTTTTGGTTTGGACTGGAGTGTACTTTGGGGGTTACAGCACCCTTTAACGGTCAAGCCAGCCGGCCCTTTACTTATGACACAGGCGCACGCTTGGCACTACTTTGTTGATGCACGTGCAGCTACTGCGCACACAATTCACAAACACAGAAAATTATTTTTTTTTTGGTTTGGACTGGAGTGTACTTTGGGGGTTACGGCACCCTTTAACGGTTAAGCCAGCCGGCCCTTTACTTATGACACAGGCGCACGCTTGGCACTACTTTGTTGATGCACGTGCGGCTACTGCGCACACAATTCACAAACACAGAAAAAATATATTTTTTTGGTTTGGACTGGAGTGTACTTTGGGGGTTACAGCACCCTTTAACGGTCAAGCCAGCCGGCCCTTTACTTATGACACAGGCGCACGCTTGGCACTACTTTGTTGATGCACGTGCGGCTACTGCGCACACAATTCACAAACACAGAAAATAATTTTTTTTTTGGTTTGGACTGGAGTGTACTTTGGGGGTTACAGCACCCTTTAATGGTCAAGCCAGCCGGTCCTTTACTTATGACACAGGCGCACGCTTGGCACTACTTTGTTGATGCACGTGCGGCTACTGCGCACACAATTCACAAACACACAAAAAATATAATTTTTTTAGCACTTGGGGGGAGCACCCCTGATGGACAGAGCACCCCCTGGACAACACTACAGCACCCCTTTAGGACTGGGACACTGCACAGGACTTTGGAGTGGACACAGCCCCTATGGAGAACTGACTGCACAACACAGTCCAGCCAGCCCCTATGGACTTTGAAGTAGTGGACACAGCCCGTATTAACAACAGCAGTACAGCACAACACAGCCAGCCCCTATGGACTTTGAAGTAGTGGACAGCAGCACAGCGCAGCACAGCACAGCACAACACTACTCTGCACTACACTACACTACACTACACAGCCCAGCCAGCCCTAACTCCCACCCTCCCTCTTCACTGTCCACAGCCGAGTGAGAAAATGGCGCCGACGCGGGTACCTTATATAGGTTCCAAAACCCGCGAGACTCGGAAGGCGGGATGATGACGTTTTGCCTCGATTTCAGATCCGAGTCAGGCGGGAAAAGTCGAGCCTGACTCGGATCTGCCTCGGATCGGGGGGGCTCGGGGGGTTCGGATTTCAGAAATCCGAACCCGCTCACCCCTAATATATATATATATATTTTTTTAACCTATCTGCACTACTGGGGGCACAATGGGGGTGGCTATTACTGGGGGGACCTCTACTGGGGGTGGGGGCACAATGGGGGAGGGAGGTGGCTACTACTGGGGGGACCATTATTAGGAGGACCTCTACTGGGGGGGGCTACTACTGGGGGCACTTAATCGGGAGAGGGAATCTCTACTGGGGACTACTACTTGGGGGGGGGAACTACCACTGGGGGCATTATAAAAGGGGCCTACTACTAGAGGCACTGCACTCGGGGGACCACTAGTGGGGGCAATAATAGGAAGGGCCACTACAGGGGGCACTGGATAGGGGGGATCACTACTGGGTGCCTGCATAAGGGGGCCACTACTGGGAAAACTGCATGGGGGGGACTACTGCTGGGGGCACTATATAAAGGGCACTGCATAGGGGGGGGACTACTACTGGGGGCACCATATAAAGGGCACTGCCTAAGGGGGAACACTACATGGCGCACTGCATTTGGGGGGACCACTACTGGGGATACTGTATAAGGGGCACTACTATGGGCCTGCATAAGAGGGACCACAACTGCATACTGGAGGTACTGTATAAGGGGTACTACTGGGGTTAAGGTGCATATGGATAGGAATGTTCAGTGTGAAAATAAAGGGGTGTGTCATGTTGACACGCCCCATTTTTAAGTGACCACGCCCATTTTTTTGCCGCGCGTGCCTTTGGCGCGCGCACATTGGGGTGAGGGCTCCCTTTTCAAATTTGCCCTGGGCTCCAAATACCCTAGTTACGCCACTGGCTTTGAGTATTTAGTTTATCACTATTTGACAGTTTATTTTGTGCTGATCAAAGGGAAGAGCTCTATTTGGACATTGTATAGTGTAAGTAAATAAAATGTGAGAAAACCCCAATAAGGGTGAATACTTTCTCTACAGCCTCTGTATTACCACTGATAGAATCAGTACACAACACAACTATTTTATTTCCTTTTAAAGTGTACCAGGCATTAAGTTTTAAAAACTAGCATCCTCTACATTAAAAAGTAAGCCACACTAGCAAGTCCATAGTGAGTACAAGCAAATAATAATGTAACTAAAGGTGCCCACACACATGGCAATCTGCACACGATCAGCCGATGTGTAAGATTTGTGTACAATTTCCCTTGAAACTCTCCCCGGCAGCTCTGCACATGAACTGCAGACATTTTGCTGTCCAATCTTCATACGATCTCTCCTGCATCCAGACTTTTTACAGTGCATCGCGTCCTAGATTGTCAGATCTGCCCTACTGCACGGCAGATCTGAAGATGTGATGTGCGACCTGCGGGGACGAGCATCCCATCGTGATCGTGAGTGGGGTCTCGCGATTTACTCAGGATTTTGGCATATTTTACACGATCTGTCATTCCAATGCGTCAGAATCGGCCAGATCGGGTAATATATCGCTATGTGTGTGGGCACCTTAACTCATACACATAATTTTCTAGAAAAATATGCTCTAAAATGTAGCTCCTCCCTCTCTGCATCAGGAATTATATGAATTAGCTATTGGTAAGGGCAGAATTTCCTGTCACAATGAGATCATGTGATCATTCAGAGCCAATGGATTGAAAGCTGGCAGCTTGATTTCACTACAAAAACAGAGAGACTTTGCACCAGATTGTATCATTTGTTAGGAAATAAAAATAATATCTCACATACAGTAAACTGACATAATGGCAATTGAAAGTTTTTAATTCCATTTAAAAATACCAACATAGATCTCTATAAAAGGAATATAATGTCCAAATAATTATTAGTTTGTTTGTGGTGCATCCCAGGAGCCAGGGGCGTGGACACAGCTGATGTACAAAGCTCTGGAAAGTGATAAATTGGATAGTGATAAACTACCAGCCACTCAGCTCCTAACTGTCATTTTTCAAACACAGCCTGTAACATAACAGGAGCTGATTGGTTGCTCTCCAATTTATCACTTTGCAGAGCTTAGTACATCTGCCACTTAAAAGAGTTAACAGAGGAAAGATAGACTTTTTGGTGGGGGAAGCCACCAAAGAGTGTATTTTTCCTACCACTTAAGCTTGATGATGTTACAGGGTGTTTCCTCAGGAGCTCAGAATGCATTGCCTGCCGGTACGTGCAATACGTGGGATGTTCACTATATATAATTTTATTAATGAACATGTATCACTTATACAGCCTTTGTAACTTCTTTTGACATGTGCAAACACACAATAAATAAGACCTTTTTTTAGTATATGTTTTCTGTTCAGAAATCTGTTTGTGTTGCATAACTGTGCAAGTGTACTGCATTTTTTTCATTGTTCTTGGACATATAAATGACATTGCTAAGAACAACTGCAAATTTTTTAAACAAATAATAATCATTAAATCATATTCAGTCTTAAAGTAAAATAAAATGAATCACTCATTAAAAAAATATAATTTATTTTGACTCCAAAGGCTCTTTCATGAATTATATGTACAAATCACACAAGTCCTGTCAAATGGATTTAAACAATTGTCTTAATTGCTTAACTTTTTGTTTTGTTTTGTCCTCCATACTGCCCAACATTGTACACACAGACCAATATAGCACTATTCATTGTGAAACATATAAAGAACACAAAGGTAATATTATACAACTATTATATATATAAATGAGGCCACTTTTTTCTTTTATTCAGGCTACCATCTGCTCAAGTACTGTATATCAACACATCTGGCAGAAGCTGATAGATCCACCTAGTTCTTCTGTTATTATGTACTAAGCTCACAGTCATATCGGGGTTACTGATTTCAGATAAGGAATACAATTCAGAGTTATTACTATTCTGTTTGGTGAAAGAATTAAAATTTGAAGAAAACAGAGAGAATACTCTTTTAGGGGTCAATTCAATTAGAGATGAGTTGGCTTGCCCCACGATAAGTGTGTGCATATGTGGCACGTATGATAAAGCTGTGTACAAACATCTGTGAATCCAGGGTAAGTTGGGGGCGAGAAGAGGTGCGCGGCATTTCTACACCACTGCACCCCGCTAGCCTCTAATTGAATTGTCTAAAGTGCACCCCTGGCTGGAGGCTTGCATCTGCAACATTAGAAGTCTCTGTCATACAGCCATTGTATCATGTGCGCAGCCTGCTGAGTGGAAACAAATACAGCTTCTACAGCAAGCTAACAAAATAACAAATGTTTCGAATAATCTGAATAATTGGCGAGGCTGCCGTGTTCATTCCTGAGATATAAACATATAACAACAGTATATATTTTACATATAAAATGGATACTGGATGACTCGCCAATCTAACCCAGGTAGTGAGCAGGGTTGAACACTCGTGTAAACCTGCAGTGTGAACAGATGACCCGGGTGAGAGCCGGTTCATCGGCGCTTGGAGACCATGTTATCTCCAAGCACCGGCAGAAGAGAAGTCCCGGCAATAAACCGGGTCCAGCCATCGGTGTAAAAGGGTTTAAAGCCGCTGTGACAGGCTTAAAACCAGTGTTTAGTGACCAAGGCTGGGCCAGGAGTTTTGATGTAAAAGGGGTATTAAAGTGCCAACACTGTTCATTGGAAAGTTTCCTGACATCTTACTAAGCAGCCACTTATATGTTTATGTGCATCCACAATGCAAAAATATTTACTTATTGCCAAGTACTCCCCTATATGAATAACAGGTCAAAGCTGTGGATTATCTTCTTTTAAATGACCACCTTGTCAATAATTATTTTGGAATTCACCAAGATCTATCTAGACTGCACCACAGATGATCAGCAGCAAAGTGTAAAATATGAGAGTGCATCTAATGCTGGATACACACTGGCAGATATATATCATATCCCCGTTGGCCAGTGTGCACCAGTGACAGCCCTTACATTTGCTGCACAGGCTGCCTGGGAGGGGGACACAACATGGCCAGATGACAGCTGATGGTTGGTCAGTGTGTATGAACAACCATCATCTGCAGATATATCTTTTAGGTGCGTTTACAAATATTAAGTGGCCACAAAGAAGGATTATTCTCTAACTTCAAATCAGGGACAACCTAAGGACATGGGGGAGGGGATGACAGGAACAGCACATTATATAGGGGCCAAGCATTATATTGGTTAAAGGTACACAACTCTTTTAGTAGGTAATACATTTTATTGTCTTGTATAAATCTGTACTGGAGAACCTGTGTGAGGAACCCTTGGGGGACTATGAAACTGACCCAAGTCATAATGATTATGATATCACACTGTCAATAAAAGTGCAAAATGTTCATACAATGTACCACTAGAGGACAGCACAGTTTAAAAAATGTATGTATGTTTCTAAAAAAAAAAAAAAAAAAACACAGGGCCTGATTCAGAGCCGCTCGTAAGCGACCGCTCGTTCGCTCCGAGCGATGTTCGCACATCTGCGCATGCGTATGGGTCGTAATGCGCATGCGCCAACCAGTCATTGCGGTCGGAAATCGAGCGCTCGCAAAATAGCGAGTGCCTGCTAATTTGAGTGACAGGATGAGGCGTTTGTGGGTGGTAACAGGGGAAGGTGCTTGAAAACGGGGAGTGGTGATCCGAACGCAGGCGTGCCAAAAGGTCAAAACGGGCGTTTTAAGGGTGTGCATAGTTAACAAAGCAACGTCATCAACCACGTCACTTGGTTGTTTCTTAGCCTGAACTGTTCGCATGATTGCGGTAGGAAAATCCTACCACAAGCACTGCGAGCAGTTCAGATGCCTTTCGATGTACTCGATTAATCAAATAAATAGCGGAGATGACGTAGGATGCGAGCGGCCAGGGGGCGTCTTTGCAAAATAGCGAGCGCATGTTTCGTTCGCTCGCTCAGACATAGAGGCGTCAACAGACCGCAAAGAGCGAGCGCTCAATTTAAATAGCCGGCCCCTTTTTCTGAACGAGCGAGCGCAAATAGCGTCCACAGTACCAACAGTAAAGTAACTAAAACATGAATATTATAAATTATAGCCCAGTTGTCATTGTCTACAAGTTCAAGAGGTTGTATTGTACAATAAATAATGCGCAAAGAACTACAACCTTACAATTTCAAATTATCTCAGCATATACCAAGGTTTGGTAACTTTTGAAAATACAATTTCTGAACAACTTTTTATGTTCAGCATTGTCATTCAGGTATATAGTAAATAAAATAAGCAATAAAATAAAAATAATCATAAAACTGCAACCTGGCTATGTGATCCTAAAACATCATGGTGGTGAGTCCCCAAATCACAGTTTAAGGCAATGGTTCCTAAACTGTGTGCCGTAGCACCCTGGGGTGCCTGGGAACACTTGCAGGGGTGCCTCAGGTTGGTGGTCCAGCACAAAATCAAATTATTTATGGCCAATGTAATGTAAATATGTGGAAACAGAAGCACAAACATGTCCCATCACATAACTGAACTTAAGGATGACAGGTCAGCACAATTTACTTCACTTCACTTTACTACTTCACTATATTTTCTTCCGAATTTCTCAATAACAAACTTTTGGCTTAGGGGTGCCATGAAAACATTGCTGATACTCTAGGGCGCCGTGATTCTAAAAAGTTTGGGGTATAAGGATATAATACAATATTAAATCAGAGCAGTAATCACTAATCAATTATACTAATAAATTGTATTTGTTAAACAGCTATAAGCACCAGGACTACTTGCTAAACAGGTTTAAGGAAGTCGATGATAAGGAAATGGTAGAATATCCAGGCTGACAGCAGTCTTACACCCGATGGTATACTGTACGTTCATAATGTCATCATTCGAAATATCGTCATGGTCTGAACATGTAGACAATGACAGTATGTTGACATGACAAAATGTCAACAGCTGATTTTTTTCATAATTTTACTATCAGAGTTAGGTTTAAGATTAGGCTGCAATTAGGGTTAGGTTGTGGTTAGGATTAGGGCTAAGGTTAAGGATACTCACCCCATGGTTGACATGCGAACTGATGGCATTCAGAATGTCAATATGTAGACATTGTGCTATCAACATGTCGATATACTGAACAATGACAATTTGTACCACCCTCCCTGCTGAGGTGACACGATATATCTCTAAATGTCAGTTAGGTTGTAAAACGCGACACAAAACCCGATCTCTTCCTTTGTCAATGACAGCCTAGGTGGGTGTGTCGTCATCGGTGTGTAGATTATTATAGAGTACGGTCCTTCTGCGCATGTGCCACATTTCTGTCGTTTTCGTCAGACTGAGGGGCAGCGCGCACACTACACCTATTATAGATACACCATGTCTGGAGGACCTGAGAGGAAAACATTGCTCTACCACTTGTTACTATTGCACTGCTGTTTTCAGAAAGCTACAGTAGTGTCTATCCTGTGCTTACATATCTCTGCACCGACCCCCGAAGTCAGTGACTGCAAATCAAAGCAAGAATTATATTCTAGTTAGGAAAACGAATGCAGAACTCCTGCATAATGTGTGTGTCTTATTATTTTGTGTACAGCTCTAAGTAAAGGCATACAATGCATTATGTTGTGGCAGTGTTGTAGTAGAACCTCGTTCATTAATCTGCTTTTTGTCCAATCTATCCACGGATATAAATATGGAGATATTCCTTCACACACTATGGGGTCTATTTATTAAACAGTGTTAAGGGGGGCATCCACTAGACGATTTCAGCCCTGTCCAACCTCTAAACGATTTTCCCTTGAATTTTCCCTTGAAATTTGATCTTCCACTCTGAACGATTTGCAAACGATTTGTAAACGATTTTTAAACGATTGAACAATAACGATATCGTTATCGTTCAATCGCCTGCTAATATCGTCTAGTGGATGCCCCCCATTAGGAGACAAAGTTTTAAGAGGTAGATCATTAGTAATAAGTTGCCAGGGGATAAGTTTGTGTAGTGTGTATAAAATAAATTACAGCAGCATTTCTATATACTACAGTATATAACAGTGGATGTGTGTACTTATTGTACATTCCTTTAATTGCTATTGTATTCAAAGTCTTGTTCTCCTAAACTACAGTAGCATATGGCTTTCCTTACATAAATGATGACTTCTCTTTATAATCCTCATAGAATTACAGTAGTGTTAGAGTTATTAGACAAAGTAAAATAGCAAGTGATACTAACATACAGAGGGCCTAATTCAGACCCGCTCGCGAGCGCTGATCGCTCACAAGCGGGTCGATGTTGGCCCAGTGCGCATGCGCACGAGGGAGCCGGCTCCGTCGTGCGCATGCGCGAGACCCGGATAGCGACGAGCAAGCCGTCGCTATGGGTCTCTCTACAAATGGGGCGTGCTGTCGATGGTGAGTGACAGCACACCCACCAAAGGGGGTGTGGCTGCCCAGTGGGAGCACTCCAGGGCTTGCGGCAACGAGACCCTACCACAAGGGTCTCTTCGCAAGCCCGATGGTCGCGATTGTCGTGATGGTCACCCACAGCAATGCGAGCGGCCAGGAGGCCGCTAAAAAAAAACAGAGGGACAGCCCTGATTCAGAGCGAGCGCTCTGTCAGAACGTCCGGCTCTGAATTAGGGCCAGAGCCGTAACTAAAAAGGACATAATGCACCCAAAAAAGGGGAATGGCCTCATGGGGAAGGGCCAGGGAAAAGATAAGGGAGGCCAGGAGATGATGGGATGAATAAGAGGAAGCTACAAGTGAGAATTATAATAAACAGAAAATTGGCAGGCCCAAACAGCGTCCCCTGTCCTGCGGTGCCCTGTGCCAAGGCACCGGCCGCACTACCCTAGTTACGGCCCTGCTAACACAAAAAGGCTTTCATAACAAACAGGTAGATTTTGTGCTGATAATTGAAGAGAAAACATGACATCATGGGATGGTCCCCTTTAAAGGGAATATCATTATTACGTTTTGCAAAGTCAAATTTCTAATTAAAAACTTGTTTTCATCTTTTTCAACATAAAATGTGCACAGAAGTTATGCAGCATTTAGTATGGTAACTTATTATGGTGTCACCTTGCCGTAGTTACTGTACTTAGCACCTGAATAATAACTCAATATTCAAGTGACCGCCAGCATAGAGATATGTCTGACTTACATGGCACCTGGGATCTCCTAAATATATTAGTTTATGTATAGAGATGGGCATAGGGATAGAGAACAGCAGATATTTTGAAAGGTCATAACTTGAAAGTTCTAAATTCTTGTCATTTTGTCAGATCAGCAAACTGTTCCACGTCCTCCATAGACATTCCTATATTACACAATACGTGCTTGTTTCTAATCCCTATTATGAGGTTAATTATGCATTTAGTTTAAAAAAAATAAATAAATGACAATCCTGCAGTGCAAGAATACAGTCTTAGATGCCAGTCATTCTCTGTATTAATGCCAAACTCCTACAATGAAAACATTCCTGTCACTTGTTTCTGCTCTGCCCAGTATTGTCTACACTAGGGGTGAGCAATAAGCGGTCCTCCAGCTGGGGCATCTTATTGCCCACCCCTGGTCTACACCAAGTTCCCTCAGCAGGCAATGTTTTCAGGGTTTCCTACAAGTACACAGAACGTCTGTATTTGCTTGGATTTGTAAAGGTCCCCCCTGTACCTGAAAGCATGCACTGACCTCTCTACCATGGGATCAGGTTGCGTTAAGCTAAGCAGATTTTTTTTTAGTAAAAATTTAGCATTTTAACCATTCCAGTGTACCTGAATAGGGAAACTATAATTATGGACATGTTGTATTAATCCAGACATTAGTCTGGGGGATTCTCACCCAATTATAAAACATGGGCAATTATTGAATTAGAATTATTTTAAAAGAGTCCCTGAGCAGAGAGAATTAGTGATCTTCTCCTCTGTTTGTAATTACAATTGTTATTTTCTATAAGATCACTAAAGTTTAGATTTTTCAATAAACCATTTTCATTTTGTGGAGACCCTGGACATATATAGAGCAATCTCTTCAAGCAGCTCAGACATGGTTTGGGAAACATAGGATATAAAAACGTTATAGAATCCTAACATGTAATATACATTCAGTGTAAACATAATAAAATTGTTGATTTTACAAATAAAATGTAGGTTTTGTCACATATAATAATTCAGTTCCAACTGCTCAGTTATTGACTTGCCTGCAACAAAAAGCAATTCCTCCACCTGTAAGTAGGATGTCTCAGCTTCCATCACAGAACACGTTAGTAATGTCTATGTTCAGGTTAGAATTGCCAGACCCGATCTACTTCAACGTTTGGCCAGTTGTTTTCATTTTCTTTTCATAGGAAGTGCTGCTATACATTATAATTATATATTATAATCATCTTCACTTGTTGGAGCACATATAAATGGAATCTTTTATACAATACAGTTGATGAAGAAAGAACTACTTCCAACCCAGAAGTCGAGTGTCCCAATATAATACAAAAAGTTGTAAAATGTAAAAACAATTAAAAACTGGAGATACTTTTTCCACCTTATTTTGAAATAGAAAAATATGTGAATACTCCATTTAAAAGAAGTCATTTTTCTGTCTCTATGTAACCTACTGTACATACATTTTTGAGGTCTGGAGAATTGTGGCACTGCTTCCCCTTGCAGCAGTATAGTAACGGTGGAAGTCTTCTATCTACAATGCAGACATAGCTTCGCTCAGTGGTGTTGGTGTGCTCTGCTTGACTGGTTATGATCATCCTCAAATGCCAACACAGAATGTTCAGCATTCCCAAGCAAACTGTGCTGGTCTTCTTGTCCATTTGGGAACATTATTCTCTCTTTATGGATGCCAGATGTGATTTGGCTCCAGGTGATGTTGGTGTTCTTAAAAGCGTGCAAAAGGAAGATTCCAATAATAATGGTGAGGAAGCCACTCACTGTCCCAATCATGTCCTGGACAGTCATACTGTTCCATTCCTTGAACAGAATTCCAGAACAAGTCACCACCATAGTGGTAAAAAATACATAATATATAGGGGTCACTATGGACGTATTGAAGACATCCAAAGCTTTATTGAGATAGTTGATCTGTGTACTGACAGATATTATTAAGATGGCCAACAAGATATAGAAAAGTGGGTCTTTGTAAACAGGCTTCCTCTCTATAAATTCTTGGATGGCTATGCCCAGGCCTTTGACACATGACACGGAGAATGCGCCAATCACAGAACAAATGGCGATATACACTAGAATGTTTGTTTGACCGATTTTTGGAGCAACCACAAAAATAAGGATCAGGGATATCACAACTGCCAGTGTAGCAAAGGTAATGAAACCTATTAGTAAAGAAAATACAGAACAAAAGTCAGAAATAAATAAGAATGAAACCACACACAGTGTTAGATGACAATAACCAAAAAAGAACCAGATAATGAAGAAAAAAAATGTTTTCTTTTTTTATTAGTCCATTTTTATGTGTTATAATATCATCTACATCATCCCAGACATAGGGCAGGATGCATCAAGCATTTTGGATTTGATGCATCCCGCCAATGATTGCATGCATAATAATGCCGTATGCATGATCATTTAAGCAAAGTTCGTCCGATAAGATCTGTCCTTTGTGTTGTCGGGACTTCTGGGTTTATGACCTGGGAGTTCCTCTACCAGCGCATGCATGGCAGTCGGCCAGTGCATGCACGAGCTGCTGGGGACCCAGGGAGGGATCCGATCTAATCCCTCTTGCGGAAGTTTCCCGATAAGATGCCCATAGGCTTCTATTAGGCAACGCCATCTATTGATGGCGTCGCCTATCGGGTCCAAGCTAATGCATATGGAAAATGCGGTCAAACCTCTGAAAACAGCATTTACGGGGGTTTGACCACATTTTTAGCTTTGATGCATCCTGCCCATAGTAACAAAAATACTATAATCTTATAACAATAGTACTATGGAAGAGCAGTTTGCGGGTTAGAACAAAACTGATTTTAAATCCTTATATGGATTCAGGCAGATTTCTGTATTAAGTTAAAGTGTTAGTGGTCCCATAAGGTATCATCACATGTAAATTTGCTGAATATGGATTTTTTTCCCAAAGACCAACCTGGATGTCTTAGTTTGATCTCCATATCATGCAGAGACGTGACCTCCTCCTCGTGCGGAGCGTGTATTACCATCATAGTGGAGCCGAGGATACACAGAAGACATCCCACCTTCCCGTGAATGTTCAACTTTTCATGCAGGAAATAGGATGACAGCACTGCACTGATAATACACAAGAGACAAGCTCGATTCATTATTATACTAGCACTAGCTGAAGTACCCAGCATTGCCCGGGTTTCAATCTTCAAGTAATTAAGTTGTTTTTGCCTGGCAGACCAATTGCCACCCCTCTATGAAGTTTTCATCCAAATCCATCCAGGGGAAGACCCAGAACAGGCTCCCCGGGTCAAAGTTCTGCTCAGTGTACACCAACGGGAGGTCCGACCGGGACCTAATCTTTAAGTTAGGCATCCCAGACCAATTGCCAGACATCCTAGCCCAATTGCCACCCCTCTGTGAAGTTTTCATCCAACTCCATCCAGTGGAAGACTCAGAACAGGCTCCCCGGGTCAAAGTTCTGCCCAGCGTACACCAACGGGAAGTCCAACTGAGACCCTAACCCCCCTAAAACCTGGCCAGGATCCAACTGGACCACTTCGCGTTGGTTTTATCTCAATCGGTGCATGTGTATCCGAATGCATAACCGGACAGACAAACAAACAGACCAATGAATTTTATATATAACATTATTCATCCGCATATTAACATTTGAACAGAAAAAGAAAATAATAATTTTAACTGGAACAGAAAATGAGAGAGAAGCACAAATTACTAATAAAGGGAAACATAATTTCTTGTCAGAAGAGATTTTTAAAATTAATTTTGCCTTTATAAACTGACCAGGATGACCGCCTTATTGCCGTTTATCCTGGTGAGCTCCTTATTTGGCCCCATTTTGACCAATTTCAATTATTATCAGTAGAGCTGAGAGGTTTGGTTTTGGCACGGATCTTCCCACAAAGCTCGGATCTCAGAATAAGGCAAAACGTAATCTTTCACAGACAGAATGTCGCCTTTGTCCATGATATAGGACATTTTGCTCATTCTGAGATCGGTACTTAGCAGGAAGATCTGAGACATAACCGAACCTCTCATCTGTAATCAGTCGTCTTTAAAGATTTTGGGCCTATTTAGTCAACATGGGTCAAAATGGCCAACAAAATTGCCCTGAGTGTGGCCAGCTCTATCGTCAGATCTTATGCACTAGTATGATGATAAGGGAGATGCAGTCCGCTGTCACTGCGGCCTGTCACCATGACAATGATTGAGTTCTTATGATCATTGCGCCCTCCTACTGGGAAAGAGCACAGTATTTAAGGGGTCCTCTGTATGGTTCCATAAAAGGACCACACTGATTAGTTAGCTCTCTTATACAAATGTACCTGGTCAAATGAATGTGTCTATATTACATATTAGCCTATATAACATATTGGGGAAGATGTATCAAACCAGAGATAAAGTGGAGAAGTTGCGTATAGCAACCAATCAGCTTCTGTCATTTATCTAGCACAGTCTATGAAATTACAGAAGTTGAATGGTTGCTTTAGGCAACTGCTCGACTTATCTCTCTCCAAACTTTGATACATCTCCCCATTGTCTTTTCATTAATTTGACAGTTCACAAAGATGAACTGTATTGTTGATCATTGCAACCTGTGTCAGAAAATATATTTGAGTTAATCGAAGGTATTGACTCCCTCCTTTAAGTATTAACATTTAAAATTTTTCTAGGAAGCTCAGTAAAAGAACCTTTACTTGCTGTTTAGGCACAACAGGCCTAATTATTCACATAAAAAATGGAAAGAGTGTAGGAAGAGAAACGTGTAAGCCTAACCTGCCAATACAGGTAAATGACAGCGTGGAACGTCATACTTACCAGATGAGGACACTCAGCGCCCCTAGTGGTGTCACCAGAGTGGCAGGTGCAAAAGCGTATGCAGCAAAGTTGGCCGCTTCTCCTGCCCCCACTATAATAAGGAAGGACAACAGAACAATGTTTCAGAATAAAAGGGTGATCCATTTGCAATTCCATATCCATATTGATACTTATACCCCCCCACACCCCCGCCCCAACCCCATTATACTTAGCTCCTCCAGAGCCCGGCGCGCTGCTCCATCTCTCCTCACTGAAGCTAGGAGGAGGCGTAGCCGTGGTCTGGGAAAGTCATCATAGCCACATCTCCCCCCAGCTTCTAAGAGAGCCAATATCATGTTTAATCAGGCGCCGGTCGCGAGCCAATCGGAACTCGCTGACCAGCAACCACTACTGATTGGCTGCTGGTCCGCTAGTTCTTATTGGCTCGCAACCGGCTCCTGATTAAAAAATACATCAGTGCTGTACTTGGCTATAGATGGTGCAAGGGGTTTTGCTTGCTGGGCCGGCGGGCCCCATAGCAAGTGCACCCCTTGCACCCTCTATAGTTACACCAGTGTGGTATGAATGAAGATTTGCAAGGAAAATTGCAAAGAACAGCTCTCCTGATAACATCTGTCCTATGCGATAGAAGGACTTCCGGGTTTATGACCCAGAAGTCCATCTGCAGACACCTGGGGGGTGCTGGGAGGGATCAGATTGGATCCCTCTCATAGCACACTGCGTTAAGACACCTACTACATTCTTCTATACAGCAATGCCATTTGAAGATGGCGTTGCCTGCCAGGTCCAAGCTTTGCTTTCTGAAGCTTGGTGCGGTCAAATCCCTGAAAACTGCATTCTCGGGGGTTTGACTGCATAATTCATGATAGTGCATCCCGCCCCCTGTCCCACATACGGACCATTCACTTTAATAGTAATTTCCAGTTCCCAGGCAGTGGTCAGGTTCCAGCTTTGCACCACTGCATAAACTAATTGACTGTCTATAACTGCAGGCATCTTCACACACAACCGTTGTCACTTACTCGCTTCTTTTTAGGTCAAAGCTGGCAATTTTTTTTATGCGCCTCAGCTTTCTATATATTTCAATAATACCAGTTTATGACAAATAAAGAAGGAAAAAAAACAACAGTCTACGTGAATGTAGTACACGTGTGGCCATTTATACAATAGTCCTGCAAAGCCCCTGCACAGCACAGTTCCCTAGGGTACTGGACAGGATCCAGGAGACTGGTCTAGTCTCTTTGGAGTCTAAGGGGTCTATGTACTAAGCAGTGATAAGAGACAGTGTGAAAAGTGATAAGGTGCCAGCCAATCAGCTCCCATCTCTCATTTCATAGGCTGTGTTTGAAAAATGACAGTTGGGAGCTGATTGGCTGGCAGCTTATCACTGACTTATCACTTTTTCACTCTGTCTCCTCCTAACACTGCTTAGTAAATAGACCCCTAAGAGAGCTCCCCCAAAATTAGAAGTCTCCCAGACAAGTAACACACCACTAGAGTAATCAAATTAGTGTGTGGGCTACTCTCCACTTCTCTGTTTGTCTAAGCTGCAGCAATTAATGGCACAATTATACCCCCAAGTGAGCGGAGAACATCAAGGAGAAATATCTGCTTAAACTTGTACTATTGTGGTTCCTGTCAATTAATCTGAGGCAATAAGTAAGAGTAGAATACCGTCACCACCCTGATGAATAAATAGGTGTGCCCACATATGTAAACACTCTACTGGGTGTGTCCTATCCGGCTGGCACAGCACATGGGTGGATAAGCTGTGCAATGATAACTTAGTAATTAGACTTACTTGACAGCAGGCCAGCCCACCAGAGCCATTCTTTTAGGTAAGAGAATCCACCCTGACCTGTAAAACAACATTTTCAATATTAGACAGAAAGTGCGTCACTAAAATAGCCATTAACAGAGATCCCTTTCAGTTACAGGGTGTCACTGCTCAACTCACACAAAAACATCCAATTACAATACTGAGCCCTGCCACCACACGGTGAAATCTCGCTTACGGCATTATTGCTATGAATATTTCTAGGCTAGTATGTACCATGCATAAACTTTCAACCAGAGGCCATATTACACATGTGTCTAATGTATATAAAGTAAACAAAAGACTCCTCTAAGTTAATGAAGTGCTGCCCAATACCACAAAAGCATGTGAACAGCAAAATCAAAAAGTCATTAGATGACATTAACTGCATTGTATCTACAGATGTGTCCACATACATTTATCCTCCGTGCACTACAAGTAGCGCTACACATAACGCAGGAGCTCCTTGTGACTTGGTAGCGCTGAGCTTCTTTTCGTGCAACTTTTTACCTTCAAATGCGACTTATTCGATACAGTGACGATGCAAATATTGCGCATTCTTATGTTCTGAGTGCGACTGCGGGTGTATCTGCATACGAAACGCAACGTTACAGTGTCACAGCCGCTGACACTGTAATGTTGCAGTTCGCCTGCAGATTTACCCCCCTTGTCGCTCACAGAACAGAGGCATGCTGCATATCACTTTAATTAGCTTGTGCTAAGTATTCGCATTGCTGTGCGAATAAGATGCATTTGATGGTAAAAGGTCGCACGAAAAGACGCTTGAGTCATGCCACGGCTTGGTGCGACTAGAAGGGCTGTTTAGTGCGCAAGGAGTCTAGATGTATGAGGACACATATGTACGGAGGTATTATCTTTCTTGCTCCTCCCATCCCTTATGGCTGTGCATGCGCATAGTCCTATCCGGCAGTAAGGTGATAGCAATAGCAGTTCCATGGCTGCGAGAGCTGCACACACAGGAAGACTGGATCAGCAACAGGTGAGTGGGGTTTGGAGGGTATGAAGTTGAGGGAGGTTAATGCTTAGAATAAGGCATTAGTTAGGTCTGATTATGAGGTTGAAGGGTTTAATGCGCTAATGGGTTTAATAAGGGTGGATAATGAATATAATATAGTATATCGTTAATGTGGTGGTTAATTAATAATCGAGATGAAAAATTTAATGGGATAATTAGGTTGAATGATGTTTTTACAGTGGAGCTGAAGGAATTATTTTAAAGAGGGGGTTAATTAATGACAAGGGGATGAAATTGTGTGGCGTTCACAAAAGTGCTCTATTATAGTGGGATGCTCTGTGTAGTGGACATGGCGGTCATTGAGATGCTCTGTGTAGTGTAAGTCGATCACTGGGATGCTCTGTGTAGTGTAAGTCGATCACTGGGATGCTCTGTGTAGTGCATGGTGGTCACTGATATGCATTGTATGGCGATCACTGGGATGCTTTATTTACTTTATGGTGGTCACTGGGATGCTCTGTGCACTGTAGGGCAAAGATCACCTGAGATCAAGACGCCCACTGCTGCCTTCTCACCTGCGTGCGAGTACGCATACCTACGTAAACATCGATAACATTGAAGTACATCGGTGGCCATCTTACCCTTGCAGCAGGTCTGACCTGCCGCAGCCATGGGGTTCTTCTGACACGCAGAGCTGCGTATGCAATCGCAGTGGCTAAATCAACCAAGCCTCCTCAAACCCGCAGAGATATTAATGCTATTAATTTTGAACAACTACCCACCTCTCTGCAACAATCACTCTTACCTATTTCTAATTTCACTTCTCCTGAGACTGCTGTATCACACCTGAACCAGACCCTAGAACTAGTCCTTAAGACTATCTACCACTCATTATTGTAATGCACTGGATAATGCCAAACAAACATATTTCCAATCTGTCATCTCTGCCCAAGCCTCTAACCCCAAGCAATATTTTAATACATTTAAATCACTTCTTACCCCTCCAATACCCAACCCACCTGCTACTATCAGTGCACAAGATCTTGCTTCCTATTTCAGGAACAAGATTGATAATATCCAAAATGAAATGGTACGCACTACCTCAGCCAGGGACTTGTTCAATTCCCTACCTGAACCCAGTGGCACGCTTTCATCATTTGACTCCACTAATGAAGATGAAGTATCTACATTCTTCTCATCCTCCTACTCCACTACCTCTCCTCTAGATCCTATACCCTCACAAATCAGTAAAGCTCTGTCTCCTGTGCTCATCCCACACTTAACTAATATCAGTAATCTCTCTTTCTCTACTGGTATCTTTCCATCACTATTCAAGCATGCAGTGATCACTCCCATTTTGAAAAAACTAAATTCTGACCCTAACTCTCTCTCAAATTACCATCCTATCTCCCAGCTCCCATGCCCCTCCATGCTACTGGAGAGACTTGCCTACACTCGCCTCACACACTTTCTTAACACCCACAACTTATTGGACCCACTTCAGTCAGGCTTTCGTTCCCAACACTCCACTGTAACAGCACTGACTAAGGTAGTAAATGATCTGGTCACTGCCAAGGCTAAAGGCCATTATTCACTTCTAATTCTTCTAGATCTCTCTGCTGCCTTTGACGTTCTTGACCACTCTCTTCTCATACTAACTCTACAATCCCTTGGTCTTCAAGACACAGCCCTTTCTTGGTTCTCATCCTACCTATCTAATCACTCTTTCACTGTTCGCTTTTCTGATTCTACCTCCACCTTACTACCTCTATCAGTTGGAGTACCACAAGGCTCGGTCTTAGGTACTCTGCTTTTCTCAATCTATACCACCTCTCTTGGCAAACTAATCAGCTCTTTTGGTGTTCAGTATCATCTGTACGTGGACGATACTCAAATTTACCTATCCTCCCCAGATTTGTCACCATCTGTGCTGGTCCGTGTCACTGAATGTCTCTCTGCCATTTCATCTTGGATGTCATCTCGCCACCTCAGACTTAATATATTCAAAACAGATTTAATTATATTTCCACCGGCCAATAGTAGTTACCAACCTGATATCTCTATTACTGTTGACAACTCGACAATCAACCCCACCTCAAAAGCCCGCTGCCTAAGTGTCATCCTTGACTCTGAACTGTCTTTTGTTCCCCACATTCAATCTGCCTCTAAATCCTGTTACATACATCTAAAAAACATAGCCAAAATTCGACCATATCTTACACAAAACACTGCAAAAACACTAATACATGCACTCATTATTTCCGGCATTGACTATTGCAATAGTCTCCTTATTGGTCTTCCCAAAAACAGGCACTCCCCACTACAATCCATTTTGAATACAGCTGCGAGGATGATCTTTCTCACCAAACGTTCAGTGTCTGCTGATCCACTCTGTCAGTCCCTCCATTGGCTACCAGTCTTCTACCATATTCAATTTAAAATACTTACACTCACACATAAAGCTATTAACCAAACCACACCAATATACATCTCTTCACTTGTTTCAAAATATTTTCCAACCCGTCATCTCCATTCTGCACAAGATCTGCGTCTCTCATACCCACACATTACTTGTTCCCATGCAAGGTTACAGGACTTTTTCGGGCTGCAACCACTCTGTGGAATGCCCTTCCACTCGCCATAAGACTTTCCACTAGTTTCCAAACATTGAAGCGTTCTCTGAAAATTCATCTCTTCAGACAAGCTTATCATATTCCAGGACCACCCACATAACCTTTTATAGCTTCCCTATCTCACTCCCTTCTTATAGTAAACACCTATCACATCTTCTCTTTCTTCAATTGAACATCCTCCTAACCCTAGGCCAACTTTCCAGTGTGATTGGATTATACAGCCCACCAAGAACATCTGCAATCGGGCTGGACCAATTTGCAATACGTAGCACCTATCCTTGTGTTTCAACACCTATTTCCCTATAGATTGTAAGCTTGCGAGCAGGGTCCTCTTCCCTTTATGTACAGTATGTCTTTTACGTATGTCTTTTATGTATGTATGAATGTATGTCTTTTACAAAATGCTAATGTTGATTCAAATTGTAAAGCGCAACGGAATTTGCTGCGCTATATAAGAAACTGTTAATAAATAAAAAAATAAATTACGCACGCCCATGTAATGGCGTTTAAACGGACAAGCATGCCTGCGTTTTTGTGACCACTCCCCATTACCACCCTCAAACGCTGGCAGTCTGTCACTCACTTAGCGATGGTTTCCTCTGTGCATGCGTCATCGCAATGCATTCGCAGCACAAGCACAGTGCGGTGCATACGCATACGCAATGGCAAACAATCGCTTGATTTGCAAGAAAATTGCATTAGCGTCCATCCCTGAATCAGGCCCTAAGTGTACTGCATGAATGTGCAGCACATGTGTTCCTCATGGGAAGTAGTGTTACAGCTATATACCGTTACCGCTGTCTCTATTAGCATTACTGTGTTATATACTGTTATCACTGTTACCACTGACACCTGCTGGTATCCTGGATAAACCACCAAACCTGCTTAATGTTAAACTGTCTGGACAAACCACCTTTTCATATTCCTCTAGTGCTTATTGTTCTACACCAACAGGACAGATGAACAAATTAAAAAAAATTATCAAATATTGTGGATCCGTTTACTTACACTTGCAGAATAATTAATAATAATTAAAGGTTCAATTGAAGTGGACTGTGATGAAGGCTCCTACTCACTAGTAATGAGTAGGCTAAGGAAAAGGAGGAGCTACGCTACATGTGAGTAATTCACATACATGGGTGGGCTCTCAGATCCCCCTCTCCAAAACCTTCTTCTTATGAAAAAGCTATTTCTACGCCATTTGAGGTATGGGATAAACGGGAGCACGAAAATCCAATAAATACTTGCAATTTTTTGAATTTCTATTACTTTTCAATTACAAGACATCATCACTATACAGATATTTATCGCAATCATTTTCTACGAAAAAAGTGTTAATTTCTTGCTTAATATATCTCACTGATACTACATTTTTGCATTGATCATACGATAATTAATTGAATCACATCTTGTTACATCGACCCTTATGCCTCTAGGGTAACATAAAAGACCAACGTACACATACACATAACATAAATGTAGCATGGATAACTCCTTCCAGTGCTCTGTGTATTGTATGGCAGTCACTGTTCTCTGTATTTGTATTTAGGGGTTGAGTACAGGATCACGGTGTTCAGGATGCCGTCAGTCAGAATACCGACAGCAGTATCCCGACAGACAGAAACCCGACAGGATTTTGTCTAACCCATACCCTAACCCTCCCCCTAACGCTAACCCACCTATCCCACTGCCTAACACTAACCCTAACCTCCTTCAGCCTAACCCTAACCCTCCCCCCACAGCCTAACCCTAACCCTCCCCTCCTGCCACCTAATCCTAAACCTACCCCTAGTGCCTAACCGATAACCATAAACCTAACCCTCCCCTCCCGCAGCCTAACCCTAACCCACCCCCCTCCGCAGTCTAATCCAAACCCAAGGCAGTAATTTGGTGCCACACCCCTAAAAAAATCGCGCGTGCACTCCCAAAAAGGGTGTGTGTTTTACGTGACACAGTAATTCCCCTTATACATTATGCCACACAGTAATGCCCCTTACACATTATGCCACACAGTAATGCCCCTTACACATTATGCCACCCTAACCCTAATCACACTGATAACACACCCCTGTATTTGCAGCGTCCCCCTCCCCAGCGCGTAGCAAATACATTTTTCTAGGGGGCGTGACCACGTCTCCCATGATTAGGTCATGACCCCCCATCCCCCGTTATTAATGGGGCCCGAACCGGCTCTCTACGGCCATGGCCCTATGGCAGGTGCAGTGTCACCGTCTGTACATGGCCTCTATGGCTGAGACTCTGCGTCTGAGAATGTAGCCGTTTTCACTGACACGCTTGTGACACTCCCGTAACACGCCCACGCAACCGTTTTTTTTCATTCACTTCCCAGTCACCACCCAGGAACGCCCATAGTTTTTTCTCACAATTTCTGATACCATTGTCCCCGCACGCAACAGCGCCTTTGTGAGTACACTCTGGGTAACGCATGCGCCGTAGGGTTTTTAAGAATATTTTGTGCATGCACAGTAGCAAGTAATTGCTCAACTACGTGAATATCAGCATTGCATGCAGTAAGGGTGCACCTCTGAATCAGGTCCTCAGTCTAGATTTACCATTCCGTGTGTGTTTATTTGGTTACTTTATTGGTTACTTATTGACTTTTCCCTTTTATAGCAATTATAACACAAACAGTAAAAACCAGTGACCTTTCACTGCAGCTAGGTTACTTTCCACCACTGAAGACACGTGTCTGCCTTACTGTTAAATCTCGATTATCTCTCCTATAAGTTACACACTGTTCTATGGAGAGATCGATAAAACAATTTGCCATTTCAAAGTCCGCCATAAAGGTGAAAGTTGGTGATCACAGATTTTTACAGGAATTGAAATCTTTCATAGAGGAAAACATTTTAAAACACACAATCGATGCGCCTTTGTGCATGCACAATAGCAAACAGTTGCTTGTTCTACGCAAATATTGGCATTGAGTTCATCTCTAAATCAGGCCCATAGTGAGTATCGACAGGCCCGCCAAGAGCAGCGGCGGGCCCGGGTAACAGGGGGCGTGGCCAGGGGCGCCGAGAGGGGGGGGGAGCGGGTACAGTTTACCCGGGCCCTGGCTTCCAGAGGGGCCCGGCGGGGGCCCGGGTCTGGCGCCGCCCCCCCTCACTTCCTCCAGCCCTCCCTCTGCAGCAGCCCAGCACACAGCGTGTGCTGGGCTGCAGCGGGAGATTGCTTGCGGCTGCTAAGTAGCAGCCACAGCAATCTCCTATGCCTGAAGGGGGGAGCGATCACACTGATCGCGCCCCCCACTGGCTTTGCGCCGGGCTGAGGGGATCACAGCGCCCCCTCCCCGGTGCGCAGCTCCGCAAAACACTTTTTTTTTTCAAGGGGGCGTGGCCACGCATTCTGAAATTAGGCCACGCCCCCTCTTTACCGGGGCCCAGTGTGGCCTAATCGTGGGAGGCGTGGCCACACCCCCATTCGAAAAAAAATAAAATATTTTCAGCGCTGCTTTGCGCTGCTGCGTGCTTTACGAGGGGGGCGCTCTGGGCCCGATCAGCCCAGCGCAAAGCCAGGGGTGGCACGATCAGTGTGATCGCTCCCCCCCACAGGCATAGGAGACTGCTGTGGCTGCTGCTCAGGCCTAGGTAATCTGTACCCGCTCCCCCACCCTCTCTGCGCCCCTGAGTATTGACCTCGTGATCTGTAACAGCAATTCTTGAGGCTGATGAACAATGTAACCATACAAAACAATCCAGAGAAACAAATGAAAAATCATAAAAGATACTGTAAGGAGACATTTCAGAAGATTTTCAATGGGCTAAAAGCCAATCCTACAGTGTGGATACGGACCAGTCATCGACCAGCGCATGTTTGAAGAGCAAAGCCTCACTCACTGCCTGAGGTACTCTCCGCCTATCAAGACAATTGTGGAATAGCTGGGTGTTTTTAATTAGCAAGGAGTCCTTGCACTCCAAGACTGCACATCTAATGAGGCACACTGAGGGTAAGACCTACTATATATATATGCTGTGTCAGTTTTGGGACTGGTATTGGGGTGCGGGGCTCTCTGGGCTGGTGTGGCTGGACTGCTTCATGGCATCATAATGTACACTTTTTCACTTCTTTAGTTTGTTTTTTATATATGTAGCACTTTATACACTTTTTATTACAACCTCCTACTTATGTAGGACTTAACACATAGGCTTTCTTCTATAATATTCTTTAACCCTCACTTTAAATCTCACACTAGTGTGATGCCATGGGACGGTTCTGCTGGGTTGGCCTGGGGGGTCCTGTGCCCTATATTTGTTCCATGGGAGTGTTAGGGACCTGCCTGATAGAGGTCACCTGGACGCGGTGGGCAGGCCCATAATTATGGCCATTATTATGCAAAGAACCTCTTTGATGCTATTTAAAAGTTATATTATTAGGTTCAGCATAGTTAGAGTGTGCACTTGCATTTGTCTCTTTATGCTTGCAGCACTACAAGTCTCAGCAGGTAGCACCTCACATTGTGCTTAGGGTGTGCAATCTAGGGCCCCTCCCCCTAATTCTGGAATAGCATCTGGAGGTTCACGAATTGTTCGGTAAATTACCAGCCTTATAGGCAGAAGATGCTATTTTGTCATTCTCCCATCAGGTATTAGATTCTATAGGAGAGGTAAAAAACCAGGGCTGTAACTAGCGGTGTGCAATTGATGCTGCTGCCCAGGGTGCAAGGCAGAGGCTGTGACACCTTTGCTGCCCTGGTGGCAACTGTATTTGGATTACAGGGTGCTCAGTGCTCATCTTCCTGGTTACAACCCCAGATCCGATGGTTTGCATACAAGTCCGATGGTGGGTGGACATGCACAGAACGAGTCCACCGTCATCGCACACAGTGCTCCCTAAGCCACAGCCTGATTTACAGGCTGTGGACGATTGGCGGTGCTGGGCAGTGTTCCTGAAAACGAGGGAGTGTTGTCCATGTTTTCTGCATCTTCCAATGCAAATTTACTGGCCGTGCAACGCTGGCCTCGATGGTGATCCAATGCTGCATTTTCAGATGCAGCACTCGGATCTGCGATGCCTGCAGGAGGTGTCTTTTGTCCTCAGACGCCTCCTGCAGCATTAGCATATTCGCAGACACAGAAGCTGTGTCCAAAAAAATCAGGTTCTTAGGGGTATATTTACTAAAGTATGGGTTTTTAGAAGTTGTGATGTTGCCCATAGCAGCCAATCAGATTCTATTTAACATTTATCTAGCACCTTCTAGAAGATAATAGCTAGAATCTGATTGGTTGCTATGAGCAACATCTCTACTTCAAAAAACCCACACTTAAGTAAATATACCCCTTAGTCAGCTAATTTATAAATATTCAAAATAAATCACATTGAATAATGCAGCCACTTTCTCCACAAAAACTCGTGATATATAATTTCCACAGCATTACTGCATAATGCATGTTAGAGCTAATAGCTGGAACACTTCTCTTATCATGAACAAACATACATTATCTTCCTTACCTGCTCTGGTGACTCCTTTTTCAGCCAATCGTAAAAGGCCTTTTTTCTTCATGATAAAACTCGACCCAATGAAAAGGCTGGAGCTTATGGCCAGTATTAAACCAATATAGACGTTGTATTTGTTTCTGAAAGATGTCGCAATGCTCAAGTTGGTTTCGTTGGTGGAAGGACTCATGTTCTGTATGGTGAATGACAATGTGTTCTGTGATGTGTTCATTATCTGACACCATGCCTGGGAAACACTGTGAGGGCACATCAATGTTAAAACAGCACCTATTACGGAGACAAAACACACATAACGAATTAGACCTGATGAATTTAAGCTTCCATTATTTCACAATCTGATATTTGATAATTACCGACAAATTGGAAAAAAAAAATTATTGACATTATACTGAGGCTGCACAATGTTCAGCTTGTCCCGGATCTGAATAAGTACAGACGGGTGTGTTACAAAATGTCGATATAATCTGAATTTAGACATGGATGTTATGTCAACATTCACAATGTCGACATTGACATAATCGACAGCCGGCATGACAACCTAATCGCAGCCTAACTCTAACTCTCACATAAGCTGCTGACATTTTGATTGTCAACATTCACAATGTCAACATAATGTCCATGTCGACATTGTTAATGCTGACATTCAGACTATTTCAACACTGTCGACACCACTCCCATTAATGGCACATCCAAACACCTAGGGCTCTATTCATATAGAACATGAAGTGGCTCACAATAAACATCACTATATATCGCATCAGATCGACACAGGATGCCGGCGCCGGAATTTAGACCGTCGGCATCCCGCAACCGGGGATGCTGACTACATCCCTAATAAAAAGAATGATAAAATAAAAAAATAACATTTAATAGCTAAAATAAAATAATAATAAGAAACATAAGATGGTTGGTATGCTCACAGATATAGTCATTTATTGCGAGATACATTGCTTACATCTAATTTTGAGTTAAGCTATAGTGGGTGCCCAGATGCTTAAGGGTACTGCTGTATGGCATAATGTGAACTAGGGCACTACTATGGGGCATAAAATTAACTAGGGCACTGCTATGGGGCATAAAATTAACTAGGGCACTACTATGGGGTTGCAAAAAAAGCATTAGGCATCCAAGTGACATAGACTAGTTTGTGGGGACCCCATAAAATAAAACTGAGGCACGGCAGAAAAATAACACTAATAATATAAAAAAATAATTATTTTTGAGTGATGTAACATTGTAGTCTCAGCTGATGGCAGGAGTGCTAAAAAAAGCATCTAAAATGTATTTCACACTGTCATAGCCCCCAAAGCATCTGGGTCCTAGGCACCGCCATTCACTTTACCGTTTCCTATACACAATAGTGTGTGTGTAAAGAACAGTTTTCACACCACCTCTCCAGGACCACTCTAAGCCCTGCATGCAGCACATTTAGAGGGATCTTTCTGAACCCTTTCTGGGTATTTGTGATTAAAGAAGACCATAGACTTCTATAGGCAACGTCATCTATAGATGGTATTGTCCATCGGGTACAAGCTCTGGAATGTTTGGCTTTCCGAAGACTGATACAGTTTTCGCAGGTTTGACCGCATTTTAGCGTACCAAGGCTTGATACTTCCTGCCCTCAGTTGCATTGTGACCTCATCATTATTCCACCATCGGACTTCTCTTCACCTTTTTCAGGTATAATTGTGTCAAAAGTAATTTCTTCGCCACAAATTTGATTGCGCCTAAATGCAAGACCGCAGTGACAAGTCTCGCTGTGGAAACATAGTTTGCCCATTTTTATAGGCATTCCTCCAAGAAACCAAATTTGTGGCCAATTCCACCGGTAACAGAATCACGTTTTTACAGTGATAAACTGTGAACAAATCATGATAACCCAACAGCCCACAATAAACCCCCATATAAAATACTATCAGAATAGTTTAAGTGCTAGCTTGTGTAAGTCATCCTTGATAAATCAGCCTACTGTCACAGTCAGTAACGGAATCACTATTTATGAGACATGTTACTAAGTTTGTGTACACAAAATTGATAAATTCAGCTTCCAGAATTACCTCTAGAATTTCACAATTTTATTGCAAGAGGCGGACATCGAAAGGATACATCTACATCATTTTGGTAAAAGTATGACAATTTGTGTGACCTGAGCAAATTTCTTAATAAAGTAAAGGAATCACCATGCTACAGTATTGTAACGGAATCACCAAGTTGGTAAAGAGAATGGTAAAGCGTACTGATTGCAGCATGTTTGCTATCTACTAATTCAACTACTACTACTTACAGTATATTTATTACTACACTGAAGTTCCAAAAGTTCTGGATAGGTGGTGCAACCGTACTGTGACAAATTGGAAATGCCCAAACCTGCATCAGTTATTGTCTGACATCTCATGAGTCAGTTTGAACACCGGTTAGGCTGCTCATGGCAAGGCGACGTGAATTATCAGAGTTCAAAAGGGGCTTGATAGTGGGTGCCTGACGTATGGGACATTTATTTTCCGAAGATGTGCGGACATTCAACATTCCTCGATCTACGGTGTCAATGTGTGTACCGGGAATACCTCATGGAAGGCATTACCCCCCACTGTGGACAGCGTAGTGGCTGAACACGGGTGCTTAATGATCATGACAAGCAGCGTCTGGCCAGAATTGTTCGTGGTAACAGACAAGCAACAATGGCTCAAATCACATCCACATTCAATACAGGAGGTACCAAACGCATATACAGCAAGTCAGTGTAGCGTCCTTTAGCTTCCATGGAAGCAGAAAACCCACCAGAGCGTTCCTGTTAATATGAAGACACCGGACACAGCACCTCACCTGGACTCATGACATCATTAATTGGACCCTGGAGGACTGGCAACATGTGGTGTGGTCCAATGAGTCATGGTTCCAGTTGTGTCGGGCTGTTGGTAGGGTTTGGGTGTGGCGTAGACCCTATGAGTACATGGACCCCACTTGTCAACAAGGCACCTTGCTGGAGTTGGTGGTTGTTCCATAATGGTGTGGGGTGCATTCGCGCGGCATGGGTTGGGTCCGCTGGTCCGACTAAACATGTAATTAACTGGTAACCGCAACATTGCATTGCTTGATGACCATTTGCAGCCTTCATGGACTTTATGAACCCCCACAACTACTGAATATTCCAGCAGGATAATGCACCAGTCCCAAGTTGACCAGAATTATTTTGAGGAGCATTCTGGAGCGTTCCAACGAATGGTGTGGACACCATATTTGCCCGACATTAACCCAATTGCCAATTTATGAGACACGGTGGAGAGATCCATTCACACCCAAGATCGTGCACCTACAAATATCAAGGAGCTGTGGGAAGCTATCCAAACAGCATGGGTCAACATCACTCCTACACGAGGAATCAGTATGGAATCCCAGCTGCCGCATGGCCGGCAGTTCGATTCCCGGCAGCCCGACAGATCAGCAGAGCCCGGCAGCGTTGGAAATCCCAATCGTCCCTAAGGTAAGTATGAACTAACCTAACCTAACCCCCTAACCCTAACCCTCCTTAGGGGTGCCTAACCCTAATCTCCTCCCCAAGTTCTTAACCCTAATCCCCCCCTCTAAGTGCTTCGATCGGGATGCCGGGTGCCGGTCTCCTGGCGTTGGGTAAATGACAGGCGTCTAGATATAGACGCCGGTCATTTATCCCACGCCAGGATAAAGCAGCCACGAAGCTGGCTGTCGGTATTAAGGTAGCCGGTTTCCCGACTGCATACCCTACACGATACTGGGTATCTATCCCATGACTTTTGGAACTTAAGTGTATGTTATACAAAATATTTAAGGACAAAATTACACAATTTGGAACATATCATCGTTGCTCAGTGCTTGGAATACTTGTGAATAAAAGTTGACATAAACATACAAACATAGAATCAGAAGAATCGCAAATCAAAGCAGCCTATGCAACCAATGACTGAGATTAGCTGTATAAATGGTGGCACTTCCTCTTTAGAACTACTTCCTGATCAAAGTAGCAACCAAAAATATGGCGATTACTTACCTCAAATTACAGCCTGGAAAACATGTTAGGACCATCTCCTTATAAAAATGAGCTTGTATTTAGAAACTAAATTGAATTTTGAGGGGGCGTGGCTTGAATGACCGGCTGTGCAGTCATACCATATATGGGCTCATAATTCCATACACCCCAAAGTCACCTTAATGGCACTTTTGGGCACCCAATCTAGCCATCAGTGCCGCTCCATCACTTGGTGCACCTGTGACCACTCCCGATCCCTGCCGCTATCACCTACTGCAGATAGGCACTCGGGGCCTACTCACAGCTCCCGATCCGTGGCCTCGAGTTGGAGCCTGAAGACCGGGACCTCTGCTCACCTGCTATAGTACGCCCGGACATTCCATCGACCCTCCAGCGGTGCAACCGGGCTCCTGCTGCCTATTCCGGCTCTTGACCATTATGGTATAAGAGATAGACAGAAAAAAGGCCGACAATGTCTAGATAGACACCAGATATTAGACAGGCAATAGGTCGACAGGGACAAAAGGTCATCAGGGACAAAAAAATCAACACAGTAAAGGTCGACATGGAAGAAGGTTGGCGGGTGGAAATGTCCTACACGATCAAAAGGTCGACACACAAATGGTCGACACATTTTTTTTTCTAACCCTAATATTCACCCTAACCCTCCCCTTGGTGCCTAACCCTATCCTCCCTCCTGATGCCTAGCCCTAACCATTGGGGTAGGTGCCTGACCCTAACCGTCCTAGTGCCTAACCCTAACCCTCTGGCAAGTGCCTAACCCTCCCTCCTGGTTCCTAACCCTAACTGCCGGGGTAAGTGCCTAACCCTAGCCATCAGGGTGAGTGCCAGTGTACCAGATAGTTACCCAATGGCGTTTTACAAATCAACTATTTAACAAAATTGTGCATGGAGCCCCAGTTCATTCCAACTCACAGTAAACCTCACCAAATCTTAAGCACTGGCCCTCAATGTTACCTGTCAACTGCAAATTAATCTGGCCTCCACATTTCACTTCCTCTGGAGGCCATCAGCCATTAAATACCTAGAAGTTTCTATGACTCCCAGGATGAGATGTAATAGGGTCCGAGTTTTCATACTCGCACATTTTTAGAACTTACCCTATGTAATAGGGTGCGAGAACATGCAAACTCGCATGTTTCTCACACCCCCGCAACTCGCAATGGCATAACACGCATCCAAAAGTGTTTTGACATTGTGAGGATACAACTCGGGCAATGTACAGTAAGAGGGTGCGAGTGTTTAACTTGCACACTATTACTGACTGAAAACTTGAAAAAAAACAGACCTGCTTCAGGCTAGCGAGTCTAGTCTGAGCATGTCCGAGTTACAGAGACACATGTACAGATCTGTGAGATCTGTGCATGCTTCTGTGTGAGAAAAAATAGTAAAATATAAAAAAAAAGACATGGGGTTCTCTCCTTAAAGCATAACCAGCCCCGGGCTCTGTTGAGTCTGTCCTGGTTCTTAAAATACAGGGTAAAAAATGCGTAGGGTTCCCCTGTATTTTAAGAACCAACACCAGGCTCTGTTAAGCCGGTACTGGTTGAGAAAATATGGGGGGGGGAATGACGTAGGGGTCCCCTGTATTTTCATCAACCAGCACCAGACTCAGTGAGCCGGTCCTGGTTGTGGAAATAAGGGGGACAAAATGAGTAGGGGTCCCCATATTCGCTACAACCAGCACTGGACTCTTTATAGTGAGGGGGTAGTGCGACAACAAGCTCTGACCTTTAAATGTGCGAGAAGATCCAAGTTTGTCTCGCTAAGAAAACTCTGACTCTATTACATCTCGTCCCTTGTCTCTGCTGACCTCTCTGCTCTTTCCCCCTCTTTTGATACTTCTTTTTATATTTCCTTTTCTCAATCTCACTAATGATAAAATTAATTTAGCCTGCTGCTCACCCATTTCACTTTTTGCTGCATCGTTTTCCATGGTTTTAATAGTTATATTTTAAAAGGATTATAAACATCTATAATAACGCTGATTTTGTTCCTAAGGTTAGTTAGCAGCTTTTGTTTATTCCAGACGTTTTCTACACAGACCTGTACCCTGTACTGTATTTTGCTCTCATCTGTTTATCGTTCTACTCCAAGAAAATACTTTATAATACAAACTGAGGTAATATCTCAAAATCTGAATAAATAATCAAACTGTTTTACCTTTTTCGGTAACAGAATCAACTTTACTGTTGTACGTTTTAATTTAACCATATCACAGAGAGAGAGAGTTATGGCTGTTAAATTACCTTATTTCCATTATATTAACCCTGATATTGAGATATTATATGATAATGTAATCAAACACCTACGTATATTTTCATTGCTTTATATGCAACTAAATTAAAGCCTGCCCATAAGATTGTTTTCATTCAGTGAACACTGATAGTTTAAACTAGCCCTAATATGAAGTACTAGATCCCAAATCACAATTATTTTCATCTATTAACAAAATAGAGCACTTTAACTGATTAATAATGCCAACATATTGTACCTGTGTTGACTTTTGTTTTAGGCTCTATGGACCTCATTCAGAGTATGCGCTCGCAAGCGGGTCGATGGTGGCCCAGTGCGCATGCGCACGATGGAGCCGGTTCCGTCATGCGCATGCGCGAGACCCAGATAGCGACGAGCAATCCGTCGCTCTGGGTCTCGTGCCAAAGGGGGCATGCTGTCGATGTTGAGTGACAGCACGCCCCCTTTGGAGGGCGTGCCGGGGGCGTGGCATGGTTCCCATGGGAACGCCTACCGTCTATTAGAGCCGAAAGCACTCTTGGGCTTGCGGCAACGAGACCCTACCACAAGGGTCTCGTCGCAAGCCCGATGGTCTTGACCATCGCGACCATCTTCCTGGCCGTTCGCTATAGCTGTGGGTGGTCACCCACAGCTATGCGAGCGGCCAGGAGGCCGCTCTGAAAAACAAGAAGGACGGTCCTGATTCAGAGTGAGCACTCTGTCAGAGCGTCCGGCTCTGAATCAGGGCCATATTCCCCAGAGTGTCTTATTGAAGTATAGTATAGTACACATGAATGATTCAGAGAAAGTTTTCTCTTTACATTAATAAACAATAATAGTTATCAAAATTTCAAAGACTCAAAACAATGTGACACTGCAAACATCGATGGGCAAATTGAACTTCCGAAATTTGGCAGAATTTCGGAGATTTGCTGTCTGCAAAAATGTAGTGAATTATTAAGGAACACTGGAGAATCAGGCCAATCACTGTATGGACATGAACACAAACATAACACATCTATAGGTTTATAAAAGACAATTACAGACCCCGGACATCAATTGTTCCAGGTTTATGTAGGGGAAACCGTGTATGGATCCTCTTTGTGATTGTGTATATTAGTAGCCCAGACTACTGTACACGTGTGTACACTGCAGTTCTGAGCAGCCGTGTAACCAGTTTTGCAGCCTACCTGATTTAACTTTACCCTTATTTAAATTATTTATTTATTTTTAGCTCATTTCACACCCTCCTTGTGTCACTAAAATATACAGCTGTCATTAGGTCATTATCTGCCTATGTGTAGAAATATACATAATGTATTGCAATTTCAATATATATATATTTATTTACAATAATGAATGTACCAAAACACATCCATTGTGATGCCCTTCTATCAAGTGTACTTGTACGGACTGTTGGTTGCATAAAGATAAGTAATGTACTGTAATTATGTAAAAAGAATAAAGTGAGTAACTTCTCTTTGGCAGAGTAATTCCCGGGTACACGCTAGACTTCCCGGCTGGATCGGACGATATATCGGACGATATATTGGGCACATCGTCTAGTGTGTACCCGTTATGTCGCTGACATGCACATCGTCTAGTGTGTACCCGTTATGTCGCTGACAGGCACATTGTCTAGTGTGTACCCGTTATGTTGCTCCCGCGCGTCGTCAGCGACATCGCTCGTCGGACCTGCATTCCAAGGGGCGACATCGTTAGCGAGGGCCGTGCTGCATTCAAATGTGTACACATTTGCCGATGCCGGCACCCAGCTGGTCCCGTTGCTTATAAGGTCGGTACACACTAGACATTATCTACTATGTACCGGCCTTTCAGCTAGAGTTGCAGTTATAGACAGGCTAGTTTATCCTTTATCAACTTGTGACGCAGAGGCTTCATCATGTAGTGATACCTTAGTGGACTTTGGGCCTGATTCAGACTTGGGAATAGAGAGAGGTATCTCTCTCACCTGATCATCTTGGTGAAACCATGCTGCACTGCAGGTGGGGTGGATTTTAAATGTGCAGAGAGATTTAGATTTGGGAGGAGTGTTTCCAAACTGACATCTAAATTGTAGAGTAATAATAAAGCTTTGCAGCATTTGTGGGTGCCATGCAAAAGCAGCCAGTATTTACCCCACATGTAAAAAAATGTATGCATTTACACTCCTTGCATTGCAATATGGTTTGTTCAGGTTCACAGTTGAGATAGATATCTCTCTCTATTCCCAAGTCTGAATCAGGCCCTTTGTTTTCACTTCTGTTAGCAGCAGATATTTTATTATCCTCAAAGTAAATCTGACTGACAAGTCCACGTCAGGGACTACCCTCACAGGTGTTCTATCGATACACGATTACTGCCGTGTAACAGCCATACTCAGACAGATGAGGACACCACCCAAAATTATTATTTACTTTATTTTTCAGTTCAAGGAAATAAAATGAAAGTAAAAAACAAAAACAAAACTTTTTCTTCCTTAACTTCCACACTCTGTACTCTTCATACAGTATACTGAGGTTCCTTAGGGCCTTATGGTCCTGGGATGCACGCCACTCTCCTCCCCCTGCTTGGCCTGTTTGAAACAAGCAAAGTGGGCATCTCTGCCCCTTACTTGTGAACGTCCCAAAAAACTCGCCATGATCATGTTTAATGACCAAACTTTGCTTCTATCATAAAATGACTTATTCAATCCACAGCTGTGATCTCTTGTTTCCTGTTTGGTGAAATTTTTTAGGAAGTTTTATCATTCACCTGAGAGAGAAGTTCATGGGGCTACACCTGCTCAGCCTGCTTGAAACAAGAGGAGTATTGCATGGGCCATATAGACCCATGAGGGTGGCGGTGGATCAGGGAGAATTGAGAGAGGCAAGCAGGAATTTTTTTTCTATTTTTTTTATTAATGTCACTGAATATTAGTGAATAACACTGACAATTCTATTATTTTTTTTACTTACTTTAGATATAGTTGAACTTCACAATTTATTTTATTAGAAAGAATGCATAGTTTTTCAGGTTACTGCAGATTATAGGGACAGAAGTGCAAAATAGTACAAGACTGATTTGTGGCATCCATGACGGACAAGTTCACAATGTGCATGAGTGCATAAACCCAGAGAACAATGTATACTGTACATATATGCTGTAAGGGGTGGGGATACTGATGTCAGAATAATCATTTAGGGTCACATCACATCATATTTGTTCCCATACGTTACTATTATAATTTGAAAAAACATTCACGGCTAATATTATATATACTTTTGTTGTATAGTAGTAGTACATACTTGCCGACAATCAGTTCCCTCCTTCCGGTAGGGAGCTGATTGTCGGCTAACAGCGGGGGGCGTGCCCGGCCATGACATCACATTTGGGGGCGGAGCCATGTGATTGCGTCATCGTGGCCCCACCCCCTCTACACAATGCCGTTATTTTCAGCATTGTGAAGCAGGGGGCGGGGCCACGATGACGCGATTCAGCGTGAATCGCGTCACCGGGCCCCTCCGCAGCGGGGGTTTTGATATTAACTCTGCGGGGGGTAGGGAGGGATGCCGGCTTCCGGGATGCTTGCCTGCATTTCCGAGGGTCCGGGAGCGGCACCCGAAAATCGGTAGGCTCCCGGGCAAATCGGGAGGGTAGGCAAGCCTGTAGTAGTATAAGGGGGCGATTCAATTGTTTTTGCCCACGGCTGTTGGTGCCGGAATCCCGACAGAGCAATTCAATTGTGGCCCTGCCAGGAAGCACATATTTCTGCGCATAGCCTCCCATGCAGGCAAGCTGAAATGTGTGATAAGACGGTACTTTGGGATCCAAAATGCAGAACTTTAGGCGGGTTTAGCCGTTTTACGTGCTAAACGTTGTCTATTTGGGCACGACATGCGCGATATGCATGGGCGCCCAAAAACAATTAACGGGAGAGAGGGCAATAATTGAATCACCACCTAAGAGCTTGAATACCGCTGAGGAGAGTATAATTACAACTTCTAAGTAAGATCATTATGTAGAGAATACAAAAGATGAGAGGGCCCTATTTGGACAATCAAAAGTTTAATTTGCTTAATTTTATTTAATTGTACATTCCTGATTCAATTCTAATATAACAGAAGGAAATGTTGTAAAGCAACATTTTTCTTTGAGTACCTAATGACCTGTGTGTAAATGTCTATTTATACAGCGCCATTGATTATGTAGTCTGCAGGAAGTAATCCACAATACAAATGCAGTAAACACAAGAGTATTGCCACAAAGAGAATAATAAATTAGACAAACAGCTCGTAAGTGTCAATTCATATAGCCATCTGAAATACAAGGGTGAAGTTACAGGTTTATTTGATCACTTCGCTCAGCAAGTGGGCATTCAGTAGTGTTTGACAATATGAAGGGAGCACACAAAATGGTCATTAGCAAATAGATTTTAATATGAGCTGTACTATAATACACATTTAAATGCAAAACCTCTTACAGCAAAGACCTGGCAGTGATAAGATGTTACATGAGCACTGGGGATGGGCTGTAAGACAAGATTAGATGATGGGCTCTATTTATTAAGATCACTCCAGAAAGAATATTTTCTATTGTTGCTCATCGCAGCGATAAAAAAAAATAATATATATTTATATATATCTTTTTAAAGCACAGAGGTGGCGTAACTAGCGGGGGTTGAACGAGGCACGTGCCCTGGTTGCTGTTGGACCTGGCGGGGGTGTCACCGCCGTCCAGGTCACTGCGGTCCATGCCACTGCACAGTAATACAAACACACCACTGCCGTGTAGTGCATTCACTGACAGTCCCACTTGTTCGCCACTCCTATGTTAATAATCCATCCTTCTGGGTGCCTTTGCTTAGACAAGTATAGAAATCGCAGGTGGTACTATACAGAACATACCAGGCACAGAACTACAGGATTGTGGCGTCATCCCGTCCTCGGGCAGGAGGAAGCACATCTCAGAGATCTAGCACAAGCTGCAATAGATTCATTGTGGGAATAAAAGGTAAGCGTTATCTTGTATTCGTTTATATGTTGTTATTCCTGAAGACTGGGTTCCATGTAGCCCCGAAATGTTGATTCTATAAATATGCTTAATAGAAAAATCCTTGAGTGCTGTACCTGGTATGTACTGTACAGTACCACATGCGATATACTGTATATATATATATATATATATATATATATATTATATATATATATATATATATATTATATATATATATATATATATATTATATATATATATATATACTACCATTCAAAAGTTTGGGGTCACTTAGAAATTTCCTTATTTTTGAAGGAATAGCACTGTTTTTTTCAATGAAGATAACATTAAATTAATCAGAAATAAACTCCATACATTGTTAATGTGGTAAATGACTATACTAGCTGCAAACGTCTGGTTTTTAAAGCAATATCTACATAGGTGTATAGAGGCCCATTTCCAGCAACCATTACTCTAGTGTTCTAATGGTACATTGTGTTTGCTAAGCGCGTTAGAAGACTAATGGATGATTAGAAAACCCTTGAAAATCCTTGTGCAATTATGTTAGCACAGCTGAAAACGGGTTTGCTTGTTAGAGAAGCTATAAAACTGGCCTTCCTTTGAGCTAGTTAAGTATCTGGAGCATCACATTTGTAGGTTCGATTATACTCTCCAAATGGCCAGAAAAAGAGAACTTTTATGTGAAACTCGACAGTCTATTCTTGTTCTTTGAAATGAAGCCTATTCCATGCGAGAAATTGCCAAGAAACTGAACATTTCCTACAACGGTGTGCACTACTCCCTTCAGAGAACATCACAAACAGGCTCTAACCAGAATAGAAAGAGAAGTGCATTAGAGTCTCTAGTTTGAGAAATAGACGCCTCACAAGTCCTCAACTGGCAGCTTCATTAATGGTACCCACAGAACGCCAGTGTCGACGTCTACAGTGCTTCCAGGATGCTGGCCTTCTAGGCAGAGTGGCAAAGAAAAAGCCATATCTGAGACTGGCCAATAGAAGAAAAGATTAATATGGGCAAAAGAACACAGACATTGGACAAGGGGAAGATTGGAAAAAAGTGTTCTGGACAGACGAATCGAAGTTTGAGGTATTTGGATCACACATAAGAACATTTGTGAGACGTAGAACAAGTGAAAAGATGCAGGAAGAGTGCCTGACGCCATCTGTCAAGCATGGTGGGTAATGTGATGGTCTGGGGCAGCTTTGGTGCTGGTAAAGTGGGATATTTGTACAAGGTAAAAGGGATTTTGAATAAGGAAGGCTATCACTCCATTTTGCAATGCCATTCCTGTGGACAGCGCTTTATTGGAGCCAAATTCTTCCTCCAACAGGACAATGACCCAAAGCACACCTCCAAATTATGCAAGAACTATTTAGGGAAGAATGGTATTCTATTTAGGGAAGAATGGTATTCAGCTGGTATTCTGTCTGTAATGGAGTGGCCAGCGCAGTCACCAGATCTGAACCCCATTGAGCTGTTGTGGGAGCAGCTTGACCGTATGGTACGCAAGAAGAGCCCATCAAGCCAATCCAACTTGTGGGAGGTGCTTCAGGAAGCATGGGGTGAAATTTCTTCAGATTACCTCAACAAATTAACAGCTAGAATGCCAAAGGTCTGCAATGCTGTAATTGCTGCAAAAGGGGCATTCTTTGATGACAGCAAAGTTTGAAGGACAAAATTATTATTTCAAATAAAAATCATTATTTCTAATCTTGCCAATGTCTTGACTATGTGTTCTATTCATTTTGCAATTCATTTGATAAATAAAAGTCAGTTTTCATTGTAAAACACGAAATTGTCTGGGTGACCCCAAACTTTTGAACGGTAATGTGAGTATATATATAATATATATATATATGTATATATATATATATATATATATACACAGGTTGAGTCTCCCATATCCAAAATGCTTGGGTCCAGGGTTATTTTATGTTTCATTTACACCTTATGCACACAGCCTGCATGTCATTTTAATCAATATATTTTAAATTATTTCATGGCTCAAACAATGTTTGTGTACATACATAAAATGAATTAAAGTTTCATATACACCTTATACACACAGCCTGAAGGTCATTTTATACAATATTCTTAATAGTTTGTGCCTTAAACAAAGTTTGTGTACATTGAAATATCAAAAATCAAAAGGTTTCATTATCTCAGTCATGCTAAAAAAATTCAGTATTTCGGAATATTTGGATATTGGAGACTCAACCTGCATACCACTCATAGGTATTTATACCACTCATAAGGAATGAAGGTACTCTCCTGGCTTGTGTAAACAGAAAAAATAAACGTCTTTTTAATCCAATAAAATCATAACAGTTAATTGCACCAACGTTTTGGTGACATCAACAAATCAATGATGCAAAACAGATATACCTACACAATATAAATATTTAGTTTTAAATTATAAATGAAAAAAAAAATACTTTATTTGAATAAAATGCATTTTTTCCTGTGGCCATCCCAGCTATCATCATCCAGAGATGGCATTAGCAGGCACTGGGCAGCTGTTGTACAAGTCACTTAGTAGAATGCCCCCCCCCCCCCTCCCCACACCCAGGTGAAGGCTACTGGTTGGCAGGGCTTTGATAAATAAGTGAATACCCTACCTCCAAAGGCTTTATTGCCTTTGATAAATCGATCTCTATGTCCAACATTAGAACAAGGTACTCTAGGAAGCATACCTCTAAACATTACACGGCGCTGGGGGCGTGCCTTCTACCCAGGGGACATCTCTAGCACCTAAAACACCCCCTTCCCCTGTTGCAAGGATCACTTGGTCCCAGTTGGGACAGTACCTAAAATCAGGACAGTTGGGAGGGATGCAGAAAGGGTGGGGAATATGTAAAGTAAAAGGTGGCTGTCAGCTAGACAGGGCAGGGGAGAAAGATCTCCCAGATTCTTCTACATAATAAACAGGAGAGACTGCAGCCCTAAACATTCTATATAATCACTTTTCCAAATATTTTTGATCTTTAGCAAAAATAACATTCATATTTACAAATAAGCAATGTTATTTCAAATATATTGCAAATCATTCATATAATATCTGTTACCCATTAACCACAAAAAATAAACATTTAAAAAAAAAAGCAACATTATCAGTGGCAGATTTAACCAGCCCTCCAGTAAAATACACCACTACACCCCAGTAAGGCCCCAGTCCCCTAGTCCAGACTCCATGCACTGGCAGCAGCAAGCTTCACATCTCCCAGGGAGAGGAGTTTTCTCACCCTGGGACTGCCAGTCCTGACTGCTGTTAGCAGAAAGCACTTCCAAAGGGTAGCCACTTCTGCCATATTGAGTACGCCAGTGCTACCTGGCTCCTAGTGGCTGCAGCTGATGCAGTCTCCAGAAGCCAGATTTTGTGTGCATGCGCTCGTCCCCCTTCCTTCCCTAGTAGATTAGTTGACAATGCGCAATGGACGTACCTGACCCACCCAACTGCTGCGACGCTCAACATGAATTGCAGCCGAGCAGCCCCCCTCTCTCCACGAGGTAGTAGCTGGCATTGCACGTTATGCATTTGTAGATAATGGATCCTATCATTCATCTAATAACCTAAGTTTGTGTAAGAAACAATATCTCAAAAAAGCAATCTCACGTGCACAGAATAATTCCTAAAGTCCTTATTTGGAAAGCATATTACACTACATGGCCTGAGGCCACTGTTCATTGTTACAAATCGCCCATAGATACCACCGGTGTACCCTATCCAGAATGAAATAATAAATTGTAAAAAATGAAAGACAAAAAACAGCATCCTATAGATAATAAGCTTGTGAGCAGGACCCTTCTGCCTCATTGTCTGTCTGATATTACCCAGTCTTGTTTTATTAATGTTTGGTTCCCTTATATATAAATGCAAAGGATTATGCAGCCACTATATAAGTAAATGTTAATAATAATATCAATAATAATAATAATAAAAATAATAATAGTAATAATCATCTTTAAAAGGTCTGGAGTTTACTTAAGAGGAGTTTTTTTTTTATTTTCAGCAGTACAATACATCCACTGAGTGTTACCCTGCACTGGTACAATGCATATGGATAACACCTACATTATGCTGCAAATTTCACCAAACTTCCAGAACAGGAGAACACTGTGCAGGCGGCCATGGTAAAAATAGGAGAGTAGATACAGACAAAGACCTCTGGGAACTTTTTCTCAGAGTGAGGGAAAATGTATTCTTCTAATGGAAATATTCATCTTGCAGCCAGGACATTAACATAACCAGAGGGGAATGTGTATTTACATAAGCTGACCAAGTCTCGGCAAAAAGAAAAAAATTATTTGGCATACTGTATACTTCCTATAGTGTTACATTTCGTCTGAGTTTAATTAAAAGTTGACAGCCGCATAATCAACTATCCTAATAAACAAAAAAACACTCCAGGGAAAAAGGAGGGGGAATAGGAAATGAATAGACTGCCCTTAAAATAAATATCTGTCTATATATTATATTTGGCGCTGCCCAAAATAAACATTGTCTTGGCTATATGGTCGAGGTAAAGCTTTTCATGGTACTGTACACCCAAGTGGTTATGCAGAAGTTAAAGTATTTCCCTCATGGAAATGAGTTATATATTTTACTGTTTGGCTGATTATACTGTATTTGGTGTGATGGGAAATTTACAGGCATCACAATGATGTTCGGAACAGAACAGTATGTGTTTTTGTTACGCCCTGTGACTAAACTATGTACACGGTTACTGAAATATTGAATGGAAATACCAGATGACTGTGTGTTACCTGTAAGCACACTGCTAGTGAATCACCTGTAGCTATCCAGGACTGAGCAGGGTACACATCACAGGTTAGCAGCTAGTTTCATCCTGCTCTGATGTCAAAGTTATGTGTCTCTGCTCCACCCCTCCCAGTCACACTGTCCTCCTTACCTGAGTCACTGCATGACCTCACCTGTTGCCATACACTACCTGTCAGCTCTGAGACACCTGTGCTATACAAACACACAGATTTCTCCCCTCACAGTCACTGCTGGTCACATTTACAGTATGTTACATAAGGGGAAAAAATACTAAATATTCTATGTTAAGGAGGCACACAATAATGACTCACAGTCATATAAAACATAGTATGCTATCTATGTATCATTGCTCCTGCCATCCTAATGGAACTCAGGGCACAAATTCCATGGTCACTTAGTGAACAAACTGCAATGTTCCATTTTAAGAACTAAAACACCAATACAAAACCCTAATATAATATACTACACAAAATCATGTACTGAATCCTAGCTCTGTAACTACATTAGTATGATAGGATAAACAGGTATCTAATTCCAATACTATTTACATAATTTATCACTTACTGAACTATACTAGTATTCTCAGATCAAAGTCGCTTTGTATCAGGATTCTAAACATTCAACCCCAGTAGAGGATGGGAGATATATTCATATATACATATATATAATACAAGGCAACAGGTGATAATACCTCCCCCAGGTGAGCACAGTCTCCCATAGGTGACAGGAGTACACTAAATAGCTCTCCAGTGATGACAGGGTATCGGGACATGAGACGGGGGATGTCACTGACCTGTGTTACACGCTGTTCCCTCTGGCACTGCAATAATAGGTGGGGTCTGTGGCATCCTTCTATCCAGGAACTGTCCCCTGAGCTGGCACTCTAGAGTCCCCCACTCTCCTGGTAGTAGTCTGTTGTCAGCTGCAGTTCTATCTGTGGCTGTGCTGTGGTCCTGCCCCCTCCCTGTCTGCAATGCATTGTGCCTGGGTAAGGGCTACTCCCATTTAAAGTTGTAGCAAATATATACAATTATACTCATCATCACAATACTAGCACATAGGACTGGCACTCCAATTATACAATGAATTACTGCATCTCGTGCCATCCGAAGATATGTGCTGTAATAGTTAACAGTGTGGGAGGCACTCGTGGGCTGAAATGAAGACAGTATAATTGTTTATAAGTTGTTTCTGTATGTACGCATCTATCTATCTATCTATCTATCTATCTATCTATCTATCTATCTATCTATCTATCTATCTATCTATCTATCTATCTATCTATCTACCCATCTATCTACCTGTGTGTGTGTGTAAATAAATATATCTATATATATATGTATATACTGTATATATATATATATATATATATATATATATATAGATATACACACACACATACACACACATACACACACATACACACACAGTGCTCGAAGTGGGAATTTTGAAGTGGGGGTATGGAAATTTTAATTGAACCCCCCTCCCCAAGCTTTAGGGATTTTGATCAGATTCAATCTCTGCTTCTATCTCACCCCCTGCACCTGTCGCTGCGTACTCCCCACTCTCACATCCTGCTTCCCTCTTCCTCACCCTGGGGAAGATGTACTAAGCTCTGGAAAGTGATACACTACCAGCTACTCAGCTCCTAACTGTCATGTCACAGGCTGTGTTTGAAAAATGACAGTTTGGAGCTGATTGGTTGGTCATTTATCACTCTCCACTTTATAACTTTCCAGAGCTTAATACATCTGCCCCCCTGCACCTTACATTGCCTACTCCCCACTCCCACATGCTGCATCCCACACTACCTGCTTCCCTCTCCCACACGCTGCACCTAACACTGTCTACTTCCCTCTCCCAGCCCCTGCACCTTACATTGCCTTATTCCTTCTCGAGGGTGCAGGGGCGCTTGATATGTGGCCCGGCGGCTTAGGGGGGTCGCCAGCCCAGCAAGCATCCCCCTGCACCTTCTGTAGCTGGTGAAACTGGAAACACCTCTGATCGCTTCAGAGGCCAGCATTACCAGCGATGCAGTGAGTGGGTGTGATGACATCACCCACTTCACCCGACATGTGAGGAGCCAGCGCACCAGTCAGCGGCAGGCAGGGCCGTAGAGAGCCTGGCCGGGCCCGGGTAAAGGGGGCGTGACCTAATTGCGGGAGGCATTGCCACTCCTCCTTGAAAAATTAATAAACAAATATCACTTTTGCTGTGCTGCCCGCCGGGGAGGGGGGCGCTGTAAGCCGCCCAGCCTGGCGCTAAGCAGTGGGGGGGCGCGATCAGTGTGATCGCTCCCCCCCACAGCCATAGGAGACTGCTCCGGCTGCTGCAGCAGCCACGAGCAGTCTCACACTGCAGCCCAGCACAAGCTGTGTGCTGAGCTTGCTGTGAGGGGGGGTGGCAACGCCGGACCCGGGCCCAGCCGGGCCCCTCTAGCAAGACTGGCCCGAGTAAACTGTACCCGCTCCCCCCCTCCTATCGGCGCCCATGGCAGCAGGCACAGACGCCGGAGTGAAGCTGGAGCGCTGACAAGCGTGAAGACAGGTAAAGTACTGCGCAGCATAAGGGGCACAGCATAAGGGGCATTACTGGGGCTCAGCATCAGGGGCATCACAGGGGGCACTGCATAATGTTTTCTGTATAAGGGGCACTACTGTGGGCACTGTATAAGGGGCACTATTGGGGGCACTACTGGGAGCACTGTATAAGGGGCACTACTGGGAGCACTGTATAAGGGGCACTACTGGGGCATTGCATAAGGGGCTCTAATACAGGGGGCATTGCAGAATGGGCACAACTACAGGGGGCATTGTATAAGGGGCACTACTATAGGGGGTATTGCATAATGAGCACAACTACAGGAGCACTATGGGGGCCCTACGTAGACCTATGGGGGCCCGGAGGAAATTTTGCTATGGGGCCCCCATACTTCTGGTTTCCCCCCTGCCTGTACCTCTATTTCCATGTCCGGAGTCGGAACTGGCAGAGTCATGCTTCTCCCTATCCCCCGGCAGGCAGTGGGCTATGAAGGGCGGCACATAATCAGTCAGGGACACTGACTGCCTTGGCGCTGGGTCCGATGGAGCGCCGGGGAAGTTGCGGTGGCGATTTTGACTTGATGCCAGCTGTGAACCAATCACGGCATGCACCGGCAGCCAATCAGAAACAGCACGTGGCTGATTTTGAATGGCTGCTGGTCCACAAGCCGTTATTGGGTAGCGGCCGGCGCCAAATTTAAAAGGTCATCGCAAATTAATGTTTTTATTTGGCCACCCGTCTGTGATTAGTTCACGATCGGAGCCGGGGATGTGTACTTCCGCCGGTGCCGCATCTGTCCTACAGTCGGCTCGCCGTGACCTGTCATTCGATGCTCAGCGCTGCTTAGAAATGTGTCCCCAGTGGGACACATCTCCAGATAAGCTTCTCTTTTTTTGTTTTGAGATTCCGCAGGGGTTGCTGGCTGAAGTGGCGGTATGGAATACTGCCGTATAGCAGCTCACTTTGACTGTATAGTTTAAACAAAATGCTGTTGGCTATTGGTATTGCCTAGCAACCTATAATTCAGCTGTGCTTGAAAATAATGAATTTAGGAGGACAAAGTTCAGGCATATGAAACAGAAGAGAAAATAAAATATTATGCTATGTTTAAAAGTGGGACTGTACTGCCCAGGGGCGTAGCTAGACAAAGCCAGAGTTTACTGCGCTGCCAGAGAGGTGGGAGGAGGTAGCCCCCTCTCTTAAAACTCCACTATTGGCGTGTATACTCAGGGAGGGGCGGGTGCTCACCTGAGCAGAGCCGGATTTAGACCTCATGGGGCCCTAGGCAAGATACCAGTTTGGGGCCCCCTCCCTCAAACAATCCATAGCACTTTATTTGCGTTCCTGATTCATGCAAAGCATCCCTACCCTAATCCTGACCCTAACTCAAACCTAAACTCAAACCTGACCCTAACCATAACCTCTAACCCTAATACCCTAACCGTTAAACCCTACACCATCCCTAATACTCCAACTCAAACACCTAACCTGACCCTAATACCCTAACCCAAACTGATACACCGACCCTAATACCTTATCCCTAATGCCATAACCCAAACTAAACCTAATAGCCTAAGGTTATACTCCTCATTATCCATTAAATACATCACATAAGCCTGAGGAGTGCTAAGGATTAGAAGGTAGCTGCGAGGTGGCATCTGCAGTGGGGGTTGTGGTGTGGCAATGCCCAGTATTGTGTGTGACTGTGCTCAGCTTAGTGCAATATGGGGATGAGTCATCACAAATACACCGACCCCCCGCCCTTTTTTAAAGTACACTATAGTATTTATTTTTTTAATGTTAGGTGGGGAGTGGACAGGACTGCATTATAGTATAGTATATTACAAGTACCTAACATGAAAATACCATCATCCTGGATTGATGTACTAATAATACTAATAATATCATGTTCATCATAATGTATATTACTATATGCTTGTAATATAAGGCAGTCCTGTCCACTTCCCAGACCCCATCTACCATAAAAAATAAATCCTACATAGTTCACTCTATATTAGAGTAGTTGAGAATAGCACAGTACTTGACCCTACCTGCCTGGCTGCTGTGATTCCCTGAGATCTGGCTCCTCGGTCACTGTCTCACTCAGCCAGACTCTGCCTTGGCCTGTCCCGCTGCTCCTTTCTGGGTGCCACCGATGCATGCTGCTGGTGGCAAGCTGCAAACCTGGCAGTCAGTGGCAGAGGCTGTTGTGCTGGGGGTGGGTTGGAGCTGGATGGGGCTGGTCGGAGAACCCGATGACCCTCCTCCTCCCTCTTATGCACAGTCACTCTGTGACAATGCAGACATCGGCGCCACAGTGGGACTCTATAAGCGAGTCCTCGTGACATCATGATGTCACATGGTACTTGTACAGTGCTCCTCTGGGAGCATTTTGACCGGACAGATTTCTTGGGGAAAAGGGGCCCGTCTAGGGCCTCGCGAGTCAAAAGGAGCCATCCACGGGCCCCTTGAGACTCGCGGGGCCCTAGGCGAGCGCCTAGGTTGCCTTGTGGGAAATCCGGGCCTGCTACTGAGCCCTGCTGTGAGTGGCTAATGTATTATTGCAGACGTATCTGCTGCCCTGGCCTGCTCCATCTCTCTTCACTGCTTCTGGGAGGAAGTGTGGCAGCGCTGAGCCTGCTGGGACCACGTACCACAGGCTTTGGATGGCTGGATGGACAACAGAGAAGGGAGAGGAAGAACAAATGAAGCAGGAGAAGGCATGGATGGAGAGGAGTCCTCTGTGCCCCACTAACAGCTGGTGCCCGGAGGCCAATGCTACCATTGCGTCCGAAGGTTACGCCACTGGGAGGCGATGATGGTATAAGTGAGGGAAGAAAAAGCATGAGGGAAGAGAGGCCTGCTGGTGAGAGCTTCCAATCTAAAGATCATATGTATAATATATATATATATGTGTACACATACATATATATCGATGTGTGTGCGTGGCAGCTCTTGGTATAAATATCAACTTTCTGTAGATTACTGAAAAGGTGTGGACATTTTTCTGCAAATGATTTACTTACAATACAGTTAAGATTAACATAAATACAGTACACTATCATTAATTGTATATAATCAGTGAGCAGTGATGTCATTTTGCCAGTAATCATTTTAAATATGCCATAAACATTCTGAAGATAATAAGGAATTACTCAGAATCACGAAAGTGACTGCTAATATTCTTCTAAGTCATAATGGTACTTGGGAGGTACATTGTTCTATATATATAAATGTAAATATATATCTTCAGTACATAATTATGCAATCCGCTCAAAATATGTATATAACGTAAAAATATGCAATAACAAACAAGCCTACATTTTATAGTAGTAATCTAAAGTTTAATAATTAGCCAGGAATAAAAAAATATTTACAGAAAAATCTATAGATCACTTCTTAATTGCAGGTTAACCACTGTACATAAGCAAAATAATCCTGTAGTGTAGCAATAGCATATTGTATGATATGGGGAAGGGTAATGGGGATGGATGGGGGCCGCTGCACAGGAGTTCATTTGATAAGTACCTCCTAAATTCATAAGTTCCAAAGGAGGTGCTCCCAGGAATAAGTAATGTGTAAACAAAGGAGAAAGACAATAGCAATAGTGGGACATGCTTACAACTGAAAAAGTAACTTTTATTAGTACGTCTAAAATAAATTAGACACTATCCAATCAGATTGCACAAAATCTAGGATACATATATCAGATTTACATTTAAATAGATCCTAATTATTCAGCTTTCTGAGAGAGGACAGCAGATTTCGCACCAAAATAGTTTTGATATTTGGAGCTTTGCATTATGCATCAGTCCCAGCTGAAGGGTAGCAGCCTCAAAGCATGATGCTACCACAACCACGCTCCATACTAAGGGGGAGATGTACTAAGCTCTGGAAAGTGATAAATTGGAAAGTGATAAACTACCTGCCACTCAGCTCCTAACTGTCATGTTACAGGCTGTGTTGAAAAATGACAGAAGCTAAGTGGCTGGTAGTTTATCACTATCCAATTTATCACTGTCTGGAGCTTAGTACATCTGCCCCTAGGTATGGTGCTCTTTGGATGTTGAGCTATTGTTGTCCTTGCACCAAATATATCTTTTTAGAAATAAGGCCAAAAAGCCTAGACCATAAGACATATTCCCACATGGCCTGATGTTCTTTTTTTTGCACGAAATGGTTTCTGTCTTGTCACTATAGCCTACAGCCCAGAAATATGTATAACACGGGACACAGTCACTTGCAGGAAGTAAGCAGTTCTTGTCACATATTCCTGTAGCTTCTTTAATGTTGCCTAAGACCTCTTCATAGCCTTATGCTGGGTACACACGGTAACATACCTGAACAATATATATTGTTCGTTCGGGCAAGGAAAGATATATTGATGGCGAATCAGCGGGTGTGTACAACATCGTTCACAGACATATTTGATCGGCCCTGCAGCACAGACGATATATCTAGCAAATAAATAGTTTCATCTGGCTGTCTGTACAGCCAACCCGCTGACCGCGATATATATCGGCCGCAGCAGCCATGGAATATGACATCACAAGTGGGCTGGCATATTCAAATGGCTCGGCTGGCCACACACAATGGGCGGATGATTGATAAGTGTGTATGTGCTACCAATCTTAGATAGGTTGGCCAGGTGTGTACACAGCATTACAGATGAGAGGGACGTGCTGACCTCAGCAATTCTGCTGTTGTGCCCAGGGCCATCGAGCACTGACAAGGGCCCTGGTACTGGGCGAGGCATGGTCATGCCGCCTCCCATAAATGTAAAATATACTATGTGACGCTGCAGAGCAGCTGACCCGCGACCCTACAACAAGCCCAGACACTCAAAATCAGTACCCACCCTTCACAATGTTCTATGGTACATATAATGTTTTTTAAATTATTTTATATAAAATTTCCTGATTAGTACCTTTCAACAATGAGATTCGGCAGATGTATTAAAAGCTCCTTTCAGATCGTGACTGTCCCGAGATAACTGCAAGTAAATCCAACAGGAAGAATTGATCTTTATTTGGGGTTAATGACGATCACTTTCATTGCTGACAATTGTATGCTAATTACATCAGAACATGATTTTGAATGTGATTGGTTACCTTTCTGAAAACAGATACGGTCAAAATATGCAAGGATGTGCAAATCTATGCAACAAGGGTAGTGTAGGTTATGTATTCTCCTTTTTTTCCTAAACATTGTCTATTACTTTTTAATTTTGTTGGTTGCAAGATTACATTAAGGCCCTCATTCAGAGGCGGTCGGAGGATGCAAGCGGTCGCTCAGAAACTGGGCGGCCGCTTGCATCCTGACCGGCCGCCTCTGTTTCGGTCGTTAGGCTGTGGGTTAACACCCACAGCTCTAACGACCGCTAGGGTGATGGTCGCGATGGTCATTGACCATCGTGACCATCGGGGCTTACGACGAGACCCTAGGGTAGGGTCTCACTTGTCGTAAGCCCCGGAGAGCTTCTGGCTCTGTTAGAGCCGGAAGCTCTCCACTGACATCACTAGTGATGTCAGTGGGGCCTCCCCCAAACGGCAGGCGTTCCCATGGGAACGCCTCCGTTTGGGCTGCCACCCCCCCGGCCCGCCTTCCAAACGGGGCGAGCTGTCAATCAACATCGACAGCTCACCCCCTTTGGAAAGAGACCCGCTACGACCGACGCTGTCGGTCGTAGCGGGTCTCACGCATGCGCACGAAGGAGGCGGCTCCCTCGTGCGCATGCGCACTAGACAAACATCGAGGCGGCCGTGCGGTCGTACATCCAACAACAATTGATCCAACAACAATAATAATATGCCATTTTTGCTACATTTTTATCTTAGTATTTTATTAGACGTACTTTTCATTAGCGTCCCATGTAACTTTACAGAAGACATTTTTTTTCTCTCTTTCCGAAGAGGTAATTAACAAATCAGGAAGACCTGAAGTACTGATGTAGGCTAGGACATATTAGAATACACTAGATGGGAATCATATTCACCTATTTTGACTTTGTATACTTTATATACAATTATTATTACTTTTTTTAATCTCTTTATTTAGAATAGTTGACATAGAATACAGAATAGTGAAAAACAAGTGCAGTATAAGTACATCATGGTATCAAGAAAACACTGTACCATGGAAATAGTTTATACACCACAAACAAATTGTCAACCAATTTTAATAAAACAATAACAAATCAAAAAACAATTAGAATTAAACAGAAAATAAAGCTCATAAAGAAAACAAAACAAAAAAAAGAAAAGAAAATTAAAAAACAAAGAAAAGGGGTAAAGGTAGAACCATCCTGTAGGACCTTGCGCTACTAAGTGAAGACCAGCTTCACTCTATACCATGTAATCGTCTATTAAACGTGGAGTACCAGGAGCCCCAGGTAGCATGGAAATTTGACACATTGTCATGGAGCAGGGCAGTTATATACTCCACTGAAGCTAAATACCACATTTTATTAATCAAAGCATGCATTGATGGAGCTGCGGTTTGTTTCCAATTCAAAGCAATTAGGAGTTTTATAAATGTGGCCACACAATACTGTATATTATGGAACTTAATGAGATCTTGAGGGTTTGCACAAAAGCATATGTAGAGGGTCCTTAGGAGGAGCAATGCTGATAATTATTATTATTATTTAGAGAGAGGGAGAGAGAATGTAACTTTCTTCATTTCTGCTTGCAATTATTTGTTTAATATAATTTTTACCAATTGCTTTGATAAATAGAGAAGTATCTTACTTCCTGTTCAAAACTTACCAAATATTGACTGCTATTATTTCCCTGTTGGCTATTTAGTAGCAAGGAAGTAACTATGCAATACGTATAATTAAGCTAAACATAATGTTGTAGATAATAATGTGGACAGGTATTTCAGGCAGATTAACTGTGGATAAATATAGCTCTTTGGCAAATGCTTAGTGATTTCAACTTAACTTTAATAATCACATATGTTCATATAAGGTTTCCTAACAGAAAATGACATGTTCATTTGCAGATACATATAGGCAATAAATGCTGGCAGATTAATATATAACACAGATAATATCTCTGATCTGTAGGGAAAAGGGGCTCTTGTTATGCTACAATTTGAAAGATGCAGTTTGGCAGTTGAAGTTTTCCAGTTCAGCAGTGTGTAATGAAAGCGGATTCGGCATTAGGTAGTATAAAATGTGCCTAGTGGGATACACGGACTGGCGGAATCTGTATTTAATGCCGGCGGCTGAATAGCTGTCGGATCAAATACCGACAGTGGAACACCGACGGACCTAATTCCCGACTGAGGTTGTTAAGTATCGTAACCCTCCCCTCCCCCCCAACCCTCCCTTAGTAGTGCCTAACCCTAACCTCCCCCCGTTAGTGCCTAAACCTAATCCCCCCTCCCCGAACCCTAAACATAACCCTCCCAGGGGGTGCCTAACTCTAACCTCCCCAGTTGTGCCTAACCCTAACCCCACCTTTTCCTACCCTAACCCTCCCGGGGGGGTGCCTAACCCTAAGTCCCCCGGGGGGCCCCTAAACCTAACTCCCCCTCCCTGAACCCTAAACATAACCCTCCCCGGGGGGTGCCTATCCCTAACTCCCTAGTGGTGCTTAACCCTAACCCCACGGGGGTCTTAGCAGTGGGACTGAACATCACAACTTTTACTGGGAGAGGAAACTGCAGGATCCCTCACACGGCAATAGCCATGCATTGCCTGATGACCACGCATCGCAGTGGTGCGCCCGGGCCCAAAACCCAGAAGTAAAGTGATAGCATTAGTGGTCACTTTACGTCTAACACTTCGCGGGGACGGACTCCTATAGAAGCCTCTGTCCCTGCATGTGAATATTCATACATTCCAGCCTTCCTTCTTTTCTTATTGCTGCGATAAACAGCAATAAAAAATTATAATTGTTAGGACCAAGTCCCAATAATTAATAAGTATGCTCCCATATGCTTTAAATGTAATAATAGGACAAAACAGGGATGCACCTTATCCCCTTGATGTTTGCTGTGGCAATCAAACTTCTGGCCAACAAAATCAGGCTAAACCCTGACATTTTAGGTTTAACTTGGGTCAGATTAAGGCTTGTGGCTAAAACTGACATCCCGCCGCCACCCCTGTATGCCCCACAGTGATTCCCCCCCAATATGCCCCACAGTGTCCCCCTGTTTGCTACACAGTGCCACTACCTTCCCACGTGCCACCGAGTACTCACCTCCCGTGGCATGTCCTGCTCCACCTTCCGGCTCTTCTGAGTCCTCTCACCAGCTGAGGGAACTTGGGAGCCGCTCTGCGATGTATGCAGCACTGACTGTTGATGCAGAACACAGAGCCGCAGTAACCCCCGTCTGGAAATAGGTGCCGCTGGGAAAAAGTATTCAATAAAAATACCCCTATGATCAGTTATGTAAACCTAATTACAGACCTTTACTCAATAAGATAAATGGGGGTCTGATTCAGAGGTGGATGCTGCTGCGCCCACTCTTGCGTCTGTTGCCTAAGTCGCAGCTGAGATAATATGCAAATGCTAGTTTCAGCCCACCCTGGTGCAGTAGCCTGCATCTGAATGAGCAAGCAATGAGATGCCCACTTTCAGCGTCTCTGCACGCTGTAACAACTCCTTTGATCATGGACATAACACCATTGGCACTCCATCGCCACTTGCACCAAGCCCTATGGTCGGAGAAGTTTGTAAATCAGAACGTGTCCTCTGTGGCTGCGGCTGTGCATTTGGGCATACACTCTGTTTTACGCGTGCGCCTTAGGGGCTTTCAGGCCTTTTTGCACATGCACTGTTGCAAATAATCGCTTAACTACATAAACATCAGCATTTCTTTCTAATTGTGTGCACCTCTGAAGGTAGAATCATCACAATAAAAATTATTATTCTCCCAAAGATTCTTTATTCGTTCCAGATCTTAGCAGAATCAGAATCAGGCCATTAACAGCTCTTTGGGGAAGTCATAATAAATTTAGATAGACTCATAAAAATCCACACCGAAGAACATCAGTACTGGCCAGAGCACCTGTCGCTGGGTTTAGAGTTTACCTCTTTTATGCATATAATATGACGCCACTTGTCTGAGCCAGATTTTGGACATTAAAACCACAGGTAAAATGCTGGGTAGACATAGATAATCACTTTCTAGGAGAAAATTCTCTTGAACTTATTCCCTGACTTAGAAAGCAATATACACCGAAATCAGCCTGCTCTTAGGCTGTCTTCCTGGGATAATGTGTATAGAGTATCGGTCTGTCAGTGAACCTCTCTCCTCTGTCGCCCATTTGGCCTCACTCCTCCTTCTCACTTGGACAATGCGGTGAGTTGGCCTTTTCATGGAGGTCAGGAGATATCACATATTTTCATCATGTAACATGGGATTTATACACTATTATTTATACATTATTCCTACGCTTCCACACAGTAACGGCACCAGAAGCTCCAATTTTAGTCCCGCACAAGTTGACCTGACTTGGGCACACCTTTAGAAGGCTTGGGGGGGAAATCTTTGGGCATATAGCAAAAAAGCTCCATTACCGTAAAAATTCCAGATGGTAGTTAGCTCCTGATGGTACAGTTTACATCACATGTATCTTCATACCTCAAACTCATGCCTGGAGATACTGTAGCCAATTAAGTAGCTTATATCAACTTTGGTGGTCTTGTCTAAAGTTTATTCCTTTGTGGGAAGATATACAAACTTTAATTGCAAATGTAATTGAATTGTCCCTTGGACCTGACTCTCCAAAACTTGCTCCTACGTATTCCAGTAAAAAAACTTCAACAAACATATTGATTAACTCATAATGTATAGCTCTTATGTTGCAAAGTACTGGCTTTTGGAAAATCATTATCTACCTACCCAACACGAAGGGACAAACAATTTTTGGTTTATCACTAACATGGAATAAATAAGTTCCCTACAGTACAACACAGTGGAAGCATTTTTGAAGGTGTATGACTCTTGTATAACTGCATCCCATTATGAGGCTATTACATGAAGAAAATAAAGCAGAAAACGCCCCCTCCTGATTGGCGATCACCCGCTTTCCTCCCTCCTATTTCACTCTCCCCATGTTTTAACACTGACTCCCTGAACATTATTATTCCACCTACTTAACTTGAGACAGAAAATAAAAAAATGCAGGATATATCTATAGAATTCAGATTTCCATGCAGATAACAAACAAGTGTGCATATGATAGGGATGGTCACCGATTATTATTAATATATCGATAATATCAATGTAGTGTGATCGATCCTGGATGGATTTCCAATACATGAGTGATTTGACAAAAAGAAAAGATTGATCCCCCCTCCCCCGATGATAATTGCGTCATAACTTTTCACAAGTCATTATCCCATAGCAATCCAACAGTTTGACACATATTCATAGCAAGGTTACAGCCATTACAGCCAGGGCCATAACTACGGGTGGGCAAATGGTGCTGCCACCAAGGGTGCAGATCCCATGGGGTGTTTGGTTTGCAGTGTTCTTGGGACGGCACCCTGCAGCTTGTAAAGTGCCCATTGGACGTTCTGACATCTCACCTATTAGCTTAGCTCATAGAGCCAGCTGAGAGAGTTCTTTAAAAGCTCTGGCACTACTCCTCTTCTGGCTGATCCTGTCCCTTCAGCATGGTGTCATGAAGACACGCGCTCGTTGGCAGGGACGCACAGGTCGTGTTTTAGCACTGCTGTTGCGGTCTTGATTATATGTAGTAAAATTCATATTCTACGTAGACTACGAGCCAAATTGGGACTCATTTTCTATTTTTAACATGCACCACTTTATATACTATACTTTTGAAAATGGATTGGTGGTATACTGTAGCATTACCATGATGAAGAGAGTAGAGTAAAGCTGGCCACACACTAGACCAACTTACATCCAACCATCCAACTAGTTGATTGGTTGGAATGAAAATTTGGTAAGGTATGAAAGCAAATGACAATCAGCAATTTGCTCCCAAACGCCGGAACATGGACAAAAAACTGTTGTTTGAACAAATTGTTTAGATCAAACATTTAACAAACTTGTCTGACGACCATTTTCATCTGTTTTCTGGCATTTAGGAGCAAATTGCTGATAATCATTTACTCCCATACGTTACCAGATTTTCATTCCAACCAATCAACTAGTTGGCTGGTTGGATGTAAGTTGGTCTAGTGTGTGGCCAGCTTCACTGTCTGCCACTACACATATTCAGCTCTTACCACACAACAAAGGCGGATCTCCAGTTCACATTTCTCAAAAGCTATGTGTACAGTATACCTCTGAGTCTTTTTCTTGTATATGTTGTAATGGTTCCATATCCAGTTCTGTTTCCTTTCTTAACAAAATAGATTATAAAGAAAGACTTGATTGATAGTGATCATTCATGTGCATATAGAATACATACCCTTCATGCTCACCTTAGCTCCAAATCTGCATTTCCACATAGAGCTGATTAAACCTGTACCTAGGAATTATGGGTATATGCAAATTTCCCTGTCACTGTTCTGGGATTCCTAGTCAAACTATTTGACGGAAATGTATAAGTACAGGTATAAGTAAATGCAGAGCTGTGTTACTAGTTTGTATACAGCTGCTATAAATTTGCCTAATGGCAGAATTTCTTTCAATCTATACATTATTTTATTTAAAATGTATATATATACAATCCATTCGGTAGTACAATAAAGTGCAAACCACACATGGCACTCCAGGATTTTTAAAAGATGATTGTATTGAAAAAGGCTGCATTGATGTTTCTGGGCTTCGCAGAGCCCTGTCCTCGGGTTAATAGATGATAAATAGTGAAAAAGGAAAGCTTACCTTATATCCCACCAGAGAGTAGGGGTCAGCGTCAGTGCCCGGTGGTACATGTCCACTACCTGAGTGCAATCAGTGATGACGTGAGCTACAGGGACCCGGCAATCACCAGGTAAAGATAAAGTGGAGAGAGATAAAGTACCAACCAATCAGGCCCGTATTCAATTAGAAGCGAAAGCGGAGATCCACGAAAAAGTATTGCCAATTACGACTTTTCGCCAGGCGGAAACTTATCTCCGTATTCCATTGCAAACACTTTTCGCGTACGCAAAAACGCAATGCAATGCAATAGGCGAAAAAGATTCACCTCTGAATAGGTGGAGAAAAAAAGTGCAAAATCATTATTTTGGGGTGCAAAGATGGGGAAGCCACTCAGCACCCCTGGGACAGCCCCCCTAAGGATAACTTTGTCAAAAAAGCCCTAAAAAAAAGTGAGGAACACCCCAAAATAACATTTTTAAAATGGGTGCAAAAAAGTGCAAAGTGGGGGTGCAAACTTAAAAACTAGCGAAATAGACTTGTGAGGGGTCTGGTGAGGTGTTTTTTTGATTGCAGGTGCTTGCTTCAGGTGCGTTTTTTACGGTTTTTAAGCTTTACTTTAGCGATTTTAAACCATGCTTGTACCCATTTTCAAGTACCCCAAATTTGACAGAGCTACTTATTTTCACCCAAAAAACTGCTTAATGCTATTTTTCACCACTTGTGCAAAGACGCTAATTAGAGACAATTTTACCAACTTAAGTACCCCAAACAGTTCCATTAGGACTAATCGAGCGCTACTACATTTATCCCCAATGTTTCCGCATCTTTTTTGGGGGGTTCAGGCTGATTTCCCCGATTCTGACACCACTTTTCGCCTGTTCTGACTTCGCGTGTCTCCGTTTTCGCGTCTTTTGGAATTGGATAGGGCGAATCATGGGTACTCGCACGATAAGTTTCCATGGCTAAAATACGCGATGTAGGCGAAAAGTTCAGCATGCAAAACTTTAGCGCGTACGCGAAACTAATTGAATACAGGCCACAGCCTGTAAAATGACAGTTAGGAGCTGATTAGTTGGTAATTTATCTCTCTCCACTTTATCTCACTCCAAACTGTTCTTCAAACTAAGGGCCTGATTCAGAGCCGGACGCTCTGACCAGAGCGCTCGCTCTGAATCAGGGCCCTCCTACATGGAAATGGAGCGGCCTCCTGGCCGCTCGAATAACTGTAGGTGACCACCCACAGCATATGCGAGCTGCCAAAAAGATGGTCGCGATGGTCAAGACCATCGCGACCATCGGGCTTGCGACGGAGACCCTGCGGTAGGGTCTCGCTGCCGCAAGCCCAGGAGTGATTTTGGCTCTATCAGAGCCAAAATCACTCCCACTGACATCACTACCGATGTCAGTGGGGCCGGCTTCAGACGGTAGGCGTTCCCATGGGAACGCATCCGTCTGGCAGCCACGCCCCCGGCACGCCCACCAAAGGGGGCGTGCTGCCAATCAACATCGACAGCATGCCCCCTTTGGTGCGAGACCCGGAGCGACAGCTTGGCTGTCGTTGTCCGGGTCTTGCGCATGCGCACGACGGAGCACCCTCCATCGTGCGCGTGCGCATGCGCATTGGGGGAACATCGACCCGCTTGCGAGCGTCCTGCGCTCGCGAGCGGGTCTGAATGACCCCCTAAGGCTCGTATTCAATTACAGTCGAAAAGTCAGAAAGTTTTGCCTGTCCGACTTTGTGCCTCCTTCGCCTGTTTCAGAGGCGAAAACTTTTCATGCGCGTCCCTGTTTTTTCGCCCTATTCAATTCCTAAACGCGCAAAAATGGAAAGCAGCGAATATGGAACAGGTGGAAAGTACTGTCAGAATTGGGGAAATCAGTCTGTACCCCAAAAAAAGATGCACTAACATAGGGAATCAATGTAGATGTGTACTAATAGCCCTAATAAAAGTGTTTGGGGTACTTAAGTAGTTTAAATTGCTTATTAGCGTCTTTGTAAAAGTGGTAAAGAATGACATAAAGCTATATTTTTTGGTGAAAATTAGTAATCCAGTCAAGTTTGGGGTACTTGAAAATGGGTGTTAGCATATTTTTATGGGGTCTATTTACTAAGCAGTGTTAGGAGACAGAGTGAAAAGTGATAAGAAAGTGATAAGGTGCCAGCCAATCAGCTCCCAACTGTCATCTCACAGTTTGAAAAATGACAGTTGGGAGCTGATTGGCTGGCACCTTATCACTTATCACTTTTCACTCTGGCTCTGATTCAGAGCCGGACGCTCTGAGCGCTCGTTCTGAATCAGGGCCATCCTTCTCTTTTTTTAGAGCGTCCTCCTGGCTGCTCGCATAGCTGTGGGTGACCACCCACAGCTATAGCGAGAGGCCAAAAAGATGCCAAAGGGCTTGCGACAAGACCCTTGTGGTCTCGTTGCCGCAAGCCCTGGAGTGCTTTCGGCTCTATTCCCATGGGAACGCCTCCATCTGGCCAGCCACGCCCCGGCACGCCCACCAAAGGGGGCGTGCTATCACTCACCATCGACAGCACGCCCCCTTTGTAGCGAGACCCATAGCGGCAGCTTGCCCGTCGCTATCCGGGTCTCGCGCATGCGCACGATGGAGCCGCCTCCGTCGTGCGCATGCGCACTGGGCTAACATCGACCCGCTTGCGAGTGCTCGTGAGCGGGTCTGAATTAGGCCCTCTGTCTCTTAACACTGCTTAGTAAATAGACCCCTATGTATCTAAAGTGAACTTTTAGAGAAACTTGAAAAACCACCCTCACACATGCACCTGCAATCCCAAAAACACTTGGCCACTCCTTACAGCACCCCAAGAAGTCTATTTCGCTAGCTTTTATAGTTGTCCCCCACTTTTTACTTTTTTGCCCCCAAAACAAATGTACTTTTTTGGGAGTGTTCTGAGGTAATTTTTTATAATTTTATGGTTGATTTGTCCTTTGGGGGGGCTATCCCAAGGGTTCTGAGTCGTTTCCCCACATTTGCACCCCAAAATATCGATTTTGCACTTTTTTCTCCTGCTATTCATAGAAGATACTTTTCTGCCTATTACAATGCATTGAGTTTACGCTTACGCAAAATCGTCCTGGAATTGAATATGGAGATTCTTTGAAAACAGATGGAAAGTCCGAATCTGCGGAAACTTTCTGCCAAACGGCACTTTTCGCCTCTAATTGAATACGGCCCTAAAAAACAAAATCCATTATGACGAGTTTCACTGAACAGCGTATTATCAATGCAAACACAATAGCTTTCTTTCAACTTTCCAGGTCAACAGAAGGCAAAGAAGAGACTAGTGATCTTTCCAGTCAGCTTTTAGAGAAGGTGGGTTTAAAAGCGGTCACTATTATTTCTGACGATTACTGGACAGTTTAGCAAAAATATAGAAAATATGACCCGGCCATAACTCACATGATGGTGATTGGGTATAGTGATTGGGTATAATATAGAGATGAGCGATTTGATCTTCCTGCCAGATTCGGGTCTGTGCTGAGATGTCAGTGAAAACTGGCGTTTGTGCCTCATTCTGAGAACCAAATCGCTTATCTCTAGTACAATATATAATCATTGACACCTAGCTCTGCTGGAACTAATTGTATGCATTCTGTCTCATTTGGTAGAAATTACATCCCTTAAAATCCCTTGATAATTATCATTTAAAAATGCCACCTGACATGTAAAACGTGCTAATTAGTCCCCTAGCTCCTCCTTTGTCCAAGCTCAGCTCAGGCTTACATTTGCAGGTCATATTAATGAGGTCCTCTGAGCAAACTGTACTGGTTTGCACTGCTTATTTTTGGAGTAGAACAAACATACTAACAAACAGACAAACTCCAATTAATGTTTTATTTTATTTTTTTACCATTATTTTGTCCCATTTGTGATACTATTTCAATTGTTTGCATTGAATGGTTTAGGAGAGTAAGGTTGTAATTTATGGTCCTCCTGCTAAGTGTGGTCCCTTTGCCAGACATTTAAATTGGATCTATTAGTAGCTGAACTGTACATTAATGATTAGCGCACACAAGTACTTTAAGAGAATCCTCATTCCAAATGAAAAACAAAACAAGAAAAGCAATTGGAGACCTCTGCAGGCGTGTGGATTATTTATCCTGTCCACATGGACAGATAATAGCTGAGGGTCAGAACGAATTCTAGGAAAATCAGACACATGCTATTTTCCACCATTTTGTCCCAAGTAAATGTTTTATACTTTTATGTGTGATATTTCAGAATTTACAGCACTTTTTGGGGCCTATTTGTGGCACCCCACCAATGGAATGGGTATGATACCGCCGGCCGCATGGCATGGCATGCTAACCGAACCTAACCCCCCTAACCCTAACCCTCCTTAGGGGTGCCTAACCCTAACTGCCCCCCCAAGTGCCTAACCCTAATCCTCCCTCTAAGTGCCTAACCCTAACCACCCCCTTCCCCGCTGCCTAAACCTAAGTCCCCCGGGGGGGTGCCTAACCCTAAGTCCCCCCCGGGGGTGCCTAACCCTCCCTCCCCCTAGCCTAACCCTAAGTCCCCCCCGGGAGCCCTAAACCTAACCCTCACCTAACCCTCACCGATCGTGAGGCCGGGCACCGGTCTCCCGGCGTCGGGGAAATGCGGGCATCTACATCTAGATGCCCGGCATTTCACCCATGCCGGGATAAGACAGTCGGGAAGCCGGCTGCCGGTATCTAGGCAGTCGGCTTCCCAATTGCTTCCCCCACCAATACCCTGTTTTCCTACCAATGCTGATGTGCCCCTATGAAAATGTAAAGTATTAATGTGTCTCCTGCCATTGTCTAATATAGGGCATGATTTAACTGGTTTCATTAAGGTTCAGGGACTTTTTGCACTGCCCCTTCAGCGGTGGTGGACGTTAGGGGACCAGTGAGTACTGTGGCAGGCTCAAGGATTTGAACTAGAGAAAAACGGCAGTTGGTGGCTGCACTGTGGTGAGGTAACTGCCAGTGGGAGCCAAGTTGCACGTTGTCTGTTTCACCGGATTCCCAGTGGTATTTCCCAGTGACCGGAGGGCTTCTCCCGTGACAGGCACTCGGTGGGCTGCAGAAGAAGGTATCCAATCAGCTGGGGAGAGCAATGGCTACAGATAAAGAGGACATCTTGTCAGCCCTCAGTTATCAGCTGGAGCCAGCATTAGTGTATGGTACAGGTCGGTAGCCCTAGCACACAGCCCAAGTCCATATTAAAGAGGGACAACGCCAGAGACAGTATAACCCTTTAGCTGAATAAAGCATAGTCCCAACTATAAATATCTTTAAAGTCTGGGAAAAGGAGAGTTGGTAGAGTTTTACGTGGTTGAAGGAGAGAAAGGTGCAAAGGCCACTAATGTAACTGGTCCTGGTGGAGTTCCAGTCCAAGGCAGCAAATATGCATCAACCCACAACCATTATTGGCATTATCCACATCGCAGAGGTCCTTCACATAACTATCGACACAGTGAAGGTAAAAAGAGTCCAGAAGAAGTTGAAAGAGAGGCAGAGGAAAAGAGGGTTAATCAACAACAGCCTTACTGGAGGAATTGCTACCCACCCTACTGGCTAAAGAGACCATACAGACACAAACAATATCCTGATCTCTAGGGGTGAGCGGGTTCGGTTTTACTCGGATTTACTCGGATCTTTAAACGGCATTTTATTGGCTATTGCCTATCATGTGTTTTGGATAGCCAATATAATAAATCCGAATTTGCGGTAAAGTGGCGATAAGAACCGAGTAAATCCGAGTAAAACCGAGCCTGCACATCCCTACTGATCTCCCAGAGCGTGGTGAAAGGCTGGATGGAATGTTTGGTAAAGATGTAGGAACGCAAAATATACAGGTCTGCCAGTACCGGCAATAAATAGTCCGGCCAACATCTCCTCAAGAACCACAACCAAAGAGTCGACCAAAAGTGTATGACAGCGCTTCTTATATGCTCCTCTGCAATCAACAAGAGTTGAGTACAGATGTACATAAAGAAGACACAAATAAAGCTCCGGACTCACCCATAGCAGAGAGCTTGGGGTCCCCAGAACAGAATTGCCTGGATTCTGTTATGGAAATATCAAAATCTGTTGTTCTGGAGGAGCCATGTCTTGTATCCAAAGAGCCCTTACTGTCTGTGCCATCAGAGTATAAATTCCCAGTCCATGAGTATACTGAACTAAGTTCAAGTGAAATAGCATTAGTTATGCAAAGAGTTCTGGGAAAATCGAAAAAGGAAAACAAGAATGCCCCGCATATTCAGTGTAGACACTAGCCTGTGAGGTAGAGTGTTCAAAAGTACATAACTTAAAAGAAACTTTGTGTTTAATATGTAACAAATGTAGTAATCTGTTATGCTATTGTTACATTATAGCAAGGAGCTAAAGTTTTCTAGACTTACCTGTTAATTGTAACTAATTGTGATCTGCATAATGCAATGGAAGAATGTGCCTAATATGTATGTAAATAATTCTGAAAAGACACTGTTGTATAAAGTGGATGTCTTCAGGAGTTTATAGAGGTCTAAGATGCATGAGGACACGCATCATTCTAGTGGAGAAGTATGTGGCACCCCACCAATACCCTGTTATACTACCAATGCTGATGTGCCCCTATGAAAATGTAAAGTATTAATGTGACTCCTGCCATTGTCTAATATAGGGCATGATTTAACTGGTTTCATTAAGGTTCAGGGACTTTTTGCACTGCCCCTTCAGCGGTGGTGGACGTTAGGGGACCAGTGAGTACTGTGGCAGGCTCAAGGATTTGAACTAGAGAAAAACGTCAGTTGGTGGCTGCACTGTGGTGAGGTAACTGCCACTGGGAGAAAAGTCGCACGTTGTCTGTTTCACCGGAGTCCCAGTGGTATTTCCCAGTGACCGGAGGGCTTCTCCCATGACAGGCACTCGGTGGGCTGCAGAAGAAGGTATCCAATCAGTTGGGGAGAGCAATGGCTACAGATAAAGAGGACATCTTGTCAGCCCTCAGTTATCAGCTGGAGCCAGCATTAGTGTATGGGTACAGGTCGGTAGCCCTGCATTACTATCCGCACACAGCCCAAGTCCATATTAAAGAGGGACAACGCCAGAGACAGTATAACCCTTTAGCTGAATAAAGCATAGTCCCAACTATTTGCCGCTTCTCATAACAGTGTTGTTAATACCACAGAGTGAGGAGTTACTGCCATGATGTAACAGACACTTCCTCTGGGAAAAGACTATAGAGAGTCAGTCAGCTGATTGCACAGAGCTAATAGCTGCGCCTTATAGGAGGAGCCAGGACTGGGCAGTGCAATGAAAGTACCCAGTCAGTACAGAGAGGGTTTAGTGTTCAGCCCTGACCAAGGAACAGCACCAGAATCTTATTAACATCTTTTGAGCCAGCAAACTTTCCAGTAATAATATTCTCAGAGACTTCCTGGAGCACACTACTAATTAAACTTTGTTGCTAATGCTGGGATGTTTACAAAGTAACAACTGAGATCACATCAGTGTGTTGCAACTATTTCTATGCAAAACGAAGACACTTTAGTCCTTAATTCAGCACAGTTTAGCAAACACAGTATGTGCTGTGTAACATATATAAATCGTAGGCTCCGTAACTCTGATAAAGAGTCTAGAAGGAGGTAATACGTTTTGGCGAGTGCACCACCGAGCTCCATCATACTGAACTGATTTATCTCACTTTATGGGACCCCAAGGTTAAAGTTAATATATTAACTGCCTTTTTCTATGTAAAATATTGATGACACTATGATCTGTTATTGAATAATGCTTTACATTGGTTGTAAGTATAAGAAGTTTGTTTTGCTATAGAAGTGTTTTATTATAGGGATAATACAACCGCATAAGTGTAATATTACAAAGCAAAACAAGTCTACCCAGTCAAGTTTCCAGTTAAATAAATTGTATAAAACATTATTGTGGTGAAGGTTGTTAGATATTGTAATATTTTCTGCGTGTAATGATCCTGCTTACTTGAGTATCACATTTTGGCGTCCACGAACAGGATACGACCAAAAAATGTCAGCACCTGAGACTCCTGCATCGACCACAGGCCGGAGACGATTACCTGCCTCACCAGGACAGAGAGCATCACATATGACACAGACATCACCTATTACGATGCCGTACTATTTTGGGGCTCAATGGTTACCCATGTGTTCGGGGGAGATACACACAGAGGTTGCAAGCACTATTAAAGGATTTAAGGACAAAATGCGATCAATGTTCAAATTATATCCACTGAATGACGAACAAAGAGTGGAAATAGTCATCGGACAGTTGAAAGGAGCTGCTTTGCGAGAGGTGAAAGCGTGGGCGGATGATGAAAGAAAAACAGTGGAGGATATTTTTTAAAAGTTAGAAAGTATATTTGACTCAAGGACAGTCTCCGAACTTAGAAGCCATTTGTATGCTAGGAAACAGCAACCTCAAGAGTCACTGAGAGAATTTGCTCTAGGCCTACAGGAAGCTATGCAGGACATCCAAGCCCGAGAATCGAGGGAAGTAGAACAAGTCGATGAGACTCTGATTAATTTATTTATCGAAGGGGCACAAGGAGAAGCCATACGGTCCCAGCTCAGGATGTGGAGACGTCAGAATCCTGTATGCCCATTCTCCAAGTTCAAGGAAACAGTATTAGATATTCTTGGGCTCAATCAGAATGCTGATTTTGAATTTGACTCATCTATAAAACAGTGGGAAGTTGGAAATTCTAGAGAAGCCAAACCAAATATGACGCCTGACACTAGGTCGCCTAAGGAAACAGTCACCCAACAAGTACAGTCTGGTCAAGATCTGATAAGAATTTTTACTAGTGCTGTCACTGAAATCATGAACGAGATAAAGGAGATTCCGCAAGAGCAGGCTGGAGCAAAATACAGAGACTGGCGCCAAGAGCATGGGGGAAGGAACCAGTCTTGCTGGGACATTCCTCGAGAGACAGGTCGACGTCCAACAGACCAGTTTGAAACACAAAGGAGGCCTATCTGCAGAAAGTGCTGGCAAAGTGGCCACATTGAATGCTATTGCATACAGAGAGAGCCTGAGGACCAGCTCTCAGGAGAGACAGAAAGAATAGGTCCAATAATGGAAGAAGGGCAACCCAGAGATGCGAGTTTGAGCCCAATAGTACAGAACAAAATAAAATTTGTGAGCATGCCGACTGCAGGGAATGTTACATCAGCTATCGCAAAAAGGATTTCAGGAAAGGTTGTATGGTTCCACGTCCAACGAGGCTATGGATTCATACATCGAGACGACACCAAGAGTGATATTTTTGTACATTACTCGGCCATCCTAAAGAACAACCCAAAAAAATATCTTTAAAGTCTGGGAAAATGAGAGTTGGTAGAGTTTTACGTGGTTGAAGGAGAGAAAGGTGCAAAGGCCACTAATGTAACTGGTCCTGGTGGAGTTCCAGTCCAAGGCAGCAAATATGCATCAACCCACAACCATTATTGGCATTATCCACATCGCAGAGGTCCTTCACATAACTATCGACACAGTGAAGGTAAAAAGAGTCCAGAAGAAGTTGAAAGAGAGGCAGAGGAAAAGAGGGTTAATCAACAACAGCCTTACTGGAGGAATTGCTACCCACCCTACTGGCTAAAGAGACCATACAGACACAAACAATATCCTGATCTCTAGGGGTGAGCGGGTTCGGTTTTACTCGGTTTTTCTCGGATCTTTAAACGGCATTTTATTGGCTATTGCCTATCATGTGTTTTGGATAGCCAATATAATAAATCCGAATTTGCGGTAAAGTGGCGATAAGAACCGAGTAAATCCGAGTAAAACCGAGCCTGCACATCCCTACTGATCTCCCAGAGCGTGGTGAAAGGCTGGATGGAATGTTTGGTAAAGATGTAGGAACGCAAAATATACAGGTCTGCCAGTACCGGCAATAAATAGTCCGGCCAACATCTCCTCAAGAACCACAACCAAAGAGTCGACCAAAAGTGTATGACAGCGCTTCTTATATGCTCCTCTGCAATCAACAAGAGTTGAGTACAGATGTACATAAAGAAGACACAAATAAAGCTCCGGACTCACCCATAGCAGAGAGCTTGGGGTCCCCAGAACAGAATTGCCTGGATTCTGTTATGGAAATATCAAAATCTGTTGTTCTGGAGGAGCCATGTCTTGTATCCAAAGAGCCCTTACTGTCTGTGCCATCAGAGTATAAATTCCCAGTCCATGAGTATACTGAACTAAGTTCAAGTGAAATAGCATTAGTTATGCAAAGAGTTCTGGGAAAATCGAAAAAGGAAAACAAGAATGCCCCGCATATTCAGTGTAGACACTAGCCTGTGAGGTAGAGTGTTCAAAAGTACATAACTTAAAAGAAACTTTGTGTTTAATATGTAACAAATGTAGTAATCTGTTATGCTATTGTTACATTATAGCAAGGAGCTAAAGTTTTCTAGACTTACCTGTTAATTGTAACTAATTGTGATCTGCGTAATGCAATGGAAGAATGTGCCTAATATGTATGTAAATAATTCTGAAAAGACACTGATGTATAAAGTGGATGTCTTCAGGAGTTTATAGAGGTCTAAGATGCATGAGGACACGCATCATTCTAGTGGAGAAGTATGTGGCACCCCACCAATACCCTGTTATACTACCAATGCTGATGTGCCCCTATGAAAATGTAAAGTATTAATGTGACTCCTGCCATTGTCTAATATAGGGCATGATTTAACTGGTTTCATTAAGGTTCAGGGACTTTTTGCACTGCCCCTTCAGCGGTGGTGGACGTTAGGGGACCAGTGAGTACTGTGGCAGGCTCAAGGATTTGAACTAGAGAAAAACGGCAGTTGGTGGCTGCACTGTGGTGAGGTAACTGCCACTGGGAGAAAAGTCGCACGTTGTCTGTTTCACCGGAGTCCCAGTGGTATTTCCCAGTGACCGGAGGGCTTCTCCCATGACAGGCACTCGGTGGGCTGCAGAAGAAGGTATCCAATCAGTTGGGGAGAGCAATGGCTACAGATAAAGAGGACATCTTGTCAGCCCTCAGTTATCAGCTGGAGCCAGCATTAGTGTATGGGTACAGGTCGGTAGCCCTGCATTACTATCCGCACACAGCCCAAGTCCATATTAAAGAGGGACAACGCCAGAGACAGTATAACCCTTTAGCTGAATAAAGCATAGTCCCAACTATTTGCCGCTTCTCATAACAGTGTTGTTAATACCACAGAGTGAGGAGTTACTGCCATGATGTAACAGACACTTCCTCTGGGAAAAGACTATAGAGAGTCAGTCAGCTGATTGCACAGAGCTAATAGCTGCGCCTTATAGGAGGAGCCAGGACTGGGCAGTGCAATGAAAGTACCCAGTCAGTACAGAGAGGGTTTAGTGTTCAGCCCTGACCAAGGAACAGCACCAGAATCTTATTAACATCTTTTGAGCCAGCAAACTTTCCAGTAATAATATTCTCAGAGACTTCCTGGAGCACACTACTAATTAAACTTTGTTGCTAATGCTGGGATGTTTACAAAGTAACAACTGAGATCACATCAGTGTGTTGCAACTATTTCTATGCAAAACGAAGACACTTTAGTCCTTAATTCAGCACAGTTTAGCAAACACAGTATGTGCTGTGTAACATATATAAATCGTAGGCTCCGTAACTCTGATAAAGAGTCTAGAAGGAGGTAATACGTTTTGGCGAGTGCACCACCAAGCTCCATCATACTGAACTGATTTATCTCACTTTATGGGGCCCCAAGGTTAAAGTTAATATATTAACTGCCTTTTTCTATGTAAAATATTGATGACACTATGATCTGTTATTGAATAATGCTTTACATTGGTTGTAACTTGTAAGTATAAGAAGTTTGTTTTGCTATAGAAGTGTTTTATTATAGGGATAATACAACCGCATAAGTGTAATATTACAAAGCAAAACAAGTCTACCCAGTGAAGTTTCCAGTTAAATAAATTGTATAAAACATTATTGTGGTGAAGGTTGTTAGATATTCTAATATTTTCTGCGTGTAATGATCCTGCTTACTTGAGTATCACATATTCACCAGGACATAATTAGTGATAATTGTTTTAAACTCGCTGCGAGTTTGAAAAATCTTTTGGAGGTATTTATCATGCCTCACTAACTAAAGTATCACTTCTGAAAAGCTGCTCTTTTTGTGAAGTCGGCTTTTTGGAAAAGTGATACTTTTCCCCCTACAGCTAAGGTATCCATAAGGATTTCTTCACTGCGTCTGCCACACCTCTATTCCCTGCTGTCTTTCACCCCTCCCCCCACGGCCTATGTTTTAGTGTGTGTATATGTGTATGTATGTGTTAATGTGTATACATGTGAATGTTTTAGTGTGTGGGTGACCTGCTGGTCCCTCTGCACCCGTGGCTGCCCCTCCAGTGTGTCCCGATCACTGGTGGCCACAGTGATCGGGCTCCCGATGGTACCCCCCTCCCGGGGAGGCTGCAGCTACAGTGTATCCCAAACACTGTGGCCAGCAGTGATCAGGAAGCCAGCGTGACCCACCTCCCTGCAGTCATAAGCAAACGCAGGGGGGTTTCCGTCTGCCTGGAAACCCCCTCCCCAGCACATACATGACCACTGCAGAATATAACAGAATTTTGCTAGTGTTGCATGTTCTTCTCAGTATCACAAATGAAATAATTAGCACCACCTGTGGATCTTTTAACATGTATCAGACAGTAATAAATACACCTGTGCACCAACTAGGAGATCTGGAAAACATGTACTGTTAGGGATGCACTTTTATAGAGCCCAGTATGTACATATATGTCCAGGGCAGTGCTAGGTTCTTCTGCTGCTCCTCCAGGCTCCTGGACTTATTCCCAAGCCCTGGAATGGTGCTCACTTCTAAAATAAAAACATCCAGCTCAGGAAAGATGGCCTACTGCCGCATTTAATGGCTTACTGTGATCACTGGTCCTGTATATGCTGGAATTATGACACACAATACACTTTGTATGATGCATAATAAAGCTGGTTGAGTACTAATTCTGTTCTCTTCATGGACTGGTCACATTTGCTCTAAAATCAAGCATTTGGAAACCCCCCTCTAGAAATCCTGCGTTTGCCACTGGCAGTAGTTGTAAGCTGTAGCGACAGATCCTGCTGTTCCCCCCCGGGCAGCCGGTGCCGCATCATCTACTCCTGGTGCGGCTGCCTGCTGCTGTGTCCCTGGTCCACTCATCCCTGGTGCTGTGTAGGGATGGACATCGGAAGCCGATGGTTAGCAACCATCGATGTTTCCAATCTGATGGAAGTACTTTTTCCATCGAATACCGGAAATTCGATGGTTGCCAGCCATCGGATGCAGCTATCCGATGGCTAGCTGTGGATATAAGCAAACACCGCTGCTATTCATAGCAGAGCAGTGGGGGGTGAACAGGAGAATAGATGCTGTGCGTATGCCCACGGCATCTATTCTCAGTGTAGGGGGAGCCTGGGGGCAGCTCAGCATCTTGGAGAGTGCTGGGCACACCACAACAGTGACGTGGACTTGGGAGTCATGAGGCTCCGCCCCTTCCACAGAAGCTCTGCCCCTTCTTGACCGCGAGTATAACCATCGCTAGTTGCGAATATAACCATGGCTAGTTGCCATCGCATCGCTGCATTTGATGTCAGAAGCCCGGCAACCATTTGATGTTAGGCTTCCGATTTCCATCCCTACTGCTGTGTCCCCAGGCCAGCCCACCCTCCAACCAGGGGTGTATCTAGGGGTCCAAGCGCCCCTGGCAAAGTAAGGGACTGGCACCCCCTTTCCTCCATGATATTTTTGGAAAAATAAAAAATGTAGACAGTTGCCCCCTTTCCCACCACATATGATTAGATAGATAGATAAATAGATAGATAGATAGATAGATAGATAGATAGATAGATAGATAGATAGGCCAGCACTCACTTCATAGTTGTATAACAGCATGCCAGTCTGGCTGCCTTGTGGGGTCAGTTCTTTAGAAGGGGTCAATGGAGCATTTCCTGAGCTCCAATAAGGGCTCAGCACACTTCCAGATACTCTGCACTGAGGCTGAACTGCTGCCAAACTCAATCGTGCTCAGCGGCCGCACTGGTGATCCAGGTTCTCTCTATCTCTCTACAGCAGCAGCAGCAGCAGCTCATCACTTGGATCCAATCAGTAATAAAGATCCGATCTGCATCGGGGACCCGGGGGCCCTCTCAGAATGGGGCCCAGGGGTACTCGACAGGCAGCAACTCTCCAGGAGACTTCAGTTTAGCGAGGACTCTGAACAGGGGTGGTCACATAGTGACATAGTAACTGGCCCTATGGTTAGATACCCCCACAGCTGGCAATTTCAGTATCCGAGTGCTATAGTTCAAAGTAGTTCTTACGCCAAGATTTGCTAATGTGTTCTTCTAACAAGTGAATGAAATAACCCTATCCCTATGTATGTATAGAAAGCAGCCACCTTACATCATGATCCAGTATAGTTCACTTCGTCGCTGGCTCAGCAAGCACTGCCCCGGCTGCAGCAGCAGCCCTCAGTGTCATCTGCCAGGTACTCTACCCACATGGTGCCAGCTCCTGTGCCCCCAGCCCCCTAGGCTACATGGATATACAGTGCAGGCACAAAACAGGGTAACACAGGGACATGGTACAGGGGGCGCGCCGGGACTGTCACCGCCACACAGGGCTGCAGCTCTGCGCTCAGCTCTTCCACAGAGGACGAGGAAGAGGAGGACATGGCCCCGCAATGGAAGAGCTCCAGCCCCTGGCACACAACGGGGCTCAGGCTGTCAGAGTCCCAGGGCAGAGCCATGCAGCTGCCCTCCTCCCAACACTCCCTCCCCGGGCATCCGATCTCCGGCTCCTGCGGTATACCCATCCAGGCTCCCATGCCTGAGAACATCTCCGTCTATGCTCTGTCCCCCTTGGAGGCAGCCGCAGCATCGTGGGCCTGGCCTAGCACCCTCAGCGCTCCAGATGAGCCTCCCCCCCGGCCAAAGCAGGCGGGTGGTTACAGGGGCATATCTACCCCGTAGCAGCGGGTGACACCACCAGGGGGCACCCCCCCTTTGGCCACCACCCCTGGCGAGTGCCACCCTGGCCAATGGGTAGATATGCCCCTGCCTCCACCCCCTCTTCCCGGCGCGGCTGCTGCTGTTATTTATTATATATTTATTTATTATTTGTTATTTATTTTTTACATTGATGTTATAGGTCATTTTATTTAAATTATGGCGGTCCTGTATCGATCAAAACTCGATAAGGGGCCTCCGATTAGGGATGGTATACTATACAGTATACTAGAGATGGCCATCGACCATCAATGGTTTGCAAACCATCGATAGTCTTTGACAAGTGGTTTTACCATCGCTGACGGGCACCGTTGCTGCACCAACGATGACAGCCCCCCAACTGACGTCAAGGAAACATCTGCGGCATTTTTTTTTTTTTTTATAAAATCGTGTTAGAAAAGTTTTAAAAAGATCTTCTTGACCTAATTCAATCATAAAAATCCGACAATTTCTGAATGATCTTTGGAAAAAATATTAGCCAGTTAAGTGGTTAAAGACATAAATAATCTTCAAAATATAATCATTTATACATTACATAATCTAAAATGTAAGTTTAGCAGTTAACATTCGTGAGATATATTAAATACTGCTGGATCAGCAAGTACGTAATGTGTACATGTAAAAGAGGATGTACTGCACCAAAGATATCCTGCTGCTAAGCACAATGTTTACACAGTAATAGGAGACACGTATGATGTCATTCTAACCATGAAAGCATGTTGAACAGTGCTAGCACCAATTGCAGTCACCTTGTTGTGGTGACCAGTATTTCAATGTTTTCTAGTTTAGCAAGATTCCTCTCATTGTGATCATCTGAAGGTTAAATGCATTACATGTTGTATTCTGTAAGGCAGTTGGGCGGATCGATGGTGTTCCATGCTAAGGGCAGGATGTACTAAGCATTGCATACGCGGTATGTACCTGGAATTTGGCAAAGGACAGCTCTCACAATAAGAGCTGTCCTTTGCGATGGCTCCGGAGAGAGGGACTTCCGGAACTAAAGGGGCCTATCCATTAGCAGATGTATTTCTGAGCGATGAAAGACAAAAGATATCCCTTGAAAATTCCGGTGGCTGTGCTGAACGATATCTGTCATGTACATGACAGATTTTGGCAAACGACGAAGGATGAACGATATCGCATGACATCATTGAGCCAAATTCAAATAGAGGTGAAAAGCCGCTATCGCCAAAAAGTTTTCGCCAATTTGCGCTTTTCGCTGGTTTCCAAAGTATCACCATATTCAATTCCCGGGAGTTTTCGCCTAGGCGAAAACTTCATAGGCAAAAACAGGTGCAAAACTTTCTCCAGCAAAAGGAGAAAAAAAAGTGTAAAATCCATATTTTTGAGAACAAATGTGGGGACTTGGAGCCTGATTCAGACCCGCTCGCGAGCGCATTCTGGTCACAAGCGGGTCGATGGTGGGCCAATGCGCATGCGTGGCGTGCTTAACAGGCATGCGCAAGCCCCATAGTGAGTGAGAAATCGCTCGCTCCGGGGCTCGCAACAAATGTTGATCGACAGCTCGCCCCATTTTGTAGGCGAGGAGGGGGGGTGGCTGTACAAACAGAGCCGTTCCCGAAGGAACGCCTGCCGTTTGTGGGCGGCCCTACTGATATCACTCATGATGTCAGTAGTGGACTTCCTGCTCTATTAGCAGGAAGTCCACTTGTCATTGCGAGTGCTGAAACCCTACTACAGGCCGCTCGCACAAGCTGTGGGTGGTCACTCACAGCTGTACGAGCGACCTGGGGGCCGGAATTTAAAATAAAGGGATGCCCTGTTTCAGAGCGAGTACATCTGAATCAGGCCCTTGGTTCAGAACACAAAATGGTGTCGCCATATTTTAATTTAAGATTTGGTCTCAGCCAATCATCCGGCTTCGACAGTCCACACTTTGATAGCAACCAAAAATGCTATCACACTCTGGTCTTAATTTATTCAGTCATACACTATGAAATATTATCTAATGTTATGTTATGGGATGGCACGGTGTGGTCATTAAACCATAAATAATGCGCCCCTGTGAGGGACATAAAACTACCCTTATACGCACACCACGGATCTCGGAAGATCATGGGAAAGATGTGGGGATGCACCTAACCTATAAAGGAGGTCTTGAAGGGGATAGGGACTTACATTATGTAGAATGTTTAAAATAACATTTAATAATAAATTTCAGTCATAGCTAAATCTATACATCATCTGATGGTACATTCTAGTTCAGGATTGTAATGCAGTTTTTTATTTACCTTAGTATTCATACTATTACTACTAACCACCATTATAATTTCATTCTCCCGGTTTACCATAGCATTACATTTTCCACACTTCAACACAGCAGGGACACATCTGACACATAAGCCAATTACAAAGATGACAACCAATATGAGGATCAGGAGCTTACCTACACTAGTAACCATTTCCTGGTCCCACTCTCCTAGACCGGAGAACCATTTTACAGGATTCAACCACGAGAACCACTATTCTACCTTTTCCTCTACCTCAATGAGGCATTATGGTTCTTTCAAAATTCCCATTTCAGCTGCAGCATCTCATCTATCTTCCAGTCTATCACCTCCTTGGGATCACCAGTATTATTTGTGATGTAAGTGCAACACTTGACACCAATTTGGGTGGCCAGAGTCACACAGTATCCACCAGTAACAGCTGTTAAATAATTTAATACTAGTCTCTGTTGCACAAGTTCTTTCTTATAGGCCTGTAGCTCCTTACTAGTGTACCTGAACGTGTCATCATACATCTCGTGATATTATCTATTAATTTAGCAAGGTCTTGGATGTATCTAAAATTTTAAGTACCCTGAGCGATCCTGGTGGGATCTAATGCTACCAAAATTTGAAAGCCAGTTGTTTAGCTAATCAACTGTGTGGCTGTATGTACATCACCAGGTGTCATGGTGTGTTTTTATGAATACCAAGCATTTCACCATGTGTAAGGGTCATAACCTCTGGGAGTACCCTTCCCAGATAACATAAACCTTCAGAACTCGGAGTGAGCCACTTGTACACTTTCCTTCCACATATAAAATACACATCGTCTGGGAGTACATAAGTGATAGAATGCATCATTATCATCGGGCACAATTCTCTAACAAATAATCCTACCCCAGATTTTCCCATTTGGCTGATACACATTTTAGGTTGTACAATAACTGCACAGTACCCTTCTGGTACTCTGCCAACCATTACCTTGGTAGCACTAAGTGTATACTTATACCGGAAGTATCTTCCACTGGTAATGTTGTGTATAAGTCCACCATCTACTGGTTCATTATCAGCTCTGTGTGAAAAGGTCATTGTCTGATTGTCCCCGGACACCTCCCAATTTGCTGATTTATTGGAATTGGTGATGTTTAAACATAACCGGGACCTATCCACCTGGTACTGATGGAGATTAAAATTTGGCTGCTTGGACTTAACAAATTTCCCGTCCAGCTTTTTCCCCTTAAGTAATCCAAGAACCTCAGAGACATTTAACAGGAGTGGTACTAAACCTACATTATGTTGTCCCTGAGGCACATGAGTGCAAACCCAACACTCAGTCTGGTTTAAGACCTTACCCACTAAGGAATGGTAATCCTCTAAAGGATGCTTGCCCAAATACAGGCTACTCTTGGACTGGCACCGCTGGATGCAGTTTTCATCAATTAGGGATCTACAGTTTGCACACATACAGTATTCCTCAGACAATAGACCTTCACACTGACTCCGAGTTTCTGGGATAACAGATCTCTTAATTACTGCACTGAGTTTGGTCAGATACCGCCCTGGTGAATGGATTGCTCCTTCTCCCGATTCCACTCCATCGGTATCACCATCAACCTCTCTCTCCATCATCAGTCCACTGTTACAGAAACAAGACATTCCGAACCAAACAAGAATGATGAGAACTCTGGAAGAAAATAGGAACGCAACCCCAGCCTGCCACCCCATTGCTGGAATAGTGGGCTGTAAATTTCCCTAGCTCAGGTATATCACTGCAGTCTTTAACTCTCCCGGAACAAGCTTGCAATTGACAGGTCTGTGTTATCTGCCTCAACTTCGCCTTGTATCTCCACCGCATAATTGACCTTCCTGCAGTGAGTGGAATGGACCCAGGTATCTCTCTCTGCCACTTTCAAGGATTTCATACTTGTCAGCAACACTTGATACGTACCTTCCCACCAATCTGTCAGACAACTTGAACGTAAGAAATTTCTGATCATAACAAATTCTCTAGGTTCAACATCATGACAGTTTGTTTCTGGCATATCAGGTGACAACAATTTCAATTTCTGGCCATCCTAGTCCAGTTTCCGCCATGATTTTACTCAGTTTATTCTTAATAGTACCGTTTACCCTCTCCACCTTGGCACTGGCTTGCGGTCGATAGGGGGTGTGAAGTCTACTATTAATACCCATTAACTTACACATGTTCTGGAAGATGTCACCAGTGAAATGAGTACCCCTATCACTTTCTATGATTCTATGGATACTGTACCTGCATACAAATAACTGAACAATCTTTTTAGCAGTAAATGCAGCAGTATTAGTGGCAGCTGGATATACCTCAACCCAATTAGAAAACACATCTGTACAAACTAATACATACTTGAGATTCCTGCAGGGTGGTAATTGGATGAAATCAATTTGTATTACCTGAAAAGGTCCGTCTGTCGGAGGGATGTGGGATGGCTCAGTCGGTATTGTCTTCCCGACATTCTTCCTCAAGCAGGTCAGGCAGCACATTGCACTTTTCTCAGCTTCAGAAGAAAAGCCTGGTGCACACCAATATGCTCTGACCAACTTGCACATACCTTGTTTACCTAGGTGAGTCAGACCATGCGCTGCCTCAGCCAGGCTTGGGTAGTATGCCTTGGGAGCCACTGGCTTACCTTGTCCATCTCTCCAGAGTCCAGAGGACTCTTGCCCACATCCCTTTGATCTCCAGTCTGCCTTTTCCTGAATGGAACACAAATTTTGCATCTCAATTAATTTCTGCGTATCAATTGCCTGAACAACCATCATTTGATTAACTGGTATATTAACTCTTAACCCTGCTGCCCATTTGGAAGCTTTATCTGCTCTGTTATTGCCCAGTAAAACACGGGTCTTCTTCACATGTATGGGCTTTACATTTGATGACAGCTACTGCCTTTGGTAGTTGGATTGCTGTCAAGTCCTTTTATGTGGTGTGAGTGTGCATACCTAGAGTCAGTGTAGATATTAGCTGACTTACCTTCTGCCAGTTCACAGGCTCTCCTTAATGCCACCAGTTCAGCTACCTGTGCTGAATGAGGTGGACCAAGTGGTTCAGCTTCTACAACATCCTCACCTACAACAGCATAACTTGTGCATAATTCTCCTGTGTCACTTTGTCTATGACAACTCCCATCTGTGTAAAATGTCACATCTACATTTTCTAATGGTGTATCACGTATGTCTGGTCTTGCAGTAAAGGTCTGATTCAAAAATTCCATACAATCATGTGCATCAGTATACCTGCAAAACTCACCTTCCACCAGCGACTCACCTCTCTCCACACTTTTGTGCATCCTGAGGCACATATGGTAAATACCTTGCTGGGTTTAACGTACTGCACCATTTAATGGTGTTATTTGCAGGTGCTATTAGAGCTAGTTCCCATTTCGTGAACCTAGCTGTGGCAACATGTCTGGTTTGGGCAGAATTCAGAAAAGCAGATACAGCATGGGGTGTATAAACAATCATATCATGGCCTAATACTACATCCTCACTCTTACTGACCAAAAGAGCGGTTGCTGATACACTTTTTAAACACATTTGGAGTGATCTTATAACAGTGTCCAATTGTGCACTGTAGTATGCTACAGGTCTGTTAGCATCACCATGTTTTTGTGTGAGGACACCTGCTGCGCAGCCGTCAGCCTCCGTACAATATAAATCAAAAGGTTTTTTGTAATCAGGTATTCCCAATGCAGGTGGTCTTGTCAGACTGTCTCCTTAAGATTAAAGAAAGCCTGCTCTGTTTCCTCAGTGTGTGTGACACGGTTGGGTTTTGAGGATGACACCAATTCCTGCAAAGGTAAGGCCAAAATAGAAAAACCTGGGATCCATGATCTGCAGTAACTACACATGCCCAAGAAGGTATGGATTTGCTGTTGGTTCTGTGGCAGTGTCATGGTCTGTATGGCCTGGATTTTGTCAGTTGTCAAATGTCATAAGCCCTGGGTTAGATAGTGTCCCAAATATTTAACCTTAGTCTGGCATGGCTGTAATTTGTCCTTAGCAACCTTGTTTCCTGTCTGTGAAAGATGAAGCAACAGTAGTTTAGTATCATTTAAACATGACATAAACGAATCAGAACACAACAATAAATCATCTACATATTGGATTAGAACAGATCCATTGCTTGGTTGAAAAGATTGCAAACAGTCGTGTAAGGCTTGAGAGAAAATACTGGGGCTATCTATGAAACCCTGGGGAAATTGTGTCCATGTATATTGTGCCCCCCTGTAGGTGAATGCAAAGAGATACTGACAATCAGGGTGAAGAGGGACAGAGAAGAAAGAAGAACTTAGGTCAATGATAGTAAAATGGGTTGCAGATGGTGGAATCTGCATGAGGGTGACAGCTGGATTGGGTACTACACGGAATTGGCTCTCGACTACTTTATTTACACCCCTAAGGTCCTGTACTAACCTATAACCCCTCCCCCCAGCCTTTTTCACTGGAAAGATGGGACTGTTGGCTACACCTGCTGTATGGACTAAAATTTCCTTTTGAAGCAATCTCTCAATTATAGGATACACCCCTAACTCCACCTCTGGCTTTAAAGGGTAGTGAGGGATTTTAGGAGCCTGTCTTCCACCTTTTAAGCTAACCATTACAGGAGCTACGTTTGCCATTAATCCAGTGTCCTGTCCATCTTTAGTCCAAAGGGAACCCGGTATTTGAGATAACATCTCTTTAACCTGAGATGGACTTTGCTCTAAAATGGTAGAGTGAAGCATTAACCTTTGTGGAGTGTCCAATATATCCCTTACTTCATGCTCAACTCTCTCTGGGATATCTAGGAATATGCCATCAGGGGTACAGTAAATGAAACATCCCATCTTACATAACAAATCCCTTCCCAGCAGGTTAGTAGGAGCCACCACTGCCAGGAGAAAAGAATGCTTGGTATGCAGTGGCCCAATAGTAACCTCTGCAGATTTGGTTAAAGAATAATGCTGCACTTTACCTGTTACTCCCATTGCTGGTACAGTCTTGTTGGTCACATGTAAATTTGAAGGAGAATTTAACACTGATCTGGTCGCCCGTGTCTACAAGAAAAGAGTGTTTCGTACCAGCTATATCTACTGTCATTGTAGGTTCTTCCCTAGTACTCTCAGTTAACCTGACTGGCTGTAGACTACAGGTATGACCTAACCCCTAGCGCTGACTGTCATTCTCTAACAGAGCATTCACTGCCACAATGTGGGCAGGTGATTGCTGGAAGTTATGGGAAAGATTTCTGGACTGCACACCCAAAAATGAACCAAAGTTGCACTACAGTATATAAAACTTGTAGGACTTACCTAGAATTGTGCCTATTACTAGTGTGCATATTCATTACAAGACTTCATGCTTTTAAACCAATAAGGTAGGGGTGCTAATCCAGACTGAGGGCGTCTCCTTTCCCTCAAGTGTGCAATAAAGCACATTAAATGGAGTATATGGGAAAGATTTCTGGACTGCACACCCTGAATATATATATAATGGGAGGTGCTACCTGATGAGACAAATTGCAGGCACAAAAACAGACAAATCTCAGGTGCACAACTCCAAATTATTAATAATATATAAATGCAATAACATTTTGCAATCAATAGAGGTTTTTAGCATAATCTTGGCCAAGGTTAGGGGCCTACCCACCATATCCAGGTAACCTCTGTAGGGTAGGTCCCTAACATACTACGATTCAAATCCAGAGCACAGGACACCCCCAAACTAGCCCAGCTAAGCTGCCCCAGGGCACTGCTATAGTAAGAAAAGTGCAGTGTGAAAGAGATAGTTAGGAGCAGCTATTGCTGCATATAAAGAATGAAAATAAAAAGTGAAGTACATATATAATAAACAAACAGTGAAGGGTTAAAATGTTTTATAAAAGAAAAATGTGTTATAATGCGGTGCCCTGAAACAGATCAACACAGGCAATCCAGGGGGATCCACGCCCCAAAAATTAACCAAAGTTGCAGTATATAAAACTTGTAGGACTTACCTAGAATTGTGCCTATTACTAGTGTGCATATTCATTACAAGACTTCATGCTTTTAAACCAATAAGGTAGGGGTGCTAATCCAGACTGAGGGCGTCTCCTTTCCCTCAGGTGTGCAATAAAGCACATTAAATGGAGTATATGGGAAAGATTTCTGGACTGCACACCCTGAATATATATATAATGGGAGGTGCTACCTGATGAGACAAATTGCAGGCACAAAAACAGACAAATCTCAGGTGCACAACTCCAAATTATTAATAATATATAAATGCAATAACATTTTGCAATCAATAGAGATTTTTTAGCATAATCTTGGCCAAGGTTATGGGCCTACCCACCATATCCAGGTAACCTCTGTAGGGTAGGTCCCTAACATACTACGATTCAAATCCAGAGTGCAGGACACCCCCAAACTAGCCCAGCTAAGCTGCCCCAGGGCACTGCTATAGTAAAAAAAGTGCAGTGTGAAAGAGATAGTTAGGAGCAGCTACTGCTGCATATAAAGAATGAAAATAAAAAGTGAGTACATATATAATAATGGGGCAGCTTAGCTTGGCTAGTTTGGGGGTGTCCTGCGCTCTGGATTTGTATCATAGTATGTTAGGGACCTACCCTACAGAGGTTACCTGGATATGATGGGTAGGCCCATAACCTTGGCCAAGATTATGCTAAAAACCTCTATTGATTGCAAATTGTTATTGCATTTATATATTATTAATAATTTGGAGTTGTGCACCTGAGATTTGTCTGTTTTTGATTGCTGGAAGTTTCCTGAATTATGGGGTTGTCCCCTCTTCTTTACAGAACCTCCTTATGTGTTCTAATTGGTTACAATTAAAACGCCTCCGTGATTGAAATGGGTTTTGTGGCAAGCTATGTTGATATGTGTTTTGTTGCTGAACATGGTACGGGTGTTGTGGCTGAGTGTAGATTTCCTCTAAAGCTTGAATGCTTACTGCCATTAGCTTCTCATTTTTTGTTTCTCTCTTCCTAAGGATGTTTTTATCATGTTCTATAGCTGATTCCCTGAGAGCATCTACCGTAATTCCTCTCCAGTTAGGCTGAGAGGTTTGAACCCTGGTCTTTAGACTATCTCTGAGACCATCCATAAGTACCGTGACTGCTACTTCCCTGTGGTGTGTGTTATCTTTTATGTTCTCTATACCAGTATACTGAGTGATTGTCTGCAGTGCTTGGGTGAAATAATCTGATGCAGACTCACTATCCTTTTGTCTGATAGTGAAGATTTTACTCCAGTTCACTACAACTGGAAAATATAAGGCCAATTGTGTTACTATGCGTGTAATGTTTTCTTGATTATCCTCGTCAGTTAAAGGGTCATCTCCTTCCAATACACATGCCGTGATAAACTTTTTCACGTCGGTATTGGAGGGGAGACAGGCCCGTAATACCACTAGCCAATCTTTATTCATTGGCTCGTGGGCATTACCCAAATCCTTAACAAACTTTTGACACTTAGCTAATTCTTTTCTAGGATCAGGGAAATCTGACATTATGGAATGTAACTCTGCCCTCATCCATGGACAATGCATAGTTACTTCCCTCATGGGAACTACACCATCTCCGTACGGATTCCCATTGGGAACAGTTATTGTCTGGACAGGATGGACACCTACCACTTTGCTATTGTTAGAGTTAACTGTGGGAACTTTGGCCTTGGTACTTGGGGGGGTTTCAATCTGCAACTGCTACGTATTGCACTGTTCTCACTGATCTCCACTGCCTTTACGGCAGGTGGGATCACTTCTGCTACTACACTTGGTGAGGTCAATTCCCTTTTCCTGTATCAGTGCTGTCTCTAACAGATTAATTGCATGTGAAACGGCTGACACTACAACAGGTTCATCATCTAAATACACATTTTCCTTATGATTACTCAGGACAGGGTACAAATTACTTGTTACATTTGTATAGATTTTGTTATCGGCTGTACCATCAGCGCCCACCGCATAGGGCGGTGGTGGTGCACATGCGCTATTCCCTTTGCTATTGGAAGCGCTACCTTGCAGTATGGGCGCTCTCCCATGAGGCACACACGACACTGTTCTGCGTCGCATACGCCCTCCCTTGCGTAGTGTGTGCAATGCTGTTTTGCATAGCGTTCGCGACACTCAGCCACATGTTTCCCTCGTGCTGCCACAATTTTAAACAGTCATTATACTTTACATGTGTCTTCAGGGATTTGACTACACTTATCCTATCTTTTAAAATATTTGGCACCTCCAAATCAAAACTGCTGATTTTAGGGAAATGCTTCATACATACCTCGGTCATCTTAACCCATATATCACAGTACGCAGTTGCATACGCACCATACTTAGTATACATTATATGCCTTGCCGACCCTGTCGGTCCTTCCGTGAGCAGCCTCTCGTCGACCATGACTAGCGATTGTCTGGCACCCATCTGGGAAAACACCAAAAGCTCGCTAAGAAAATGTCGACCGGTATACGTTTTCACGAGCTATGTACACACTCCCTCCCATTATGCCTGCCAACCCGCTAGCTGTTTTGGTCAGCATGCACAATGAAGAGCAAATTACCTGCCTATTGCCATCTACCCTGCTTGCGGCAAATTCAACCAAGCTTCACCTCTCGCTTGTACACAATTTCACGAGCTACGTGTACGCACTCCTACCCTTTTCGAGTTACTTTCCCCTGGTAGCATGTAATTGTTCCATTAATGCTTACCCTTTCCAGTGATTTGACTCCACACGCCCCCCGGCACAATCACGGTCTACCCAACCATGCGGTCTAATCGCAATGCCCAGAGAACCTAACTGATCAATGGGTTTTGCGATCACTCTGAGGGGCCGATCAGCAGCTAACCTCCATATTCCCGACGCACGGGAATCTTACGGATAGCTACCGAAAACCACAATGTACCTGCTCTGTACACTGGCCCAGTAGTTTTCTTGCCCCGTCGGGCACCTACCGAGTTTCTCTAGGACTAACAAACAGTGACCTATTTACATCATGCACATACATTCACTTTCATACACCTTTTGCTTTCTGCGCAGAAAAACTTTTACTGACATTTGGCAGTTGCAATTTAAAGGGGTTAACCAGTTAACCACCCTGTGCATATAACAAGACTATTTATCAAAATGACTGTTTAAACCCATGGCAGTATTACCGGATACACGTGTACGCTATTGCATAAACAATAATGTGACTGATACACAAAAGCGCGAAAATAAAAATTACACTACTGTGCGACTAGTAGCATACACAATAATGCAACTAAAACACAAAGCGCGAACAGACAATAAAAGAAACAAACCTTTCTCTCTTGTCCCCAGGTTCCTAATCAGCGCCCCATAAAATCACACAATAAAGGACATCAATTCCACAACACTGAATGGTAGCAGGATTTTGAACACTGGCCCTGATTCAGAGCCGCTCGCTCTGACAGAGCACTCGCTCTGAATCAGGGCCGGGCTATTTTTTTTTTGAACGGCCTCCTGGCCGCTCGCATAGCTGTGGGTGACCATCCACAGCTATAGCGAGCGGCCAGGAAGATGGTCACGATGGTCAAGACCATCGCGACCATCGGGCTTGCGACGAGACCCTTGTGGTAGGGTCTCGTTGCCACAAGCCCCAAAGAGATTTCGGCTCTAACAGAGCCGAAATCTCACCCACTGACAGAACTCATGATGTCAGTGGAGCCGGCCCCAGACGGAGGCGTTCACATGGAAACGCCTCCGTTTGGGCAGTCACTCCCCCGGCCCGCCCACCAAAGGGGACGTGCTGTCACTCAACATCGACAGCATGCCCCCTTTGTTGCGAGACCCGGAGCGACGGGGTGCCCATCGCTATACGGGTCTCGCGCATGTACATGACGGAGCCGGCTCCGTCGTGCACATGCGCACTGGCCCACCATCGACCCGGTTGCGAGCGCACAGTGCTTGCGACCGGGTCTGAATCAGGCCCACAGTGCGTTCTTACCTGCTTATGGTGCCTTCCACCCTTTGGTGCGGAATCGAGGTCCGTTCGCTATCGTGCAAATTTCGGTGTCGTGATACCCCAGATGAGCCCCCATCTATCGATACCCCTTAATCCAGTGTTTCCTAACCTTGACACTCCAGCTGTTGTGGAACTATATATCCCAGCATGCCCTGCCACAGTTTTAGCATGCCCTAATAGCAAAACTGTAGCAGTGCATGCTGGGTTATGCAGTTCCATAACAGCTGGAGTGTCAAGGTTAGCCAACACTGCCTTAATCTATACACCCTAAATGTCGCTGTTTAGCGATACAAGTTGTATAAGAAGTAATTGCTTTCCAGACTTATATTGTGGTTCCAATGCACAAAAGTTCTTATTGCAATAAAAGAAAGTTACACGCTTTGATCTAGCTCAATTAGCGCAAAGACAGTTAAATACAAAAGGTACAAGGCGATACATACGCGTGCGCACTGGTCCCAGTAAATAGTCGTCACTCCAGAAGCCTGTGGTCATCCAAGAAGAAAGGCTGTGTACTATATCCAGTATGCCAGCTATATACCTTACAGAACAAAGAAACTAGTTAACAGGTTTCCATTGGGTCTTTCTCCTGGACATTCTGGTACGATGCAGGTCATTGGACAGTTCATATAGCATCACTGGGGGTATGTCCCAGTTCCTCAGATGTTGCTTTGTGTGGTTTTCCCGCCGAAGTACTGGTTTAAACTAATAAAAGACACTTCATACAGCTTTACATTCTAACCACTAATTTGATATAGTTCATATCTTGCGAACGCATGATGCGATTTCCTTGTGGGTCAAACCGGAAATCTGCAAATAAACAGTGATTTAGAATGGTACCAAACATGATATCTCTACTAGCTTATGTATCTTATATATCATATACATTACATTTCACAACATTAAGTATTCACTAATAAAACCTCTAATATTAAGCTTTTAATGCGGAGGAACTTTTTTCTAAGTTTTGGTATGTGTAAGTGTGAGAATATTGCGTGGAGTCGCTAATATGCGCGGCGCGTTTATGTGTAGAGTGCTTTGATAAACAGCGCAACAATGGCTGTGCCTCATATATTATTATATGTTTTATTTAATCTGCGTATAGTAGGACTTTCAACAATAAGCGGTAGCAACGCAGATGCACAACGCTAATAATCGCAACACAAGATGGCGTCGTCAGAGGCGACACAAAATGGCATCACCAGATATTAATTTAAGATTTGGTCTCAGCCAATCATCCGGCTTCGACAACATGCATATAACAGACATTTGACTAATTTTAAGATACTTTTATTAGGGCTATTAATACTCTTCTATATTGATTCCCAGGATCAGTGTGGCTTTTTCTGGCGTACAGACTGATTTCCCCAAAATATGCTGTACTTTTCGCTAGTTTTGTTGTTCACTACATTCGCCTGTCCGTGTTGTTGCCTGTTTTGAAATTGAATAGGAAGATAAGCGGGGACGCGCATGGCGAAAACATCACGTCCAAATAGGCAAATGAGGTGAAATTATTGCACTTTTAGCCAACCTCGGCTTTTCGTGGCTAATTGAATTCGCCCCTATATGGGTGCAGGATGCACATCCTGTACCCATTATAGTTACGCCCCTGGGAGGAGGCAAAATCCATATGACAGGATTAGATTTCATTTGTGTCATTTTAGCCCCACCCCATCGCGACTGACACGCGAATCGTGGTGTTTTGCTGCTAGGGGAGGAGACTAATTACATGGTGCCTGGATGACCCCATCTGCTACCTTCAGCTGCTCCAATGTGTGTTAGAGAGAGTGCGAGTGTTTGTTTTTATGTTGCATGTGTGACACATGTGTGTGTATATATATATATATATATATGTGTGTGTGTGCGTGTCTGTGTGCACGCATATATATATAGAACCCCCCTTAAACATCCTGCGTTTGCCCCTGAGTAAATGGGGCCTGATTCAGACCCGGTCTCAAGCACTGTGCACTCGCAACCGGGTCGATGGTGGGCCAGTGCGCACGCGCGAGCCCCGGAGCGAGCACAAAAGGCGCTCGCTCCTGGACTCACTACAAAAGGGGCGGCTGTCAATGTTGATCGACAGCTCGACCCCTTTTGTAGGCGTGGCCGGGGGGTGGATTCACAAATGGAGGCATTCCCTAGCGAACGCCTGCCGTTTGTGGGCGGCCTCACTGACATCACCAGTGATATCAGTGAGAGAGCTTCCGGCTCTGTTAGAGCCGTAAGCTCTCTGGGGCTTGCGGCCACGAGACCCTACCACAAGGGTCTCGTCGCAAGCATGATGGTTGCGATGGTCTTGACCATCGCGACCATCATTATGGCCGCTCGCATTAGTTATGGGTGGTAACCCATAGCTATGCGAGCGGCCAAGAGGTCGCAACTTAAAAACCAAGCGCCCGCCCTGATTTAGAGCGAGCGCTCGCTTTTTGCGAGCGCCTCTGAATCAGGCCCATAGTTACTTGCTTTTTTTTACACTATTCCCAACTCTGAATCAGGCCCATAAACCGCTATCGATCCCCATCGGATTACAGAGGACAACCCGTTGTGACGTGTTCTATATGGAGGCTTTTTTATTGAAACTTCTGTGGATTAGACGCTATTCTATACATATTCATCTAGTGGTGTTTCTCTACTTATATAGATGACACCATTCAGTTGACATCATAGAAACAGACAGGATGTAGTCACCATCCCGGCGGTCGGGATGCCGATGCTCATACTACCGGCTCTTGAACCTCGACCACCAGCATCCTGATACTAAGTATTAGGTTTAGGGGGACAGTTAGGTTTAGGATTAGGGGTTAGAGTTAGGCACTAGGGGGAGGGATAGGGGTGCTTTGCAGGGGGGGTTAGGGTTAGGCTGCTGGAGGGGAGGGTTAGACAGCAGGAAAGGTGGGTTAGGGTCAGGGCCGGCTCGTGGGCCGTTCAACTAATGTGGACGAACGGGGGCGCTACCCCATAGAGGCAAAGTGCAGCTGCCGCCAAGAGTTTGGGGCCAGGCAGTAGTAGCTGGATGCTCTGCCTCTTTCTCCTCACAGCATTTCAGACTCTGGCCTCCTTCTCCCTCCAGGTCCTCACAGCCCTCCAGTGTCCGCCTGTGCCTGCTCCTTCCCAAGTCCCCACAGCCTTCTGCTGCCCATCTGTGCTTTCTCCCTCCTGAGTCCCCACAGCCCTCCACTGCCCACCTGAGGCTTCTCCCTCTTGGTCCCTATAGCCCTCTGCTGCTCGCCTGCAGCTTCTCCCTCCTGACTCCTCACAGCCCTCACAGTCAGCTGACTCCTTTCACTTTGTGGGTTTTTGAATAGAGTAGTAGGAGAAAGATATATGGGTCTATTCATCATCACTTAATTTATACTAAAGCAGGTGAAATAATATTTTCACCTACTTTTGTATAATTTAAGTGTCAGACCCATTCATCATTCATGTAACATTCCTGGTTACAAATGTGCCTCGATAATTTCCACAATCCCCATACTTAAGTATCGGGATGTAAAAATTATGAAATTCATTAAATTCCGAAAATGATTTTTTTTTTCGAAACTTGGCTAAGAAACTGTACACCACCCTGAGATGGCGTACAGCCTCCGATAATCTTCACCTGCAGGGGGGTAAGGGGGGACGGACGGATCAGACAGTGGCAGGGGGGGAGCCAGATCGAACACACTCGGAGAGAAGGGGCAGCCGGATCGGACATCGGAAGGCATGGGAGGGGGGCTGTATCAAACACCACAGGTCACGGGGGTGGGGGGAGAGATAAAAAACAGTGGGAGAATAGAGAGTGGGGGGGCAGACACAGTGAGGAAATCCTTATGGATACCTCAGCTGCACGGGGAAAAGTATCACTTTTCCGAAAGCTGACTCCGCAAAAAGACCAGCTTTTCGGAAGTGATACTTTTGTTAGTGAGGCGTGATGAATGCCTTCAAAAGATTTTTTAAACGCCCAGCGAGTTTAAACATAATTATGACTTGTGATAATTATGTCATGGAGAATAGGCCCATAAAGTGATTGCTAAAGTGTGTTTTCCATATGGGGGCTTGTGTCATAGGTTGCGACTTGCAGCAACTGTGGGAACTCGCATTTTTAAGGTGGCAACCATTTTAAAGGCAATGCTGCCTTGGTTTTGCCTTTAAATTGATTGCCACTTTAAAAATATGAAAAGATTTGCAGGAGTTTCCGCCGCGGCTGCAGCTCGCACCATATTATACAAGCCCCGTAGTCTTTTTATATATATATATATTTTGTTTATATATGTGAGTGTGGTGTGATTGTGTTTTTTTGTTTTATATTTTGGTTTGTTTGTGTATTTCTTTTTCTTAAAACAATGTTTTTATTGAAGCATTTGCATCAGAATAAACATCTTCTGTAGAATATACTGTATATTGCATAATATATTGCATACATATAGTAAAGAATACAGCAGTCATAATAATAGTACAATAATTCACGCAGTTTGATCAACAATAGGATACACATAGCATGTGACAAATGTCAATAGAAACCCTCAGTGAGTGAGTTAGATGAAAAAGAAAAATACGGGAAAAGAAAAAACAAAAACTGACGTGAGCTACAGCACACGTCCGAAATGTCAATAATGGTTTGTTACAGTCCATATGGACAAAGAATATAGGAATGTGAACAAATAGAAAACATAGCAGGGGGATAAACCAACAACAAACATACTACTTACAGTAGCAATACAAATATGGGTACGCAAATAATAGATACATAACTATACATAATTGGAGTCTCCAGAAAACAGTAATAGCATCTGACCAATATGGGGTAAAAGGGCTACAAAAGACTACCAGGACTAATAGTTCACAGGGACTAGTTATTGAGAGTGTTAAACACAACTGAACAAGAACATATCTATCCCATACCATAAGCTGGTTAGTGTAGGGGAATGATCTAGTAGAATAAAAGGATGATAAGGGGGCATATTCAACTGGGGGCGACAATTACAAAAAATCCCACACCTATGAGGTTTTTCCTGCAGGTGCGAGAAGTTGCTATTCAATCAGGTACGGGTTTTTAGCGCCAGTAGATTTTTCCTTGCACCTCCAGAGCAAGTCTGATTTTTCCTAAAATCGTTCATTTTAGAAAAAATTAGAGGGACCCCAGCGGTACCCCCCTGAGGACTAATTAAACAATTGAAGGTTTCCAATTAGCCCATAATTACTCAACTTCTGAAGTGGTGTCTTCTGCATCCAGCGTGGGTTCTGCAGCTGCGGTGAGTATGTAGTGTGTGTGAGTGTTTGTTAGTGTTTGTAGGTGTGTATGAGTGAGTGTGTGTGTGTGACCCTCGGTGTGTGTGCGGGGGGAACACACACCAATGTTAGTGTATGCCCACCGTAACGGAGGGCAATTATCAATTGCCGTACTCGGGCTAGTGAATATAAATGAACAATCTAATAGAGAATAGGCAATAGGTCATAAGGAAATAACACATTTTTCAAATACCAGTATCTAGAAGGCCTCGATACCAAAATGGAATATACTCAGGTAAAAAAACCCACAGCATTCAGGTAATCGTGCCCAGGAAATCTTAAAACACAGATGCAACATACACAGCGGGGGCAAAGCTAAGTTGCCAAATAAACAATGGGAATATTTGAACAACATGAGGAATAAACCAAAAACTGAGCCAAGTAAAAATAGGTTTGTAGATAGCAATTAGTGACCTTTCAGGCAAACAGTGAGAAGCTGCCACTGGAAATAAACCGAGGTCTAGGGCCCGTACCGGCAAGAAAGCAGACCAGGCTGTCTGGATGTCCAGAAGGAAAGTCAAAGGACCTGATTCAGACCCGGACGCAAGTAGCCGTACACTCGTCCACCGTACGAGCGGAAATATTTAAATTCAAGCGTTCGTCCGTATGTTCGCTCATAGCTAATTTTCCGCCCTATAGTCTCCCAACCCCTCCTCTAGCTTGCGACCGTTCAAAATAGCGACCCTTCGTCTCCTCTTTGGTTTCTTTGGTTGCTCGCACAAGTCAATTCCGGAAGTGGGCCTGTCAGATTTCGATTACCTGCTCTTTCATTCTGCAAACATGCTTTAATCGTTTCATGGCAATCAATATATTAATTACCTTAATTGCTCTTCACATGTTTTCAATCCTTTTTTTTTGTCATTGTCAATAAACTTTATTCTTGTCAGTGTGTGTCATTTTTCCCGCACAATACGTACGGTTTCACCAATGGTTTTTTTTAAACAAATTACATGTTTTTAGGATTGATACTATTGTTTTCCACCCCTAGTGAAATCTCCCCTCCTCCATTGGACCAGCACTGGCCCACCTCAGAGGAGGATGATGTCGGGGCTCCTGGACCAGGCATCAATCTGACCAGTATGTTTCCTTTTTAAACTATGCTTTTTTGGGGGGGGGGGGTTTGGGGTGATGTCCTTTTGCCTGTGCATTTCCAATTTGTTAAGTATTTCGAATGTTTTGGAGATATATCTTTGAAAAACAATGTCTAGGATGCTTTCCCCATACACATATCACACATGTCCAAACACTCATACTTGTGTCTTTCTAGTTTACGGTAACAAAAAATGTAGTTTTTTGGCGTACTTCCCCCTTTTTTTGGTTGTCTTTTTATGTGTAATTTTCTAGTTTGTATTTATACAATCTTTGTGTTTTCCATTTCTTTTTTTCTCTTCCAAATTTTTTTTTTTTTTTTAAGTATAGTCTGAATTTTAAGCTGTTTGGTAACATTTAAATTAAGGTGTCAGTTTAGTAATCCACACTTTTTTTTAAACCCACAGAGGACCAGAGGCGTTTGCAAGCAATGCAGGAAGGCTTGCACACATTGAGGGGCCATGTCGTCGGGATGCTTGTGGTCCTGGATCACATGATGGCGGTCCTGCGGCACTAAATTTTTTGTTTGTTCCCCCCTCAAAAAGTTGGTTAAAATAAAATATATTTTGATTTATTAGAGTCTCATTCCTTGTCTGTAAATATTAGATTGTTTAACCTTACATAAGTAGACTATTGGAGCATGAGTTTTTAACTAATGTAAATTAGATTCTAGAAAGCTCAAGTAAGTATGTAAGCTGGCACATTAAACACCTAACAATACCAATAGGTTTGGAGAATTACCAGGTTTTTTTTTTTTGGGGGGGTTGGGTAATGTAAATATTAAAGCAAACCTGCTTAAGCCTAGATTATAAAACATACTGATTCACCATAATCCCTTTGGGGTTTGTTTTTAGCCACAAAGCATGTTAAACTACTTAACAATTTAACACATTACAGGATTAGCCATTATGAAAGTTTGCATTTGTTGGCCCAGGTTACACGTGCTTTTAATGTACCAAGGAAAAGTCTTTTTAACGTCAATCAAATATTTATTACATACAAATAATAAACAGAAAGTGAATTGTGACAAAACAATTCACACAGTGAAAACACATGCCAAAAAACAAACAACACCCCAAAAAAAAAAATACAACACTCAAGAACTGTTGTAAGAAGGAGCAGGCCAACATGAATCCACAAATGAGGCGAAGAAATAATTGTTCCCAAAGCTATATCCAATGTGGCCACATGAAGAGAATTTTGGGGATCAGGTAGTAGGCATCGTTTTTTCAGGTAATTTTAGGGAATAAAAGACAAAAAATAAAATAAAAGTATTAAAATTGGCCATTAAAATCTAACATTAAAATCTAACATGTCAATTAACCAAATGTTTGACAATAATTACCTAAAATATCTGGCCACCACATCATCGCGTATGGCCCCCCCACATACTGACCTCCGACCAACCTCGGGGGGGCCATCCTCAGGCAAGACATCATCTGGCTGCATTGGGACACCACTCCTTATGGCGATGTTGTGAAATATCCCACACAGGACCACAATTTTCGAAACCATATCCGGCAAATACATGAGCTCGCCACCAGAGCAGTGGAGGCATCTGAATCAGCCTTAGCTGTAGGGGGAAAAGTATCACTTTTCCGAAAAGCTGACTTCACAAAAAGAGCAGCTTTTCGGAAGTGATACTTTAGTTAGTGAGGCATGATGAATACCTCCAAAAGATTTTCAAACTCACAGCGAGTTTAAAACAATTATCACTAATTATGTCCTGGTGAATATGTGATACTCAAGTAAGCAGGATCGTTACACGCAGAAAATATTACAATATCTAACAACCTTCACCACAATAATGTTTTATACAATTTATTTAACTGGAAACTTCACTGGGTAGACTTGTTTTGCTTTGTAATATTACACTTATGCGGTTGTATTATCCCTATAATAAAACACTTCTATAGCAAAACAAACTTCTTATACTTACAACCAATGTAAAGCATTATTCAATAACAGATCATAGTGTCATCAATATTTTACATAGAAAAAGGCAGTTAATATATTAACTTTAACCTTGGGGCCCCATAAAGTGAGATAAATCAGTTCAGTATGATGGAGCTCGGTGGTGCACTCGCCAAAACGTATTACCTCCTTCTAGACTCTTTATCAGAGTTATGGAGCCTACGATTTATATATGTTACACAGCACATACTGTGTTTGCTAAACTGTGCTGAATTAAGGACTAAAGTGTCTTCGTTTTGCATAGAAATAGTTGCAACACACTGATGTGATCTCAGTTGTTACTTTGTAAACATCCCAGCATTAGCAACAAAGTTTAATTAGTAGTGTGCTCCAGGAAGTCTCTGAGAATATTATTACTGGAAAGTTTGCTGGCTCAAAAGATGTTAATAAGATTCTGGTGCTGTTCCTTGGTCAGGGCTGAACACTATGGGCCTGATTCAGACCCGGACGCAAGTGGCCGATCGTACGTTCGGCGTACATGCCGAAATATGTCAATTTAAGCGCTCGGACGTAATTTCGAACGCACCTAAAATTCCACCCCAAAGTCTACTGACCCCTCCTCTAGCTAACGAGCGAGCCAAATAGACTGGAAGGGGATGAGATTCTTGAAATATGACTGTTTAGAGAGAGAAAGGGCAGAACTGTAGGATGACAGCAGGAATTTTAAATGGAGAATCTCTGCCTGAGAGCGTGATCTTCTCCACTGTCACCTGGTGGTTCAGGAACATTTTTGCAGGTATCTGGTGCATTTGGAATGCCAGGGTTGAGGTTTGGATTTGCGAGGGTGAGTAGTGATTGCCGGAGCAACAGAGTCCAGAGCAGAAGGGAGGCATTGTATAGGGAAATAGCTTGTTCAGGGCAGAAGAAAGAGAGGATAGGGGAGAGAAGTGAGTCAAATAGGGAAGAAAAGAAAGCAGTGTCGATAGCTTCAATGTTACGCTTAGTGAGTTGGTATGAGTAACCAGGTTTCCAGGAAACTGAGTGGAGGGAGGAGTGGAATATAACATGGTCATGGTAAGGATGAGGTAAATAGGAGAAGAAAACTTTGAAAGTATGAATGAAGAAAATAATATAAGAGAATGTGCAGATTTCCAGGAATGTTAAAAAAAGTGTCAGCACAACAAAAATATATTATTGACTATAGTAAAAGTGGAGATTAGATGGGAGAGAAATTGAATATTAGAGTAGAGATGGAGTAAGACTAGGCAAAAGAGCTAAGGTAAAAATACATTATTAGAGAGGTAAGCTGACATTAACAGTATTCATTAAGATTATCTGTTAAGCACAGAGGCAGCACATCTCTATTCCCTGCTGTCTTTCACCCCTCCCCCCACGGCCTATGTTTTAGTGTGTGTATACGTGTATTTGTTAGTGTGTATGTATGTGTTAATGTGTATACATGTGAATGTTTTAGTGTGTGGGTGACCTGCTGGTCCCTCTGCACCCATGGCTGCCCCTCCAGTATGTCCCGATCACTGGTGGCCACAGTGATCGGGCTCCCGGTGGCACCCCCCTCCCGGGGAGGCTGCAGCTACAGTGTATCCCGAACACTGTGGCCAGCAGTGATCAGGCAGCCTGCGTGACCCACCTCCCTGCAGTAGTTGTAAGCAGTAGCCGCAGATCCTGCTGTTCCCCCCCGGGCAGCCGGTGCCGCATCATCTACTCCTGGCGCAGCTGCCTGCTGCTGTGTCCCTGGTCCACCCACTCATCCCTGGTGCTGTGTAGGGATGGACATCGGAAGCCGATGGTTAGCAACCATCGATGTTTCCAATCTGATGGAAGTACTTTTTCCATCGAATACCGGAAATTCGATGGTTGCCAGCCATCGGATGAAGCTATCCGATGGCTAGCTGTGGGTATAAGCAAACACCGCTGCTATTCATAGCAGAGCAGCGGGGGGTGAACAGGAGAATAGATGCTGTGCGTATGCCCACGGCATCTATTCTCAGTGTAGGGGGAGCCTGGGGGCAGCTCAGCATCTTGGAGAGTGCTGGGCACGCCACAACAGTGACGTGGACTTGTGAGTCATGAGGCTCCGCCCCTTCCACAGAAGCTATGCCCCTTCTTGACCGCGAGTATAGCCATCGCTAGTTGCGAGTATAACCATGGCTAGTTGCCATCGCATCGCTGCATTTGATGTCGGAAGCCCGGCAACCATTTGATGTTAGGCTTCCGATTTCCATCCCTACTGCTGTGTCCCCAGGCCGGCCCACCCTCCACCCAGGGGTGTATCTAGGCGTCCAAGCGCCCCTGGCAAAGTAAGGGACTGGCACCCCCCTTCCTCCATGATATTTTTGGAAAAATAAAAAATGTAGACAGTTGCCCCCTTTCCCACCACATATGATTAGATAGATAGATAAATAGATAGATAGATAGATAGATAGATAGATAGATAGATAGGCCAGCACTCACTTCATAGTTGCATAACAGCATGCCAGTCCGGCTGCCTTGTGGGGTCAGTTCTTTAGAAGGGGTCAATGGAGCATTTCCTGAGCTCCAATAAGGGCTCAGCACACTTCAAGATACTCTGCACTGAGGCTGAACTGCTGCCAAACTCAATCGTGCTCAGCGGCCGCACTGGTGATCCAGGTTCTCTCTATCTCTCTACAGCAGCAGCAGCAGCACATCACTTGGATCCAATCAGTAATAAAGATCCGATCTGCATCGGGGACCCGGGGGCCCTCTCAGAATGGGGCCCAGGGGTACTCGGCAGGCAGCAACTCTCCAGGAGACTTCAGTTTAGCGAGGACTCTGCCCAGGGGTGGTCACACAGTGACATAGTAACTGGCCCTATGATTAGATACCCCCACAGCTGGCAATTTCAGTATCCGAGTGCTATAGTTCAAAGTAGTTCTTACGCCAAGATTTGCTAATGTGTTCTTCTAACAAGTGAATGAAATAACCCTATCCCTATGTATGTATAGAAAGCAGCCACCTTACATCATGATCCAGTATAGTTCACTTCGTCGCTGGCTCAGCAAGCACTGCTCCGGCTGCAGCAGCAGCCCTCAGTATCATCTGCCAGGTACTCTACCCACATGGTGCCAGCTCCTGTGCCCCCAGCCCCCTAGGCTATATGGATATACTGTGCAGGCACAAAACAGGGTAACACAGGGACATGGTGCAGGGGGCGCGCCAGGACTGTCACCACCACACAGGGCTGCAGCTCTGCGCTCAGCTCTTCCACAGAGGATGAGGAAGAGGAGGACATGGCCCCGCAATGGAAGAGCTCCAGCCCCTGGCACACAACGGGGCTCAGGCTGTCAGAGTCCCAGGGCAGAGCCATGTAGCTGCCCTCCTCCCTACACTCCCTCCCCGGGCATCCGATCTCCGGCTCCTGCGGCATACCCATCCAGGCTCCCATGCCTGAGAACATCTCCGTCTACGCTCTGTCCCCCTTGGAGGCAGCCGCAGCATCGTGGGCCTGGCCTAGCACCCTCAGCGCTCCAGACGAGCCTCCCCCCGTCCAAAGCAGGCGGGTGGTTACAGGGGCATATCTACCCCGTAGCAGCGGGTGACACCACCAGGGGGCACCCCCCCTTTGGCCACCACCCCTGGCGAGTGCCACCCTGGCCAATGGGTAGATATGCCCCTGCCTCCACCCCCTCTTCCTGGCACGGCTGCTGCTGTTATTTATTATATATTTATTTATTATTTGTTATTTATTTTTTACATTGATGTTATAGGTCATTTTATTTAAATTATGGCAGTCCTGTATCGATCAAAACTCGATAAGGGGTCTCCGATTAGGGATGGTATACTATACAGTATACTAGAGATGGCCATCGACCATCGATGGTTTGCAAACCATCGATAGTCTTTGACAAGTGGTTTTACCATCGCTGACGGGCACCGTTGCTGCACCAACGATGACAGCCCCCCAACTGACGTCAAGGAAACATCTGCTGCATTTTTTTTTTTTTTTATAAAATCGTGTTAGAAAAGTTTTAAAAAGATCTTCTTGACCTAATTCAATCATAAAAATCCGACAATTTCTGAATGATCTTTGGAAAAAATATTAGCCAGTTAAGTGGTTAAAGACATAAATAATCTTCAAAATATAATCATTTATACATTACATAATCTAAAATGTAAGTTTAGCAGTTAACATTCATGAGATATATTAAATACTGCTGGATCAGCAAGTACGTAATGTGTACATGTAAAAGAGGATGTACTGCACCAAAGATATCCTGCTGCTAAGCACAATGTTTACACAGTAATAGGAGACACGTATGATGTCATTCTAACCATGAAAGCATGTTGAACAGTGCTAGCACCAGTTGCAGTCACCTTGTTGTGGTGACCAGTATTTCAATGTTTTCTAGTTTAGCAAGATTCCTCTCATTGTGATCATCTGAAGGTTAAATGCATTACATGTTGTATTCTGTAGGGCAGTTGGGCGGATCGATGGTGTTCCATGCTAAGGGCAGGATGTACTAAGCATTGCATACGCGGTATGTACCTGGAATTTGGCAAAGGACAGCTCTCACAATAAGAGCTGTCCTTTGCGATTGATCCGGAGAGAGGGACTTCCGGAACTAAAGGGGCCTATCCATTAGCAGATGTATTTCTGAGCGATGAAAGACAAAAGATATCCCTTGAAAATTCCGGTGGCTGTGCTGAACGATATCTGTCATGTACATGACAGATTTTGGCAAACGACGAAGGATGAACGATATCGCATGACATCATTCAGGGAGTAGATTTTTTTCACTGCAGTGCTCTGTAGCTGCAGCTAATATCTTTCGTTGTTCACCGCATATAAACTGCACGATATTGCTAATATCGTACAGCTATGTGCGATAATTGACCAACATACTGGAGAGATGATAGATGCGATTTATCAGCTGCGGGAGTGCGCATCTGTCATCGTTCAAGGCCTACACATTATCATTATATCAGGGCCTATACCATTAGCGATATATCATTCAATCGTTCATTTTATCTGCTAATGGATAGGCCCCTTAACACCCAGAAGTCCTTCTGTTGTCCTTCTGTGCATGCGGGTTGTGATGGGAGGGATCCGATTAGATCAGTAGCAGGAGAGGCATCCAGAACAGAAACCCATAGGCTTCTATTGGGTAATGTCTCCTGAAGATGCGTTACCCATCGGGATGAAGCACAGGAAAGCATTGCAGAGCAGCACTCTGGAAACAACGGACAGGTAAGTATAAAGACTATGAGCCGAATTGAAATAGAGGTGAAAAGCCGCTATCGGCAAAAAGTTTTCGCCAATTTGCGCTTTTCGCTGGTTTCCAAAGTATCACCATATTCAATTCGCGGGAGTTTTCGCCTAGGCGAAAACTTCATAGGCAAAAACAGGCGCAAAAGTTTCTCCAGCAAAAGGAGAAAAAAAGTGCAAAATCCATATTTTTGAGAACAAATGTGGGGACTTGGAGCCTGATTCAGACCCGCTCGCGAGCGCATTCTGGTCACAAGTGGGTCAATGGTGGGCCAATGCGCATGCGCGGCGTGCGCAACAGGCATGCGCAAGCCCCATAGTGAGTGAGAAATCACTCGCTCCGGGGCTCGCAACAAAACGGGGTGGCTGTCAATGTTGATCGACAGCTCGCCCCATTTTGTAGGCGAGGGGGGGTGGCTGTACAAACGGAGCCGTTCCCGAAGGAACGCCTGCCGTTTGTGGGCGGCCCTACTGATATCACTCATGATGTCAGTAGTGGACTTCCTGCTCTATTAGCAGGAAGTCCACTTGTCATTGCGAGTGCTGAGACCCTACTACAGGCCGCTCGCACAAGCTGTGGGTGGTCACTCACAGCTGTACGAGCGACCTGGAGGCCGGAATTTAAAATAAAGGGACACCCTGTTTCAGAGCGAGCGCACGCAAATAGCGTGTACATCTGAATCAGGCCCTTGGTTCAGAACACAAAATGGTGTTGCCATATTTTAATTTAAGATTTGGTCTCAGCCAATCATCCAGCTTCGACAGTCCACACTTTGATAGCAACCAAAAATGCTATCACACTCTGGTCTTAATTTATTCAGTCATACACTATGAAATATTATCTAATGTTATGTTATGGGATGGCACGGTGTGGTCATTAAACCATCAATAATGCGCCCCTGGGAGGGACATAAAACTACCCTTATACGCACATCGCGGATCTCGGAAGATCATGGGAAAGATGTGGTGATGCACCTAACCTATAAAGGAGGTCTTGAAGGGGATAGGGACTTACATTATTTAGAATGTTTAAAATAACATTTAATAATACATTTCAGGCATAGCTAAATCTATACATCATCTGATGGTACATTCTAGTTCAGGATTGTAATGCAGTTCTTTATTTACCTTAGTATTCATACTATTACTACTAACCACCATTATAATTTAATTCTCCCGGTTTACCTTAGCATTACATTTTCCACACTTCAACACAGCAGGGACACATCTGACACATGAGCCAATTACTAAAATGACAACCAATATGAGGATCAGGAGCTTACCTACACTAGTAACCATTTCCTGGACCCACTCTCCTAGACCGGAGAACCATTTTACAGGGTTCAACCACGAGAACCATTATTCTACCTTTTCCTCTACCTCAATGAGGCATTATGGTTATTTCAAAATTCCCATTTCAGCTGCAGCATCTCATCTATCTTCCGGTCTATCACCTCCTTGGGATCACCAGTATTATTTGTGATGTAAGTGCAACACTTGACACCAATTTGGGTGGCCAGAGTCACACAGTATCCACCAGTAACAGCTGTTAAATAATTTAATACTAGTCTATGTTGCACAAGTTCTTTCTTATAGACCTGTAGCTCCTTACCAGTGTACCTGAACGTGTCATCATACATCTCATGATATTATCTATTAATTTAGCAAGGTCTTGGATGTATCTAAAATTTTAAGTACCCCGAGCGATCCTGGTGGGATCTAATGCTACCAAAATTTGAAAGCCAGTTGTTTAGCTAATCAACTGTGTGGCTGTATGTACATCACCAGGTATCATATTTCTTTTGTCTCTGTGTTCATACTGTGTGTGAAGATATGGTGATGGTGTGTTTTTATGAATACCAAGCATTTCACCATGTGTAAGGGTCATAACCTCTGGGAGTACCCTTCCCAGATAACATAAACCTTCAGAACTCGGAGTGAGCCACTTGTACACTTTCCTTCCAGATATAAAATACACATCGTCTGGGAGTACATAAGCGATAGAATGCATCATTATCATTGGGCACAATTCTCTAACAAATAATTCTACCCCAGATTTTCCCATTTGGCTGATACACGTTTTAGGTTGTACAATAACTGCACAGTACCCTTCTGGTACTCTGCCAACCATTACCTTGGTATGGTGTATACTTATACCGGAAGTATCTTCCACTGGTAATGTTGTGTATAAGTCCACCATCTACTGGTTCATTATCAGCTCTGTGTGAAAAGTTCATTGTCTGATTGTTCCCGGACACCTCCCAAGTTCCTGGTTTATTAGAATTGGTGATGTTTAAACATAACCGGGATCTATCCACCTGGTACTGATGGAGATTAAAATTTGGATGCTTGGACTTAACGAGTTTCCCATCCAGCTTTTTCCCCTTAAGTAATCCAAGAACCTCAGAGACATTTAACGGGAGTGGTACTAAACCTACATTATGTTGTCCCTGAGGCACATGAGTGCAAACCCAACACTCAGTCTGGTTTTAGACCTTACCCACTAAGGAATGGTAATCCTCTAAAGGATGCTCACCCAAATACAGGCTACTCTTGGACTGGCACCGCTGGATGCAGTTTTCATCAATTAGGGATCCACAGTTTGCACACATACAGTATTCCTCAGACAATAGACCTTCACACTGACTCCAAGTTTCTGGGATAACAGATCTCTTAATTACTGCACTGAGTTTGGTCAGATACCACCCTGGTGAATGTATTGCTCCTTCTCCCGATTCCACTCCATCGGTATCACCATCGACCTCTCCCTCCATCATCTGTCCACCGTTACAGATACAAGACATTCCGAACCAAGCAAGAATGATGAGAACTCTGGAAGAAAATAGGAACGCAACCCCAGCCTGCCACTCCATTGCTGGAATAGTGGGCTGTAAATTTCCCTAGCTCAGGTATCTCACTGCAGTGTTTAATTCTCCCGGAACAAGCTTGCAATTGACAGGTCTGTGTTATCTGCCTCGACTCCGTCTTGTATCTCCACCACATAATTGACCTTCCTGCAGTGAGTGGAATGGACCCAGGTATCTCTCTCTGCCACTTTCAAGGATTTCGTACTTGTCAGCAACACTTGATACGTACCTTCCCACCAATCTGTCAGACAACCTGAACGTAAGAAATTTCTGATCATAACAAATTCTCTAGGTTCAACATCATGACAGTTTGTTTCTGGCATATCAGGTGACAACAATTTCAATTTCTGCTGCTGCTGTTTCAACTGTTTACTCATTGTTATAAGATACTTCACAGTAACCTCATTGTTACTCTTCAAATCTTCCTGTGGACTTACAATCAGATGAGGTTGTCTCCCAAACAGTATCTCAAAGGGGGACAAATTAAGAGGGGGTCTAGGAGTTGTCCTGATGCTATGAAGGACTAGCGGTAAGGCTTCTGGCCATCCTAGTCCAGTTTCCGCCATGATTTTACTCAGTTTATTCTTAATAGTACCGTTTACCCTCTCCACCTTGGCACTGGCTTGCGGTCGATAGGGGGTGTGAAGTCTACTATTAATACCCATTAACTTACACATGTTCTGGAAGACGTCACCAGTGAAATGAGTACCCCTATCACTTTCTATGATTCTATGGATACTGTACCTGCATACAAATTCCTGAACAATCTTTTTAGCAGTAAACACAACAGTATTAGTGGCAGCTGGATATACCTCAACCCAATTAGAAAACACATCTGTACAAACTAATACATACTTGAGATTCCTGCAGGGTGGTAATTGGATGAAATCAATTTGTATTACCTGAAAAGGTCTGTCTGTCGGAGGGATGTGGGATGGCTCAGTCGGTATTGTCTTCCCGACATTCTTCCTCAAGCAGGTCAGGCAGCACATTGCACTTTTCTCAGCTTCAGAAGAAAAGCCTGGTGCACACCAATATGCTCTGACCAACTTGCACATACCTTGTTTACCTAGGTGAGTCAGACCATGCGCTGCCTCAGCCAGGCTTGGGTAGTATGCCTTGGGAGCCACTGGCTTACCTTGTCCATCTCTCCAGAGTCCAGAGGACTCTTGCCCACATCCCTTTGATCTCCAGACTGCCTTTTCCTGAATGGAACACAAATTTTGCATCTCAATTAATTCCTGCTTATTAATTGTCTGAACAACCATCATTTGATTAACTGGTATATTAACTCTTAACCCTGCTGCCCATTTGGAAGCTTTATCTGCTCTGTTATTGCCCAGTAAAACACGGGTCTTATTCACATGTATGGGCTTTACATTTGATGACAGCTACTGCCTTTGGTAGTTGGATTGCTGTCAAGAGTCCTTTTATGTGGTGTGAGTGTGCATACCTAGAGTCAATGTAGATATTAGCTGACTTACCTTCTGCCAGTTCACACGCTCTCCTTAATGCCACCAGTTCAGCTACCTGTGCTGAATGAGGTGGACCAAGTGATTCAGCTTCTACAACATCCTCATCTACAACAGCATAACCTGTGCATAATTCTCCTGTGTCAGTTTGTCTATGACAACTCCCATCTGTGTAAAATGTCACATCAACATTTTCTAATGGTGTATCACGTATGTCAGGTCTTGCAGTAAAGGTCTGATTCAAATATTCCATACAATCATGTGCATCAGTATACCTGCAAAACTCACCGTCCACCATCCTGAGGCACATATGGTAAATACCTTGCTGGGTTTAACGTACTGCACCATTTAATGGTGTTATTTGCAGGTGCTATTAGAGCTAGTTCCCATTTCGTGAACCTAACTGAGACAACATGTCTGGTTTGGGCAGAATTCAGAAAAGCAGATACAGCATGGGGTGTATAAACAATCACATCATGGCCTAATACTACATCCTCACTCTTACTGGCCAAAAGAGCGGTTGCTGCTACACTTTTTAAACACATTGGGAGTGATCTTGCTACAGTGTCCAATTGTGCACTGTAGTATGCTACAGGTCTACTAGCATCACCATGTTTTTGTGTGAGGACACCTGCTGCACAGCCGTCAGCCTCCATACAATATAAATCAAAAGGTTTTTCGTAATCAGGTATTCCCAATGCAGGTGGTCTTGTCAGACTGTCCTTAAGGTTAAGGAAAGCCTGCTCTGTTTCCTCAGTGTGTGTGACACGGTTGGGTTTTGAGGATGACACCAATTCCTGCAAAGGTAAGGCCAAAATAGAAAAACCTGGGATCCATGATCTGCAGTAACCACACATGCCCAAGAAGGTATGGATTTACTGTTGGTTCTGTGGCAGTGTCATGGTCTGTATGGCCTGTATTTTGTCGGTTGTCAAATGTCATAAGCCCTGGGTTAGATAGTGTCCCAAGTATTTAACCTTAGTCTGGCATGGCTGTAATTTGTCCTTAGCAACCTTGTTTCCTGTCTGTGAAAGATGAAGCAACAGTAGTTTAGTATCATTTAAACATGACATAAACGAATCAGAACACAACAATAAATCATCTACATATTGGATTAGAACAGATCCATTGCTTGGTTGAAAAGATTGCAAACAGTCGTGTAAGGCTTGAGAGAAAATACTGGGGCTATCTAAGAAACCCTGGGGCAATTGTGTCCATGTATATTGTACCCCCCTGTAGGTGAATGCAAAGAGATACTGACAATCAGGGTGAAGAGGGACAGAGAAGAAAGCAGAACATAGGTCAATGATAGTAAAATGGGTTGCAGATGGTGGAATCTGCATGAGGATGACAGCTGGATTGGGTACTACAAGGAATTGGCTCTCGACTACTTTATTTACACCCCTAAGGTCCTGTACTAACCTATAACCCCTCCCCCCAGCCTTTTTCACTGGAAAGATGGGACTGTTGGCTACACCTGCTGTACGGACTAAAATTCCCTGTTGAAGCAATCTCTCAATTATTGGATACACCCCTAACTCCACCTCTGGCTTTAAAGGGTAGTAAGGGATTTTAGGAGCCTGTCTTCCACCTTTTAAGCTAACCATTACAGGAGCTACGTTTGCCATTAATCCAGTGTCCTGTCCATCTTTAGTCCAAAGGGAACCCGGTATTTGAGATAACATCTCTTTTACCTGAGATGGACTTTGCTCTAAAATGGTAGAGTGAAGCATTAACCTTTGTGGAGTGTCCAATATATCCCTTACTTCATGCTCAACTCTCTCTGGGATATCTAGAAATATGCCATCAGGGGTACAGTAAATGACACATCCCATCTTACATAACAAATCCCTTCCCAGCAGGTTAGTAGGAGCCGCCAGGAGAAAAGAATGCTTGGTATGCAGTGGCCCAATAGTAACCTCTGCAGATTTGGTTAAAGGATAATGCTGCACTTTACCTGTTACTCCCATTGCTGGTACAGTCTTGTTGGTCACCTGTAAATTTGAAGGAGAATTTAACACTGATCTGGTCGCCCCTGTGTCTACAAGAAAAGAGTGTTTAGTACCAGCTATATCTACTGTCATTGTAGGATCTTCCCTAGTACTCTCAGTTAACCTGACTGGCGCTAACTGTCATTCTCTAACAGAGCATTCACTGCCACAATGTGGGCAGGTGATTACTGGAAGTTTCCTGAATTATGGGGTTGTCCCCTCTTCTTCACTTTACAGAACCTCCTTATGTGTTCTAATTGGTTACAATTAAAACACCTCCGTGATTGAAATGGGTTTTGTGGCAAGCTATGTTGATATGTGTTTTGTTGCTGAACATGGTACGGGTGTTGTGGCTGTATGTACATTTCCTCTAAAGCTTGAATGCTTACTGCCATTAGCTTCTCATTTTGTGTTTCTCTCTTCCTAAGGATGTTTTTATCATGTTCTATAGCTGATTCCCTGAGAGCATCTACCGTAATTCCTCTCCAGTTAGGCTGAGAGGTTTGAACCCTGGTCTTTAGACTATCTCGGAGACCATCCATTAGTACCGTGACTGCTACTTCCCTGTGGTGTGTGTTATCTTTTATGTTCTCTATACTAGTATACTGAGTGATTGTCTGCAGTGCTTGGGTGAAATAATCTGATGCAGACTCACTATCCTTTTGTCTGATAGTGAAGATTTTACTCCAGTTCACTACAACTGGAAAATATAAGGCCAATTGTGTTACTATGCGTGTAGTGTTTTCTTGATTATCCTCGTCAGTTAAAGGGTCATCTCCTTCCAATACACATGCCGTGATAAACTTTTTCACGTCAGTATTGGAGGGGAGACAGGCCCGTAATACCACTAGCCAATCTTTATTCGTTGGCTCGTGGGCATTACCCAAATCCTTAACAAACTTTTGACACTTAGCTAATTCTTTTCTAGGATCGGGGAAATTTGACATTATGGAATGTAACTCTGCCCTCATCCATGGACAATGCATAGTTACTTCCCTCGTGGGAACTACACCATCTCCGTTCGGATTCCCATTGGGAACAGTTATTGTCTGGACAGGATTGACACCTACCACTTTGTTATTGTTAGAGTTAACTGCGGGAACTTTGGCCGTATTGCTTCGTATTGCACTGTTCTCACTGATCTCCACTGCCTTTACGGCAGGTGGGATCACTTCTGCTACTACACTTGGTGAGGTCACTTCCCTTTCCTGTATCAGTGCTGTCTCTAACAGATTAATTGCATGTGAAACGGCTGACACTACAACAGGTTCATCATCTACATACACATTTTCCTTATGATTACTCAGGACAGGGTACAAATTACTTGTTACATTTTTATAGATTTTGTTATCGGCTGTACCATCACCGCCCACCGCATAGGGCGGTGGTGGTGCACATGCGCTATTCCCTTTGCTATTGGAAGCGCTACCTTGCGGTATGGGCGCGTTCCCATGAGGTGCACACACGACACTGTTCAGCGTCGCATACACCCTCCCTTGCGTAGTGTGCGCAATGCTGTTTTGCATAGCGTTCGCGCCACTCAGCCACATGTTTCCCTCGTGCTGCCACAATTTTAAACAGTCATTATACTTTACATGTGTCTTCAGGGATTTGACTACACTTATCCTTTCTTTTAAAATATTTGGCACCTCCAAATCAAAACTGTTGATTTTAGGGAAATGCTTCATACATACCTCGGTCATCTTAACCCATATATCACAGTACGCAGTTGCATACGCACCATACTTAGTATACATTATATGCCTTGCCGACCCTGTCGGTCCTTCCGTGAGCAGCCTCTCGTCGACTATGACTAGCGATTGTCTGGCACCCATCTGGGAAAACACCAAACCCTTGCTAAGAAAATGTCGACCGGTATACGCTTTCACGAGCTATGTGTACGCACTCCCTCCCATTATGCCTGCCGACCCACTAGCTGTTTTGGTCAGCATGCACAATGAGGAGCAAATTACCTGCCTATTGCCATCTACCCTGCTTGCGGCAAATTCAACCAAGCTTCACCGCTCGCTTGTACACAATTTCACGAGCTACGTGTACGCACTCCTACCCTTTTCGAGTTTCTTTCCCCTGGTAGCATGTAATTGTTCCATTAATGCTTACCCTTTCCAGTGATTTGACTCCACACGCCCCCCGGCACAATCACGGTCTACCCAACCATGCGGTCTAATTGCAATGCCCAGAGAACCTAACTGATCAATGGGTTTTGCGATCACTCTGAGGGGCCGATCAGCAGCTAACCTCCATATTCCCAACGCACGGGAAACTTACGGATAGCTACCGAAAACCATAATGTACCTGCTCTGTACACTGGCCCAGTAGTTTTCTTGCCCCGTCGGGCACCTACCGAGTTTCTCTAGGCCTAACAGACAGTGACCTATTTACATAATGCACATACATTCACTTTCATACACCTTTTGTTTTCTGCGCAGAAAAACTTTTACTTAAATTTGGCAGTTGCAATTTAAAGGGGTTAACCACACTGTGCATATAACAAGACTATTTATCAAAATGACTGTTTAAACCCATGGCAGTATTACATAAACAATAATGTGACTGATACACAAAAGCGCGAAAATAAAAATTACGCTACTGTGCGACTAGTAGCATACACAATAATGCAACTAACACACAAAAGACCTCATTCAGAGCCGCTCGCTATTTGCGGTCGTTCGTTTAAAAAAAAGGGGTGGCTATTCAAATGAACCGTTCGCACTTTGCGGGCTGTTCACGCCTCTAAGTCTGAACGAGCGAGCATAACTTGTGTTGAAATTTTGAAAAATATGCCCCCTGGCCGCTCGCATCATACGTCATGTCCGCTATTTATTAGATTAATCGAGTACATCGAACAGCGTATGAACTGCTCGCTATTCTTGTGGTTGGTTTCTTCAACCGCTATTTTGCGAGTAGTTCTGACTAAAAAAAAAACAAGTGACGTGGTCGCTGACGCTGCTGTATTAATTATGCACACCCATAAAACGCCCGTTTTGACCTTTAAGCACGCCTGCGTTCTGAATTCCACTCCCCGTTTTCAAGCACCTTCCCCTGTTACCACCCACATACGCCTCCTTCTGTCACTCAAAATAGCAGACATTCGTTATTTTGCGAACAAACAATTTTTGGCCGCACTGACTGGTTCGCGCATGCGTATTACAATCTTACAATCCGTACGCATGCGCAGTTGTGCGAACATCGCTCAGTGCGAACGAGCGGCCGCTTACGAGCGGCTCTGAATCAGGCCCAAAGCGCGAACAGAAAGTAAAAGAAACAAACCTTTCTCTCTTGTCCCCAGGTTCCTAATCAGCGCCCCATAAAATCACACAATAAAGGACATCAATTCCACAACACTGAATGGTAGCAGGATTTTGAACACCGGCCCTGATTCAGAGCCGCTCGGTCTGACAGAGCACTCACTCTGAATCAGGGCCGGGCTATTTTTTTTTCGAATGGCCTCCTGGCCGCTCGCATAGCTGTGGGTGACCACCCACAGCTATAGCGAGCGGCCAGGAAGATGGTCACGATGGTCAAGACCATTGCAACCATCAGGCTTGCGATGAGACCCTTGTGGTAGGGTCTCGTTGCCGCAAGCCCCAAAGAGATTTCGGCTCTAGCAGAGCCGAAATCTCACCCACTGACATCACTCATGATGTCAGTGGAGCCGGCCCCAGACGGAGGCGTTCACATGGGAATGCCTCCGTTTGGGCAGCCAATCCCCCGGCCCGCCCACCAAAGAGGGCGTGCTGTCACTCAACATCGACAGCACGCCCCCTTTGTTGTGAGACCCGGAGCGACGGAGTGCCCGTCGCTATACGGGTCTCGCGCATGTACACGACGGAGCAGGCTCCGTCATGCGCATGCGCTCTGGCCCACCATCGACCGGGTTGCAAGCGCATAGTGCTTGCGACCGGGTATGAATCAGGCCCATAGTGCGTTCTTACCTGCTTATGGCGCCTTCCACCCTTTGGTGCGGAATCGAGGTCCGTTCACTATCGTGCAAATTTCGGTGGCGTGATATCCCGGATGAGCCCTCATCTATCGATACCCCTTAATCTATACATCCTAAATGTCGCTATTTAGCGATACAATTTGTATAAGAAATAATTGCTTTCCAGACTTATATTGTGGTTCCAAAGCACAAAAGTTCTTATTGCAATAAAAGAAAGTTACACGCTTTGATCTAGCACAATTAGCGCAAAGACAGTTAAATACAAAAGGTACAAGGCGATACATACGCGTGCGCACTGGTCCCAGTAAATAGTCGTCACTCCAGAAGCCTGTGGTCATCCAAGAAGAATGGCTGTGTACTATATCCAGTATGCCAGCTATATACCTTACAGAACAAAGAAACTAGTTAACAGGTTTCCATTGGGTCTTTCTCCTGGACATTCTGGTACGATGCAGGTCATTGGACAGTTCATATAGCATCACTGGGGGTATGTCCCAGTTCCTCAGATGTTGCTTTGTGTGGTTTTCCCGCCGAAGTACTGGTTTAAACTAATAAAAGACACTTCATACAGCTTTACAGTCTAACCACTAATTTGATATAGTTCATATCTTGCGAACGCATGATGCGATTTCCTTGTGGGTCGAACCAGAAATCTGCAAATAAACAGTGATTTAGAATGGTACCAAACATGATATCTCTACTAGCTTATGTACCTTATATATCATATACATTACATTTCACAACATAAGTATTCACTAATAAAACCTCTAATATTAAGCTTTTAATGCGGAGGAACTTTTTTCTAAGTTTTGGTATGTGTAAGTGTGAGAATATTGCGTGGAGTCGCTAATATGCATGGTGCGTTTATGTGTAGAGTGCTTTGATAAACAGCGCAACTGTGCGCTGTGCGTCTTATATATTTTATATGTTTTATTTAATCTGCGTATAGTAGGACTTTCAACAATAAGCGTTAACAACGCAGACGCACGACGCTAATAATCGCAACACAAGATGGCATCGTCAGAGGCGACACAAAATGGCGTCACCAGATATTAATTTAAGATTTGGTCTCAGCCAATCATCCGGCTTCGACAACATGCATATAACAGACATTTGACTAATTTTAAGATACTTTTATTAGGGCTATTAATACTCTTCTATATTGATTCCCAGGATCAGTGTGGCTTTTTCTGGGGTACAGACTGATTCCCCCAAAATATGCTGTACTTTTCGCTAGTTTTGTTGTTTACTACATTCGCCTGTCCGTGTAGTCGCCTGTTTTGGAATTGAATAGGGAGATAAGCGGGGACGCGCATGGCGAAAACATCACATCCAAATAGGCAAATGAGGTGAAATTATTGCACTTTTAGCCGACCTCGGCTTTTCGTGGCTAATTGAATTCGCCCCTATATGGGTGCAGGATGCACACCCTGTACCCATTATAGTTACGCCCCTGGGAGGAGGCAAAATCAATATGACAGGATTAGATTTCATTTGTGTCATTTTAGCCTCACCCCATCGCAACTGACACGCGAATCGTGCTGTTTTGTTGCTAGGGGAGGAGACTAATTACATGGTGCCTGGATGACCCCATCTGCTACCTTCAGCTGCTCCAATGTGTGTTAGAGAGAGTGCGAGTGTTTGTTTTTATGTTGTATGTGTGACACATATGTGTGTAGATATATATATATATATGTGTGTGTGTGCGTGCGTGTCTGTGTGCGCACACATATATATATATATATATATATATTATACAGTATATATAATATATATATATATATATATATATATATAGAACCACCCTTAAACATCCTGCGTTTGCCCCTGAGTAAATAGGGCCTGATTCAGACCTGGTCTCAAGCGCTGTGCGCTCGCAACCGGATCGATAGTGGGCCAGTGCGCACGCGCGAGCCCCGGAGCGAGCAGAAAAAGCGCTCGCTCCAGGACTCACTACAAAAGGGGCGGCTGTCGACTGTTGATCGACAGCTCGACCCCTTTTGTAGGCGCGGCCGGGGGGTGGCTTCACAAACGGAGGCGTTCCCTAACGAACGCCTGCCGTTCGTGGGCGGCCTCACTGACATCACCAGTGATGTCAGTGAGAGAGCTTCCGGCTCTGTTAGAGCCGTAAGCTCTCTTGGGCTTGCGGTCACGAGACCCTACCACAAGGGTCTCGTCGCAAGCCTGATGGTTGCGATGGTCTTGACCATCGCGACCATCATTATGGCCGCTCGCATAAGTTGTGGGTGGTAACCCACAGCTATGCGAGCGGCCAAGAGGTCGCAACTTAAAAACCAAGCGCCCGCCCTGATTTAGAGCGAGCGCTCGCTTTTTGCGAGCGCCTCTGAATCAGGCCCATAGTTACTTGCTTTTTTTTACACTATTCCCAACTCTGAATCAGGCCCATAAACCGCTATCGATCCCCATCGGATTACAGATGACAACCCGTTGTGACGTGTTCTATATGGAGGCGTTTTTTATTGAAACTTCTGTGGATTAGACGCTATTCTATACATATTCATCTAGTGGTGTTTCTCTACTTATATAGATGACACCATTCAATTGACATCATAGAAACAGACAGGATGTAGTCACCATCCTGGCTGTCGGGATGCCGACGCTCATACTACCGGCACTTGAACCTCGACCACCAGCATCCTGATACTAAGTATTAGGTTTAGGGGGACAGTTAGGTTTAGGATTAGGGGTTAGAGTTAGGCACTAGGGGGAGGCATAGGGGTGCTTTGCAGGGGGGTTAGGGTTAGGCTGCTTGGAGCGGAGGGTTAGACAGCAGGAAAGGAGGGTTAGGGTCAGGGACGGCTCATGGGCCGTTCAACTAATGCGGACGAACGGGGGCACTACCCCATAGAGGCAAAGTGCAGCTGCCGCCAAGGGTTTGGGGCCGGGCAGTAGTAGCTGGATGCTCTGCCTCTTTCTCTTCACAGCATTTCAGACTCTGGCCTCCTTCTTCCTCCAGGTCCTCACAGCCCTCCACTGTCCGCCTGTGCTTGCTCCTTCCCAAGTCCCCACAGCCTTCTGCTGCCCGTCTGTGCTTTCTCCCTCCTGAGTCCCCACAGCCCTCCACTGCCCACCTGAGGCTTCTCCCTCTTGGTCCCTATAGCCCTCTGCTGGTCGCCTGCGGCTTCTCCCTCCTGAGCCCTCACAGCCCTCCGCTTGTGGAGGAGGACGCCCTGGTTAGGGGGAGGGTTAGGCTATTTACCTTAATGCGTCTGTATTCTGACTGTTGAGATGCCGCTGTCTATATTCTGAATGCCGGCATCCTGACGGCAGGATCCTGTACCCAACCCAAACAGACAGCTGACTCCTTTCACTTTGTGGGTTTTTGAATAGAGTAGTAGGAGAAAGATATATGGGTCTATTCATCATCACTTAATTTATACAAAAGCAGGTGAAATAACATTTTCACCTACTTTTGTATAATTTAAGTGTCAGACCCATTCATCATTCATGTAACCAGGAGATATCACAGATATCTCCTGGTTACAAATGTGCCTCGATAATTTCCACAATCCCCGTACTTAAGTATCGGGATGTAAAAATTATGAAATTCATTAAGTTCCGAATTTTTTTTTTATTTCGGAACTTGACTAAGAAACTGTACACCACCCTGAGATGGCGTACAGCCTCCAATAATCTTCACCTGCAGGGGGGTAAGGGGGGGGATGGATCAGACAGTTGCAGGGGGGGAGCCAGATTGGACACACTCGGAGAGGAGGGGCAGCCGAATCGGACATCGGAAGGCATGGGAGGGGTGCTGTATCAAACACCAGAGGTCACGGGGGTGGGGGGAGAGATAAAAAACAGTGGGAGAATAGAGAGTGGGGGGGCAGACGCAGTGAGGAAATCCTTATGGATACCTCTGCTGCACGGGGAAAAGTATCACTTTTCCGAAAGCTGACTCCGCAAAAAGACCAGCTTTTCAGAAGTGATACTTTTGTTAGTGAGGCGTGATAAATGCCTTCAAAAGATTTTTTAAACGCCCAGCGAGTTTAAACATAATTGTCACTTGTGATAATTATGTCATGGAGAATAGGCCCATAAAGTGATTGCTAAAGTGTGTTTTCCATATGGGGGCTTGTGTCATAGGTTGCGACTTGCAGCAACTGTGGGAACTCGCATTTTTAAGGTGGCAACCATTTTAAAGGCAATGCTGCCTTGGTTTTGCCTTTAAATTGATTGCCACTTTAAAAATATGAAAAGATTTGCAGGAGTTTCCGCCGCGGCTGCAGCTCGCACCATATTATACAAGCCCCGTAGTCTTTTTATATATATATATATATATTTTGTTTATATATGTGAGTGTGGTGTGATTGTGTTTTTTTGTTTTATATTTTGGTTTGTTTGTGTATTTCTTTTTCTTAAAACAATGTTTTTATTGAAGCATTTGCATCAGAATAAACATCTTCTGTAGAATATACTGTATATTGCATAATATATTGCATACATATAGTAAAGAATACAGCAGTCATAATAATAGTACAATAATTCACGCAGTTTGATCAACAATAGGATACACATAGCATGTGACAAATGTCAATAGAAACCCTCAGTGAGTGAGTTAGATGAAAAAGAAAAATACGGGAAAAGAAAAAACAAAAACTGACGTGAGCTACAGCACACGTCCGAAATGTCAATAATGGTTTGTTACAGTCCATATGGACAAAGAATATAGGAATGTGAACAAATAGAAAACATAACAGGGGGATAAACCAACAACAAACATACTACTTGCAGTAGCAATACAAATATGGGTACGCAAATAATAGATACATAACTATACATAATTGGAGTCTCCAGAAAACAGTAATAGTATCTGACCAATATGGGGTAAAAGGGCTACAAAAGACTACCAGGACTAATAGTTCACAGGGACTAGTTATTGAGAGTGTTAAACACAACTGAACAAGAACATATCTATCCCATACCATAAGCTGGTTAGTGTAGGGGAATGATCTAGAAGAACAAAAGGATGATAAGGGGACATATTCAACTGGGGGCGACAATTACAAAAAATCCCACACCTATGAGGTTTTTCCTGCAGGTGCGAGAATTTGCTATTCAATCAGGTATGGGTTTTTAGCGCCAGTAGATTTTTCCTTGCACCTCCAGAGCAAGTCTGATTTTTCCTAAAATCGTTCAATTTAGGAAAAATTAGAGGGACCCCAGCGGTACCCCTCTGAGGACTAATTCAACAATTGAAGGTTTCCAATTAAAACCATAATTACTCACCTTCTGAAGTGGTGTCTTCTGCATCCAGAGTGGGTTCTGCAGCTGCGGTGAGTATGTAGTGTGTGTGAGTGTTTGTTAGTGTTTGTAGGTGTGTATGAGTGAGTGTGTGTGTGTGACCCTCGGTGTGTGTGCGGGGGGAACACACACCAATGTTAGTGTATGCCCACCGTAACGGGGGGCAATTATCAATTGCCGTACTCGGGCTAGTGAATGTAAATGAACAATCTAATAGAGAATAGGCAATAGGTCATAAGGAAATAACACATTTTTCAAATACCAGTATCTAGAAGGCCTCGATACCAAAATGGAATATACTCAGGTAAAAAAACCCACAGCATTCAGGTAATCGCGCCCAGGAAATCTTAAAACACAGATGCAACATACACAGCGGGGGCAAAGCTAAGTTGCCAAATAAACAATGGCAATATTTGAACAACATGAGGAATAAACCAAAAACTGAGCCAAGTAAAAATAGGTTTGTAGATAGCAATTAGTGACCTTTCAGGAAAACAGTGAGAAGCTGCCACTGGAAATAAACCGAGGTCTAGGGCCCGTACCGGCAAGAAAGCAGACCAGGCTGTCTGGATGTCCAGAAGGAAAGTCAAAGTCCATTCGAACACTGGTACCTAAATTTCCTTGGGGGTAATTATGGTAGGAATTAAAATGTGCAGCATTGTCACCAAGCACACTGTTAATGCAATTATGAAGTGCAGTGCTGTTTTATGAAAGGGACTTCCCTGTACATGCACTTGAGCACATAAAGATTTAGAAATCAAGCTGAAATGAGTGATAATGAATATGTATGCTAATCTGCATAATTTACTTCCCAGCAATACTTGCACTGACAACTATGAGAAGCCACATGGTCTGTGATATATAAATATAGGCTACAGGCTTTTGTGAAAAAATATAAGGGATTAGGAATTTTGCAATAAACATCTAAATGAGATATTAAGAAATACTATTAATTAAATACAAACTAAAATAAAAATACCAATTTGGTGCTGTGAGTGCAACAGCAATAGAGAGGAATTACACAGCATATTTGCCGTGGTATCCCTTGGTTAAAAATAGAAATAATACACCTCATACTCATACCAATAGATATAAGATATAATACATGAGGTGACAATTAACCAATAATTACAAGACCATGTGCTTGGGATTAATATCTTCCCCCTTTTTCTCATCTAAACCAGTGGTATAATATCCTTGATATGCTGTGAGATATGATGCACCATACATACATTAACCGTAGTACTCAATGCATTAATTATGTGTGAGATTAATCTGTAGGTGGTGATTTTGTCCATATTGACATTTATAATAGGACATTTAGTGGATCAGGAGTGTACACTTTTTAAAATACAGTCATTCACACTACACACACCAAATTATTTTTAAATATATTTTCGCTTTTTAGTCTCTTGACACTATGTAAAGTTTTTAAAAGTTATGTTTTATGTATTATTTGTTCAGTGCACCACTATGGATATTTCTTTTCCTCCTTCCCTTATCAGTATTTGCCACAGATAGATTCGACTCTAAGGGAAGACCCATCTGTCGAGGATGCAGCCAGAGTGGCCACATCAAACGGTATTGCAACCGAAGGGAACCATTAAAGTCGGAAGTCCTGGGGTCGAGGACCAGCCCTCAGGAGAGACTGATCAAATAGGTCCATTGTGGGAAGATAGGCAACCAGGAGATGTAAATCAAGGCCCAATATCACAGAACCAAATAAAATTTGTGAGCACTCCACCTGCAGGAAGAGTTTCCGGAAAAGTCATCTGGTTCCATGTAAGACGAGGGTATGGATTCATCAACCGGGATGACACCAAGGAAGACGTGTTCGTCTACTACACTGCCATGAAAAAGAACAATCCCAGGAAGTACCTCCACAGTTTGGGAGATGGAGAGAACGTAGAGTTTGATGTGGTCCAAGGAGTGAAAGGTCTGCAAGCAGCAAATGTCACTAGGCCTGGTGGTTTTCCAGTACAAGGCAACAGATATGCTGCAGATCGTAAGCGTTCTTGGTGCTATTCACGTCGCAGAGGTTCTCCACATAATAACCAATACCGCAAATATAGAGAGGAACCTCAAGAACCAGAAAGTGAAGTAGAACGGCAGAGTCGGCAGAATGTAATCGGGCCACAATCTCCTCCAGAACCTGAGAGCGAAGCTAGAGCAGAAGACATCCCTTCCCAAGTAAATTACTGCAACCAGGAAAATTCTGAGGCCGCTGAACAAGAGACAGACCCTGAAAGGGTGATTCACACGGCCATTGCCGAAGAATCAGAACCGCCTGAAACCAATTGCCCAGATTCCGCTAAAATTGAAGTTTGAACTTGATATCCCTACCGATAGCCCTAGTACAGATAAAACAGTGACATATCTCTTCCCAGAGTGTCATTGCACAGACTGCGAGTATATCACGATAAGCTCAAAAGAGGTCGCCGCAATGCTGAAACAAGCATGTAAAAATTAAAGGAAGAGACGCAAAAGAAACTCAATCCTTAGATACAGGCAATAGAATGTCCAGAAACATTTGTAACTGCTTGAAAGTATCAAACTAAATTGTTACTTGCTTAATTGTTGTTGATAACATTTGTAACTGACGTGTTCACTACAATTGTTATAGAGTAGCTAAGATTGATGATTGTAAATATAGTTTGCTCAAATGTAGTAAGAGAAGCAGATGCATGGGGATATGCATCATTTTAGCCGGGAGGAATGTAATACCCCAAAAGTGTGTATTGTTTAATTTTAGAGCACATATGTATGTACATAATAATATATCTTTATATAGTTGATCAGATTAGAGAATCTGCCCATTTGTATGTCTTAACCCCTCATAGAGGGGACTTTGGTAAAGTCTGTCTTCGCTGGACTGTGGGGAGCTGGCAGACATGAGCCAGGGACCGGACACTGCCATCCACTGTATGGGGGAGGACTGTCCCCATAGAACAAGCCCAGTGCGTCAGTGGGCTTAAGTGGCGCATGTGGGTGGCGGGAAGAGGACCCGCACGCGACCACTGCTATAAAAGAGAGGACTCGTGGGTGCTGCTGAGAGAGTCCTGAGGTAGCAAGGTACAGAGCAGGGCCTGTGCACTTACTGTGGAGCCTGGAGGGGATCGTCGGCAGGAGCCACTGTGAGAGACGCGGCATTGTGTGGAGAGTGCCGGCCGGGACCTGAGCAGCCAGGAAGCTGTGAGGACCAGCCGGGGGCATACAGCATCAGCAGGAGCCGCCCACAAGCTTTCCCCCTCAAAGTGACTGACAGCCGTGAGCTGGCTAGGAGGAGAGGGAGCTGTTCCTGGTACTGGACCTGGGAGTCTGAGAGGCAGCCTGGGCGGAGCTGCAGAGCTGGAGAGACGGAGCATGTAAAGGAGCTGGAGGTTGAGAGCCAATATACTGGAGGGGTAAGAAAGCATCTGCAATCCCCTCAGACAGACACTAAGTGACTCTAGCGCCCATTAAATAGAGCAACACAGTTGCCCATCGTTGCTGACACACTGTAGCAATCCCAGTGTTGAGTTTGCGGGTTTACAGACTTGAACAGCTACAGCTTCTTTGTTACCGCAGTGATAGTGTTGCGTTAAACATTGTACCCAGGCAAGTTGTCAATATTACTCCGCAAAAGAAGTCAGAGAGGATTACATTGTGAACATTAATAACAGCGGTAAGTAACTGCTTGAAAAGCATCAGTGCAGGACCTTGCATAAATAGAGAACACTTCATCTCATCCTCCAATATCACCCTTCAGCCCGGGCAACGTTTGCAAATACTGAACATTAGTTAGCTAATCCCTTGCATGCAAGGAGGACTAGAAGCTATTTTGTTCTCTCTCTCTTTTGGTGCAACAAGTAGTTGTAGGTCATAGTTTTCTTTAGGTATACAATCGGGAAGCCGGCTGCCGGAATCCCGACAGCTGGCTTCCCGACTGTCATATCCCAGCGAGGGATGAAATGCCGGGCGTCTAGATGTAGACGCCTGACATTTCCCCGACGCCGGGAGACAGGCGCCCGGCATCTAGATCGAAGGGATGCCGGGCGCCGAGAGCGGACAGCCCCGGGGGGGAGGGTTAGGTTTAAGGCACCCGGGGGGGGAATTTGGGTTAGCAACCCCCCCTGGAGGGTTAGGCTAGGGAGAGGGAGGGTTAGGGTTAGGCACCCCCGTGGGGGACTTATGGCTAGGTACCCCCCCGGGGGACTTAGGTTTAGGCAGCGGGGAAGGGGGGGGTTAGAGTTAGGCAATTAGAGGGGGGATTAGGGTTAGGCACTTGGGGGGAGGTTAGGGTTAGGCACCCCTAAGGAGGGTTAGGGGGTTAGGTTAGATAGTACTTACCTATCCACGATCGGGATTTCCAGCGCTGTCGGGCTTCCGCTGCCGGGAACTCTGCTGTTGTCGGCCGGCGGTATTTCATACCGATTCCTTTTCTTTACTTATGCTCCACTGTCGGATCGTGAATCCAGAGTTCCAGTTAAATTAAAATTGCCGGCTAGCAGTGTACGTTTTCTGTCTTTATGTGTGTATGAGAACTTGTGTTATTCTGTATTGCTGGAGTTGACGGAATTGATATTGTTAAATACATCATCGTATTGTCCATCATTGCCTGTATCTATACCATCACCTTCCGGAAGAGTCCAAAATGAACCAGAGACTGTGTGTGTTTGGTAAGCAACCGGACACTCCCCACCTAACATTACTTGTGTATCAGAGGGGTACTACAGTATCGGGTTTAAAAACTGTCAGATGTGTGGTGATTTTGTGGCTATGCACATTACATATGGAGATATGCAATTTGCTGGTAACCCGCTATTTATAAAAATCTGTTTTGCTGGCCAGTTCGGATCCCCTCTGTACATGCGTGGACCAGTTTTGTCAGTTCATGCATGTAGCAGACTGATCAATGCATGTGCAGAACTGGCCCCTTAATCTACAGCTATTTGTAATTTCTTAATGTTAAATGTATTATATTATATTCTTGTCTGACTTGTTTTTCCTGTTTTAACAGCTACAGCAGACTATTGGTTATCAAAGGAACAAGTTATGTGCATACTGCACCGTACAATAGTGAATCCTAGAAGCTGAATCATACAAATGGAAGCGCTTGTCACCTTTTCTGCTTTTGTAACATCACCCTGCTAATCCTCTCATCTTTTCAGCTTTCTCATTTTATTTTCAATGTGTATTATATGACATAAAGACAAATGTTTAGTTTGAAATATTACATTTAGGCTGAGACAGGTTTTGAAGTGAGGGGAAGCAAAGACTAATAATAGGTGCCACGCCAGGTGTAGCTATATCACAGTAGGCGTGGTCACACCCTCCATAGCTATTTAATTGCTGCACGAAGTAGAGACACCTTCTTGCACTATATCTGCTGACACCTGCTAATCCTGCTCTGGATACAGGAGTTGGCATCCTT